>JAJMSQ010000006.1:0-600000 GCA_030578595.1 Saccharomycopsis guyanensis
ACTAGCAACTGAACATAAGAAATGTCTAACAACTCGAACGAGTCAGGCCCAGGTAATGGTACTCCCGGATTAGAGCAAAGCCACGGTGCGTCCAGCCCAAAACAAATCCAACAAGAATTAACAACCAGATCTTTTGAAAAACTGGGGACGCTCGAAATTCGAAATGTTTGGTATCAAAGAACCACACAATTTCACATTTGATGAACACAGCAGCATTGCTCTTTCTCTATTATTGCAACTTATTAATTCGCTCAATAGCGAAGTATGTAGCCGTGGTACGTTTGTTCCCCTTGCGATCTAATAGACACCCGATACCTATTCTTTCCGATCAAGTACCCCTTGAAGTGAAAACTGACAATACCCGCAGAAAGTTCGAGTGAATCCAGCATATAATTCGCATACATAGACACGCATATAAGCCCAGAAGTTATTGGGCGGGTGTGCGGCGAACCCTTGGAAAATACTTCGATGCATGTTTCCCTATTTAAATCCAGTATTATCCCGCTCCCTCTCTTTTTGTGCCCAGACCTTCTAAATGATTACTTGGAACTTGCTGCTATATGTGTTGGTGTGTGTTTTGTTGGCCAGTAAGTCGCTGGCTAGCCCTCTATTGGAGAAGAGAGACGACAAGACACTAGAAATTTCAGTGTTCTACTCTGGTCTGCTTTGGTATACTTATATAGGAGCTGGTAGTCAAAATTCTACCCAACAAGTTATTGTTGACACGGGATCCTCAGATACTTGGTTGATGAGTTCCACGAATCCATACTGTTCACATGACAATAGTTCGAGTTACCAAGGTGAGACAACTGTGGAAGGCATGTTGCTCTATCACTATACTGAATCGTACTTGCGTGGCGCAACAATTGGAAACTTCACCCTGTTGGCTCAATACACTCCAGATGTTGGCAGTAAACAATGCTTTTCTACCTTTGACGTCAATAATTCCTCATCGTTTCGTGCTAACGGTACCGAATTTTTTGTGATCTACGCGAGCCTGTATGCCTACGGCGAATACGGAACTGAGACTTTGAGCATTGGCGGCACAAATATAAGCGAGGTGATAATTGGTATAGGAAACCAAGCAGACTTATCAACTGGACTTATAGGGTTGGGTCCACCTCTGGGAACAGGCCCAGCGCAAAGAAATGGACAGTATCACACGGTCTATGAGACTTTTCCTGAGAGATTATACAGCTCTGGTGCAACGATCAGCAGCAAATTCTCCGTTAACTTGAATTTCACTGAAGGAGTAGGAACCGTACTATTTGGTGGATCCGACAGTACAGCAATAGACGGGGACACAGTAACGTTGGATATTGTTGAAGTAGGCGGGAAGTTGCAGTATTTGGCAGCTGTATTTAATGTGAAGATTGTGTCGAGTGACGGTACTGGAACAAATCTCACCAACGGAACTTCTATTCCTTACGTTATGGATACCGGGTTTTCCGAGATTTCACTTACTTCTGAACTATGGGCTCCGTTTGCAAACATGTTTACAAACTACATGACTGACGAAGACGGAATATTCTACTTTGAATGCGAGCTGATCAGAAACATGCTGTTTGTTGTTGCACTCGGAGGTCTTGAGATAGAAGTTCCACTCAGCAGGTATGCAAAGTATCATGCGACAGAGGATGGGGTTGAGTACTGCTACTCTGTGGTCCAGCTCACGCTGGCCGCTCTGGTACCGATTTTAGGTACTCCCTTTTATGACCTGGTATATCTTACGGCAGACTACAGTAACAACCTGGTAACCATAGGTAAGTCCAAAGAGGGAGTGATTACAAAATCAACGGTTACTGTGTCCAGCGGTTCATCTAGCTCGTCAACGTCAAACACTTCGTCAAGCACATCTTCGCTGGCATCGTCCAGCTCCAGCTCGTCGGCTGGCTCATTGACTCGTGCAACATTACGTGAGACCTCTGTTCTGCAATTGTTGGGTGTTATTATTGCCGGTAGTATTGCTGTCTTCGGTTAGACGATTCCGTGAGGTTTTATGTTGCGGCCCCTTTGGCTTTTTCACGTGCTACAAATGCGGATTCTCTAACTCGTTGTTCTGGAAGCTTGGATGCTGCACTGCATATTGATGTACTAAATACGAGATTGCCAGGCAATCTACAGGCGTCTCACAATGGGCACTGGCGAAGCGATGTCTTGTTTCCCTCAATGCGGAGACGTATTATTTCTTGTCGGTTTTATAACAAGTGTAGCTTCGGGTTCTACAATAGGGTTAGATAGTTCGAAGGTTTGAGTGTTAGCAACGCACTTGGAGTGAATCTATTCCAGGAAAGGGGACCATTTGACATTACCAAAAATAGCGACGCGCACCCCTACTATTTCTAAACATGCATACATATAAAGTTCATGGATAAGACATATTCATGCTGTACTTAAACCTGGATTTATCCCACTCCCTTCCTTCTGTACTTACAGGTGACAAATGATTGCTTGGGACTTGCTGTTTTCTATCTTAGTATGTGCCTTGTTAGCCAGTAAGACACAGGCGAACAGTCCGTTGGAGAAGAGAGACGACAAGACACTAGAAATTTCGGTGTTCTACTTCGATGGAAATTGGTATACTTATATAGGCGCTGGTGGTCAAAATTCTACCCAACAAGTTTTTATTGACACGGGATCCTCAGATACTTGGTTGATGAGTTCCACGAATCCATACTGTTCGCATGACAATAGTTCGAGCTTCCAAGGCCAGACAACTGTGGAGGGTCTCGCAATTTATCGCTTAGCTCAATATTACATTCGCGGCGCAACAATTGGGAACCTCACCCTGTTGGCTGGATACACTCCAGTTGTTGGAAGTGTACAATGCTATTCTACCTTTGATGTTAACAGTTCTTCATCGTTTCGTGCTAATGGCACTGAATTTTTTATGTTCTACGCGAATCTGTACACCTACGGCGAGTACGGAACTGATACTTTGAACGTTGGTGGTACAAATATAAGTGATGTGATAATTGGCATAGGGAGTGAATCAGATCTTCCGGCTGGGATTCTAGGGTTGGGTCCACCTCTGGGTATGATCTCGGCGCAGAGAAATGGACTGTATCGAAATGTCTACGAGACCTTTCCAGAGAGATTGTACAGCTCTGGAGCCACGGGCAGCAGCAAATTCTCTATCAACTTAAATTACACTGAAGGCGTCGGGACCGTACTATTTGGTGGGTCTGATAGTTCAGCAATAGATGGGGATACGGTAACGTTGGATATTGTCGAAACAGGAGGGTCGCTTCAATATTTGGCAATTGAACCCGACGTCAAGATTGTATCGAGTGACGGCACTGGAACAAATCTCACTAACGGGACTTCTATTCCTTACGTTATGGATACTGGGTTCTATTATATCTCTGTTACTCCTGAATTATGGGCTCCGTTTGCAAGCATGTTTTTGCAGTACATGACAGACGAAGATGGAATATTCTACTTCGAATGTGAGCTGATCAGAAACTTGCTGGTTGTTGTTGCTGTCGGAGACCTTGAAATTGAGGTTCCACTCAGCAGGTACGCCGAATACCATGCGACAGAAGATGGAGTTGAATACTGCTACTCTGCAGTCCAACTTACGTACCTTTCTCTGTATCCGATTTTAGGTACTCCCTTTTATGACCTGGTGTACCTCACAGCGGATTACAGCGACAACCTGGTGACCATAGGCAAGTCCAAAGAGGGAGTGGTGACGAAATCGACTGTTAATGTGTCCAGCGGTTCATCCAGCTCGTCAACGTCAAACACTTCATCAAGCACATCTTCACTGGCATCGTCCAGCTCCAGTTCATCGGCTGGGTTGTCATCTCGCACGACATTACGTGAGACCTCCGTTCTACAATTGTTGGGAATTATTATTACTGGCAGTATCGTGGTATTTGCTTAGACTCCTCTGTAGTGTTTAAGCACTCTTTACATCCAGTGCCGACTTCACACTCTAAATGGTGTTGGTACGACTTGCAATTTCAGAGAATAGAAAACAAGAGCTCAGGCTCGACTCATTCGAAAGCAACAGACCATGTAACTTTAAAAAAGAATGGTTTTCTTAATGCTTGAAACAACCTGAGTAGTTTCGCTGATACGTAAGCTCCCACTGGAAACCATTCTGTACGTTGTCCGGTTTACATTAGCGAGAGCCGCCTAGAATTTGTTATTGCGGCGGTTTCCTTATGCATCCAGGCGGCTTGGAGGCATGCAAATCCAACACTCGCCGCCCGAGAAAAACTGAGGGCGGCCTACGAGTCGTTCAAAGACCAACCCAACAGCATCCGAACACCATCTGGTTCGGGTTCTGTCAAACCCTGTCCACATCCATCCTGCCCCCAACCTCCACCCCACAAAAAATGTCCACAGTTCAAAAGATCCCCCACCAAAAGTATCACAATGTCTCAGCTAAACTCACCACTACAGAATGCAATCAACATTCGCTCTGCAATTTTTCAATGATATCTTTAATAGTAAAACAATTTCTTCTTGATGGACTTTCCAGAGTGTTTTTAATATTGGTTTAGTTCCTTATAAGTCACTTAGACACTTGTATTCCGAGATGCTCATAAGTGAATATCCACTGCTCACCAACCACCCTACATTATGGTCAACATCTCTCTGCGGAAACTTACAATAAACTTTGTGTCAGACCAAAACACCCATGCTTGAAACACGATTCAGCCTAAAGGAAATCAGCATACTTTTCTGGGCCGACTTACGAGCCATCTCACAAACCTACGCATTTGCTTAACAGTCTCACTACTAATCTTCTCAATATCATTCATTCGAGCATATCCAAGAATCATGCGACACTTCTATTTGCCTGCTTATTTGCTTTCAATATCTTTAATTTGAGACTCCAACTGCGAGGTTTGCTCCTTGATCTTCTTCAAACTCTCTTGCAATTTCTTCAATTGGTCTTTCTCGTGTTGCTTGATGTACAAGTCTTCCTCGGCCTTCTCTCTCTTGTTGAACGCTTCAGATCCAGATCCAACACTTCCTTCACAGGCAACAGCAGCAGCAGAAAAGAATCTCTTGCCGGCAATTGAGGTGACTGCTGAACGGGTGACTAAATTGAAAACCATTATATATGTTCGGTGTATGTTAAATATCCAGAAACTAAGGGGGACAAAAATAGTCCACACTGATTCGCCGCTCAAATCGATTGCAGTTACCCGGTTTCTGCCTCCCGGAGCCTCATGTCATCCCATAACTAGAGCAATTACTGTGAGCTACAACCAATTGATAACCGTTCGTTCTTTTTTTTGTGTTTTTTCCTTTTCTCCTAAACTAATCCTAGAAAGCACCCCATGGCACATTAAAAAAAAATCAAAACCAAACCCTATTAGAAATTCAGTAACTCTAATTCTCCAAGTCAGAATCTAAAATCTCGTACCCGTCACTAATACTTCCAGTGTCCGAGTCCCAAGACGCACTGATAACATCGACGTACTCTTCAACCTCAACTGGTTCCACCGGTTCAGTCTGGCCGTCTGTAACGGTGTCAACTGCGGTGCTCACGTCAGCTTGCGAGTCCTCATCGACTTCCGGTGTGTCATCAGAAACTGCCTTATCTTCCAAGTGACTCTCGGCATCTAAGAACACAGAGCTTTCCTTTTCCAAGGTTGGCAAGATGATCACAGATGTAGAGGATGACTTGTCCACTGGTTCTGAGATGTTGCTGTACGAGTACTCCGGCTCCAAAGTAACCGATTTCTCGTCACTGACATCCAACTCAGGCTCAGCAGTCAGTTCACGAGAAGACGCATCGTCTTCTGCCAAAGTGGCGGTTTCGGCCACAGATTCAGTTGGCTCTGTTGGATCTTCAAAAGGATTCTCCATTGAAACGTCAACTTCTGGGTTCTCAACTGGCTCCGACTCAACATCCTCGACAGAATCTGCTGGAACAACCTCAAGCATACCAATTCCTGCCTCAGAAACTTCCTCAGAAACTTGATCTGAGACAGATTCACTGACAGACTCGCTGACAGACTCAGCACGTCCCACCTCCTTCTCAAGCAAACCAACTTCTTCTGGGTCACGCTTCTTGTTTGTCTCATTCTTAGCGTCAAAATCCAACCCTGTGAAGGTGACTTGAGAGTGGTCTCTGATCATATGACAAGGTCTTCTGATGCAGAATGGGCGTGGAGGTCTTTTGGCGTAAACAGGAATGATTTCTGGGACAGGCTCAACCGAATCCTCGTAGACAGAGTGATGAAGCTCAGTCTCGTCTTCCTCGTCTTCCTCCTTGACATCCTCTTTTTCTTTCTCTTTCTCAGTTGATTCATTGATCAACTGTTTGAGTTTCAAGAATGTCTGGTTGGAATCCTCAAGGTTCAATTTGGCGGTAAGCTCGTCAAAGAATTTTGCCTTGGCAATCAACTCAATCAACTTGTCTGGAGAACTGCTTCCACCCAACATCGACTCGACATCGTGGCCCGCGGTCGACTGTCTAGGAATGTCAATGGTGATCACGGTATCTTGTGGCTCTTCCTTTGGCACACTACCTCCCTTACGCTTGATCTTCACCATTCTATGGCTCGAAGTGTGGGTCTTGACCTGAGCTTTGTTCAAGTAGCAAGTTTCGCACAAATCAAAATCAATGCAGTCCATGCAATGCATTCTGTCTCCCTCGATGAGTTTAGGGAACATTCCAATAGCATCACAGGAATCACAGGTGTGTGAGAATCCTTCGGAGTCGCAGTGGCCACCAACAACACCTGGAGTGTCATAGAAACACATGGTGTGTCCTGGTTTGTGAGACCCAACCACGGTCTTCTTCTTGAAACAGTCGGTGCACAAGTCGATATCTGGGCAGTCGGTGCACTTGTATCTCGTTCCTGCAATGAACGAGTTTTTACCTTGCATCGAGCACCCGTCACAGTAGACAAAGCTGTGGACAGGCTTAGGGGAGCTTGGACCAACAGAGTGACTCGACATTGGGTGCGAAGGCAAGTGTCTTCCAACAACAGGGTCCTTCAAGTAACAAGTCTCGCACAAATCAAAGTCAGCACAGATGTCACAGTTGTAGCGAACCCCTGAAATCTCAGAGGTAGCCTTAGCACCAGTGCAATTGTTGCAGAAGAATGTTGCACCAATAGGAATGGTTTTTTTAGTGGCAAATCCATAAGGTGGTGGAGCTCTGCACAGAGTGTACGGCTTAACAGGAACCGGAACACAATGCTTGATCATAGGATGAGTGAGGGAATGGGTAGCAGTGACTTTGCCGTTGGCTTCGCAAGTCTCACACAAATCGAAGTCATCACAAACCGTGCATCTGTATCTAGTACCAACAATGGCAGGCCCGTCGGTAATAGGATGGCAACCATCACACACAAACCCTGGGTGGCGAACCTTGATACAGCTTCTAGATTTAGTAGGTTTGGCAGCTCTTTCATGAGCCAGCTTTGCCTCCTCGATGAGCCAATCCAAGGACGAGTTGACACCTTTCATGGAATCATTCAAGTCTTTGAACAAGTTGGATTCTTGAACCTTGTCCATGGCCTTCTGCAAAAACCCGTCGTTCAAAAGCTTGACGATCTTGGAAATGAGATCCTCGACCACCTTCGAGCTGAGTTCCGGCTCAGAAGCACTGCGGTTCGAGGAGTCGGAAGTGCCAGTTGGCAACTCAGTAGGAGCCTCCGCTGGAGGGTCACGACTGTCGTTACCGGATACGGACACCGGGATTGGAGTGGCACCTTTGGAGAAGTATTCCGGGGTTGGGGCTGGCACAGTAGGTTCTTCGGAGCTAGCCAAAGTTGAAACCTGGGGTGCAGACACAACAGGAGTGGCAAGGCCCTCCTCATTGGAAACAACAGAAACAACGTCGGTGACAGTGCGAGTGTCGTCAGAGCCACTGGACTTGGACTCTTTTCTCAGCTTGCCATCGTTAAGCAACAACATCTGGTCGACTCTCGACTCGATGTCCTTGTCAATTGCGGCCAATCGGATGTGATTCTTCACCTTCAACGACCGCTTGAGAGACTTGAAAGCTTCCACCGAGCTGAGGTCGACGTAGGCCTTCTCCTTGCGGGACTTACGCTTCAACACAATCTCTTTTTCAGTGCCCAAGATGTGCTGAATAATGCGGGGGAAGCTTTGGGCCGTCACCACCTGGGGGATGATCTTGAGGGTCTTCTTGGTGACCTCCAACTGACCATTCAGAGGATCTGACGAATAATATAAAAGCTTGACAAACACCGGGATCTCCGATACCAGATTGGTGGACATGGCGACAGTGTTCAAGGTGAAATATGATTCTCGCTTGGAATATTTTAGGGAGAAACCAAACCAAATTTATATCCCTTTGCCCCAGCGCCACCCTTGTGTTATCAGTGATGACCAGAGATGCGGGTACACGCTGGGTCCAGCGCTCTTCTGTGCATTTCTGCAGATAGACGTTTATGTCAGCTGGTGTAGATGGTGCCTCAACCCCAATGGCTGGAGAGTGGTGCTTGTTCTGGCAGACAACATTGTTGCCAAAGAGTCATGGAACATTCGGTGTCAGCAGATGGAAGTACGGAGTTGGACAGCAACTTGGTGGTGGCTCAAAAGCTTTGTTTGATGGGGCAGAGGCACTTGATAGTCTCGAGTGCAGACGTGGTTTATACCGAACGACAACTCCAGAGGATCAACAGAGAAGTGTTTGGATTTGTGGAGAACCAGGAGTGCCGCTATTTGGTGTGCAATGCCAAGAGTAGTTCCAGGGTGCTACATGAGGTGCTAGGAACCAAACAGGGTTCTGACGGTTCGGGCAACTGTGTATTAGTGATCCGAGGCTTGGAGAAGACTCCATTGAAGTTTCAAGTAGCACTTCTAGAAATAATAAAGAGCAGGGAGTTGACAAGAGACTCGCACACAAAAAAACTTGGCCTGAGGTCCAACCGGCAACTCCAGGCGTCTCCTGATGTGTTCATGATAATAGCAGTGGTGGAGTCGATCCTGGGCACAGAAACGGCACTCTACAAGTATCTTCAAGATAAGTTCTGGTTCCGACAATCCCAAGTGGTGGAATTCGGTTCTGGATTGAATCAAGACGTCAATCAGCCACTCAGCTCCTCGAGTTCCGATGATATAAGCTCGCAGATTTCTCAGTGTTCAATGGAGGATATCATGGCTAGTAGACTTGCGTTGCGCCAAGTGCAGATGATTCCCGAGATCCGCAGGTACGTTCTAGATATCATTGTGTTTGTGCGAAACCACCGCATTGCCGTCGACGGGATCCCTACCAGGTTCATCAAGGAGTTTGAGTTGTTGATGAAGTGCATTGCCGTGTTCCACGGGTATCTGTACATCACACCTATTATTGTGAAGTTGGCAGCACGCAAGTTCTTCCCACTACGAATCAATATAGGGACCTACGAAGACGAAGCAAGTTTGAACTGGGGCAGTGATCCGGGACTCGTGAAGCTCATGATGAACAAATGGAACGCCGATTTGGTCATAGAAGACGTCTTGAATCGGGTCCAGCCTCCTATATAATTGACCAGTGCCACCAAGGATCCTACCCCACACACACCCAGCACCGCCTCTCCAATGCCTTAATGCTTCATGTATTCATATATCGTAGTATTTCACGCTGTATACTCTCGCGCTATGCCTTCAAAGTCACATCCCAGAGTTTGATAGCTGCATCGTTGCCTCCACTGACAATCTCGTTGTCGCTGATCCAAGCAACACTGTTGACTCCATCCTTGTGGGTGTTGTTTGCCTTGACGTTTCGCACCGGCTTGTCGACACTGTACACAATGATGCTTGTATCCAAACTTCCACTGACAATGTACTTGCTATCGGATCTCCATGAAATGGAGTTGATCTTCGCAGTGTGGAAGGCCCAGCGAGAGGTCTGGATGACTTTCTCAGCCACGTTGTACAACACAATCTTACCGGAACTGTCACCAACTGCAACATAACCGGAGTCTGGGGAAATCTTAATAAGAGTTGGTTTGTAGACAGTTTTCAATGTGTGTCCAGACACCGGCAGAAGGTCGGCCACATTGAAAAAGTGGACATTGAAAGTCTTGTCGTTGCCCACAGCTACGATACTGTCGTCAATATCAACAGTAGAGGCCTCAAATGGAAGTTTGGTAGAAACAACCGTCTTGTTAGAGGCACTGTCAATGATAGACAAGTTGCCATCAGTGGTCACCAAGCCGTAAAAACCCTTCGAGTTTACCGAGGACACTGCAGCTGGCTGCGCTTCCAATTTGGTTTCAGCATCGTCCACAAACGAGAGCTTGCTGATTTTACCAATAATGTCGTCCCAGCCGGCAGTGACAATGTTGTCTTTGTACGCAGACAAGTCTGCAATCAAGTTCGTATGGCCCGTACCCTCGATGTACTCTGCGCTTCCTGAACGGGTTTTCAAGTCCCAGAACCCGATTCTTCCGTCGTAGCTTCCAGAATACAATCCAAGATCGTTAATGGCAAGCGCAGTAATCGATTTCTGGTGTCCTTGAACCACTTTCACTGGGGCTTCTGAATCTTTGGTAAAATAGTTCAAGTTACCATTGAATGACAAAGTAATAATGTAATCTTTAGTAGACACCACGCCAAGTTGCTGGTTATCAACCTTCTTCGGTAATGACCAGATGTGCAACAATTTGCCAGACTCAACATCCCACAACTTCACCGAGGCATCAGTGGAACAAGTGACAAATTGTCCTGCAGCACCCGAAACCCAGGAAACTCCAAAAATCCCAGTCTCGTGCGCAGCATCTGCCTTGAGTGCCGGGTCCGAGATCTTTTTGACAAACTCTCCAGTCTTGCCGTCGTACACAACAATGAACTTGTCGGCACCTACACTGACAATATAGTTCCCGTCTGGAGAGTACGCCACATCTCTGATGAAATTGTTGTGGTTGTTTCTTATAGAACTGAGAAACTTGTAAGGTGGGGCAGACAAAAACACCATTCCTCCGTCGTCAGACACAGTGGCAGCACGGAACGGACGGGTTGGTTTGATGGTGACGGCACTGATCTGAGCAGAGTGGCCCGAGATCTCACCCACAGAGTTCCCCGTATCAAACGTCAAGCAGTGACCATACCGTTCCTTGCCGTTACCAACAGCAATGATTCTCTTTGATTCAGAATCCCAAGCAATGTCGTTGATACGTCCACTGATCACTCCATAATCGCCCTTCACAATCAAATCCTCACCAACACAGTCCCACACTTTCACAGAACCGCTCTCGTCACCTGACGCAATGTAATACCCCGAAGGAGCAAACTTGGCCACGGTGGCAGTGGTGTTGTGTCCAGTGAATTGCACCACTTCCTCAGGCTTCGACACTGATCTCAAGTACACACTCTTACCATTAGGGTAGGCAATCCGGTCGGATTTTTCATCGTACGAAAGATGAACCGGAGTGGCTCTGGTGGTAGAAGGAAGAGGGGCCCAAGTTGCAGCTGGAAGTTAGTCTTGTGGCTTCAATTATCATTGATATAAGCACTTCGATACCTACTTTTCTTAAGAGACATATTGTTTGGTGATTAGTACCTGGAATACTGCCACTCTGGAGATAGGGGCCACCGCACGTGACTCTTGAGAATTGTCGGAGGTGCGTTTTGAACTTTCCACGTGACTAGCAGCCGGTACAAAAAATTTTCCTGGGCTCATCTCTAGTGAAAAGTGTGATACTAAGACAGGTCCCATAAAGGATGTCATCTTCCAAGCAAAAGATTCAAATTGTACGGAATCCTGTTGTGGCGAGTAGCAGGACTCCTGAGCAGCGATACTGGAGATCTTTTGGAAACACCCAATTGGTGAAAGAGCACAATGCGATCACTCACATAACCTTCAATCCAGTGTCACCACATGACATTGCAGTGACGTCCTCTGCTAGAATACAGGTTTTCTCTTCCAAAACAAGACAAGTGATCAAGACTTTCTCAAGATTCAAGGAAACAGCATACAGTGGAGAGTATCGGTTTGACGGGAAGTTGTTGGTGGCTGGAGATTCAAGTGGATTGGTGCAAATATTTGATGCATACAACCCTCGGACATTATTGGTGACTGTGCAAGCATCGAATTATCCAGTACATGTAACGAAGTTTCATCCGCTGATCTCGACGCAGATGCTTACTGCTTCTGACGATAAGGTGGCGAAAATATACGACATCTCTCAATCTGAACGTCCGTTGCTTACGTTTGGAGGTCATGGTGATTATGTGCGGTCTGCGACGTTTGTGAAGGACCAGCAAAACTTGATTGCTACAGGATGTTACGACGGGATCATCCGTGTGTTTGATACCCGAGTGAACAGCGAGAATGCGATTTTGGAGTTCAATCACGACGCTCCAGTGGAAGACATTGTGTCTATCAATCAGACCAGTATAGTCAGCAGTGGGTCCAATTTCATCAAGGTGTGGGACATTCCAAGCAACAAATTGACCAAGAAGTTGTCCAATTTTACCAAGACTGTGACCTCGTTGTCCGTTGCTGGTGATAGAAGTTTGTTGGCTGGGTCTTTGGATGGGCATGTGAAGATCTACGATACCTCGGAGATCAACTGGTCGGTGAAATTCGGCTGGAAGTTTGGCTCAGGGGTGTTAAGCAGTGGAGTTTCTCCAGACTCAAAGCATTTTGTGACGGGTCTTACGTCGGGGTTGTTGTCGATCAGAACGAAAAAGGTTGGCAAGACTCCGCCAAAGAAGGGAGAGCTTAAGCAGCAGAAAAGCAGCGCTTATGCTAAGATGCTTCGAGGTGCAGAATACCATGGGGAGTTTGAACATAGAATAATTGGAGAGAAGCAGCGAAGTGGAAAGAAACCTCAGAAGTATGAGAAATTGTTGAACAGCTTCCAGTGGAGTGAAGCGTTTGACTTGGCTTTCCAACCAGGAGTGCCGAAAGACATCACGTTGACAATTCTCGAAGAATTAAAGAAGTTGGGGAAAGTCACGATAGCTCTTAACAACAGAGACGAGGCGTCCTTGGAACCATTTTTATACTGGGGAATCAAGCATTTGGACGACGTGAAATGCTTGGATATACTTGTAGACTACTTGGTGATTCTTTTAGGAAAGTACGGCCATTTAGTGGAGACCAGCTTGTTGTTGGAAGAGTTATTTGTGGAATTGAGAAGAAAGCTCGATGTTGAGATAGAGAAAAGCAAAGAAGCCAACAAAATCTCGGGGATGCTACAGTTATTGACGGCTTGAATGGGGAGTTGCTTCGTAATGGTAGGTGGGCATAATATATGTGTAATAGCATGAGTACATTGATTTTCAGTGGTTATTGGATGTGTAATGCGAGAAATTCACGGCTTTGAGTTTGATGTTGTAAACTGAAAGCTACCGACACCTATTACGGTGAGTGAGAGGAAGGATAAGCTGAAATTTTGATATAGGCGTTTGAAATGTAAAATTTTAAATGTATTTTGGGAGTTTCAGACTTGATATGAGTAAGTAATACCTATAGTACACAGAGTAATTGTGTTTTATGAGTTTGTAACATGGGATTTGGTAATACCTGCGTGTGATACTAAAAAAGCCTGAAAATTCACTGATAAGCAGTTCTATGGCAGGGCTGGAGGATTGTAAATTATTGACATAAAAATAATAATAAAATTTAATTCAACGGATAGTGGGGTTAAAACTGACAGTAGATAAGGAATAGGGCTTTCGGAGAGGAAGCACAGAAATTATCATGCAGGTTATGGCAGAGCCTTAGTATGCAAACGGGTGTGTCAGGAACAGAAAAAAGCGTGAAAAAAACGTGAGAGTAAGTGAAGGAACCGGAGAAAAGTCAAGAAATTGAATAAAAGAAACGAGGTGAGAGTTGATGCACAGCGGCAGAATATTGACAGAAATACATGGCGTATGATTGGACGATGTTGAGGCAGGAAAGATGACCTTGGAGGAGTAAGGAATCGAGGTGAAGGAGCCCAAATGTGGGGATGGGCTGAAGGTAAAGTTTTACCAGGCATGAAGCAATCTGTAGAGTGAAAAGACATTGGAAGTGTAAAGGAAACCGGGTGGAGTGGTAAGACAGAGCGAGACAAACTGTGGCTGTCATGAAAGAGCACTAGAAGAGTCAACCGGCCCGACCTGGAACCGTGAAACTGAAACGGTTGACGAATACACAACAAAGTAATACATTTGGAGGCGGTGAGACAGAGAACACTCATTTGAACAGAGTTTCAGTTGTAGAAATCAGTGAGCTCAGTTGAAGAGAGTTACGCTTGCAGAAACAGTGTACTTCTGTAAATTCAGTTATAACCATTGAAATGTGCACTCCAGTAAACTCAGTTATATTCAACTACGTTCAATCAAACTTACTCAGCGAAGCCCACTCGACCAAACTAGATTACCTTGGAGTAGAGTGCACTACAGTAGACTCAGTTACATTAGAGTAGTTAACTCAAACCCTCTCAACTAAACTTAACTCGTAACCCAATGGTTCACGCCTCAGGTCGTGCCCAGAAGACATTGTTCAGTTTGTGAGGCACAAACAAGAAAACGCAGCCGGGGGTAAACCAAATGAAATGTCAAGACTCGAGACGGGGCCCAACAGAATGCCGAGGAAATTGCGGAGAAGAGAGATGACGGCGAGGGCATGGTTGGCATGGCGTTGGCAACATGGAGCATAGACCTTGGCTCGAGCGAAGATCTTGAGTGAATGCCAAAGACGCACGCGGCGAGGTCCGCCAAGACTAGAGGCCGCCTGGGCGAGGCTGTCTGAAATGCGGCCTGCGGGGTTGTGTTGCGGTAGGCGACCTGGGCTGGTGGGAACGAGGCAGGTTCACGTGATGGGAGGAAAAACTGGCATCAGGTGAAGATGGCATAAGGTGATGGACAAGGGGCTAAGGTTCGAGTGGCTGGAGGCTAAATGTTGAAGAATTGAGAAAAATAATTGTGAGTAGGGACGTAATGGGGGTGGCAGTGGAGGAGGATTGTCGTAGGCAAGAACGGAGATCGGCCACGGTTACGCCGGAACGTCGACGGAGAACGGAGTCGGTGAAGTGGCCGGGGCCAGTGATATTCGAAGGATTGGTAAAAAGGTGCGGGAATTTTATGGGATTGACGTTGAGGCTAGTGTTAGATTGTTCGAAAGCAAGGGGATGCATGGACGACGAAAACGTAGAAGTTGGGACGGAGTTAAGTGACGAAAAAGAGTTTGAAAATTTTGCAGACAATAGCAGGGGAATTAAATACCAGAGTGGGTATTAGGGGATTGGGTGTAAACTAGGAGACGGTGATTGGATGTAGGCCAGGCGATTGGATGTGGACCATGTGATTGAGGATTATGTTGGGAGAATAGGAGATAAGTCGAATGATATTGGCCAGAAAAGTATTTGGATGTGGGGGTTCATTAGTTTGTTTATAAAAATGAGGCTTGGGATAGATTGTGTGGAGGCTAGAATAGTATGGATGTAGTAGTACTAATCGGGGTGTTAGGATGTGGAGGGGATGGAGGCAGATATAAGGTAAAACATGGAGGTGAATATTGGGATAAAACATGGATGTAAGTATGGATGTAAGTGTGGATGTAAACATTGATGTAAGCATGGTGGAAGTCGGAGACAGATAACGGAATAACGAACTGAGAAAATGCCCAGATACCAAGGCCATTGATGTAAACAATTAATGCATTAGAGAAGAAGAGTCGAGCAAGCGGTAGAGAGAAACAAGAATCAAGATAAGACAATTTCATTTAACATTCTCAGGTTACACTTCTACAAGACATTTTAGAATACTTCAAAACACCCTTATCCAAAACACCCTCATCCAAAACACACACATCCAAACACACACATCCACACACACACCCAAACACACACATCCAAACACACACATCCAAACACTCCAACACCCCGACACTCCAACACCCCAACACTCCAACACCCCAACACTCCACACTCCACACTCCACGCTCGAACACCCCACAACACTGGCCCAAACGCTGGCCCAAACATTCAGATGTAGGTCATTCAGTTATATGACACTGTCCACACCGAGTTGGTCGAGCCATGCACCATATTTCAGGCTAATCATGCAAGGACTTGAAAGTTGAGGAACACAGTGCGAGCAGTATGACAAGGTCAGACACCAGTGAGGTTGGGGATGGGGCCGACATGTCGAGCCAGGAGGGGAGCCTAGGGTTTAAACAGAGTTTCAGCAGCGGGAATTTAGAGTGTAGGCAGAGCCTGAGGGTCAGCCTAGTGCACTGCGTAAGATAAAGTAAAGTAAAACATTGCACGGCAGAGTAGAAGCAAAGCCAAAGCTTACTGAGGCTAGAGAGCCGGGGTGCAAGCCAACCATGATACAAACATCGACGCACTGGGTGAGACAGCCAAGCATTACAATCCAATCAGACAACATACATTAGGGCAATCCGGTGAACCCCAGATAATATCGCAGTTGCCTGGTCACCATCTGACCACCAACCAATCGACCAAACCCGTCGAGTAAACCAGTACTCTTGCACGGACTATTCAACGACTACCGCCATATTGTCAGAATGCCGGATAATATGGCTCAATCGACTAGCAATAATTGGCCGAGCCAAACTTAGTTGAGGTACCGAGTGAGTTTTCATGGCAATGTCGGAACTGAGTGGCTGATACCAATCGGGAAGCAGCAGGGAATAACATACGTCATTGGTACTAACCTGAAAGATGAGCAGATTGTGTCAATGGATGGTTGCCAGGCAATTGCTGAGAGTCGCGATGGTCAGCGGTGCCAGGAATTGAAGATGGACCAGGATCAAATCTCACAATTGAAAATCCATCGGAGCCTCATGGTAGTGTATATACTTGGTTATCGGAGGTATCATGACGTAGTCCAGAGATTACTTAGAAGCCTTCTTATTGGCACAAGGATTTAGGTTTACAAGTGTGGGACTCTGTAATGATTCCAGACAATCGGCAAATAACAACTGAGGAACAAACCGCCAACATCGATAGTAGCACCATCATTCACTTACCGTATCAGATATCGGTGAAACCACAACCACAGGATTCTGGCAAGCAATGTTTATGTTTTCTCATGATAGGAACTAGGTAAACACAGCACAGATTCCACCCAAACTCTAAAATCAAGGATGCGTCGGGGCACCATGTGGGTCCGCGCGCACGTGACTGGGGGAGAGTCTGGTGTTGCACGGTGAAAGCAAGGAAATATCACGAATATGAAACTGAGTGCCCTGGCAACAGCTTAAGTCGATGACACCAGAATGCCAAGACAGTCAATCGTTTAACCCGCCGACGACTTCGGGAGCCCTACGGTGCCCTATGACCAGTATTCTCCAAGTTTCAAGCCGGAGACGATATTACCCGCACCATTGCCCAATCGAGGACGTTAACGTACAGAACTAGTAACAAGCCTGAAGAGCCTTCGATAAGCATGGGCAGCACACACGTGCTGCCGTCCAAAGTTCCGGGGACGGAGGCAGCGCCCATGGGCGGTTGCATGCAGCATCGTACTAGGAATGTTGCGAACGCGAACAAAAGCGGGTGTTTGCTGACTAACTGGGCACTCCAGTGTTTCCAGCGGTGGGACGCACCTCTGCACATGTACCCCCTATGCCCATTATGCTTTTTTTTTGAGTTATTTTCTCAGGTCTGGTTCTCTCAAGTTCCGATAGTTCCTTACCTTTAGGTTCGGGCCTGACCAAATCGTGTTCCAAGTAATATTTGCCTTCAATTCCCGCCCAGCAACGCCATAAAAGCGTCCTGCCGCCAATATGATACACCCCAGACCGTCGCCGCTCTGTTGGTCTGGGCGCGGCTGTACCCCCACCGCTTCAAGGTCGGCCCTTGGATTGTTATGAAATTTTTTTCCCTTCTGTTTCTGGCGAATTCTTTTGGGTAACTTATCATGCAGCAATCGTGCGTAAATCCCGCGGCGGCCTGCAGCGGTTCTCTTGATTGGCTCGACCAGTTGTGTGCTCAATATTTTCATTTAAATATCCATGGTTTCCTTGTCCCTTTGTTGTTTTTAGTTTTCTAGTATCTTTTTCTTTTGATATCGAAAGGTCAGACTATAGAAGAGTGTACCGTGGTATATCCCTTTAGTAATCTGCTAGTGATCTCATCATACCCCACATATACCCGTTGCAACCCCATAGCAACTGAGAATACCACTGGAGTCAAAGAGAAGGAACGACAACATGTCTGAAAAAACTGTTGACCCGGCTGCCACTGAGCCAACCAAGGAGAAGGTCGTCGCCCCAGTCGAGGACGACGAGGAGGATGACGACATCGATCAATTGATTGCCGACCTCCAATCCAACCACGGTGACGAGGACGGAGAGGAGGAGGACGAGGCTGCCACCTCGTACCGTCCAGTCCCTGAGGAGATGTTGCAAACCGACCCACAAGCCGGTTTGTCTGACGATGAGGTCAGAAAGAGAAGAAAGAAGTACGGTCTTAACCAGATGGCCGAGGAGAAGGAAAACATGTTTGTCAAGTTTGTTGGTTTCTTCATTGGTCCAATTCAATTTGTGATGGAGGCCGCTGCCATTCTTGCCGCTGGTTTGGAGGACTGGGTGGACTTTGGTGTCATCTGTGCTCTTTTGTTGCTTAACGCTGGTGTTGGTTTCATCCAAGAATACCAAGCCGGTTCCATTGTCGATGAGTTGAAAAAGACTCTTGCTAACTCTGCTTTTGTTATCCGTAACGGTGAACTTGTTGAGATCCCAGCCAACGAGGTTGTGCCTGGTGAAATCTTGCAATTGGAAGAAGGTACCGTTGTCCCAGCTGACGGTAGACTTGTTTCTGAAGATTGTTTCCTCCAAGTTGACCAGTCTGCTATCACCGGTGAGTCTCTTGCCGTTGACAAGCACCAAGGTGACGACATGTTCTCTTCCTCTACTGTCAAGAGAGGTGAATGTTTCATGATTGTTACTGCCACTGGTGACAACACTTTCGTTGGACGTGCCGCTGCTTTGGTCAACAAGGCTTCTGCCGGAACTGGTCACTTCACTGAGGTTTTGAACGGTATTGGTACCACCCTTTTGGTCTGTGTCATTGTTACTTTGCTCGTCATCTGGACTGCTTGTTTCTACAGAACCTCGAAGATTGTCCGTATCCTCAGATACACCCTTGCCATCACCATTGTCGGTGTCCCAGTCGGTTTGCCAGCTGTGGTTACCACCACCATGGCTGTCGGTGCTGCTTACTTGGCCAAGAAGAAGGCTATTGTCCAGAAATTGTCTGCTATTGAGTCTCTTGCTGGTGTCGAGATCTTGTGTTCCGACAAGACCGGTACTTTGACCAAGAACAAGCTCTCTCTTTACGAGCCATACACTGTTGCCGGTGTCACTGCTGACGAATTGATGTTGACTGCCACTCTTGCTGCCTCCAGAAAGACCAAGGGTCTTGATGCCATTGACAGAGCTTTCTTGAAATCTCTTATCAACTACCCACGTGCCAAGGCTGCTCTCTTGCAATACAAGGTGCTTGAGTTCCACCCATTCGACCCTGTTTCCAAGAAGGTTGTTGCTCTCGTTGAATCCCCAGAAGGTGAGAAGATCATCTGTGTTAAGGGTGCCCCACTCTTTGTCTTGAAGACCGTCGAGGAGGACCACCCAATTCCAGAGGATGTCCACGAAGCTTACGAGAACAAGGTTGCCGAATTCGCTTCCAGAGGTTTCAGATCTTTGGGTGTTGCTAGAAAGAGAGGTGAAGGCCACTGGGAAATCATGGGTATTATGCCATGTTTGGATCCTCCAAGAGATGACACTGCTCAAACTGTTAACGAGGCTAGATCTTTGGGTCTCAGAGTTAAGATGTTGACTGGTGACGCTGTTGGTATTGCTAAGGAGACTTGTCGTCAATTGGGATTGGGAACTAACATTTACAACGCCGAGAGACTTGGTCTTTCTGGTGGAGGTGACTTGCCAGGTTCTGAGATTGCTGACTTTGTTGAGAACGCTGATGGTTTCGCCGAGGTGTTCCCACAACACAAGTACAATGCCGTTGAGATTTTGCAAAACAGAGGTTACTTGGTTGCCATGACTGGTGACGGTGTTAACGATGCTCCATCTTTGAAGAAGGCTGACACTGGTATTGCTGTCGAGGGTGCCTCTGACGCTGCCAGATCTGCTGCCGACATTGTGTTCCTTGCCCCAGGTCTTTCTGCTATCATTGACGCTTTGAAAACCTCGAGACAAATTTTCCACAGAATGTACGCCTACGTGGTGTACCGTATTGCTTTGTCTTTGCACTTGGAGTTGTTCTTGGGTCTCTGGATCGCCATCTTGAACAGATCTTTGGACATTAACTTGGTTGTCTTCATTGCTATCTTCGCCGATGTTGCTACTTTGGCCATTGCTTACGACAATGCTCCATACGCTCACAAGCCTGTCAAATGGAACTTGCCAAGATTATGGGGTATGTCCATCATCTTGGGTATCATTTTGGCTGTCGGTACCTGGATCACCTTAACCACCATGTTCATGAAGAAGGGTGGTATCATCCAGAACTTTGGTTCTATTGACGGTGTCTTGTTCTTGCAAATCTCCTTGACCGAGAACTGGTTGATTTTCATCACCAGAGCTGAGGGTCCATTCTGGTCTTCCATCCCATCGTGGCAATTGTCTGGTGCTGTGTTGATTGTCGACATCATCGCCACCTGTTTCGCCTTGTTCGGATGGTGGTCTCAAAACTGGACTGACATTGTCTCTGTCGTCAGAGTCTGGATCTGGTCCTTCGGTGTCTTCTGTGTCATGGGCGGTGCCTACGTCTTGATGTCTCAATCCGAGGCCTTTGACAGATTCATGAACGGTAAGCCAATCAAGGAGGCTCCACCTCAAAGATCTTTGGAAGATTTCGTCGTCGCCATGAGAAGAGTCTCTACTCAACACGAAAAATCCGGTTAAGCTTGAGTTTCCAAGTTTGCACCGTCGCATATTTGTTTTATTGTTTCTTGATTCCGTGTGAGTATTGAGATTCCGAAATCTTTTTAGTTTGTTTAGAAGATTTTAATAATAATCCCTAATTTATATTCTTGTATGTAGTGACAGTTACGAAAGTGGCTGTTGCTGGAGTTGGAAGTTTACAGTGTTACGATTTAATGAATTAGAGTATTGGAGATTCTGACGAATAGAACTACCAACAAATGAACTCAGAGGTGCGTGCTTATCTTTCATATTGAGGTTGGACAATCTAACAATGTCTTCTATTGAGTCATTGACTGTCGCTGACTAGTAAAATTGAATCCTTTGTGGTTGTCAGTATCAGAAATGGCACAAGACACTCTGCCCAGTACGAAAGGAAAGATGATTGTACGAAAGTGGAGGATAAGGACTTGACTCCATACTACGGAAACGCCAAACTTAATTTGCTCTAAGATTGGACAAAGGAAATTAGAAAGGAGATCATTGGATAACGCACGCCAAATCGGTCTGGCCCTGGCAAGTCAGAATACCGTCATATGTGACCATCGGTAATGAAAGCGAATGAAAGCATGAGGGGAAGCATTGCATGCGGAGTGTCTGTGTTTGAATGAAAGGGGAAGGAAGAAGAGGTGGAGGTGATTGGATGTGGAGGTGAGTAGAGGCAGGAGAGACTAACAGTTTTTTAAGACGAGAGTTAGACTAGTGAGTGACGGTAGATGTAAAAGATATCGTGAGTGACAGGATGTTTCTCACGTTAGAGGTGAAATTACATTATAGCTCCCAGTAAGAGATGACATATACGAGAGTACGAGTACGGGTGGGAGTCTCATTTCTGTGCTACAATAAGTAGCAATGAGTGTAATAACTCAAGGGAAGTATAACCATCATAGGTGACACTGGATTGATAGCCACAATATCTTGAGTGGAGCAAGAGTGATTCACTGTCAGAGTGTGTTCAAACTGATTGTCCGCTCAGTACCATAAATGAAAGTAACCCACATGAACACCAGAGTACAATACGTCCAGTAATTCATTGTAAGTGGGCCATAATTGAAACCAACATCAGGTGTGCTAACATTCCACTGTTTCTTCCACCGTCTCTTCAACTGAGAGACCATTCACTTGAGAGGTATACTGTCGGCATGAGAAAGAGAGAAGTAGAAAGACAACATAGTAGGAGAAAAAAAGGATTGACAGACAGAAACAGAGAAATAGAGCAAGAGAGAAACAGACAACTAAAAAACTAGAATGACAACATCTAAAAGATAGCAAGATGGAAAGACTGTGTGACTGAGCAACGGAGTTTTTGGTTTGCTAGACAGAAAATAACATGGGACAGACCTCCACCCTCAATCCTCCTCGCCTGGAACAACCTACATTTACTCGTACTTTGACACCACAACGCACCAACGACACGCATAACACATCAGAGTAACACGCCAAGGTCATGACATCATAACCGACGTCTTACTAAAACATACCGCAATTAACACAGGCTGTCTCAGGGTGCGTGCCTGAGTGCTACATCCTGGCACCTCAGTTTTCTGACATGGAAGTTTCCCCACCCCCGATTCCACACCCCATGGTTCAAAATTTTTTTTTCACTCATCGCAAGTGCATAACTCCAAACCACCACAGTACCACATTATGACTGCCGAGCCTCAAGAGAACTTGGAGCACCTTCGAGATGTGTTGATCAACAAATCCGGAAAAGAGCCTCTTCCGGTGCGGTTCCGTGTGCTTTTCAATTTGAAATCGATCGGTGCTGAGTATGAGAAGGACCCTGTGCGTGCCAACACTGCTATCGATTACATCAACGAGTCGTTCAAAGACAGCAGTGAGTTACTCAAACACGAGGTGGCGTATGTGTTAGGCCAGACCAGTAACTTCCACGCTGCTCCGTACTTGAGAGCTGTGTTGAAGGATGAAAACCAGCAATGTATGGTGAGACATGAGGCTGCCGAGGCCTTGGGAGCTCTTGGAGATGAGCAGTCATTGGCTTTACTTGAAGAGTATTGGAAAAACGATCCTATGGTGGAGATTAGAGAGACTTGCGAGTTGGCTATTGAGAGAATCAATTGGACCAAACAACAGGACGCCGCAGTCAAGAAAGAGACTTTGGCTACTTCTTTGTACTCATCAATCGACCCTGCCCCTCCATTGTCCATTGACAAGAATTACGAAGTTGCCGATCTCCAGAAGATCTTGAACGACACCGAAGCTTCCTTGTTCAAGAGATACAGAGCCATGTTCAGATTGAGAGATATCGGCACCGACGAGGCATGCATTGCCTTGGCCAGTGGGTTCCAGGACCTGTCTGCTTTGTTCAAGCACGAGATCGCATACATCTTTGGCCAGCTTTGCAACCCGGTGGTTGTTCCAGACTTGATCAAGGTGTTGCAAGACAGCAACGAGGCACCAATGGTCAGACATGAGGCTGCAGAGGCTTTGGGTGACATCGACAGTGCAGAGGTCTTACCTATTTTGAAAGAGCATTTGAACGACAAAGACCAGGTGGTGAAAGAAAGTGCGATTGTTGCCCTTGACATGAACGAGTACCAGACCAGTGGTGAATTGGAGTATGCTGTTTAGTGTATCATAGTATAATATTAGAGTTGTTAGTTTGAGTCGTAGTGTGTTTGTTCTGGGCTCTTGTGAGGTTCTTAATGGAATGCTCTTTTGCAATTGCTATTTAACATTATCCTTGACTATTGGGTTTCTTATCGGACTGGGCCATTCAGCTTGCTCTTTGATTTCATCATTAAGCATTATCATTGACTAAGCTACGGACTCTCTCTGGGCTTGGCAACTGAACTCTATCGTTGTTTTCACCATCCAAGATATTTACTTCACACTAGGCTGTGCTATTCACTTTTTCAATGAATCTTGTCTCAGCATCCCTCTAAGTTCAATCTAGGCCCATACGTTCCAGTTACAAATCAAATCGTCAAATCACGTCTCATAAATCAAAATACATAATCAATGCTAACACTAACCAGCGGCGCAACCACAATGAGCTGCCTGCTGATCAGATAGCGTCAGTGGGAAACAAAGGTAGGTCGAAATCTTTTGCTGGCCGGGTGGCCAGAAGTTGCAACCTTCTAGTTCTTGTATACGATAGGACTGCCAATCTACGACTGTACTTCTCAACAAGCGAGCTGACACTGATACTCACCTTGTTCAATGGCCAAGAAATCACAAGCTGTGCCTTTAGATTCTGACCCAAGAAATCGCTGACTCCAAGCATCAGCCTGAGAGCACATCCCTCGAAATCTGCCAACCGGAGCAGCTTGATTCCGCTGAAATCTACCTCGGCTACTCTTTCGAATTGATTGGCACGGAGGTATACTTTCTTCAAATTAGGCACCGACTTAAACGACGGTGAGGACTTGAGGCCACAAGCGTCGATAACCAACTCTTGCAACTCATCTAATCCATCGAAATTGAAACTGACCCCTTCTTGAGAGTTACCACTCAAGCACAAGCTCTTCAAATGGGCCAAGCCTTTCCAACCATGGAAATCGGTGATGTCACGACTACATGCCATATCAAGAAACTCAAGGCTGGTCAATGCCGAAAAATCAGGCACCTCTTTGAATCGGTTGTAACCTATTCGCAAGTACTTCAATCTTTCCAACCCAGCAAACAGACTGACGGTTCTAAGTCCGGTAAGCTCGACACAAAGAGATTCAAGCTGGCGCATCAGCCTTATCGGAGTGAAGTCATTGAGAGTAGCGTAGCTGAGTTCCAACAGTTTCAAGTTCGGCATCGCCTTGAGCATTCGATTGTTGATATGGATCAGCGGCCCACCCGATAATCTCAAGGATGACAACTTACGCACAAAGTCAAGAGTGCTAACACGCCCAAGAAGATGCTCCATACACGAGAAGCCCTCCAAGTTCAAGTACTTCAATTTCGGTAAAATGAGCTGATCGAAGAACAACATCACCCACTCCTCATCGAGGATCTCAGTGCGTTCGGTGAGGTGAAGCACTGCCAACTTAGGCATTGGAACCTTGACGTCCTTGAGCTCTTGCATAAAGTCTGGAGGATACAACCCGACCCGGAGCTCTCTGCACATGTTTGGTTCAGTGATATGTCTGCGATAGTCGACACGCAATCCAATGGTCGCCAGCTCAGGCAACTTGAACAGAGTGCCCCAGATAAGACGGCCGTGATCAGGGCAGGGGAGGTTGAGATGGTTGATCTTGATCATTCGGCACACAAACATCAAGAGCGCAGCATGTGGGATACTTCCCCCAATCTCAGTAAGACAGTATTGCAAAGTCTCATGATGGCATGCTATTGACAAGCACCGGACAAATTGACGGTTGTCCATGAGCTCGAATGGAATGAAATCTTTGCCCCGAAGCACCCCGTTCCCCTTTATGAACTGAAGACTGTTCACCCCAAACACATCCTTGGATACCAACTCAAACTCTCGTGGCTCAAGTGTGTTGATCTCAACGTCTGGGTTGAACACGTCGAATTTCGCAGGGTCATAAACAACCAAGGATCGGAAACATCGTTCTTTAAGAGCCTCGACCCACACCGCTTGTTCTGTGGAGAGCACCAGGCCTAGAACAGACAATGACTTTGTGTCGAGGATCCGGCAAACTTCTGCGACTATTTCAAGTGGAAGGTCACTGAGCATTGTGGTACCTGATAACTTGGACACAAGTGATGGATTATTTTCATGCAGGGTACCGGATAGGTGGATGGTGAGGTGCGTATAGTGGACAAATGAGTGACAGTACTCAGATAATGCTACTACCTTTTACATTTATACTTATCACTATACTTACGATCTTAATTAATAAAAAGTATCAATTTAGGCATATATCGTGTATGGGTGAAGTTTTCATGAGCATTGAAATCATCGCGTGTTGCCTGACAGATGTATAGTACTGCAACAATTTTCCAGCTTATCGATTGCCCACTCCTAAAGATATGCTAGCTTGTCCCATGGTCACATTAATCTTCCTTCATTTCTAAACGCCATCGGATTAATCGAAATCCAAGGATTCCCATGAAAAGAAAAGACAATAGCAACGTAACGTTCTCGTAGAGTTTGAGCTAAGATGTTAATAAAGACTGGAATTCGCCAGTGTTTGCTAATTGGCCCTTGCATATTGGCCATTTCAAGGAGCCCACACGCTTTAGAACTCGACAACAATGAAACAGTAACTCACGAGAAATGCGTAGGTCATAATTTCTTGATCAGAATTGGCTTAGTTTGTTTGTTCAACGATTCTGGTTTAACAGAGAAAAGATTGATACAATGGCAGAAAGTGATTTAGACAAAGTTTTGATAGGAACGTACGACGTAATTCGCAGTACGTAATTTGTAGCTCTTTTGTTTCAAAGATATGTCTATTGACTCAGAATTCTTTTCGGGAACCTCTTAATTTAAAAGTTTCTCACTATAGTCACTATTTTTGAGATTCTACTCATAAATGGTAATCATTGTATGCTCCAATGACTAAAGTTGCAGCTGGTCACAATCATTAAGGATACTGTGATACGTATCTTCTGCATTAATGACAGGCTACAGATACCTGCGTTCCATTTATTATACGTATAGTTCGTACGTTCCATATCTAAGAATACATTTCAGAAACTATTATGTATGGAATGATTAAAACTACTAGAGGAAACTAAATTGGGTTTTAACAAATGTAGAGACAATAGTTAAGTACCAGACACCCAGCATCAGGAATAATCTCAAGTCTACATCGGCCCACATCCCAGAAAAACGTACCGACATGTCTAAACTTCTAAACATTGGGTTTATATCAAACTATGTCTGCTCAGATCATAAAGATGTAAACAATCTCTTGGCAGAAAGAAATTAATGTATCTATTATAAACATCCAGCCCTACAAGCCTTACCGTTCAAACACTTCTTATTGCTGCGATCCTCCTATCACCCTCTATCTACAATCAAAATCAAGGTATCGATGCCGAACATCTAATTAATATAAGTAATGGCTAAGTAGATCCAAACCAGGTCTAAAAGACGTATGGAATGAATCTGTATGGACAGACCTTGAGGTATCTGTCCCAGTCTGCACCGTACTTCTTTCTGCAATTGTGCTCGTCTCTAAGAGCCCTGTGGACAAGCACGACGAAGAAGAACGCAGGAAAGAACCATGCAAAAGGCGAGGCAAACCCGCACATGAGAGACCAGCTCACGCTTTGGATCCAGTCGGCAGTGTAGTGGATCTTACGGGCATAGTGGTACCAGCCGTTGGTAAGCAAGCACGAGCCGTTAGCACATTTGATGTACTGCGGGTTCGAGAGGGTTTGCCAAGGCAAGTATGGGAACGACTTTCTGATCTTGGTGTCACCGATGAGTTGTTTTCTGAACGAGTTCTTTTGGCCATTGCAAGTGTCGAACACGTAGTAGGCAGAGAGCAAAAGCACGAACAAGAAGGTGTTGTAGGCGGTGGACCAGTGATACTCAGAAGGATCATGGTAATACAAGAACAAGGTGACATGGCAGTAAGTGAAAGGGACTCCGGCAATGTTCCAGAAGAGCAACATGAACCCAAACTTTTCGTAGGCCATGTCCCATGTAGGCACAATCAATTCCTCACCTTTGGAGCAGGCATTGGCATAGAGCCAGTGAGCCAAAAGAAGAAACCATGCTTGAGGAGTGGCGTAGCCGTACTCAGCAAACTGCTTCAACACCAATCCGTAAGAAAAGAAGAAGAGAATGAACCATGGAATACGGACCTCGAAGAACATCTTAAAATCGAGGATTCCAATCCGTGGGTTGAGAGGAGCTCCAAGAAAGAAGTCGTAGATGTGGTTTCCAGTCATACGATGGTAGTCGCCAGACACGTTCAACGTGTAGACGTACAAGATGAAGGTCAAGGTGAATCCCATGGTGATAGCTACTGTCATGATTTCACCAAACATCTCAAGGATGGTGTACAACTTGAAAAGGCCGGTGAAATGAAGAACAGTGGCAATGATAATGGAAGTGTAGAACGAAGCAAGAGCATTGCAGAAGTATGGCAACTTCTTGTTGTTCAAATGTTTCAATGGTTGACCCTCGGTCCACACTCCAGGAAGTGTCACGTAAAACACCACTTGGGTGATGAAAAACGTAAGAAACAATCTCCAAGCACGGAACGACGGCACTGCATGGTCGTACAAAAGCTGGCCAATGTGTCCGGCAAAGTCTCCCCAAGATTCACCGTCGGCAGGCCAAGCTGGTTTACCATTGTAAAACTCAGCAGAAATCCACATGTAATACATGAGTGCTGGAAATCCAACCAACATGCCCACAACTCCCGGAATTCCACCAAACTCATATTCAATCTCTTCTGGCTTGAGGTACCGAGGGTCTTGAGGTTTGGCGTCGCGCTCTATCAACTGTGCGGTTTCAGATTCACTCATACTGTGTGTCTTGCTAGCGATGTTGGAAATTCTTTCAATAATATATATACATGCCAGCATACGACTATACGAATTAAGTCACGTGTATGATACGAGAAGGGGGAATTGCGTGGGGATTGCAATGCAGTATTTGAAAATAGAATAACGCAGTAAAAGAGGATAACTGAGTAGTAGTAAATTGATTACAGATTGAAATCACAATGAAAATCATATTGAAAGCACAATCACAGAAGAGTCGATAAGCCCAGGTGCAATGTCATGTATTGGAGCGTACATGGAATTGACATCTACATAGCAACGGAAACCCGTACATCACATACAAACGAAAACCCGGACATCATGTAGTAAGAGAAACCCGAACATCATAGAGTAAGAGAAACCCGAACATCACAGAGTAAGAGAAACCCGTACATCACATAGTCAAGAACTGCTTGATACTGTCAACCACACAGTCTTCGAAGCTATGGAACTTGATATCCAAATCTTTCTGAACAGTTTTCCAGTCGAGGTCGTAACTCTGTGGGTGCATTGTCTGATTTGAGTAGTCGTCGGTAACCTTGGTACTAAGCTGATGGTCTTTAATGATCTTAGCCGCCTGTGCATAGGAGAATTTCTCCGGCGAACAAGGCACGTAACGTTTGTTGGAGATGTTGACAAGCAACAAGGAACGCACATGGATAGTAGCAAGGTCTCTGACATCAATCCACACTGGCACTCTTGACACCGGCAATGGATGATCGCCTTCGGCAATACCCCACAACACTGCATTGGACACATTGAGGTTTTCCACCTTATCTACTGGATGAAGCACCGGCCCAAATGTCATTGGAGGACAGAGTGTCACAAGGTCGAATTGAGGTTTGTGCTCTTTGACGTAGTTCCAAGCCTCGAGCTCTGCGTATTTCTTTGATCCTCTATAAGCATCGACAGGCGCAGACTTGATTGATTCCTCATAGGTGATCGGGTTCCAATCTTCCGCAGTGTAAGTGAATCCAGGCCCTAGTCCTCTCTTTATGTCCAATACCGATGCAAACGACGAGGTGAGAACAAGTCGTTTCACCGACTGGTTCTTCTCAGCCGCCTCTAAAATCAACTTGACTCCATGGATTGCTGGCTTGATCAACTGTTTTTCGACATCGTCTATCTCGTAAGTGAATGGACTGGCCACATGGATAATACCGTCACAACCTTCGGCAGCACCGACAAACGGGTTCGAGGTGTCCCCAGACTCAAAATCTTGGATCACCACGGGAACAAGAAGCTTTTGTTGCGATTCTGGTCTAGCTTTAATGAACAGATCAGCCTTGGCCTGGCTTCTGGTAGCCAACACCACCGTGATCCCTTGGTCCAACAACTGCTGGCACACATGGGCTCCAATAAATCCGGTGCCCCCGGTGAGAAGGACTTTCTTGATGTTCCAGTCTGGAATATTTGGTACAATAAGCATTGGTAATGGTGTAAATGGAAGGTGGTTTGACGGACGAACTAAGGAGCTGGAAGTTGCTAAGATTTTGAAATGCGGAGTTGCTCGGGTACAAATTGGAATTTTAGCCGACGATCGTCTGCTGGTAACTAAGCTACAGTCCAATACTAAACACGTACAATTGTAAAATCAGAGAGAATCCAGAATACAAGACACCGGTACAAAACATTTAGGGTGTGCCTGAAATGGAAGTTCTCGTACTAATAAAAGCCTGGTACTAATCTGGCCGTGATTTTGTCAGGGTCTTGGCTGACACTCTCGGGACTGTGGAAAGGTTTAGTGCAGGTATTTTGGACCTACATTTGACAGTTGGATGATTCACCAGTAAAATACAACTTTCTCGGCACACAGAAGAGCCAGAAAAAAAAAACATAAAACAGAGGCATTGCTACTCTTACAATTATTGAATTCTTGGTGCCTTTGTTATAATATTCATGTTGGAACAATAGATTTTGAACTCCGTAGTGTCACTCCGCATTGCGCTTAAACGGGCAATTTTTACCGCAACCTTTTCAATTCTCAAACCATATATAGTTGCTGGGTTCCTTGATGACAACCTATTGCCAAACATATTGTCAAACTAACTGATAACCTTGCTATATTTACTGTGACTTGCAATTGAGAAGCCCATTGGAAAACCATTCACATTTATTAATCAAACACTACTGTCAGAAATGCCCGAATTGAAAGATATCACGTTCACTGGGATCAAGGTCACAGACTTACGGTTCCCTACTTCTCTCAACGGAGTTGGGTCAGATGCTATGCACAAAGGTACCAACGGGTCACACCCATACCTCCAGTTGGAGACGAATGTTCCCGGACTTGTTGCTGAGGGGATTGCTTTCTCGAACGGTCGAGGTAGCGAGTTGGTCTGCGCAGCAATTAAGGTTTTTGCCCAGCGAGTGATCGGGATGAACATGGCACAATTGACCGAGAACATGGGCAAGACCTGGAGATACATGGTATCGGACTCCCAGTACCGGTGGATTGGTCCTGAGAAAGGAGTCACCCACTTGGCCACTGCCTGTGTGATGAATGCGATCTGGGACTTGTGGGGGAAGGTCACTGGCAGACCGGTGTGGAAGATCGTTGCAGACATGAGCCCAGAAGAGTTGATCCGGTGCATTGATTTCCGGTACATCACCGACGTGGTAACTCCCGAAGAGGCATTGAAGATGTTGAAGGAGACTCAGAAGAACAAAGAGGCTCGTGTCAAGGAGGCTGCCGAGGACCTTGCTGTGCCAGCGTACAGTACATCTCCTGGATGGCTTGCTTTCTCTGGAGATGAGATGCGCGCTGCGTTGAAAAAGGCAATTGACGAAGGATTCAATACATTCAAGTTCAAGGTGGGAAGTGACATCGAACAAGATAAACAACGGCTCCAGGCAGTGCGTGACATCATTGGCTACGACCCAAAGTACACCATTATGATCGATGCCAACCAAGTCTGGAGTGTGCCAGAAGCCATCGAGTGGATGAAACAACTTGTTGAATACAAGCCATTGTTTATTGAGGAGCCTACTTCACCTGACGATATCTTGGGCCACAAGAAAATTAGAGACGCATTGAAACCCTATGGGGTGGGAGTTGCTACTGGAGAGATGGCTGCCAACAGAGTCATCTTCAAGCAGCTTCTTGAAACCGATGCCATTGATGTGTGCCAGGTGGATGCAGTACGATTGGGGTCGGTCAACGAGAATTTGGCTGTGATGTTGATGGCCTTGAAGTTTGGAGTTCCATGTGTTCCTCACAATAGAGCCATGGGATTGACCGAGTTGACATCGCACTTGTCACTCATCGACTACATCTGCATTACAGGTAAACAGTCTATTTTGGAGTACGCCGACAGTTTCCGTGAGAACTTAAAGTATCCTCTGAAACTTCGAACCATTGACGGCAAGGTCTACTACGAGACTCCGACCAGTCCAGGGTACTCGATTGGGTACACCCCCGAGGCACTCGAGAAATACACGTACCCCAACGGCACGTTCTGGACGTCTGAAGTGGGGAAGAAGATCATCGGAAGTCCGACGGGCGGCGAGGAATTATTTGAAGCATGAGCGGCGGCAGCGGCAGCATTCCCGGCTTACGTCAGCAGCATGTTGGCGTCTTGGCGCACCTGCGGCAGTGGGAGGGATTTAAGGTTTGCGCGCGCATGGGGGCTGGGCGACGGCTTGGCGGGGCGCGTGTCCCCGGGCTACTGCAACAGAGATTAACAGTTATATACACACATAAAAAGAGTTGAAACCAAAGTATCGGACGAACCGTGTAGGCTGTCGGTCACATAATATACACCTTAATATCACAGTGTGGGGGGCCGGCCAAGCTAGATCTCGTCGGACGACTGCTGATGGAACTTGGCGGCGATTCTCCGACCGTGGGCGGTGTTGCGCACCGTCGGAAGAATGGGCTTGATGAGCTCCGACAACTGGTTGAACTGGTCGGGTCTTTGGGCCACGTCGAGCACGGTCTGGAGCACGTAGTTGCCGTAGGGGTCATGCAAAAGTTTAGATAAAAATACATTTGGAGGCGGGCCTCCGACTTGGGGCGGGTTGCTGGAGGCACTGGCAGCAGAGTTCTTCAAGATCTCGTCGATCACGGTGTGCGACAAGCTGTTGATGCGGAGGATCTTCTCGATCACGTTGGACCCGAACTTGTGGGTCGACAAGATCAAGATCTTGCTGAGAATCGATTCAACAATCACGCTGATCGACTCCTCCTCACCCTTGGTGAGAACATACTGAACCACATAGTTGCCAAAAGGGTCGACCGCCAAGTTCAAGCAGTTGTTGGCAATCACCATCGACAACTGCTTGCACTGCTCCACCGATCCGTAGTCAAGACACCGTTGCAACACGCAGCAACCGTGGCGGTGGGTCGAGATCTTGATGCAGTTCTTGGAAGCGGCGTCGAAGATGAACTGGATGTTCGACGGCTTGTAGTTGAACTTGGTGAGAATCTTCTGCACCACGTGGTTGCCGTTCAAATCGCGTGACAACGACACAATGTCGCTCTCAAACGACTTGATAATGATCAAATTCTCCTCCTGGGTGTTGATCACCTCGATGAGCTTCTGCAACGCACGGGTACCATGGGAGTCGAACGAGATCTTGATGAAGTACTGGCACGAGCTGCGGATCAACTGGATCCGCTGCTTGACCGTGATCTGGTCCAAGAGCTTCTGGATCAAGTAGTTGCCAAACTGGTCGGTCATGAGCTCCACCACGTTACTGTTGATCTCGTTGAAGATCAAGGTGGCAGCAAAGTTCTCGTTTTTCGAGGCCTTGGCGGCCTCCGACACCTTGGCGTTCTCCTTGTTGTTCTTGTTCACATCGTAGATATCCAATTGCCGTTGCAAGAACCGGCAACCGTGCTGGTCCTTACAAAGCGTGTAGATCTGGCCCTTGAAGTCGTCGATCGACGCATTCAAGAACTTGGAGGCGTCGTCGCCCCGCTTGCGTCCGTTGTTGTGGTTATTGTCCATGCCGTTGGAGAACGACTTGCGGTTGTCGTAGCCTCTTCTATTGTCGTTGTAATTAATGTTCGGCCCGTTTCCTTGGCCGAACCGGTTGTTAAACTGATTGTACCCATGCATGTTGTTGTTGAACTGCTCGGCCGGGTGGTTGATTGGCGACCGGTACTGGTTCATGCCAGCGACGTAAGGCTGGTTGTAGCCCACATTGTTGACCACCGGAGGGTAGTTGCGGAACTTCTGTCCAAACCCGTTGTTCTGGTTCTTTGGCACGGGAAGCTTGCCGTGAACGTACCCGTTTGGCTGAGGACTGTACTGATTAGGAGTTGGCGACTCGATCACAGTAGGAAGCTCTTCGGAGCTGCCAACACCTGCGTCATTGGACGACGGCTCAAACAGTTTTTGTTCAGGCACGTTCGAGTAGCTCGCGATCGACCAGCTTCGCTTATGCTCGTAATTGCCCTCGACCAACCGGTTCTTCAAGTGTTTCTGCCACAACGGAGCCGGAGGCGGTGCGGTCAGGTTGCCACCGGACACCGAGTTCGAGGCTACGTGTGCCTTGGGGTTGTTAGGCAACAAGTTCTGATCAAGCTCGTTCAACGGGTAATGGGTGGTTTCGTCAAAGTTGGGCGTGGACGAGTTGACGGCGACAAACGAGTTTGGGTAACTGTTTCCCGACGACGACGAGCCTGGACGACCCAAGCTCTCGTGGGAGGTGTTTTCCATCGACGAGAACAATGGGTTGGACACCGAGCGACTGGCAGAGTGCACGAATCGCGACCGGTTAGTGCCTGAGAGCGGCGACGAAAGGTTCCGGTCGTAGTCCTCAGAGCCCGCAAGCCCAAATCCATTGACCTTCAAGTTGCTGGAAAGTGAGTCGTAGTCAAGCGAGTTCTGATTAACGTTGCTAGGAAACAGGGCAATTGACCAAGAATGTTGGTGGAACCCTGAGTTCGGGTACTTTGGTTTGTCCAGGTTGGCGTCGTTGTTGAAATCAAGGAGACTAAAGCTGACTCTGTTTTGAGCAGGCTGCTTTGAAGGCAACTGGAACACCGGACTGGGAGACGACGAGTGCTGAGGTGGACTGCTGTCGGAGAACCGGCGTGGGGACGAATAGTCGAGATCAAGTCCACCGAGCACGGTGTTGATGTCGAGGTCGTCAGCAGCAAGGCCCTTGTCCTTGGGGTTAGCGAGAACGTTGTTTTGCATGGTGGAAGGCGACACAGACCGGGGTCGTGACTGGTGGATGGAGGCTGGGACCGGAGCAAGTGTCGACGAAACAATGTTCATTCGACAGCAGGACCAGGGTGGCAGTGGGATCAGTGTCAGGAGCCAATAAGGTGTCCAGCTAAGGTCACGCTAAACAGGCCAGCAAAATATATCCTGGCAGGCCCTGGCGAATGGTTTGGGGTGCCAGAGACGACGCTGAAACGAACTGGGTACTGCGACGACGAGTGGTGTGCAAACCGTCAAGTGCGAGTGGTCAGAAAAAATGACTTGTTCTGAATTGGAGTCTGGAACAGAGAATGGGAGTGCCCGGAACAGCAGACTAAAGTGGCGTACTCGGAGGGCTTGCCCGGTGACAAGAAGTAAATATCAGGTTTCGAAGAAGCGTGCTGCTACTACAAAGAACCCCTTGCTAGCGTTGGGACTGCTGGTGGGTTAGTAATATGATGCGTGAAGGGTTTGCGGCCAAATGTTTCCCTGAGCCAATAACCTGGCACGGTTGGGAGGCAGGTGGGGTGTGAAACTAGGGGCGTGTTTCGGAGCAATGCTGGACGCTTGGGAGTCCAGCACTGAATCTGATATGATTCTAAAACAAGATTCCATTAAGATCCCGTTGGAAATCTTTTGAAATTCCGCCCCTTGATTTCAGTTCACCCTCATCCATTGCCGGCACCATACGAAGCACCGAATTGGAGCCTCGGTGCCACCAACCGTACCGGACACGATTCTACTTACTGCAACACTAAAATCAAAGTCAAACTATAAACAAATCACCGCCAATACTCCTCTGCACAAGCGATATACTGGACTTGTGGTCGGTGATGAGAAGAACACTGTGGTGAGCTAACTAGATTTTTGCGAAAAATTCCTGCACTAGAATTAACTCGGGCAGTGCTCCAGTGGGGGAAGGGGTGTAGGGGGTGCGGGCCTCGCAAAAAAAAGTGTCTCCAGGTTCCGCCAACCTTGATCTACAAAACTCCTTGATAGCTCCTAGCTGGTGCTAAGTTGTGCTTTCTAAATATATCTTAGATATCCCGTGGGCCCTAGAATAACCCACCAGTATACCGTGGATGCGGGTATATGCGGCCGTCATAAGAATCTATAATTGTGCATCGGTCGACATACGCATGTGGTGGCAGCTCCTAGCAACGCAATTATCAGCTCGAGGATCAAGCCAAAGGGCCCTTCAATGATTCGACAATAATCCGATCTTCGCCGCAGCAGCACCTGAAGAATATCCACATTTTGGTACCTAATCCCGGATTATTGACAGGGTTGCTGCTTATTGTGTTTGTGCTCATCAAGCATTCCGTCGCCATCCCTGATCCGTTGCCCGGTTTTTTCTTTGTCACGTGTAAGGCACGTGGTGGACTCAGGTTGTCAGCCTGATTCCTAATTATACTTTTCCTCGAACAACTTAATACTTTAATTGGGTGATCACATGAAAGGCACGTGAAACATTTGCCTCCACTGGAACCTGCTTCGCTGATGATAGTACGAATCATCTTGTCCATTCCCATCTATAATACATTCATCTTCCTATATATACAAACATTGAGGTCAGCATTGACCTGTTATCAACTATACAATTCGCCAGCTCTGGCAAAGTCTTTCATCATCGTCACGTCTCTGTCGACATCGTTCTCGTTGTTAATCTCCTCCAATTCTTTCTCTTCGTCTTCGGTTATTTGATAGTAAGTTTCCGGCATTTCGTCCATTCTCACGCTGGGAGCTCCATTCAAGAACCGGAGCTGCTCGAGAATTCGAATCCGTACGCTTTCTAAGTATTTCTTGGAGTTTTTGTTCTCAATCCGGTCTCCCAAGTTTGGATGCAATGCGTAATCGGGACTGAAAAACGACTTGTAAGGAAGGGAGTCTGGTAAACGGCCGCTTGGAAGTTCCACATTGTTTAACACACTTGTTTCGTAACACCAAAGCCGTGAAACGTTCCGTGGAGTGTACCCACCTCCTCCCAACACAAGCATAGGGAGTCCGAACGACTGAATAAATTTCACACAAGCTCCATGAGCTTTGATGTTCAAATTGAAACATCCCAACCGATCACAGCCAAGAGAATCTGCACCACACTGCTGCACAATCACACTGGGTTGGAAGCTGGCTATTATAGGTTCCATGATAGACTTGAAGAGCTTGATGTAATTGTCATCCTCAATACCATCCCGCAAGGGCACATTCACTGCGAAATTCTTGCCTCTGCCTATACCCATCTCATTGAAGTTTCCTGTCGCTGGGAAGAACGTCCCGTTGTATTTATGGAACGACACGGTCATCACTCTGTCAGTGGTGTAGAATGCCTCCTGCACTCCATCTCCATGGTGAAGGTCAATATCTATGTAAAGCACTCTTGGGTAATACTTCAAGAACTCCAATATCGATAGCACGATATCATTAATATAACAGAATCCGCTTGGTGCATACTTCTTAGCATGGTGCAATCCTCCAGACCAATTTATCGCCACATCACTTACTCCACTGATAAGTTTTGCAGTGGCATCAAGCGACCCTCCGGTATATATAGACCCATATTGGTACACTCCGTCAAAAATAGGACAATCGTCGCCAATATTGAACTCTTTCGACTGCGACTTGTTGATATTGTCTGGCGTCACTTTCTCCAAAAAGTTGATGTACTCAGGTGAATGAAACCGCAACAACTCCTCCTTGGTGGCCGGCCGCGTCTGGAACAAATCCATTTTCTCATATAACTTGTAGGACGCCACCAAATGGTCGGTCAACATTAATCTTAGAGGTTTCATTGGATGGTGTGGTCCATAATGATAGTTCGAAACATCTGGATTATAATGATATGACACATGGTTCTTATTCCTGGAGAATAATTCCTCGTACAAAGGAGCCTCCTCTGTCGTTTTCTTATCCGTGGAAAACGTATCACTATATTGAAGAGACATATATCAGTTGACCTACTATTCAATTTGAAAGCATGCAAATTATTAGAAGTTTCAAGATTACCCGGCTTGCCTGCGAGCCAACCCCAAGTATGTTCGGGTGTATGTATGGATGTGCAACTTTTTCCTCTCGCAAGAAGCTGCCAGATTTTCACGCGGAATTTTCAGACAGCATGAGTTACCCGCACCACAAACAATAGGGTTAAAGTTGTACCAGGAAAGTTCGCCGAGTCTCATATCCCCAACCCTGGACGGGTCAATTTTCAATTGTTTGTTTATTTGTCGGAGAACTATAATGTCCCGCGAGCAACCTTTCAAACCCGCCCACAAACTCCTCGATAAGACGCGTGGAAGTGCTTGAAACTGTCGAGTCACGCGACCCGAAAATTTCCAGGTACATGATTTGACCATGCCACACGATAAGCACCGATGCGCGTGTTACCCGGGGCGCAAGATAGGATTGAGCAAAAATAATTGCAGTTTGATTTGAGTCTGAATCTACAAAGATCCCTGAATTCGAGGTTATATATACAATTGTCTAGAACATGGCAGTAAGGGAGAGTGCAGACGAGGATGAGGCTGCCCAGGCCCAGGAGCAGAAGAGTCTTACTGAGCAGGCTCTCAAGAAACTATCGTTGATGGCTATGAGTAATGTTGCAGGGGATGATACTGGCTCGGACGATAACAGTGGAGGTCGTGAATATCAGAGTTGTGGTGGCAGCCATGACGGGAAGTCGGACTGTGCACCTACGCTGAAGGGTAGTTGTGTTCTGGGGGACTCGCACGAAGGGACGACGACGTCGAGCGACCGACAAGTGCCAAGCTTTGTGAGTCTTAGTCATCAGTTGAACGGACCAAGTGACAAGCTGGAAGACGGCCTGGAGCAAGGAGGAAGTTCTGGACCCCAGGAGAGCAGTTCAGGAGAGCGGAGCTCCAGTGGCGCTGAGGAAAATGCCCGGAAAAATTACGTGAACTACATTGAGACCAACGAGCTTATACCTTCGAATAACGGCAGCAGGACCGCAGGCAGCAGCAAGAGCAGTAAGAGTAGCAAGAGCAGCAACTACAACGATATCAGTTTTGCTCAGGATAATCGTGGGAAAACGGTTGAGCAGGTGAAGGCTCCGATGCAGAGAACTGGGCTGCAGTTCAGCCAGAGGCCAAGTATAGTGGATCCTTCCTCGGTGAATATCTTCTCGAACCAGGAGATGCTTGACGGGAAGAAGAAAAAGAAGAAGCAGAGCCACTATGTGAATCAGGAGGATTTGCCTGAGGGGATCAGCAGACCGTTGTATGTGCCTGCAGTGATACGAAAGACCGAGGAAGTGATCGATCCTCAGGAGTACTACTCCAACTTGAAAGAAAAACAAAAGCGGTACCAGCAACGAGGAAAGAAGCTGCCTGTGAACAGCAAAAACAGCAGCTTCACCAGTGTGCACAACGGGGTTCCAAATACCGGTGACGGACGCAGTCAAGTGTCGTTACCAAACAATGTAGTACAGTCGGAAGCTGTGTCGCCTGTGCTGAACGGATCGATCATGAGTTACTTGTTCCATTCGTCTCCAAACTCTTCGTTGGCTACCAGCCCTGCAGAGAGTCCTCAGACAACACAAAACGCGTCACAGTTAAAAAACCCAGACGACACAGGAACCCCGGGTCTGATCTCATCCTGTTTGACAGGACTCATGCGCACTGACAGCGGGAACAGCGTCAAGAAATCCGGACAGGTGAAGATCAAAACCAGCCACTGGATGCCAGACGCAAGCACACGGTACTGTAGCAACTGTCGGCGAGAGTTCAACTTGCTTACGCGGAAACACCATTGTCGTAAGTGCGGCAAGATCTTTTGCGACAACTGTCTTACGAATACGGTGAAGCTCGACGTGAATTTGAACTTCAAGTTGTTCAACAAGTCGGACTTTGTGAATCCGCGCGAAAATATGGCAGAGATCGGGTACGACTGCAAGGCGTGCGACCGGTGCCACGAGGATTACAAGAAGTATGTGCGGAAGCAGTTGACGGAGTTGGCAGGCGGGGGCGAGGCAGAGGAGGATATTGTCACGGTGAAGGCAACAAAAGAGGAGGTGAGCAGGGTGCTGGACGATCCAGACCCAGAAGACAACGAGTATGAGTGGAGCACGTTTTGAAGCAATGCATTAAATATTCAGGGATGGGGGACTTAATAATTAATTGTTCTTAATGACTTTGTGTAGCTTTGTGGTGTTGAGCTGGTCAGTGATGTTGAGTTGGCTTTAGGTGGTTCTGGTAAGATGTAAGTGCTCATTAAGAGTTGGCGATAGGACGAGCGTAATGTAGACGATAATTGTTTGAGCTTTGACAGGAGTGAAAGCCGGAAAGAATCCACTGGCAAGCAGTAAATGCGAATCAAGTTAGAAGTAATGGGAGTGTCTGATGACAGTCAGTGAAAGCAGTGTGCCACTTAGAATTGACAAAAACGAGAGCAACAATGATGTATAGAGATCCGGCTGAATGAAGGCTAAAAGGAGTTTATAGTAATTTGACAGAATTTAATGGGGAATATTGGTGGCTTATTTTGCAGTTTAATAAACTAAAACTCAATAAGGTAGCAGTAGTACTTCCTTTGAGAGAAATGAATGTGGACAAAAATTAGGATTGACGAGTATTCATAAACAGGAAGGAGAACAGAATGGCGTAAATTGACAAACAATCATTACAATAAAGGACCTATTGAAGTTAGACGGGAATATTAATCAGCCTATGTCAATGGAGATTTGTCAGAATCGAATACTGATACTTCAAACGCCAACATCAATCAGAACAAGGAGGAAATCAGTGGACCGAGTAGTCAGAACTGGATACGAATGCTCAATAAAGGATTGACGTAAAAAATAAGATCAACACAACGCGAGGTCCTGAGGTTTGACAGAAAGGGATGTCAGATGGATTTGGTGGTGTGATTTGGCAGGAACGATTTCAAGTGCACTGTAATTTGACAGATACGGATGCAAGCAGAACCGGTGATCTGTTGTAATAATACACGTACAAACGCAAGACTGTAGTCAATTAGAATACACCAGACACTGACTTCAGAAGGCTGATTATTATTTAATCAATGATTATAGGACAAGGGCCTGGAGTTGTTTGTGTATCGTTTGTAGAAGAATGTACAGAGTCATAAGTCTAGCAAGAGAGAGAGGTCGCGTGCAAGAAGCTGTTTTGGGAGAAAATTAGATGCAACGGCAGGCAATAGAACCGGCCAACAATTAGCGTGAATTATGGATTATAGCACGGGGGTCCGGGCTATGTGATGTGGACATAGCTGGACAAGGTTATAGGACGTCAGACCAGGCTGCGATAAAGTTGGCGTGGATTTGTACACACGCAGCAAACTAGCAGAGTGGCAGGTTTCGCTGGAGGATTGCCGCACCAGAGATGAGGAAGCACAGATTTGAGGCACTTGGATGAGTGTGACAGACGATATCTGGCTGATGAATGGGTTAGAGGGAAGTTGGACCGTCGAGTGTGGCAGTAAGCACTAGGAGGTAGTGATACAAAGGCATAAGCAAGGTTGCAACGGTACAGCTGTATAGAGAAACCCGAAGATAATCGCATGGGATAGAAGTTGAGATCCTGGTGAGGCAGTGGGTTTCAAGGGTGGATTGGCCCAAAGAGAACTTGGGAGGGTGTGACTGACTATGAATAGAAGAGTTATGTATTGGCATCAGGAAGATGCAGCAGTCTACTGTGTGAGGATCGACGATGGTAGTCAGATTTCAGCCGGGATACTCTAGACTTGGAGCGATCCGGTATTTCTATACAGTCTGATTTGGTGTCAAGGTCCACATGGTCTTGCATAGGCGAACAAAACAGAAAGCCTTGTGAAAGAGACACGGTTGATGTCGACAAGGACTATAGCACCGTGTGGTTGCAGAGTAGTCTGGCGTACTGACTAGATCTAAGAGGACACCTAACTGCAGGCGAGAAATTTTATCCAACTAAAAATAGGCCGGACATGGTAAACAGAAATGAGCGACATTCCATGGAGTTATCGACATTACAATGGGACAGACTAAGCGAAGCCACACCGATAATGAGACTTACGACCATAGATGTTTCGGGGTCAAACAATAACAAGGATTGCTGCCTCGAGCCACGGTGGAACCAAGACAAAACCATGCAGGTGGAGTTTCAACCCCAGCTCCAACCACACTCTGTAGTCCTATCAGTGCAGTAGCCGAAAACCCACGCCAAGACTGGGCTGTAATTTGTCGCCGAGACCGGTGCAAGATTGACAACAAGGGCATTTGCATGTGGTCTGCTACATCATAGATACTCTTCCATAAGAAAGCCCTCCAAGTGAGTCGTATTGCAACAGAGGATTTTTCCAACCGAGTCTCAGATCTGAGAAAGGTGCATGAGTCTGCAAACCGAAAATTTTGGATGTCGATCGGTCAAACAAATGAGATCTAACCATCGGAAGTCTGGGCCTAAGGAAACGTTCAAACGATGCCAGTGCCGGATCTCGATGCTGACACTTTGATGGATCTGAGCCCTCACCCTTACCCCATGCGGAAATTCCTTTGTATGAGGATAGGTTGAGAGCTAGCACCTGGTGAAAACCATGACTGCGACTAATGCACAGTTCTGTTCCACGGTCTGGGTGTCAAACGGTCCAGAACAACAGTGATTGCAATCTCAGTCCACCAGATCGTTCCTGTGTCCAAGGAAAACCTCATAGCCTGCATCTAGTTATAACCGGGCTTGCCTGGAGCGATGCTATAAGTTGGGGTCGGCAAGAACAATAGCTCTGGAGTGGTGCCAAGACCTGGTGCAGCTCAATAGGTATCAACTGCGGATCGCCTCAGCACCTCTGAGGATTGCTGGATTCCCGCAGCAACTACAGTGTCAAACAGTAGTGCGCCGGGCCAAGGCATGTCAATGTGCTCACACTCTTGGATATTATCTGGTTAGCTTGAGTTTCCTTAGCGCAGTGGAGATTTCCTAGGATATCCTACTGTCCCCGTCCAAAATGGCTCCACCCATGCGCTCGCAGGTAACCGAAGGTGCCAGCACGCATCCACTATACCGCAATCGGCTGGCAACGTGGAAACTGCTGGAGGCAGCCAAACCTAATTTGGACAGAGGTAGGCTGCTTTCCTGGGCCCAGGTTGTCTTAGATCACATATATATATATATACACTGGGTTTGCCTGGAAGTGTGATTTTCCTCTCCGGTTCTTGCAAACGCCTCTGCCTCAATGACCAACGCCTTCGACCTCGACATCGAGTCCAAACCCCTCATAGAGCAGGAAAAGCTCGCCAGCCATGCTGCCCACGTCAAACCGTCCCGACGCAGAACCTGGGTGCTACCAGTGGTGGCCACGATATCCATCTTTCTCACCGTGGCGTTGGTGGCCGCGCTCTTCAACCTCCCAAAATGCTCCTCCTTCAAACTCGACCACGAAATCATCATTGACGACTACGACTTTGACGGCTCGTCGCTCTTGACTCCTGCCTATGTGGACAACCGAGACTTCAGCTCCTGAGCTGCCAACTCGCTCCAAAAAAGACGCCACGATTTCTTGTTACGACCATTCCCGCACTTGCATATTCTTTTCTCTGTTGCTAGCCAACCGGCGGTCTAATTCCCTTTACTTAGAGCTTCTAATACACTTGTTCCGGTCCCTCTGCGTAGCTCCTCCCCTGGCCAGGGCTCGTGGCAGCCCACGTTTTTCTCCTATTCAAATCTGGAGTCGATCTCGATGCAAACTTGGAAAAGGAGCATGTCTTAATTTAGGAGGCTGTGGTTTTTTACGCTAGGCCAATTGTAGTCCCTTTTTTCTCATAACTTGTGAACCACCCTGCTGGAATTTCCAGAACCCCTGCTATCGTTGTCAATTCCACTCCCGGCTTCCACATCCACACATCCTCACTGTGCACATTTTCCAATTGAGGTTTTTTTCCTGGCTCTGAGCAACTCGCTCGTCCTGCCAAGCGACACGGCCCCCCGGTTATTTGCCCAGTCTTTCCAACTCCTCCCCAGTTGTTCCGGTTGCTCAATTCGCTTCAGTTTCACATTCCTGGCGATTCCCTGATATTTTCTCGCTATCATGTCTTACCTCGCTCCCCAAAACGTCGCATGCACAATTGCTGCCAAAGCCCCGATCGCTTGGACGTATCTGGCACCTTCGAGCTTCCTTCCTTGCACCAATTCCCACATCCTTTTTCCCAACCCACTCATAATTGCTCGTGTCATCGTCCCCTTTCCACCACCGCAGTAGCCTCATTTCCTGCCTCCCTCACGTTCACTGGCCCCATCCTCGCTTCTAAGCTTTACCTTGGTACGTTCCACCTTGCCTCAAACCCTGGTCAGCTGACGCGCCTCACCTTGACTGGACGCCAGCCGTTTGGTCATTATGCCTAAATTAACTAGTCTGCACCCGCACTGTGTACCCCGGAACTTCTTCTCACTCAGGAAATGGTTCCCTCTGGTGCCAGCACTCGTGGTGTCATCGTTATCCATGGCCCCCATGGTGTTTGCCTGGCAATTGAGGCCAGCTCACTAACTTTTGCGTAGATGGTTCTTCCTCACTAAACACCCAATTCCAAACTCTAATGGACGCTCGTCAAACTGAGACATATTGTGAACAGCACTCCACAATGAAACCCACTGGCTCCGGCAGTCTGGTGGTCTATCAAGATAATATCACGATAATTGAGGGCTCGTCATTAATAAAACACAATGTAAATACTGGTTCTCCAGAATAAGCCAGATTGTAGACAGGTGCTCTTGACAATGCAATTACTCGACTGTGAAGCTATGCTCCGCACCAACACTTGAAATTCCCATACCCCTCCTAAATCGGCCACAAAGTAAACGCCAATCCCTTCATAAAACGGATGTTACGAAATGAGACATACAATTGCCAGGGACGCTATTGTTCTACCCATTGAGCATAACAGAAGTAACATGTTTTCGTTGTCGCCTTCTACTACTAAACTGCACCAACCAGGCCGTGTTGCTGTTCTATGCTACAGAGCTATTGCTAGATCTCAATTCTTCTTCTTGAGCTGTAAAACAGGACACAATACTTGGCTCTTGGTCACAGCCAGAGTTGGCAGTAGTACAACCACTAATTTTTTGCTTTAGTGCTTTCCAATGGAATGAGTTGAACACCAGTACCAGAGCACTGTTAGTTCTAATGTACAGTAATCGTTCATAAACACCTAGCTTTCTCCATTGTCTCTACGATCCTATGAAGCCAATTCTTTACAGTCGCCTTTGAAACAGAAGCGGACTCTACTCACACACTAAAGTGCGGATATTGCGGTTTAGTAGTACAATCACTAATGTGGCATATCCTCTTACAAGCCAGACACCAAGCAAATACCAGGTACTTAGTGCTATTGTGACACAATACAAGTGGAGGGCTCTTTTCCTTCTTCAACCACAGGTGTAGCACAATAGCTAGCTCTTTGGTTCTGCTGTTTGTCACTATGTAGGACATAACACAGAAGTCGCGCATTGAGACTACAGCTTCAGGCGAGATACTTTCTTTCACAATTGCCCTCATTGAAAGAAACATAGTCTTATCTACCAACAACTTTCAAAGTTCCAGTCCCTCACATTACTCTCTCATACAGACACTATGCAAATGCCAGTTCTTTTCTATTACCTTCTTCTCAAGAATAAGCCACTGCAACTTCCCCAAGTCACCTCCTAATTCCCTTTGAAACAAATAGCAAACAGAAACTACTTATTGAGAGCCTACTAAAAATAGGCACTTGTAATTGGCCATTCTTCCCACTACGTAACTTGTGGCTTTCACCCAATGCAAAATGTTGGCTCATTAGAGCCCACCTAGTACCGCCAACTCAATACTTTGGAACAGACTCATCCACCTTGTCACACCAGGCGCTCAACCCACCCTTGACGTCTCTGACCGATTTGAAGTTCCAGTTCTCTTTGAGGAGCCGCGTCGCTATCCGAGAGTCATTACCATATCGACATATCATAAACACCTCTTTGCCGTCGTTTGGAACCAAGCAATTCTCCATCAGTCGGAGCTCAGCAAGAGGGATGTTGATAGAGTTGTCCAAATGAACCACGTTGAAATGTTCCTTTGGCCGACAGTCTACTAAGTAATGGCTCTTACCAGCTTCCAGATACTTTTCTGCGTACTCCAGCACCGTGATCTGTTCCAGCGGGTCTACAACATTATAATTAATATCTCCCCCACAGAACTCCTTGTAATCGATCTGCCCTGACTTTATTCCGTCGGCGGTGATGCTGGGATGCTCACCACACACCGCGCACTTCTTCTGCTTCAGCCGCATGCTGAAAGTCCGAAGCAGCTGCAGCTGGTTACCATTGAACCCATTGTACGCGGTCAAAAACGGTTTGAATCCTTCACGTAAATACCACCCGGTGACGATCTTCAACGTCTCGGTTGCCATCATTGTGCCCACCAACCCAATGCACGGACCAATAACTCCGCCGTCTGAGCAGCTGGTCACTGCTGTCGGCGCAGGAGCTACAGGATAGAAACAGCGATAACACGGACCATCGAGATAATTCAAGATCAGTAGCTGGCCTTCCGTCTGGAGCCCCGAGCCACTCACTATCGGCTTGCCCGTTAGCACGCACACGTCGTTGATTAGGTACCGAGTCACGGGAGTGTCGGTGCAGTCGAGCACTATGTCGAACTGCTCGATGATGTCAAACGCGTTGGCCGGGGTGAGTCTGACATCATAGGTTATTATATTGACCAGAGGGTTCAATTGCTCAAGCGTCTGTTTGGCGCTCCGGGTTTTTAACATCCCGACTTTGGTACTCGAGTGAAGCACCTGGCGGTGTAGGTTTGAGACATCCACTAAATCGTTATCTACTATCCCGATAGTGCCTAAGCCCGCCCCAGTCAAATACATGAGCGCCGGACATCCTAGTCCGCCCGCGCCCACCACCAACACCCTGGTGTTTTTGATAGCAGTCTGGCCGTCGACGGCGTTCAACTCCTTCACAAGAAGCTGTCTCCCGTACTGCCGGTACTCTTTATTCTCCAATGGGACCTGGCCAACCATCAATATGTCAGCAAACCTGAAAAAAAATCTGAAAAAGTTTCTCGAGGGAAATCCAGCGCGGTGGATCTTTAAGCTCGGCATCACTCTCAAACAGTATTCACTTCTTCTAGAGGATTCCTTTAGGTTGACTTTCAAAAGACACCTGGGGCACTGAAAAAGCTTATCACTATTAGTTTACGAATTCATGGAAATCAACTGATATTCTAGAAATCGAACGATGCAGTGGTGCGAATACTCTTACCTCGTATCTCCAACGGAACCAATCGTAGTGTGCTCGTCAATGCAATTGATTCTTCCAACTTCTAGGTCAGCCTGAGCCACAGTTCGATGCGCTGTTCTCACACGACACAGTTCTGCCGAGGAGGTCTTGACACACCCTTAAGTTTGGCCGGGGTTTGCCACTTAGGCGTTGAGGCTGAGAACAGTCACTCCCCCCACAGCCGGGAACAACCTTAGTTTTTAGTTTCGGGCCATTGAGATCTGTATGACATATGATTATTTCGGTTGGCTCGCAAACCACAATAGAAACAGCGCCATGTCTTCTCCGGCTAAGTTAGGTAATTAAGCCCGTAACTTAGTTGCTGCTTGCAAGCGCAATTAACCAAGCTGGAACTCGCGCAACATCGCTCCACAGAACCACAGAACGCACCGGTCAAATCAGAGCACCGGCTGCCAGTAAGTCGACCAGGGAACTGCTAACGATATGACTTGATAAGCATGTTGCAGGGGACAGAAATACGCTGGCTAGGCAGATCGCAAAACCTGCAAAAATCGTAGCATCAAAGCCTAAATCTTTCAGCTGCGGACCACCGCTACTAGTCGACACCGGCACTAATGCAGCCAGGCTTGCTGATAGGTGGAGTAGGTTGCAAAAAATTGGCAAAAAAAATTGGCAAGCTCAAACCTAAACATCCAGATTTTCCGTAGCAACAGTGGAGCCGTGAGCCGCGATCCACCGCAACCCATTTGCATTTGCTCTTTCGCCGTCAAACTGAGCCCACTATCACAGACAATTGGATGATCTTCGGCTGCTTTTGCCGATACCAGAATTCACAAGCTTGAGATACTCCCTGTTTAAGCTTGGGGGCATAACAATAGACGATACACACTCTGCAATTGCGGCCGCAACAACTACGACGGCAGTGCAGCTGCTGCCAATCCGCCAACTAGCACAGCTGGAGATCCAGTGCCCGATGACCGGTCCTGGGCAGTTGACACTGTTTTTGCGGCCCGGCGGTGACGTTGGCGAAGATTCTGATTCTCAGGTTCACGGATTTGGCGGTTGCAATGATGAAAGTATGCGGCATCGTCTGCCGGCCGCAGCCGCCAGCAGCACTACCCGGCAGGCTCCGGCATAGCGCCTCACCAAATTTCAGACGTGATAATCGGTAGATTTGGGGACGGAAGCTGCCGCGGTGGTCCGAGACTATGACGCCAGCCCTTCGTAAACGCAACCAGAACCGGTGTTTTTCTCAGGAATCCTGACCTCGTCGGTTCAGGAAAAAATCGTTGCTGCCGTTCCTTGCGTATTGCAAACCCATGCATGCACATTCAGTTCTGTGAGATTTTCGGCCTGCTTTTTATCTTAGCAGTCTCAGCATTGTTTCCTACCGTTGATTGAACTCGGTTGCCCATGTTATATATACTTTCGCAGTCCCACAAATCTGCAAGTTTCGTGTAGACCCCAGTTTTACCTTTCCCAGGCCTTGGCTCTCTTCTCTGCTTCCAGCGGCCCTCACTAACTCCGTGTTCTTTGCTCCAGTCTCCCTTGACGTTGCTGCCTCGGAACATTAACCTGATTCACTTATCGCACAATAGACAATATCTTAAAAGCCCCCCTGTCTCCGAGTTCATGGATAACTAGCTTGCTCGCCCTTGAATAATTTATTGGCCCAGTTCCTCGATGCTTGAGCTCAACAATTCCGACGAGTACAACACCCACTCGGTGATCGATCTTTCACACCTCACTCTTGGCCAAGGCCTCGAGCCGGGGTTTGACTCAATAATCTCAATCCCACAGGCCCAGGCTCCCAAGCCTTATCCTTACAACCATGGCTATTTTGCGCCCGAGCCCGTACACAAGGCAAGACGCTCCCAACATTCGGAGCAGGCCTTTGACTTCAACTTCAATGTTGAGGATCCCGGTTTCAATCCTCCAAGCTTGGACGTCGAGAACCGTCCTACTAAGAACCCATCTGATGTCTTGGAAAGAACCCAGTTTGCAATGCCTCAGCCTTTCTATCAGCCATTGCCTATCAACTTCAACTTCAATGTTGCTAATCCGGTCGACTCCACTGACGAGGAGTACTCCAACAGCGTCTCCAGTAACGACAGAACTCTTCGTCTTAGTGAAGCAAGCCTGTCACCTTTTTCTACCACTGTTGCCGTAAAGGAAGAGAGCTTAGATGCCTCTATCCCACCTCTTTTCGACGACTTCTGTTCTAGCTACTGGTCTGGCAGTCAGCCAGTGAGGATCGAGCCTGTGCTTTCTAGAAAGAGAGCTTCGACCTCAGAGTACTCCCACAACGAAGCTGTCGCTGTAGCCAAACGACCAAAGACCGTTGGCAAGTTAGACGAGCAGTTCTCGTACATGGAGACCGATAAGGAAGAAGAGGAGGACGACTGGCAGGTGCCAGTTGCAGAGAAACCTCTTCCGTACCAAGAGACAGTTCTTGACATGTCGTCCAGCATAGCTTACAAGCAGAAACCTCAACACCGCAGTCTGGTGGTCAGCAGCGACTTCAAAGTCAACAGCAAGAACAGTAAGACTGTGGTGTCTGACGGAGTTGTGATCACCCGGTTGTCAGGAAACAGCAACGGGGCAATCATGACCAAAGAGAAGTTGCCTACTGTGGCCCGCAAGAACCTGACCCCAGCTGTGTTTGTGTGCTCGCACTGCTCCGCTTCATTCAAAGTCAAAGGGTACTTGTCGCGTCACGTAAAGAAGCACTTGCTGAACAAGGCGTTTGTCTGCCCATTCTTTGGCGCCAACAATAACGGCGACGGAGCTATTGGCAACAAGAAACTGCCGGTCGGCACCAAGTGCCATCCTAGTGGAGGGTTCTCCCGCAGGGACACCTACAAGACTCATTTGAAGGCTCTACATTTCATATATCCTGTTGGCACCAAGTCAGTTGCACGCTACGACGTTGGGGGCCGATGTGCAGGATGCTTTGAGTACTTTGACAATAATATAATATGGCTCGAAGAGCATATAGAGAAGCAGCGGTGCAAAGCAACCGTGAGGGAATAGAGCTAGAGTTGTTTGTGTTTTAGTTAGGTTTTTAGGTGCTGAATGGATGGGTTTTGTTTTACAATTGTAGGTTGCGCTGCTTCAAGGTATTTGCTGAGTTGTCGTATTCGAAGCTGGTATAATGCAAACTGGACGATTGTCCAGAACCAGAACTCAAGGGTTCAAAGTGACCACCACTGTTCACGACCAGAGAATATCCCTGCTTTACGCTGCAACTTCTCAGTACCACTTCACCTAGATCTGTTTGGGTCTGCTGACTGCAGGTTTACCGATATTCTGGGTCTCTCAAATATCTCAGCCTCCTGTGTGCAAAACTCAGTTTTGTTGATACAGCCCATGTTCTATTACTTTGATAACTTCGAAATTGAACATGTTGCGGTTTCTAGACAAATACTGTCAGATTCACTGATTATTCCAGTTCTGTGGTTCAACTGGTTAACCGTTTCTGCATGCCCTTGCATTTAGACACCAGAGCCAGCCAAAAAGATTATCGGTTGGTGTTTGTGATCCTCCAAAACACAAAATAATAATTATTTGGCACTGAAGCTAAGCGAGCGCGACCATGGAGCAGCCCATTGAAATTGAGCAGATATTTGGTGCGTCCATTGTCAATTCAAGGACACTGTGCTTGGTTGCTGACACTCTCGCTTACTGTGCAAGTGGAGGTGTGGTGGTAGGAACTCTCAGTGATGAAATTATTACCAAGCAGCGATTTTTCTGCGCCAACAACGTGAGACATCAACAAGAACCCTCAGGCTTTTCACATACCTTACCAACAATTGGTCACACTCAGCCGACTGACAGCAATGGTTACCCAAAGCTCGATGTCCCCATTTCAATTGGAAGTCTTCTCACTACAAATCCAAACAGAACACACAGCGATGCAACGTCGAAAACTCATCTGAAATCAAGCCTATCAGGATCTAGACTTAAAGACAAGGTTAGAACGATATCGTGTATTGTGATATCGCCAGACAAAAGACTTCTTGCTGTTGGCGAGACTGGGTACCTGCCAAGAATTCTTCTCTACTCACTCGCCAATGATTCCTTCCAGCATCCAGTGATGTGCATTTATGAACACAGCTTTGGGGTCAATTGCCTTGCATTCTCAGAAGATAGCAAATTGCTAGCGTCTCTAGGGGTTGCAACTGACGCGAGTCTCAACGTGTGGAAGATTTCACGACCTCGAAATGCTCACTTTGACGTGACACTATGTGCCTCCAACAAGTGCACTTCCGTGGTAAACAATATTCTCTGGAAAGGTAGCACAATATACACCTATGGCCTCAGACACATTAAGGCTTGGAGGTGTGTAGCGCAAGAATTATTGCAGGACTCAGACTCACGAGCCAGATCTCTTGTTGTTCTCAAAGGAAGAAACGTTTTGCTTGGTTCAATGCTCAACGAGAACTTTGTCTGCTGTCAGATTGTTAAAAATAAAAACTTAGCCATGTTTTCATCCGACAGAGGCGTGTTGTGCACTGTTGAAATTGGACTGGACACCCTCACACTTGAGCCACGTTGTTCCATAGGTAACGCCATCACATTTTTGATCGACAGCGAGAAAAATTTGTTGTGGTTTGAGGACGATAAAAGCAATTATGGTCTTACAAATAAACCGCTAGAAGCTATCGTTGGCGGCACTTATTCTCCGACAAGAGCCAAGCAAAGCTGTCTTTTGGAACTGCTTTCACCCAACAGTGGTTCGGGCCCAAAACCAAAACAGTTGATTTTATCAATAAGTCAACATCAACACAATTTAGTGCTTTTTAGTAGCTCAGCAGTAAATCTCTTTGACCCACGCAGTTGTGAAGTGAAACCTCTCATTCAACCAGTGTTCAAATTCCTAGGCGGACTAAAACACGCCGCAAACAAGCAGCTTGTATACTGGTCAGAGTACGGCGAAATTAAATATGTCGCTACTGAAGAAGGTATTAAAAAAGAAAAACAGCAGATAAATTTGCTTTCTAGCGCCAGTGTTGACAACAAGCTTACTGCTTGTGCTTCCTGTGGTGAAAATCTAGTGGCTGGCGACAGGCTAGGAAATGTGCAGATCCTCGACAAAAATCAAACCTGTGTTTATCAAGAAAAGCTCCATGAATCTTCGGTGAACGATATAGGTATTTCTTCTTGCTTTGGGTTTGACTTCGCTGTGACGGTCAGTCGCGACAGGACAGCGCAAGTTTTGTTCAAGCTGCAGTCTCGAGAAACAGAAAAAGAGAACATGGCTGACGATAATACACTGAAAGAGCCTCAGTGGGATTTGCTACAAACCTTGCTTGTTCACAAAGCCAATATCATTAAGGTCCTTACTGTTTCTAACAAAATTTACATCTGCTCTGCAGACAAGCTGGTCTCAATACACTCACTATGCCTCAATTCGTCTGGGAACCTTTCGATAACGAGAGACAAAATTATAGCCATTAAAGCGTCTCCGGTAACGATAGCCTGTTGCTCTCATAGCAGCGGCGACGAACTTATTGTGTCAACGAACGACAAGCAACTTCTAGTGTACGATGCCACCACTGCTAAGCTTCAGCGAACTCTCAAGCTCTATGAAACCAACGGGAACTCCCTTCTGATTGATCATCTAATTGCCTGGAAAGATCCAGACATACTTGCGTGTACTTGCTCGGACAAAAGCGTTCGCACCTTCAGCTATGCCGCAGGTAAACCAATGACCACCAGCTGGGGTCACGCAGGCTTGATTTTGGGACTAGAACCAATCAATTGCAGTCTGCCTGACACGAAGAAGTTCATATCAGCCAGCAACGACGGTTGCTTATTTGTGTGGTCGTTAAAGTGCAGTGTAGACAAAACTGATGTTAACAGAGTCGTCACGGTGAAACCTCCACGAAGGATAGTGAGTCGCCAGAGCAAAACGAGAAACTCACAAACTGACGACAAGCCGAAACCAGTAACAGCAGCTCAAAGAAAATTACGAAGAGCTAGCTTGCCATCTACGATTTCGAGCAATTCTATAAGCAAGCTGACCCCACAACCTCTTGTGGCACTCTCGCCAAACAGAACCTACAGAGATGGAGAGTCTAGAACTAATTTGAGCTCGCGGCACTCAGCAAGAAGGTCACCAAACAGCAAGAATAACATTTACGAGAACAGTGAGTCAGACTTGGCAGTGGAGTCTGTGATATCCAGCTTAAAGACCATCCGATTTCTAGGCGAGACGGGCCAATTATCAAACGACGCACTACGCCAGGTCTCAAAAGAGTTAGAATTAACGCAGCAAACTTTAAATTGCTCACCCCAGGACGACGTTAAGCTTTTACTCGAAAATTATACGAAGCAGTTGTTGGAGGTGGTTCACAAAACCACATGAGTGTGGGTGCCTCAACCCGTTGTATACATGGTCTTACTTGGTGCAACCTTAAAATTTCCACGCGATCTTTTCGTCTAGCCTATCCTGTCAATACTCGGATACTTTACCATTTTGAGATTTCTGATATGTGCTTCTGATCGGCAATGTAGTATTCAAACCGACAGCTTTTTTTTTTTTTTTTTTTTTTAGTTAACTGAATGCTATTCCAGTTTTGGACTGGGTACTCTGTTGTGCATCAAGGCTTTCTGAAGCCAACGGCTAGATATGTATCACGTGATCAAAGACTGTGGGCTGGAGTTTTTGGCACTGGTGTAAGGTAGTTTATCAGTACCTTAACATCTCTCCATGTCTTCCAAATCTCTTCACTACGCCAACGAGTTTGTCTCGTTTCTTAACAGCTCTCCAACTCCGTATCATGCGGTTGATACGATCAAGAAGACGCTTCTCAAAGCTGATTTCAAGGAGCTCAGTGAGAAGAACAATTGGAGGGGAGAGGTCAAGAAGGGCGAATCATACTTCGTCACAAGAAACGGGTCGTCGATCATCGCTTTCACCGTGGGTAAAAAGTGGATTCCGGGAAACGGGATTGCTATCATTGGAGCACACACCGATTCTCCTACATTGAGAATTAAGCCAGTGTCGAAGCAAGTGTCCAATGGGTACATTCAAGTGAAATGCGAGACTTACGGAGGAGGTATCTTCCACTCCTACTTTGACCGGTCGTTCTCTGTGGCCGGGCGGCTTTTAATCACCAAGGACGGCAAGACCTTCCCAAAGTTGGTGAAGGTCGATCGTCCAATTCTTCAGATTCCTACTTTGGCAATTCATTTGGACCGGTCTGTGAATACCAAATTTGAGTACAACAAAGAGACCAAACTCGTGCCTATAGCCGGGTTGACTGACGTTTCGGGTTCCGAGAACCAAGCTGAAGAGGAGCATTCGTGCGGGAAATCAGACTTGACCGAAGACGAGTTCCATGCTTTGGACTCCTGCGTCAAGAGACACAGTCCTGAGCTTGTGGATGTGATTGCAAAGGAAGCCGGGGTTGAGGTCGGGGAGATCGAGGATTTTGAATTGATTTTGTATGACAACAACAAGCCGACTCTTGGAGGTATCAACAACGAGTTTGTGTTCAGTGGAAGATTGGACAACTTGACCTCGTGTTTCTGCGGTACCGAGGCCATCGTCGAGGCTTCCAAGTCTGCTGAGGAAGAGTCTGGAATCAGACTCTTGGCTATGTTTGACCATGAGGAGATTGGCTCGAAGTCTGCTCAGGGTGCTGACTCCAACTTCATTCCTTCTGTCATTGACCGTTTGGCTTCGTTATCCGGAAACGAAACCTCGGCCAGCTCTGGCCACTTGACTCATGGGTCTCATTTGTATGAGTCTGCTGCCAAATCGTTCTTCTTGTCGTCTGACATGGCTCACGGCGTTCATCCTAACTACGTTGAGAACTACGAAAGCAATCACAAGCCTAAATTGAACCAGGGCCCAGTGATCAAGATCAACGCCAACCAACGGTACGTCACCAACAGCCCGGGGATTTTCTTGATCAAGAAATGTGCCGAGGCTGTCAAAGTGCCATTGCAGTTGTTCGTGGTGAGAAACGACTCGCCATGCGGATCTACTATTGGACCTATTGTTTGCAGCAAGCTTGGTATTAGAGCTCTTGACATTGGTAACCCTCAACTCAGTATGCACAGTATCAGAGAGACTGGAGGTAGCTGGGACGTTGAAAAATTGATCAAGCTTTTTGGTAGTTACTTTGAGAATTTCACTACTTTCGAGAAAGATATCGAGATTGATTAGCTGGTCAGACAAGAACTGTTACCTCAAGGCATTGAGTCCAAAACTCTGCACCAGACAGAATGAAGCAATTTAATTTAACAGTTTAGCTTAATGAAATTATCGCTTTTACAAGTAGTCCTATGAATCATACAAGTTTAATTGTGTGCATAATTCTGTGTACGGACTTTGATTTGAAAACCTCTGCACCACTATTGATCGGAATCTAATTTTAGGTCTCTTATCAGCAATTTCAATGCACATATCTGTACCAAGTGCGCAACCTCGAGATTATGTATCACGTGATATAATGCTTATCAAATTCGTGTGTATATGGTACAGCTGTGATACATTGTTTGGTAAGAATATTAAACCAACAATCTCATCGTATTTAGTAGACTCCTTAAATTATCATTATAAGCAGCAAAAGAAGCTAAAAAGTCTTGCATAAGCGAACTTCCAACAGCAATTTCTTGGTCGGCATATCCTGTGATTCTCGACACAGATATCAATCACACTACAGGTCACACCAATTTAAGCGTTTCATTAACAGCATCACATTCTCCCCGGCAACAATTCACTATATTATACCGTCTTTAAATAGACCGACCATCTTACCGTAATGAACTAGCACTCGTTGTACTTGTCTGTGTTTCGCGCACGCCAAAATAAGCTCTCTTAACAACTCCTTCTTATCTAACCCACAAATCTCAGGTTCCCATGGAGGCAGAGTCTTTTCTGACTCCAAATCGATGGCTGGAGGTCCCACCAAATCCTGGAAAACCTCTATAAGCTTGTTTTTGTAAGCCAACTCACTGATTCTCACGCAGTAGGTAGTGAGTAACCGCTTGAACTCTTTAGAATCATTGAGCATCTCCGAGACAAGAACCCGGTTCTCCAAATGAGTAAGTGAGATACTTATTTCCAAGTTCTCGTACCCATGTTTCATAAGCATAATCTTAGATATTTTCTTTAAGATATTGTTCTTGCGTTTCTTGAACAACTCCTCATTGGTCTTGGACTCAACCAATGAGATAATACTTGATCCTCTGGTACTGAGACTGCTGGTCTCTCCCATTGAGTCCCAGTAATGTGAACCAAAGGCCCACCAGCTGTCACTGACAAGACACCACGAACTCATCTCTTTGTTGTAGAGGTAACCGTTACCATTGGATAGCGTCACCAATGGAATACCTGTTGTCGTTATCGAGCACAAGGTCAAGCTGTCGCCTCGCAGAAGTAAATCGTCATGATACTTGCTGAATGGTTCAAACAAAGAATACAAGTTGATAGGCTTGAACAACACTTTCTTCTCGGCAACATTCCACACGTACAATTCCCCAATAGAAGTCACTGCCATAAGGAATTCACCTTTTGCCTCGAGAAAACTGAGGGGTGAGCCCAAAACAAGAGGAGGGAATGCTCTTTTACCAGCGGAAGTGTAAACAAGCAAGGTGCCGTCAAGACATGAGACTGCCCAGAACCAGCTCTCACTGCCAACAACGAGGTTCACAAGTTTTGGCACAAAATCAACAAAGATCTCCTTTCCTGGAGTGTCGCTTGTGTCTAAAGGCAGTTTTTGACTCAAGAAGATTCTTGTTGGTTTCTGCTCGTTGCCAGTTCCGTTCTTGATGTTCAATACAAGCGACGAAGTATCGGGCGACGAGTATGAGATAGAAGCTGCAGGTTTAGGAGCAGCTAAACGAAGCCGGGCAAAAGATGTCGAAGGATTAACTATGGTGGTGTTCAAGTACTCTGTCAGTTCGAAGTTGTTGCCTTTCAATTTCTTGAGTTTTGCGTCTTCTTCAGACTCGTTCTCTCTCTGACGTTTACTATGCAGATTTGCAACAGATCTGACGACAGAGTTGGAAGGCGCATCAAAAACAGAGCTCTTGGTTCCGTTGGAAACCACAGCAGGCGCTAGGGTGTTGGTGGTGGGCACCAGACCATTGGAAGACACAAGTTTTGGAGCGATTCTCTTTTTCTCTTTTTTGGAAGTAGGTTTTACAGGTGGAGGGGGAGGAGCCGGAGATGCTTCTTTGACCTCAGGTTCTTCCTTTGACTCTTTTTTCGTCTCCTTTACTATTTTTTTAGGTTTCTCGATTTCTTCTTTGACTTCTGATTTCTTAAGAGGCGTCACTTGCTTGCCTACTTCAGCAAGAGTTTGTTCGTATTCTTCAGGCAGACTTTTCAACCCTAACTCCATGTCTGCAAACCGAACGAAATTAATTGAGCCGTCCAAAGACCCCACAAACAAACCTAAACCGTCGCTTGTCCAAGCCAAGTCGGTGATGGTGTTGTTTGCAAAGTCCTTGCCTATAAACAACGGCTTCTCGATCATGGTGGACCATACTACCAAGGTCTTATCAACACCTCCAGAAGCAGCTACTGAAAAGTAGCGGTTATTTTTGATTTTGTCGTTGAGAGTGCCGTTTGTTTTCTCGGGGTCTGCCTCTGCAGGTTTGGACACTGGTGCTTCTTCTGTAGCCTTGAACAACTGAGGGCTAAACAGAATAGCTTCTAAAGAGGAGAATTTATGGCCAACTAAAGAGAAAACTGTTTTGAACGAATTGAGAGGTGACAACATCGCCACCACTGTCACGTTGTTCAACGAGTAAGTGTGATTGAAATTTGTAGGAGTGAAATTGATAATGGAACTGGTTGGAGTACTGGCTCCGTTTTTCGTTTTCCCAGTTTCCCTGGTACCGTTGGGAATCGCCAACATATTACCATTGGGCGACCAATTGAGCCTGCTAAATCGTGGGGTCGCAAGAGTTTTCTGGAGAATCTTGTTGCTGGTATGTACCACTTTATAGTCGAACTTGGAATCCTGATAACCGTACTGGCACACATACACAGACGTTCCTGCTATCACTGTGAAATAATTACCCGTAGGATCAAACGAAACGCTTTTCAAAGCACCTTTGAACTCGGAAACGAGTTTGACGATTTTGCGTGTCTTGTAATCGTACATAAGCACTTTACTGTTCAACGATGCAATGGCCATAAGCCCTTGTTGTTTTGCCCAGCCAATGTCCATAATACTGTCATCTTCGTCTGTCTTTTTTCTTTTAAACAACCCATCAACTGATTCGGGAGAATACAAATCCACCACAAGCTGAGGCTCTCCAGATTCCCAGGGCAGCTCAACCAAATACACCTTACCGTCAGCATCACCTGAAACCAATACATTGTCGTACGGGCAGAACCTCACAATGTCAACCTCGCTCTGTCCATGGCACTCAAGAGTTGTTGTTGGAGCCACAGCGTTGACGGCAGCTTTTGACGGCCGAGCCATCTCCACCACCTTTTGGAATTTGTCCACCGGCCACACCGTGACGTTTCCGCTGTCCATTCCCGCGGCCAACCACGCTCCGTCGTGGGACACCGACACCGACAACACCCCGCCATTACCAGTCACCGGGGCACGGAAGAGTTTCATTGTTGTTGGTTACAACTGGAAAGTATACAGGAATATATCAGGGCACACCAGAGGGTCTTCGTGCACGTGACCCGCGGACGAGGTTGAGTTCAAAAAAATTGTCAGGGGCAAGGCCACAACTACAACACCATGAGTGGAGGCGAAGAGTATACGAGCGAGTCAGATTTTGGCGAGTACTGGATCGACTGGTTTCTTGGAACCAAGGGCAATGAATATTTCTGTGACATTGATTACGAGTATATCACCGACCGGTTCAATCTTACAGGGCTCAATAGCGAGATTCCAGACATCCAGTTGGCGATTGATATCATCACCGACAACAGCAAGTTGAGTGATTTGGAGGAAGACAGTGGCAAGATTAATGACCGTGACGACAGCGACAGAAAGAAACACACCCAGGAGTTTAGGGAGCAGCTAGAATACAATGCCCGGACGTTGTATGGGCTCATCCACGCACGATACATTATCACATCGAGAGGGCTCCAGAAGATGCAAGACAAGTACAAGAACGGTGACTTTGGGTACTGTCCGCGGGTGTACTGTAAGTTGCAACCTTTGTTGCCAATAGGTGTGGACGACCAGCCCCGGGTATCGCCTGTGCGATTGTATTGTGCTCGTTGCGAAGACTTGTACAATCCTAAATCGAGCCGACATTCGTACATCGACGGGGCGTTTTTTGGCACCAGTTTCCCAGGGATGTTTTTCCAGACGTATCCTGAGTTGATTCCTGTTCATTCGACGGAGACTTGTTGTCCTACGATCTATGGGTTTGAGCTTCATGAGTACAGCAAGTTGAACCGTTGGAGACAGTTACAGCAGAAGAAGTTGGTGGACGAATTGGAACGGGCCAACGTGAAGACTGTGAATTGCCCAGGTGGATATCAAAAACGTAAGTCTTGATCAGGAAACTTGAGAAGATGTCGCAGTGGCTTTAGATAGTGTAATGAAGTAGAGGTGGAAGGGTTTGATAATGAGAACAGCGGACGTCGAGATGATATGAGAATTGTGGAAAAGATAACAAGTAGACGAGAGGGCGAGAGGCTCGATGATAAGAATATTTGGAAGACTTGATAGCCTGGAGGATTATTCGATTATACGCGTTGCTGATAGTGATGGGATGTGATCAGGTGGTTTGTCCATGAAATGTCAGTTATTCCAATGCAACATATTCATCGAGCAGAATCGATGGATGGTACAATATGATTTAGTAATATAAACTATTATAGAACTTTTTTGTTTTGCAGTATGCTTTGTAGAGTGGAGGGAGTTTCAAGACTGTAGAAGACCATTTTCAGAAACCACAGTAGACCATTCTTAGTTACGTTCAGACATCTCTGGAACTATATGTGATTTAGTCCAATAAAAGCGATTTTATCTCAATTATTATCTTCAGGTGGTAAGAGTTTGAGATTTATTGTAGTTCCTCAGGACAATCCGTAGAAACGCTTGTCTTATCACAATAGAGTTCACGAATCTGCACATGATATAAGTTATTGTATAACGTTCCTTGTCTCTGTGGAGCAGAACCTTCAGAACTTTGTTTAATCACAATAGTGACCAATATAGAGAATCAGTTATCTATATCGAGTCTTGTGTCTTACTTCACGCATTCTGGATCTTAGTTCATCTGTTGTCCACAGGAATCTACAGATCTGGATATGGTACATTATGATCTATTACTATAAACCATTAGGGAACATTAAAGGTGGAATCTAGAAGGAAACACGCGGGGTATGATACAATAAGGAAGGTGGGCAGTAGACTTGCCTCGTTGCTGGAGAAACTCAATTAATCGTCAGCCAATGGAAGGTGACATACCTTAAGTCTCAGTTCTGCGAACCATTTATAGATCGACAGCCACAGCTTGAGGCTCTGGCATTTCACATTTTCAGTGTCCTTGTCACAGGCAGCGATCTTCTCCTTGGTGAAGTTGTGACTGCCTTGGAGCCATGGAGCGTGCTGGTCAAAAACCACGTAACGGAACATCGGGCTAAGAATAAAGGTGTCTGATTTCCAGTACGCGGAGTTTTCAGCCGTGGTAGAATGAACGAATGGAAGGTCAGGAGGGTCGGCCATGTAACTGGAGTGATCGGTTTTGAGAAACTCGTTGATAGCAAGCCCGTACAATTGATGAGGCAAGATCATGGCCAAGGGGATCTTGGTGAGCGACAATGGTTTGCGGCGTGGGTCGGCCACAGTTCCATTATATAATTGAGACAACTCCTTGTCAACACTAGGCCACAGGTAGTCGAACAAAGTCGAGGCAGGGTCTTTGGACTCGTCCTCGTTGCTGTCTTCGTTCTTCTTCTTCTTATCACGCAAAGCCTTAGCCTTCTGCTTTTCCTCAAACGTCAGGTACGAACCATTGACCGATCGACGGTTCCAGGCCCGAGCAGACGGAGGCATTCTCATGTATCCGGAGTTGTCGTCGTCGGAATGCGGGTTAGCAAGAATGTTGTCCAAGGAGAAAAAGTCGTTGAGGATATCCTTGCTGTCTTCGTTGAAGGCAAGGAATCTAGTGAGTTTATTGAATAGTTCATGGGACGGCTTGATCACCACCAAGTCGGTGGACCACCGGAACTGCTTGTCGTTCTTGAATGGATAGTTAGGGAGCGAGTAGTATGCGTTCTTGTAAAACTCACGAGGATGGCTCTGGCCGATCTTTTCGGTGATCATCAAATGCAGCGCCAATCTGTTATCTTCAGAAGCCTCTGGTATGATATCTCTGTAATATTTGCTGGTGGAGAAATCCAAATCTGTGGACGTGGTCCAATAAGCCTGAGCCATGGCCACATGGGCCGGAGGAATGAAGAATAATTCGTCTAACGAAAGCACCGACACCAAGTTGTACGAGTCAAAGAACACAATACGCTCGTACTGGAACTGGCGGAACACAAGGGCCTTGACCTTGTTTGGATTAGACACAAGCTCGTAGGCCACCGGCACCAAGGTGACTCTGTAATCGTTAGCAGCTCTGACAAGCATGTCTACAACCGAGATCCGGCTGTAACTCCCTTTGCCTTTGAGCTGGTCCATCTCTTCTTTCTCCAGGATCTCCAACGAGTCCCAATCCTCTGGGTAGAAGAGAAGAATATCAGCCTGGGATTTAGACCGGACAGTACGTGCGTTCATAAGAGCAGTACAGAGGATGTCAACGTCAGAGGCATAGGTAGCATATGCAAAGCTGTCCCAAGGCACCGAATCTGGTTTGATTCGTGACTGGATAAAGTCGATCACGGTGCCTGGAATGTATTTGAGTTCGGACTGGCGGCGGCCACCCCACAGGTTCTCCTTGGAACCATGTCTGTTAAGGATCTCAGTCTTGAGAGACAAGATCGAGTCCAAAGCAACTTGCTTGGAATAGGTAGCGTATGGGTGGCCAGCACCCAAGTGGACTATACCTGCGATAATCAGCACAGCCACAAGGGCCTGTAGTAGAATGGCTTGAAGTGAACGGGCCATCTGGAGACCAAGAAAAAACAATGCTGCCACAATTTAGTAGCAGTGTCGGCTATATATAGCAATGGTTTGTTCAACTTTATTGAACCCTTCCAATCTGGACTGCCAACCTTAAATCGTCCGCCAGAAAAAGCCTGCAGATGTATTCAGAAACTCGCGGCCGCACACTTGATCCTGCGGAACTGTCCACTATCGACGACAACAGTCGGTGTATGTTGCGATATCAGACTCCAATTTTTCCAGTCCTGGATCCCCATCACTTATATTTAGAATCGCACACGCCATGACGATGGTAGCTGGAAGCTGGACTGAAGGAGTGCCGTAAGTATGTCGCAGATCATGCGCCCAAACTCAGTCTGACAGTATACACCAAATTGCCGGGCTAATATACATAGGCTTGGATCAGCGAGTCCAAGCAAGTCGCTGGTAATAAAAAGGGCACTAACCGAATAAAACTGATCGTGGCACTCGCGACTCAACTAAGGAAATTGTAATCCTGGCTAGTATAGTTGCTCTGTGGTGATAAGGAAATCTGCTAATCTCGGTGACTCTGCTCAAGTCCCGTGACTCTTGGCCGCCCAAGACATTGTCACCAGAGTTTCCAAGACTAAGTTACCACTTTTCCTTAAAACAATCACAACCGTACGCCGTGATTTACATTGATGAAATGCTTACAGTCTTAAGCCCACTTTCTTCTGTGGACCGATCCTTTCCCTTACATGGCTGAGTTGGGCAATACTGAACTACGGATCCAGCCATTCCTTTGTTGGACTCGACCAAGACACCACCTTTAAGACCCGCGTCACTGCGTGGTCAAGTCATTCCGCTGTGATTGAGGCTTTTGAGGATTCCTGATTCGGGCCTGATTGATGGGATTTAACCGCCCCCGCGTGAATTTCAGGTCCACATCTTCAACGTGTCCAGTTGGGGCTGTCTGTACACGAAATCCAACATCCCATTATTCCTTACTAGTATCAATCTAACAACTGGCCTAAACCCCGTTGGCGATCTCCCTGTCATAATAATGCTCACACTCGATGCTTTCTGCTGTGCGGGCTCTGTAGTCCGACGCACCCTCGCCAGATTTCGCGTGTATGTCTTCAGCTCAAAACTCAATTTTTCACCACTGAGACCTATTGTTACCAACAATTGTTGCTATTATTGAGCAACACATCTGGCGCGGTACCACGAAACAAACAGCCCACGAGAGCACAACACTAACCTGCTAGCGCGGAACTCATGTTGAGGCTTAGATCTTAAAAGCCCTGGCAGAAAACTACACTCTACCGTGGTGCCTAAGACACCCATCATCTGGTAACTCACGTCACTGTAAATCTCTGGGTCACGTGCTGTCAGCAACATCAAAAAGATAAAGATAACCACCTTGGCAAACAATCGATATCGCTCCAAAGGAGAGTTATGTCTTTACGTATATGACCTGCATGTAACATACTGAGGAAATACAATGAACGAAGAAAGTTGTCATTTGAATCCTCTGGTCAGAAGGGAACTAGCTAGAGCACCTGATTGCGTATGCAAGGATGTTGGTAGGCACGGATGTTTAAAATCACGTGTACAGTTTTACATCCTTACATCTCTACATCTTTACACCCTTACATCTTTACACGGACAGAAATGTAAACTTTCAATCACGTGTACAGACACGTGACAAACATAAAGGGGGCACATAACCTTGTGCGTCGTGCTGCGTCTTGATAAGTGTAGACAGGTGTTAATGATGGGAGGGATGGCAATTGCAATAGCAGTACGTTGGGTGGCGCAAATGAAACGAGAGTAATAAAGTTTCTAGAGAGTGTAAGTTTGGTTTGATGGTAAATGAGAGTTCGCCACCGATTGGTCGGATACTCATTAAAGGTCGCTAGTTTTCAGATTTGCTGCAATTATGTCTTTCAAATTTCAGACCACGTTGTCTCTCCAATCAGTTACTGGAACACCACTACACCTTAAATTGGTGCTGTTTCACCGCAACAACTTCCAGAACCCTGGCATCTAGGCTTATCAAGCGACCAGTCAATATTCAGTTATTTTTTTTGGTTAAGGATGTTTGGAAGACCTTCCAATGTGTGTCCTGCGTGTATGCAGATGGAGATTGCTGTCAGGATTGGGACAAATGGTGGTTTTTCTTGATCCTCCTAGTTCTTGCAATTAACTGATAAGAACATCACCGACCTCCAGGCTCCAGCAAACATCAATAACCCAGAAATCCCCAACATTGCTGGTGATTCAAAACATCTCAGAGCATGATTCTACGGTGTTATTGATTACTTTTAATCCCCCTCTCTGGAATCATCTATTGGCGAAGCTGGCTGGTGATTCAACCACTAACTGCAGGGAACCTCTGTTTCTGGACAAATGTCCCACGGTGCCGTGCATACTCCTCCTTTGAGTCCCCGTCCCGCCTTACTAAATGTGGAGTTGCCACCAGCTCTCCACTGGTAGCAGATCCTAAAGAAAAAATTTTTTACACCACGCCCCTGGGTCGTTGTAAACTAAAAAAAAAATCCTGATAACGATACGCGGAGAAGCGTGGGAAAACTTGATTACGTCAACACCAAAGAATATCGAGCTCTAGAAATGAGCAGTCCGGCGACCAATAACTAATCATTAACCCGGATTCTTAAGATAACATTACCAACCGCATCATCAGGCCGTAATCACAACCCCAGTTATCTAAGGCGGGACGGCTGGTGGCGCGATTACCCTACTGTGACCGCGTTTTCACTAACTTGGTAACCTGCATAGTACCACTTCAGCAAAGAAAATTTTTCACAGAACAGCTTGTCTTACTGCATATAAAAACGTAGTGCCTCCGTTTTTTTCTCAGAGATTTTTCTTCTTTCTTTGTCTACTCACACCCGAAATCAAAGAGCATTTCCTCCTGAGTTATTACAAATTAGAAATCATTTACAATGGGTAAAGAAAAGCAACACGTTAACGTCGTCGTCATTGGTCACGTCGATTCTGGTAAATCTACCACCACCGGACACTTGATCTACAAGTGTGGTGGTATTGACAAGCGTACCATCGAGAAGTTTGAAAAGGAAGCCGCTGAGTTGGGTAAGGGTTCTTTCAAATACGCTTGGGTTTTGGACAAACTTAAGGCTGAGAGAGAAAGAGGTATTACCATCGACATTGCTTTGTGGAAATTCGAGACTCCAAAATACATGGTTACCGTCATTGACGCTCCAGGTCACAGAGATTTCATCAAGAACATGATCACTGGTACTTCCCAAGCTGATTGTGCTATCCTCATCATCGCCGGTGGTACTGGTGAGTTCGAGGCTGGTATCTCTAAGGACGGTCAAACCAGAGAGCACGCTTTGTTGGCTTTCACCCTTGGTGTCAAGCAATTGATTGTTGCTGTCAACAAGATGGACTCTGTCAAATGGGACCAAAAGCGTTTCGAGGAGATCAAGAAGGAAGTCTCCAACTTCGTCAAGAAGGTTGGTTACAACCCAAAGACTGTTCCATTCGTTCCAATCTCTGGTTGGAATGGTGACAACATGATCGAGCCATCCACTAACTGCCCATGGTACAAGGGATGGGAGAAGGAGACCAAGTCTGGTAAGTACTCTGGTAAGACTCTTTTGGAGGCCATTGACTCCATTGAGCCACCAAGCAGACCAACCGACAAGCCATTGAGATTGCCATTGCAAGATGTCTACAAGATCGGTGGTATCGGAACTGTTCCAGTCGGAAGAGTCGAGACCGGTGTCATCAAGGCCGGTATGGTTGTTACCTTCGCCCCATCTGCTGTTACCACTGAAGTCAAGTCTGTTGAGATGCACCACGAGACTTTGGAGCAAGGTTTGCCAGGTGACAACGTTGGTTTCAACGTCAAGTCTGTTTCCGTCAAGGAAATCAGAAGAGGTAACGTCTGTGGTGACTCCAAGAACGACCCACCATCTGGTTGCGAGTCTTTCAACGCTCAAGTCATTGTCTTGAACCACCCAGGTCAAATCTCTGCTGGTTACTCTCCAGTTTTGGACTGTCACACTGCCCACATTGCTTGTAGATTCGACGAGCTCTTGGAGAAGATTGACAAGAGATCTGGTAAGTCTTTGGAGAACAACCCTAAATTCATCAAATCTGGTGACGCTGCTATTGTCAAGTTCATCCCATCTAAGCCAATGTGTGTTGAGGCTTTCACCAACTACCCACCATTGGGAAGATTCGCTGTTAGAGACATGAGACAAACCGTCGCTGTCGGTGTTATCAAGTCCGTCGTCAAGGCTGACAAGGCTGGTAAGGTCACCAAGGCTGCTGCTAAGGCTGCTAAGAAATAAGCAGTTTTCATGGTTGCTTCTAATGATATAGTAGTATAATATAAATTATATTATATGGATAGTGTAAGGATTAGTATTTGTGAGTTGGTGTTGGAAGGCGTTGACTTGAAGTAGAGGATTATGAGTGGCGATTTCATGAAAGGGTGTAGGTTTTGATAAGTGTTGATTCGAATGAGGGCTGCTTGTTTTACGATTAGTTCTGTGTCGTTCTACAGTTTTACGATCAAGAATGCTCTAGTGGAAGTTGGCTTGGTGTGTTCTGAAGAGTCTTGCTGACAGTCTTGCAGTCGATTACGGTTGATTGGTGAGCATTGAAGTTGCCATGTGTTCATTAGAGACCTCAAACTTTTGAAGATGTAGATAAGAACACACACGTGAACAAGTGCCAAGCTACAGAGCCGGAACGGACAGTATGATAATTGGGTTTGGTTGAGATCGTATCTTGAGGATATATGTCAGGATGCGGACTAGTATGAGGATTTTTCAGATTTTTTAAGAGCGATATTTTTTAGTAGGTGCCTCGAGGATTTGATCTAGTGCCGATCGATTACATGTATGTGTATATACCTGCGCAGATGAAAGATTACATTGAGGGCGCAAGTTATGGAAATAATTGCTTGAGAATCCGATGGTTACGGATTTACGAAGCAATCTGGAAATGGTGACGGATTCTTAGAAATATTGGTAGGCGATTGTTTGAGGCTGGACGTCGAAGATTTTTCAGAGATTGGAATTTGGGGCCACAGAGTGGTGAGGCCACTGTTTGATCGGAGTGGGATTGCCCCAGAATGAATCTGGATTCTATAGGAAGGTCGTAGGAAGGTTAGAAGACCACTAGAAGAAGGCTTATATGCGACCACGACGTTTTTGGAACGGATTTCCAAAGAGAAGTGTTTAATTAGGGTTTGGTGATTGGCTGAGGCACACAATTGGACTGGGCACCACCGTATTGGCAAAAGATCGAAGATTGTTGGCCAGCCTCAGAAACTACTAAGCTGAGCAGTCAACTTGGCAGGTTGAGTCTTTGCTAGCCGGGGTTTTAGCACCAACATGGCTTAGCTTGTCGAGAGTTCGCAGGGTAGACTAGCTTGTAAGGATAATGGACAAAGATCAAGTCGAAACTGCGTAAGTGGAGACCCACCAATCACCGTGGGCCGTAAGTCGACTCGAGGACCTGAGTTTCATTGGTGAGAGGGACAAAGATTTGCTAAGAACAACAAGGTGCATTTGACTACATCGATCGAAGACTTGTAACCTAAGTTTCAAGCCGGTGCAGCAGGGAACTGGGCGATGATAGTCGCTAGGGACCATTGCCGGAACGCTAGTTGGTAGCTCCGGTAGGGATTAGACAACTAGATCGAGATCGCAGGATGTTTCACAAACAGAAGATTGTCTAAACGAAACAGCGGAACAGGTTTCAGCCATTGTGGGTTTGTCAAGCCCAGCGATCAATTTCAGACTGAGGAGACCCAGGGTTGAGGCTGTCGGACGGTGGGGTCTGATGAACTTGAAATTTCAGTGCCGGTTTTGACGATTGGCAAACACCACGGCAATTAACCCCTTCAACGTTCCCCCCTATATTCCCAATTGGTCGTCAACAAACAGAGTTTAGTTAACGGCCCCAATCTCCAAACCTTAGTGAAAGGATCGTGGGTCCTCAAAACACATCTTGCAAATTCTACTCGGGCCAACTGCCTGCATGAGCACTCGCACTCCGGTGCAAGCCAGAGAGGCATTGTGAAGATCGACGCTTTGCAACTTGTCGAAAGAAGTGTGGTAATTGTATAGGGTAGATGGGGAAGCAGACGAAAGTGGGAGAGGTGGAGATTCCAATGTCGCAGGAACAATAGGAAAGGCGTCTTGAATTAGGAAGGTAGGCGATGTTATCTATGAAATGAATGTTTTAAGAAATAGTGCTTAGTGCTTGAGAAAAATTAATGCAACAGCGATGAGTGTCAAGTAAGACAAACAAAGACAATAAAGGATTAGAAAGCGGGGTGGTGGTTTAAACAGGAAGTTGTAGAAGTTGGGGAGTCTGAACATGGAAGACGTAGAGCCATTGGAGCCAATGAAAAACCGAACCCTATGAACAACCCAGGCCAATGGAAAACCGAGGTCAATGGAACACCGAAGCCAGTGAAAAATTCAGCCAGTGAAAAATCAAAAATAGAAAACACACCAGTAGTTCCTTCAGCTTGCATCACACAACTCACCTCCCACAAATCACCTTCCTAGAACAACCATGCTCGCCAGAACAACCCGTAACCGTCAGAAGCAAGATGTGTGAAAGCCGCAGCGGTGGTGCCCTATCTATTATATTGATTCTAATTGGTAACACTCAATCATAGACATTATGAGACATTGGAGACAGAACGTCAAGTTGATAGAATGCATGATCTGTAGACATTAACCCGAGACATCTGCCCGCACCAATCCAGCCAGACACCAAGCTAACACCAACCAGGCAGCAACTTAGTTCAAGACACATTCTAAGTTCGCTGGATTATTCCTGAACACCATCAAACTTATCAACGGCATCAGTATTCATCGAAGCTCATCAGACCGTCCGGGACGTTGACACTCATGCCACTCATTCATGATTTCTCAATACGACAGTTCGTCACTCCCAATACGCCTGCACCGATTCCACCCCAAGCCCTGCGCCATTCAACCACCGAGCCCCCAGGCAGTGCCCGGCCCCAAGGATGAAGTCTGTCACCACCTCTGAGCCCTGGCCATTGTTGGCAACAGGTTAGGGCGACCCAATCTAATCTTGTGGATCTTCTCATGGATCATTCACGGCCGTTACATACGATCTGCTGGCTCGGACCTAGGTGCGCACTCCCGGCCGCCCACGCTGGGAGCCGCCTGTGCAATTTACTCGATCGGAACGGAATTGCGAGTTACGTCAGGCAGACGATTGTCAGTGAGATACACGTCCATACACCCAGGACTGGGGGAACCACCAGGCAAACGTCGCTGAGCCAGCTGGTACCGCAGTGGTTCCACAGCATCTTATTTCCGAGTCGACCACTGTACACTCAAGTACACTCCGGTTCTACATAGTGCAATTCCACCGAGGTTAAAGTTGGCTGCCCACATACTAGGGCAAGTTGACGTATCTCCAATTGCATGGCAAAGATTGTCGGCTGCAAATGAAGATTCCAAGCAGAGGCCAGGTCCTGTGGAACCGGCCGCCCACCTACCATCCTCATTTGCTTCGCAACAGTCTCCCCCGACACTGGCAACGGCCAGGTCCAACCACCAATGAAACCTTGCGGGAACTTAGTCCTCAAACAATACTGAGACATGCAAGATCTCGAATCTTATCGAGCCCCCAGCGGGAGCTCTAGAGTTACCCGGTGCAGCACCACTGCTGCGCTGCCGATCGCAAACTAGCTTCCAGCTGCGATCTCCAACAGGGATGTTCGCCAGGTTATGTTTCAACACAACCTCCCCCGTCCAGTTCGGGCCCTGTGTACTCGGGGCTAAATGCAGGCTCAGGCAGCGAACTCAAGATTTCTTTTAGGTTGTCGCTGCACCCACGCGGGTTGTTCTTGGTACTTCCCGCACCCGTGATCACTCGCACTCAGTGGCAGGTTCACCGCCGTCGATCACCCCAGCCGTCACCCGGCCCGCCGCCCAACCAGCTTCCTATATAACCATCACCAGCTCCGCAGCGCTGCTGTACCTGGCTCCTCGCTTTGACAGCTTCATTGACACTGGTGCCGGTACATGGCCTTTACTTCCATCGCTCCCGACCATGCTAGCAACTGAGATAGTTGACCCCAGCAGCGCGTCGTTCAACCAGGAGCTTATCAAGCAAGCAGTGAGTAATCTGTTGTCCGTGGTTCTCCAGAGCCCTCACAGTCCGTTCCATACTAACCTCCAGTGCGAGTCCTGTCGCCGCCGTAAGCTCAAATGCACCAAGCAGCTCCCACGGTGCGAGAAATGCCACCACCACCGCTGGAGCTGTTGCTACACCCCCAAGATCGAGCGTACACCTTTGACTCGTCAGCAGTTGACCGACATGGAGATCCGGTGCTGGAAACTCGACAAGTTGGTGGCCAAGCTCCTCCAGGGCAAGGACATCGACCAGATACTCGACGACATGACCGACCCGACCGAAGAAGACTTCATCAAGCGCAGCACCAAGAAACCCAAGCAGCTTCTCTTGGACGGGAAGATTGTCACCTTGGGGCCTGACGACAAGATCTCCGACTACGTCAACTCCCTCAATATCCCGCTGAAAATCGGCAGAACCTCCACCAAGCACGCCCGTTCCAAATCGTCTATCGCTGCGTTCCAGGACATCCAGGTGAAAGACGAGCCTCTGGACGGCGTGCCCGAGTTCCTGGTGGGCCCAGCCAGCGCAGGGCCTGTGTCCCACCGGTCTTCCAGCCACGGCAGCGTCGACGTGCGGCCTATCAGCAGTAACATTGTGGTCAGCGACGCCTTGTACGGTTTGGACTGGCGCGAAGAGATTCCTGCCAAGTTGTCACTGGGTGGCAGCAAGAACAAGCAGCGAGGCTTGCCTGACATTTCCGACGGAATGGCCGCCCTCAACTTGAACCACGAGGGTAAAGGGTTCTATGGCCTTGCGTCCACAGCAGAAATGGTGCGGAATCTTACCATCAACGTTGGTAACATTGACGAGGCCAAAGACAAGGCCGACAAAGAACAGCTCCAGATCGATACCCAGGTGCCACAAGTCAAATCCAAACTGTCGAAATTCTCGCTTAAAAAGGACCTTGCCGACAGCTACGTGAAAGCCTACTTCGACTACTACCACACCTCGTATCCGTTCATCCACAAAAAGACGTTCATGGAGAACTACAACAACGAGTCCACGATACCCGACGACCTGAAACAGTCGTTCGAGATCTTGAAGTTGACGGTGTATGCTCTTGGGTGCTGGTGCTTGAACGACATCAACTCCGACGCAGACTTGAAGATCTACCAAGAGGCACGAGCAAAGCTTGGCTCCTACGTGTTCGAACACGGCAACTTGTTTGTCACCCAGGCCTTGATCTTGCTCAGTAACTACATCCAGAAACGGGACTTCCCCAACACTGGTTGGACGTATCTTGGTACTGCGGTTCGGCATGCGCTTGGGTTGGCCCTCCACGAGCAGATCAAAGGCGCGTCTCCTGTTGAGCAGGAGATCCGAAACCGGACCTGGTGGGGGTTGTATATATTCGACGTTGGCACCGCCATCACCTGGGGAAGACCGCTTTCCATGCCAAACTTGGACGAGATCAAGATCGACATCATCAAGAACATTCCAGACGAGGAGTTCGACTGCAACCCTAGCCCTGAAAGCTTGGTTGATAAAGAGTACCCGACAATCTACTCGGGGTTCATTGCCCAGATCAAGTTCACCCACATATCCACAAAGATCTACAACAGAACGCTTTCGACAAAGATGCTTCCGTTGAAAGAGTCGCTTGAACTCAACAGCGAGATCGAGGAGTTCTCGCGCAACCTCCCGAACTATCTTTCGTTTGACACTCCTACTTTTGAGAAGGCGATCCAGAAGTTCTATGTCGAGAAGGGCATCGAGCCTCCGACCTGGCTCTACTTGACCCGGTACAGACTCATCTGGAGAGTCAAGAACCTCCAGAACGTGCTTTTCAAGTCGGTGATCATGTACAAGAAGAACGGGCTTTTCACCAAGCTGGACCCAGAGGAAGTGTTTGAGTCCATCACCCTTTGTCTTGACTCGTCCAGAGACACCATCGAGTCGGTCACCGACTACTACCACAAGTATCTGTCGCACCGGATTGCGTCGTGGTATCTCATCTACTTTGGGTTCCAGGCGATTGTCATTCCTATGTTCTGTTTGCTTAAGGAGCCCAACTCGAAGTTTGCCGACCAGTGGTTGCACGACTTGTCTGTGTTGCGGCTTGTGCTTCTTCATCTCAGCAACAAGAGTTCCTTGTGTTCCAAGTTTGTCAAGTTGATTGATGGTGTCACCGACAAATATAGAGAGATCAACAGCGGCACACATGCGCCATTCCCGTTGCCAGACGATTTCAAGAGTAACAAACGGAAGTATAGTTATGACGGGGCTTCTGATGCCAAAGGCTTGAAGAAACGTTCTGACAGTATTGTGTCTTTAGGACCATCGTCTCGACCACAGACTCAGCAAAGCACAGGCGGGCTTATAAACCCGGTGTTTGTGCGCAACAACGAGCAAGTGATCCAAGGATCAGCGGTGCCTATTGACATGAACAGGTTCCCTAAGATGGAGCAGCCTCCGTTGCCAATGCTTCCTCCTGGTGGGCAGTTCAATGGTCAGCCTCAGTATCAGATGCATCCTCAAGGAGACCCGAACATGTATATGAATCCGGTCTCAAGAGAGTCAAGTGGCACTGAAAGTGCGTCGACGTTCAAGGACATGTTCTTTGATTCCCAGGCGTCTTATCAGTTTGGACAGAACAGAAATTTGTTCCAGATGAACTCGCAAGGGTCCAGCATATCACAAACGTCTAGTTTAGGCATGGCGATGCCACAGCAAGTTCCTCAACAGGTTCCGCCAATGCAGCAGCAGCAGCAGCCTCCACCACAACAGCCTCCGCAGCAGCAACCTCAGCCGCCGCAACCACAACCTACACAGGCACCTCAGCAGGTGGCCCAGGGACAAGCAGGACCTCTTCCTCCACAGCAGCTACAGCCACCGATGCAACCTCAGATGAGAGCAGTGCCGCAACAGATGCAAATGCATCCTCAGATGGCAGAGTACAATCAGATGAACATGGGGATGAACAGCATGGACCACGACGGGAACCAGGCATTCAACACGCTTCATGTTCTTTTTGAGGATGAGAATGTTGATTCCAGTTCGTTCTTCTACTCGTTGCATCTTCAGGACGTTGACCAGAACGAGTTTGGCTACCAACAGAAGTAATGACTAGTATGATGAAAACTCATGATTACCTTGCTAATGTATTATAGAGCGCTATACAAAATTACACAGATTAGATTAGGATTGTAGTGGAGCGGGAGTAGATATGGTGGAGACGAGAAGATGACATTGAGGTGTAAATGGGTAGTCAACGTATCATATACGATGCCATTGACAGCCGTCGTTAGGAAATGTCACCAGCAAACGTCATCGAGTTGAATAATAAGAGACGTACGTTGACATACGACGTGGTTCGAGGAAGTAAGACGTTGATAGGACGTGGTAGGACGTGAACGGATTCTTGAAAGACGTCGTGTTAATGAGATGTGACAGGATGTGAGGATGTGATTAAGATGGTACTATATAACTAGTAGAAGCACAAAACCCACAATTTCACTGGAAAATTTCAACCCAACGATCAGCGACGATGGGGCCTGCTATTGTCAACGAGTTTCGTCGATGCTGCTTTCTTGGGAATTGATCAGCCAGAAGCTCCATTGTCGATCAGCAGTTGCCCACTCGACCACGAGCTACCCAGGTCGGTGGCGGATCCAGCAACAACCCCAGGCTGACTTGCAAGTTGTGGCCAGCTATCGACCACTTTCGCGTCGGCCAACAGATAACCTATAAGGTGTGAGACAGCGTATGGGCGGCATTAGGGTTTGGAAGCCATTGCGTCAAGGTGACGAGGACGACGTTGCAGCAAGGATCACGCCGAACAGCTACGCAGAAAACAGGCCACCATTACGTACGACCAGGACCACCGGAACAATGCGACGGGGCAGGCAGCACTGGAGGTGACCGACTTGGGAGCAAAGGAAACGCATCGAGGATCAGCCACAAGTTGGGCACTCCACTGTATGTCTCAGTAAGAAATTGCAGCAGGCCGTTGGAGTAGCGAGTTTTCTAAGACCACAGGGTTGATCAAACAAGGCTGATTAGCCAGCCAGCACCCGTGGCAGATCTTGGGTTCTGGGTTCGAGGGTTCTGGAATGGGCAGTTGGCTGGTCATAGTTTCCAAGAGATTGCTTGGAACTTGAACCCAGTTTCAAGCCTGGTTTTTTATCCGTCATGCACCAACGTAGTACCATAAACCACCACCATGAACCTACCACCAACCTCCAACCCTCCATCCCAGTAAGCGAACTCCAATGAATACCAGTTGCCAACTCTAACTTAGATTACCTTCATGGCCGGTTCACTGCTTTGTCCAGCCCCATGTAGGCGTACTTAATTTTATCCATTTGTGTTCACCTCATCCCAATCCGATCACCAGCCTACTGCAATAGGACCCGGTCGTATTTGTCACCCACGTCAACTTGTCGACGACGTATAAGCGTCTGCACCGGCTTGGTAATCATTACTCATTCGTATCAGGCAACTATGATACCAGCTAGGAGGTCTTGGCACTGGTGCTGCTGCTTCTGCTTTAATGTGGAGGCTTGCTCGGTACCACTGTTGCTGCTCACTAGTATCTGCTGGGGATTGCATAATGCTATTTTTGGGATCCATGAATTCAGGTAACGGTATTAGGAGCTTAATACCATGAAAAGCAATCCAGAAGCAATGCGGTCTACTCCACTCTCAGAAATTTATACTTTGCAAGTTTCCGTTGGCACACAACAAAGAATCATGCCATTTATTCAACAGACTCTCGTTGCACCTTCTTCTTTGAGTATCTCTTGCTCAATCTTATTCGTTGGATATTGCAGTTTGCAGTGCCATATGCCACTCTCAAATTAAACGTTACAGTTGTCACCGTCACCAACCTTAATTGCCAAACGCAAATGCCGTGCGATTCTTGCAACTTCTACAAGGCCGAGCCTCTCAATCACTACTCAAATTGTAACTGGTTAATTTGTGATAACTAAAGTAACTAAACCCGATCACTCTGCAATTTTCAACTACCAGCGAACCTAGTATCTTGAACTTTAACCGAACCACTTTGAACATGTTACCAGTACCCCACCAGAACAATACCTCACTAAAACAATACCTCACCGAAATCATTCAACAGCATAATCCAACACCGTAATCCAACACCATAATCCACAACCCCAAAAACAAAACATAACTCCTCAACCACCTCCCATCCACTATCCAACTTCACTACCAATCGCCAATCAGACAGCTAACGGCACTACCAAAACCCTAATCTCAAACAACCAGCTATCATCGAATCAACCCAACCCGGCGCCACCGGATGATTCTCAATTAGTCCCCTGAGCACTCATTTGAATAGTCCGGGCTCTGCCTATGCCTCTGCGACTTTCTCAATCTTACCGGTCTTGACGTCATAGACATATCCAGTGATTGGCACATCCAACACAAACTCGTTCTGCTTCAAGTATGCGACGTCGTCCTTCACACTTTGGTTCAAGTCCGAGAACGGCAAGAAACTGAAAAACTCGGTGGTCTTGCCAGTCTCCTGGCTCAATTTGGTTCGAAGATCGGTGTCTGAGAATGTCAACATCCCACAATCAGTATGATGAACAATGACAATCTCTCTTGTGCCAAGGAGTCGTTGCGAGATGATAATGCTCCGCAACGCGTCGCTGGCTCTTCCCCCGGCGTTTCTGATCACATGAGAGTCTCCCTCATTGATTCCGAGCACCTTTGTAGGAAGCAATCGTGCATCCATACATGCAATCACCGCTACTTTCTTAGCCGGAGGAAGCGCCAATCCAGACAACTCTGGGGTGAATTGAGCAGCATATTGCTTATTGTTTTCTTCAAATTGGTTGGCATTCGACATTTTCACAGTATCGCAGAAAGGATCGATGCAATTGTGGAGTGCCAATTGGTGACAATTGCTCTGGGAGCCATCCCTTTAAATACTTGGCGACCGAAAACTGTGGAGTCAACCTATTACGATGGGGCACATGCCATGAGCTTGTCCGCCAATCATACTTACAATCGGAGCAGTTAATTAATTATGTGCAATTGAGATGAATGCCAATCACTATGAACAAAAACCTCGTCGGCTCACCATCAGGTACTTTTAAATGAATGCCATGGCCCTAGTCTCAAGCCATGCTTAGAAAAATTGCAATAAACGAATGCAACAACAAAACTCTGGCAAATCCTCAGCAAAAAAAGCTATGTAAACACCATTAAAAAATAGCTCCATATGCTAATGCAAAAAACCAAATAGGGTACTAGTCGATCTAATATCTGTATCCTTGTACAGACTTATTCACACACTCCTTCGGTCCATTGACCTATAGGAATAGGTACTGTGGCCAGGGCTGCAAACCACGACATACCTATACCATGCACATCCTCACATCCTCAAATACGTGCAAACACCACCAATGATAAATATTCAGAAATATCTGTAATCATCAAATATTCTTCTGAATTATTCACCATCCTTATCATTAATATCTCATCAAAAATCCATGAAATACAACTCAAGTGTACTGGCCAATAGCTCACAAGCCGTTGGCATATTATGTAGCCCCGAGACACGGATTTCAAAGTCCCGGGATCAATCTCTCCATATCAAACAACGATTCAAGTCAGAGACTGTCAAGACTGTCAACAGACTGTCATCAGGACCTTCGTCAAGTCTATTATTGGCACCGTCTATAATCCTCGCTGTAGCAACCTCACTCTAATTCATCCTCTTCTGTGTCTGTTTTGGTTGGTGTTCAACACCAAGTTATGGAAATGTTTACCACCTTTATTAGCAGCGGCCTTAGTAAACATGAAATCAGACACTATATAGAAGGCCGGGCCAAAAAACATCATGGCATTTGAGAACTTAGAAGGAAACATCTTCAAATCCACCAATAAATAGTGAAAGCAATCAAAAGAAGAAAGCTGTTGCTGTAGACAGTTTTTTTCAATTGCCTAGCTTTTTAAACTTTTCTTTTGATCCGAAAATTTTATCGTGGTTGCTACCCCGGTGCGTGGCCGGGTAACGTACCCCACAACTTGGCCTGGTATTTTGGCAGGTAGCCGTGCTGCCAGTGTTGCTTTCGAGGGTTTTTGCGAGGTGAACTGGTTATAAAATGTATCACAATAAAATTTACGCTCACTTAACTATACAGTTCGAGTTTCACAAAATTTCAACAACTTCCCATTTCATTATTGACCCGAACAAAAGTTAGTCAACGATTTGTCACGATCTGCGTGCGATTATGTAATCACACCAACCCTGGGGCTGCTGTTTTCCAGAGTTTCCGCTGGGGTATACTTAACATAGAGTTACGTCCAAGATTTCTGTGGTACCACAACTCCAATGCAGGTTCTATCAATAAGGAGCGTTGCACGTGAGATAAATCATCAGCCTCGGTTGTTGATTTTTTTAACTGGAGCAAGATATAATAGTACCAATGGTGATCCATTGAAACGATTCATTGAAGAGAAACAGAAAGAGTTGAGAAAGACTACTCCTGAATCAGAGTTACGAGAATTGAAAGTTAAGAGAATCCAAACAGAATTGGACAATACTTCGGCTCAGATATCTAGTATACAGTCTCAATTACATGAAATTTCAATTGCTAAAGCTGAAAGATTGAAGAACATCAATGAGCAGACTGAACCAGTGGACAATAACACTGACAAGCCACAACCTCTTCTGATCTCTCAAGAGTTGGAGAAGCAGTATAAATTGGCCCAGGCGTATGTTAGTAAAACCATAGATCACAGTCAATTGAGGTTTCGGAAGTTTGTTGAGAAGTCCACTGTGGAGTTCTATGCTTGGCTTACATGGGCCTCCAATACTATAAACGATGTCACGGGTTACAGTAAAATTGACGAAATGAAATCCAATATAGAAAGATTGGAACTGAGTATTATTGACGTACGGACCCAGGTGAGAGATCAGAAAGAATTGTACAGTACAGCTCTTGACTCGAGGTCCAGGACTCAGAAACAGATCAATGAGTTGCTTACACGAAAACATCAATGGGGGCCTTCAGATTTAGAGAATTTTACTTCTTTGTATACGCAAGATCATTCGAATGAAACATTAGTGAAAGTGGCAAAGAAAGAGTTGGAGAGTTTGGAGTTTGATCTCGATACTACTCAGACCAGTTTATCGACTGAGATACTTAAACGGTACCATGAGGAACAAATATGGAGCGACAAGATTCGCCGGGTGAGTACATGGGGCACATTGGCACTTATGGCTATTAACGTGGTGTTGTTTGTATTGGTGCAAACTGTGTTTGAACCGTTGAAACGTGAACGGTTGGTGGATCGGTTTGAGTTGAAAGTCAGAAGCATGTTTGCTGAAGAAGAGCTGACACTCAGAGCAATAGCAGAGGCCCAAGGTGCTGAAGAAACCGTGGTGGGAGTATCAGTTAATGAAGTGGTGAATGAAGAAATAGATATCAATGACGAGACTCAGGTTGTTCAAAGTGAGAGTTCTATGTTGAGTTCAGTGAAAGAAACTACAAGCACTTCTGAAGTAACTCTTGATTTGCCAACAGCTGTATTGCAAATGCCACCAGTGACTCGTCTTGAATGGAGATACAGCCTTTTGGAGTCTCTTAAAGATTTGTTCAACTCGATCTTCAGTCTAGACTTTGCCTCGGTCAAACACAACGCATTTGAAATCAAAATGTATCTGAAACAACTAATACGAAACTGGTCTTTGGTGTTTAACGCTTCTTCTGGATCAGTTTTGGAAGCTAACCAAAGTGTACTATACCAGTTTACAGTTACAGGAATTGCATTTGGACTCTTTGTTGGTACTGTCTTGTTCAAAGTCATATAAAAAAATGTACATAATAATTAAGCATTGCGGCATATTTTTTGTAAATGATATTAAGGAGAATGACTGAGTAAGAAAGTATTGGTTATTAAGTCAAAGCAGTAATCCTAGTTCTAATCTGAACAGTCTCTAATTGTAAAATGCCCCCACCATTACTGATCTTCTAAAATCTCTTCTTGCAATTCTATCCAATCGGTAGCCATCTGAACAAACTCCTGTGGTTTCTCACTTATCACCCAATGACCTGCTTTTATATCTTTCACCTCAAACTTTGGGAAAAACTGTCCAATGACAGCAAACACATCGTCGGCAACATAAGTAGAATCAGACCCACGAATAAACAATGCTGGCTGGCTGTACCGAGACAAGCTGCTGTCAAACGGAAACACTGCCACATTTCCGGAATCAAGAGCTTTTCCAAGAATTCTTAAAGGAACTCTACTCTTATAGATTGGACCCGGCTCTTCTTCCATTTCTTGCTTAGTCTTCTTGTTCAAGTTGGTAAGAACAAACTGTCGTACTGGCAAGGAAGGTTCAACCTTAGCCATTGTCTGGTCGGCTTGCTTTCGATTTATCACCGGATCACTTTTACGTTCTGTGATTTCTAACATTGATCGGATGTACTGACCGAATTTCAGACCAGAAGAGAAATTGTAGTCAATAGGTGCATTATCAACAGCAATAATCATTTTTGGCAAATCTGGTTTACGCAAGGCAATCGCCATAACCGTCTTGGCTCCCATGGAATGGCCAATCAAGATCGGCTTGTCCAACTTCTGGTCTGCCACAAACTGCTCTACATCTGCTGCCAATGCTGGATAATCATGTCTATCAATATGAGGAGAATCTCCATGATTTCTCAAATCAACACTGTAAACGTCCCGGGACAAGATCTCTGATATCTTGCGACCAACTGTTCTGTTGTTGGCTCTGGCTCCAAACAATCCATGAAGTATAACTATAGGTGATTTCTCACTTGGCTGTTTGGGACTATACTTGTCAAAGACTAATTTCACAGTGGGAATTTCATGACTATAAGACCCGCTTAAATAATTCTGACATATCACTGATCTGGACGAGAAAAACCGAACTGAATTCGGACCTCTCAAAGATTTCAACACGTTCATCTTGATGGTTGAAGAATAGATTGAAGCCATCAATTGTGAGTCTTTGAGTCTTAATTATGTAAGCGCTTAGGTAAGACTAATACTTAAGAGTGTGTCATGATACGTTAATGATCTATAATGATCTATATAATAATGAAGAATAAATGATGGGAAGTCGTGATAGTTTGAAGAATTGAAAGTTGTGAAGATGAGATTTTTTAGTTTTGAGTAGAGGTGTGAGTAGACGTGAACAGAGTAGTGAACAGAAGCAGTAGAAATGGAAGAAACTAGACAAAGCTAGTATTTGTAAGCGCCCATCATGTACAGTGCTCAACACAACAAGTGCTAGCCAACAACTCAAATAATTTGCATCCGTGAATGGAGTTTCAGACCAGAGAAGTTGAGCATCGCTCTGTTCTTAAAGTTCTGTGCTTGCAATCTTCTCCATGCATCTTCTATATGATGAGGTTGAAATGCTTTTATAGCTTCGCCTGGCCCATCAAACAAGTACCGATGTTTCCGTTTTCTGCTGTTGGCACCTATTAAAGCTTTATCAAACTGTCCTTCCTGCTGCTTCACTCGTAATGCTTCTTCAGTTATACTACAGACAATCTCAAACGTCAAGAACCCCAAGATATCGATGACATCGTCCGACGGTTTGCTCTCAACAATGTAGGAACTGCCACACCATTCCTTGAACCGTTTGGTTTTACGGAACGTGAGCGACGCCTGTCTACATTCAGAGAAATGCACGTACTCTTCCTTAGTCATTCCCTGGGTCCGTTCATCAGCATTCTTCAACCGTTTCAAAGACACCATCATAGCTTCTTTCTCCTCGTCGTCTGCTTCTTCATCGTCGTTGTTTTCAAGTGGTTGCTCACTAAACATGAAAGGAAGCTCCCATGGAAGTCGAAGTTTACTCTTCTTGTATTTGAGCACATTAGGGTTAGACTTGTCACCCATTCCTCCAGACTCTTCAATGAAATCTGCTCCTTCAACAGCTCCACTATCTTGATCCTTGGCATTTTTCCGCACGTCTTTCCACGACAAATATGTTCGTAACCGGTTCACTTTGGCTTTGTCATGACGAATAAGAAATATCAAGTCCTCGGGAGAAATGGACTTGGAACCTCTCATGGCTGCAGTTCTCGAGCCTTGGAGTAGAATCTCCACCACTTGACCCCTGACTATATCTTCAATCAAAGCAGTGGTTTCAAACGGTGGATCGTGTGCTTCTCCTGACACAAACATCATCTGTTGGATTTCCACATGGTATCTGTATTTTGAAGCGTTCTGTGAACTGCTGGCGGCCGTTCCACCAGAGCCTCCGGTCGCAGTGCCGTTGGTGGTAGCGTTTGTGTTCATCGTAAAAGTTTGATGGACTAAATAAAAAGACGAACGGGTAGGAGATGTAGGACGTGGGAGAGAGGTATGGAGTTGTAGAGTAATAGAATTGATAGGAAAAACACCCCCATAAAAAGGGGGTGTGAGAAGGATTGGTTGGGAAGTGGGTGGGCAGCAGAGAGTCGCCTGGCTGTGGGCGGAACTCTATAGAGAAGCCGCCTGGAAAGTTGTCTTGGGGAGACCGTTGAGGAGAGCCAATGTATTAGTAGACAGAATGCAATGGTGCACTTGATTGAGAATCTACCAGAATTTAGTAGCTGACTTGTAAACAGCCATTAGAAGTTAACTGAAATTGTTCTAGTAATTTTTATAGATGTCTTTAGACAGTGGTGTAACTAGAGCAATTGCTAGAGTACCACTCTCAATGTATGAGTCTAAGAAAAATTTAAAGGTAACCAACCATACTCAAATGGCTACCACCTACAACCAATAATCTACAATCCAGTAATCAATTGAATCCAAGGAAAATTGCTTCCACCACCCAGCTTTCAATCCATAATTCGTAAAAGTAAAAGAATATCAACAATGGCAATAGTTGTCGTGTTACAACATTCTGAGACCTCACTGGGCAATTCCAACTTAATTGTATAGACCTACCATAACCCAACCCCATACAGCACCACCCAATAATCACCACCAAACAACTAAACTTAAACAAGCGAACATCTTCCAATAGCCAATTCTTAACCCACACTCTCATCCGAACACGAACAAGTCAACTCCAGCCACAACTCTTACCACTGTCCAACCACCCTCCCGCCCTCCTGCATCGACCTACTGCTTGGTTATCTTCCTCGAATCATTCTACACTCCCCAGTACCACTTCACAACACCAACAGAACCCACCCTGTCCCCCACCACACAATTACCAACACCCCTACACCGTCCCAGCAAATTCCCACCACCGGATTCCAGCCAATCACACCCCAGCATGCTCTCGAGACTCTCCCCGGCCAGCTCCAGGTTGCGGCACATTACCCTCTACAAGCGATTCACGGTTGGTTCTCCATTGCTCTCCAGGGTTTCCCAGCGTCCATACACCTCGAGAAACATGGTTGAGTGGTTAGTGATTGTATACGACAAGCCGAACGTCGACCGCAGCGAGTACCGGCCCCAGCACTTGGCTGGGCTTCCTGCGTTGTTTGAGTCCGGCAAGGTCAACAACGCCGGAGCGATCTACAAGGGCCTCTCGCCCGACGGCACCCCGGTGAACTTTGCCGGCAGCTCGTTCAACATTGTCGCCGACAGCAAGGAGGAGATCTTGGAGATGCTCAAGAAGGACATCTACTACAAGCAGGGGATCTGGGACCTCAACAACGTGGTGATGCACCCGTTGGGGGTCGCCTTCCGTGTGGCAAAGAAGTTGTAGTCTACGGTGGCCTGCCGGCAGTCGGAGACAGTCAATGTTGCTGCTTAGTACGTATATCGGTATAAAAACAAGATTAAATGACGGTGCGCCTCTGGCAGCTCACGTAGCAAGAACCTTGGATCTAGTAGTTGACCTTGATCAAGTAGTCTGCAAGTTGCTCCACCACCTTGGTGGCCTCGCCAGCTTGCACGCCCTTCGGGTAGTGGCCCACGAGAATGGCCTGCTTGGTCTTGACACAGATGATCCCACTCTCGTCGTGCTTGCCGTAGATGCTGCGCTCGTCGGCTCTTATGAGGAAGTACTTCTGGCCCTTGATGTGCAACCCGGTGGTCTGCAACTGCGTCGGGTCGTTGAACCCGGCAGCAATAGCCTGGATCTCGGTCGAGTACAATCCCAACGAGTTGGATTCCGCCCAGACAGAGTCTCCTGCTGCTGAGTAGATGGCAGCTTGATCGACTTTCCCAGTAGCCAACAAATTATCGGTGTAAGCTGGGTGTTAGTTTGTGCATTACATGACTGATTGTCTTTCTTTCTAACAGACAGAGTCCTAACTATTTCTTCTTACCTTGCCACGACATATTTATTGATGATCAGTGTCCTAACAGTTGTGTGGGAAAAGACAAATCAACTCAGGCATTTCCACCGTGGCTGCCCTGGGGTTACCCGGGGCACAACCTGCGCCAGGCTGCAGCGGGATCTTGACAATCTCAAGGCTTACTTGATTCGACTTGGCAATGGTTACTGGTGGAAATTAAATATCTGTAACAGGAAATTCTGAGGAACACTATGTGGCTCTCAATGGGTTCCCTAGCTTTCTTTGATAATTTATTATAGATGCTTACTCCGAGTATACTTGTAGTATTGTCAACCACTCGACCACAGTGCAAGGTCCAAGCAGTACACATGAAACCACATATGATGGAAACAGCGCTGTAAAACACCGTGCAATGCATTGAAACACTATCTTTCATGGTACACAGCTGCTTCTGCCTCTGAAACTATTTACATTTTAATTAACCATGGAAATGCTTTGTAGCCCTGGCTCTTCGGTGTTTGATGTGTCAAACTCCAGGGTCTAGGTTCCCAACTGGTTCTATATGGTTGCCCGATTGGGTTGGAGCATATCGGCCATCTTGATTGCTCCTTCAGGGTCGCCTTTATTATGTACAAACAACCCTTGGAGCTGTGCGGTGCTGATGGCACAGTTCATCAGGTTGACTTTGTGGATGAACGCGTCGCAGTTGTCTGTCTGGCCAGGGTAGAACCGTAAGAACATTTGACGCATCTGGTACGTGCTGGCATTGCCAATGAGCACTTTGTAGTCGACTCTTCCAGGCCGAAGAATAGCAGGATCGAGTTTTTCAGGGTGGTTGGTGGTCATAAACGTGATCATTTCTTCTGCAGAGGCTACTCCGTCAATGGCGTTCAAGAGTCCACTGAACGTCACTCCACTGGTGTATCCTTTCTCTGCAGTCTGCTGTCTCTGGTTGAACGCAGCATCGATATCTTCAAGAAGCAAGATCGACCGTTGCGGAATATTGTTCATTAAATGGTTCAACCTGTCGTCAGTAAGGTTCGCCTCAGATAAATTCAAAATACAAATATTGTAGTCAAGCGATCCAGCAAGTGCCTGAATGAAACTGGTCTTCCCACTTCCTGGAGGTCCATACAATAAATACCCTCTTCTGTAAGGAATCCCTCGCTCAAAGTACCATTGGCCCAGAGTTAAGAAATCCTTGACGTCAGTAACAATGCCCTCTTTAATACCGTCGTCCAATATCACACTGTCTACCAATCTCTTACGACGAGGCTTACCGAACGGTCTCCATTCCGGTCCCCACGAGGTATATATCACGGTTTTTCCTTCCTGCGACTGGAGTGCCAACAGCTTGGCTTCGGTAAGAAGCTCATGAAACAAGTACCGGTCTCTGTACAAGGTAGTGAGAGTCACAGTCTCAAACGGTGTTCCACTGGTCATATCAATAAGTTTACCCGATCTCTCTCTTTTGATGAACATAAACGCCCCTTTGTACCGAATAAGATGGTTGCCGGGACCTGGAACTAGACTGAAATTGGTTGTCACTGACCCATTGTCATGCTGAGTGAAACTGGTCTCCACACTCAAATGCCGTGAACTACGATGCTTGTACCTCGACATCCACTCGAGAAACCACAAGTACGACTTGTCTTTCGATGGGATCTCTAAATCCACAAGCAATTGCCGATACATGAGCGACGAGAATTTAAGAACCCCCAGTCTTGCAACTGCTAACCCAGTTCCTAGAAGCATCAACCCTCCACCTGCAGCAAAGTACGGATTGTTGGTCATGGCTTCGTTGACAAGCCCTTTAATAGACGTACTCAAACTCGAGTCGTCCTTGACCACACTGGCCCCAACAATTCCTCCTCCATCTATCACCTCCACAGCAGGTTCAGACATTACGTATTTTCTTGGATAACAGTTCTGAATGCTCACTGCTAAATTTCATTCTCGCGATGCTGCACTCACATCAATATCCGGGTAACCACACACTACACCTTCAAGCCGGGCTGTATCAGATTAAGAACACGGTAATGTCCAAGAATCATCAGAAGATAGTGGTTGTTGGCGATGGTGCCGTGGGGAAGACCTGTTTGTTGGAGGTGTATGCCAACGGCAAGTTCCCCGAGTATTATCTCCCTACGGTTTTCGACGACTATTTGAAGCATATCATTGTCGACAACCAGAAGGTGTGTCTTGAGTTGTGGGATACTGCTGGCCAGGAGGAGTATGTGCGACTTCGACCGTTGTCGTACCCTAACACCGACATCATATTGCTCTGTTGCTCGGTCGATATTCCCTACAGCTTGTCACATGTGCGTGAGGTGTGGTTACCTGAGGTGTTGCATTACTGTCCCAAGGATATCCTGCTCGTTCTAGTTGTGAACAAGATAGATTTGAGACACGATGAGACCACGTTAAGCAACTTGAGCTTGAGCGACGAGCACCCACTTACTGAGTCGGAGTGTGTACGGATGGGCGAGGAGATCGGTGTGAGTGCTGTTTGCGAGTGTTCGTCGAGGCAGAACTTGGGAGTCCAAGAGGTGTTTGAGACTGCTGCCAGACTCTGTTTCCAGGCTTGGGATAACGGTAAGGCTCGGCGGAGTAGACGGAGAAAGCAGCGTGCTTGTATGATTCTTTGATTTACTGGTGGCTGGTCCACTGGGCTGATGGGGTTGTTGTTGGAGGTGGTGGTTTGGAGTTACGACTCGAGCCAATGATCTGCGATAGCTGGAGTGCATCATGAAACACGATCAAGGTGGAGGAAGAGGTGTAGCTTGGGTTGAGGTTCGTTGACGGTTCGGGACTTTTTTTACAGAAGTGATGGTAATATTATATATGAGTGACCGACAAGAAGTTGTTTTTATAGATTATTGAGTGGGTTTGTTGTTGGTGTGGGTGTTTGGTGTTTGCTGGTAGTCGTGTGGATGCGTCCAGATGCATGATGAGTTGCGGTGTGGATTAGCGTGGGAGAGTGTGGCAGGTGGGAGTGTGGTGGGTAGCAGGTGAGAGGATTGTGGCGAGGATAATTGAATGGAAAGTACGAACTAAGAGAACGAATGAATATAAATAAAAACAAACAAGTGAAAGAAAAACCTCAACTACCCTCAATCTCTACACTGCTCCTTGACAGATTGAACTTTTCTGCCCTGCCTAACTCTACACTTTAGGTCCAACATGATCTTGCGTGGAGTCTAATTACCACTAACTGATGGACATTCGAACTAGTACACTTTGACAATGGACCTATCTATATATTTAAGTTTATATACTTTGTTTCTATTTTAGCTATGTTTCTATATATTCTGTTGTATTGTGTGCAGCGGGGGGTGGGAGTGTGAGGGTGGAGTATCTGCTAGTATCGACTAGCATCTATGACTGTCTACGAGTATCTGCTAGTATCTATGAATCTCTAGGCCTCAACGAAACAGTAGTAGTCAGAATCAGTTGGTAAACTTCATCCTTCGGTTGGCTTCTCTAGTGGGTGGTCCAGACTTCATTTGATCTACTTCAGCCTGGTGATTCTAATTCAATGAATTCCACGACTGTACTGTATAAGGACTTTGATGCAAATTCCCAAACTCATTTCCACACTAAATCTATACTATGCATCTCTAGTCTGCACTTGGTTTGTGCTTCACTCGCTCCTGCACTTTACTACTCTACCACGACTTCTACCAATACACTCCCTCTGTACTTCTCTCCTACTCCATCTCCAAAACATACACAGTTTGTGCTCTGCCACTTAACACCAGTTCCCTCTACGCTTAGATACATTTCTCAAATGCAAATTTATTCGAATACTCTAAACTATTACTGATTTCAATGCCTCTTTCTCTCACACTCTCGCACTCTCCTACTCTCTACTTTCCTACTCTCTTCCTCTCTACTCTCCTAGCCGCTCCATACACCCCTCTCTCTCACACCACCCGCCGTGCCTCCCCTACAAAATTCATGTGCACTGTATTTGTTTATAAGTTAATCGACGTCCTGCAGCTGCGTGACTATCCGATGTAATGGATCGATATAATCTTGGAAACATTCCTGCTTGGCATACACCACAAAGTACGGCGTGGCCGAGTTGTCGTCCGAGAAATTGAACACTTCCTCAAAACTTACCTCCGTCACCGTCTCGTCGTTGTATTTTCGGTAAACGTTCCGCTTAGGATCCTTGATATAGATCCAGTAATGACCGTAACTGGCTTCTCCTCTATGTATGAAGATAGCAAACAAATCGTACCCGATCTTCTTGTGCGACTCAAACTGACTGTCAATCTTCACTGCAAGCTCCAGAATCTCTTTGTTCAAATTCTCCATGTCACGATTAATATTTTCAATCTGCTCCTGGATCGTCTCAATTGTCAGTTGTTCAATCGTCAACTCGTTCTTCTCAAGAACATCCGACTCCAACAACTGTTTGGTGGCAATCAACGAATCCTTTACTGTCATTCCTGTGGCGTTCCGTGCAGTGATCAACGTCAACCGAGCTTTCAAATCAGACATCTGCTTCTTCCATTCGGCACTCTGTCTCTTTTTTGCAAGAATCTCTTCGTCCTCCGTGTCCATGTACCGGTCAAGGTAAATCTTCTCAGAAAACGGTAATGGCTGAGTGGATTTGAAAGCAGATCCTCGCTGGATATCATACTGAACTCGTTGGATATGGATCTGGAGGATCTCCGGCAGTTCCGTCAACGTCAACGTTCGTTTCACATCTCCATCCTCGCTCAACTGAATAATATCTTCAGTAAAATATCCATCTAGAGCATCATACATGTCTCGAGGATGGTCTCCAATATTCACCAACAAACTCTGGAACCGTTCAGTCTTACCTCTCTTCTTCTCTGGGAAGCTGATTGGTAACAACGTTTGCTTGGTTTTTCCATAGAACAACAGCTTGACTCCGTCATACTGTTCTCCATCTTCTTCCAACTTGTACGGTTTCAATGTAGCTTCAAACTGGAACAAGACATTATCAATACACTCAGTAACATCCTGTTGACGACCGATTTCAAGAGCGTTGGCCATTTGGTCTCGGGAAATTTTGGCCACTGCAGTCGAATTGTGGACTACTGGCAACTCCTGTGACGCTTTTACGACTTCCTCTTCAGGAACAGTCTCATCCACTTTTACCTCTACCTCCGTTTCGCCCTCGTTCATATCTATATCACTTTCTTTATCTCCGCTCAAAACCTTCTTGTTCTCGGTTTCACTGCCCTCAACAGTTTCGGCACCCAATTTTCGTTTGGCTCCAAGCTTCACCTCAGTGTCATCTTCTTCTATGAAACTGCTCAGTTCCGATCTATTAAGCGACATGGAATCGTCAGTGAACGACTCAGCTTCATCCTCTTTGACCTCGGTGATTTCCACTTCTGTGTCTAACTTCACAGGCTCAAACTCCACCTCTTGAGTAATAGGACTGAAAGCCAAGTACGCCAACTCTTTGCTAGGAATCACATCTTTGGTGTTGGCATATATCATGCTGTCAAACAAATCTTTCAAGTAATAAATAAACTGATACGACCGTTCGACTTCCTTAGTTTTGACTGACCGTCCTCCAATTCTCCGTCCGCTAAACTCAGGAATGCTTGTGATCTCTTCCTCAAAAGAAGTAGGGAACAGTTTTGAGAACTCAAGAACTTGATCTCTAAGCGGTTTGATGACAAAGTAATACTGAAGCAAAGAGTTCAAGTAACAAGTGTTACCAATATTGTTGAGTCCTGTTGGCCATTGATCTAATGGAACAGCCTTCTCATGGATCTTTCCATGTTCCAAGAAATACCCAATCAACTTAGAGTTCTTGAACTTGTTGAGAAGTCTCAAGTAAAGTCTAATGGTTCTGAATCTTTCAATAGGCTCAGCAAAGAAAGAACTATCAATGGCATGATCAGCAAGCCCCAGAATAATCGCATTGTTTTCTGCGACAAATTGGGCTTCACAGATTGTGAGGATTTGGTAGTCTGATGCAAGCGGGTCGACTTTAAGATAAGCACAGCACTCGTTCAAGGTGATTTCATTATCTGGTTTAGGCAACAAGTAACTGCAAAGAGCCCAGAAATTGGTTTCAGCATAGTTAAGAAGCATGTGTGAACGACGGTACACAGCAATTGACACAAAATCTTTGGCCAAACTCTCTTGAGCACCAGGGTCATCGTTGACCTTTATTTCAAACGCAATCTGTACCGTGTCGTCATCCACCTGTTCAGTGATTCCCAAACCGTTGTTTGCGTCTTTGTAAGCAACCAACTCTCCATTAAGGAACCCAGAAATGAGAGGCGATCTCTTGAAACTAGCAAGAGTGCCAAGCGACTGTTTGAGCTCGCTTCTAAGAGCAGGGTTGCCTACTAATTGAAACCGATAAGCAGCAATGATAGTGCTGTCGTCAACAGCTTTGTACACTTCAAGCAAAGACTCGTCTTCTTTTGGAGTCGGAGCGATGCCCAAGTATTTGTAGGCGTTGGTGATATCGTCAATACCATAGACTCCCATACTCAACTCCTTAGCAATGAAAATGCCAATAGAGTTTCTGTCAGCAACGTTACTCTTGTACAAGTTGGAGATGTTCTTGACACTCTGGAAGTAGAGGAGAACGTTTTGTCTGTCTGCTTCTTTGAGACTGGTGTAGTTGTCAATGACCTGGTTCACACTGTAGAAATAGAACACCGAGAGATTGACAAAGTCGGAGTTTTTGAAAGAAAGCTGCAGCGCAGGGAGATTGAATGACATGTCTTGATAACCAGAATCGTACTCGATAGACTGGACAATGTCAAACTCGTTAAGAACACGATAGAAGAGTCGAATGGTAGGACTGAAACTGAACTCAGCAAAGAAAGAATGCTCGGTATAATTCAAGTTAGGGCCAGTTCGTTTCTTGGAGATCTTGACCCCAAGGAACAAGACCTCTTGGGCTACTCTGATCATCCAGTTGCGAACTAGTTTCTGTAACACCGGCTCGACAAAATGGAGGTAGTTTATAGGTGTGATGTCGTCGCCGTCCTCTGTGAAATGCAAGTACGTGGTGAGGAACTCGATTGTGAAATGGCTGTTGACCACCTTGTTGGTGGCTTTGATAGCCTTGGTCTCCATGTCTTGATAAGTCAATGGACCTTTGATAAGCTTGAACAACGTCTTGAAACAATCTATTTGACTAGGAACTGGGCCCAGCGGATGTCTATTTTTGATTTGCTCTTGTTCGTATTCAAGCAACGCCAGCTTAGGTAACACTGGTTTGGAGATCTCCACATACAACAACGTCTGAGTCTCGAAACACACATACGCCGCAGAGTCTACCACTTTAGGAACAGAGTCTTGCAACGCTGCCAACTTGATGTTCAAGTTATGCTCGCCGCCGTCCATGTACACTAGGTTCTCGATTTCAGACATCCGCAGGTCGTCAAAATAATCGGACTCAAGCAAGTACAAGTCTTTCTGGTCTTCTTCAAGAAGCATTGATTTGTCGACTGCTCGGAACTGTTGTTTTGGCGTAGGGCTGTTGCCGTAGGAGCCTTTCTTTTTCACTCGGATAGTCAAATGGAAGATCTCTGTGTCAGACACATTGGTGTGTCGCGATGAGTCCACAAGCAAACACCGGAGCTCAACAACAGGAGCACCACCAGGAAAAAAAGACGCCAGCTTCTCAAAATACGGCGCATACTCTGTCTCGTTATTCAACATGTATATCTGGTAAGGAGGACGGTTGAGTCCTGTAAGCTTGCTGGAGTATTCTATGGTTCTACGGTAGAGTAATCCAGACTTGATCCCATTGGTAGTGAGACCTTCAGCACTCTCCAGCGAGTCTGAGAGCCCAGCCAATTCCAAAATAAGATCGAATCTGATATCCTCGATGATCCGGTTGGAGGTCTTAATTACCAGCGACAGTACAGTGTCACCATTGTACACATGGCTGGTGGAGGAAGGCAATTGGATCAGAGGATTGACGGTCCTGGCAGCAGGATTCCTCTGAGAAGGCGGAGATCCCGCATACCCGGACTGGGCGACTCTGTGCAGATTCTCGACATCAGCAGAGTCTGATAAACCACGCCGCTCGTCTGCCATGGCAATTAACCTGAGGAATGAATATTGATAGTAACAGTGACCAAGGCGACGGTACTAGGGGGCGCTCGGAGTCAGGTGAATATCACGGGACTAGAAGAAACTTAGTCAGCAGCGTGTAAGCCCCGTCACCCGGCATCTCCTGAAAAAGACACAGGGTGGAAACCCAGGGCAAGACTCCAGATAACCACCAGGTCAGAGTTTAGTGGAGAAAACGGTGTGGCATTAGAAACAGGAGTTTACGATTCGGGACTTCGTAGGACGACTAGACTGAAATTGCTAGCGGAAATCTCAGAAATAACTACCTTGAGGCTTTGATTTGCACCGACTACATCGGATCTAGAGATGTCGTCACTTCAACGCCGAAGAGTGAAAAACGTCAATGCTGGAGGGTCGAGCGGAGCCGTCAGCCTGGAGCCAGGTCTGCCGAGCGCAGGAGGACCCTCGACCATCAATGAGGACCACAAGGTGGCGTACGATCCCAAGGAGGTGGAGACGTCCAAGAACCGCAACGCCCCGCTTCTAACGCTAATGGAGGAGGTGTTGTTGATGGGGTTGAAGGACAAGGAGGGGTACCTTTCGTTCTGGAACGACAACATCTCGTACGCGTTGCGCGGGTGCATAATCTTGGAATTGGCGTTCCGGGGACGCATCCAGATGATCAATGATCCTGCGCGCAGACGGTTTGAGTTGAACGAGCGGCTTCTTGAGGTGGTGGACGACACCTTGACCGGAGAGGTGTTGTTGGACGAGACGTTGAAGCTCATGAAGAACGACGACAGCAATTTGAGCGTGAGCTCGTGGATCGACTTGTTGAGCGGCGAGACCTGGAACCTTCTCAAGATCAATTACCAGTTGAAGCAAGTGAGAGAACGACTTGCCAAGGGGCTTGTGGATAAAGGGATCTTGCGCACCGAGCGCAAGAACTTCTTGTTGTTCGACATGGCCACGCATCCGGTTGCCGACTCGACCTGCAAGGAGCTGATCAAGAAACGGATCTTGTCGTTGTTGGTGACCCGGACCATCAGCTTGACCCCGAGCAAGTTCTTCGAAGAGTCGATCGACTACCGGTGGTTGCGGTCGATCACGTTGGTGTGCGGGTGCTACGCGGCCAACGTGTTGGAGAACGTGTTGGTGCCTTTGAACTACGACCAGAGAGACCATGCGTTTGCCCGGGCCGACGAGTTGTTGAACGAGTACTCGGAGTTCCCGTTCTTGTCGCAGACCAGCAGTTTGGGGGTGGGCACTAATTTGGCAGAGGAGGTGAACAGCGAGATAGAGCTGGCCGGCAACAGGGAGCTCCAGTTGGAGGTGGTGGCTGCGGTATTGAGTGTGTTCGGCAAGATGGATTCGATTTTGTAGCATTTTCATAGAAAAAATGAAGTTTGAAAAAAGGCGTAGGCTCCAACTTGGATCAAGCTCTAGAAGTAAGCAATCTGTATTTTATTGGCATATATCAATTCAAATATGTTTTAGTAGTGGGGGAGTAGCGTCTGGGTGTTGTTCTCTAACATCTGTGTTCTCTAACATCTGTGTTCTCTAACATAGTGTTCTCTAACATAGTGTTCTCTAACATAGTGTTCTCTAACATCTCAGATGTACTTCCCACCTTCTAACATCCACCCATCATAGACACCACCCATTCCAGCCCCCACCTACCTCCCTCGAACTCGTTTCACAAAAGCCGCTATTAGATTCGTGTTAGGATCATGCCATCGTTCTCCACTTGACTCCCACCACATTCCTCCAGCAAGTTTATGTTCAATGACAAAGTCTGCCTTTGCAAGCGTAGACTTCATGTTGTCATAGCATATAAGCGTGTGAGTTTTTCTATTGTACGAGTAACCTGTGACTGCCTGGGCATCGAACTTGTCGACACTCAAATCTAGGTCTTTATAATCAATTATACCTTCATTGTCGCCAACAGAAGTGAACCTCTCGTTCAAGTTGTTGTTGAACCTTCTGCCATACAACGGCATTCCAAGCACGAGTTTCGACGCAGCAATATCCGACACCGAGGTGAGCAACTCTACTGATTGCTCGCCACTCCATTCACTACCAGGGTACCGTTTGAGGTTACTGTGGTACATCACTTTGCCAGACCAGCTTCCTGAAAAATCATAGGTCATGACGTTCCAGAACGTCATATACTGGTCCATTTCCCTGAGATTGTAATGTTGCAACGACCACTCGAGCCCTGGAATCGCACACGTCAACTGCAACTCTTTGGCGGCCACTCCTCTCTCTTTCGCTATTTCATCAAGCACTAGCCGTAGTCTCTTGCATAACTCAAGGTATCTCTGACCCTCAGCTGTCGTTCCAGGATACTCCCAGTCAAGATCGATCCCGTCAAACCCATAGTCTCTTACAAACCTTGCTGCCGACTCCACAAACCGTGCAAGCTTCTCAGCCGTGTCTACACCTCGGGCAAAGTTGTCTCTATAGGACCACCCTCCAACTGACATACACAACTTCAACTGGCGATGAGTCTTCTTGGCCTCGTTAAAGAAATTGATGTACCCTTTCACCGAGGTGCCTGGCACAGGGATATCAAGATCAGCCCACTTGTCACTGAGCAACAATTCTCCAGTCTCGGGACTGATATTGATGAACGAGTAGAACACATGAGTGATCAACCCCAAGTCTATATCTCTGGGATTGTGTTTTTTGCCATAGATCGACCAGTTGGCATAATAGAGCCCAAACACCTGGCCTGGGCCTGGTTCTGTTTGCTTGCTGGAACCCATGGAATCAACAGAGAGTTCCTCAATTGGAGAACCTCAAGGTGAATCCTGTCAACCAAACTTGAGGCACGGGGCACTGCTGAAACCTGTGGGTGTCACGTGACCTAAGTGCCCAAATTGTGGGGTCGAGGAGCCCTCTCGTTTACAGTCGGTGTCTTACAATATTCTAAGTTTGCATAGTTTCAGATAGGTGGGTAGCAATGAACGTTTTCGTAGAGCAGTGGCAGTGGTAGAAATGTGGAAGGGGGAGGTGGAAGGGGAAGGGAGAAGTGGAAAGATGCAGCATGGAGAATTAAGTAGTGGGTGCAGTGTGCACTCAAGTGGTGAGATGCAGTTGTCAGTAGCAACCTTCCAGGATATCAACAACTTAAGGAGTGGAAGTCTCAGGAGTTCGTCATGGATTTCCCGGGCGAGTCTCACGAGCATAGCAGAAATCCGTCTAAAATCGGCGGCACTGTAACTTGCGAAATGCTAGCAAATTAGATTATAATTGGAATGCCTTAACTCAAACCATTAGTGAATCCAAACCAACAGTGAATCCTACTCATTCCAACTCAAAAACACAGCGGATCCAACCCAATTTACTAATAGGTCCAACCCAAATCCCGGGTGAGTCAACCCAAACCCCAAGCAACCTTGTCGAAACAACCTTAAAGTCTGGGCTCTGGTGGACCCAAGACACGGATTAATGCAGTGTAAGCTTGGCTTGGAGTGACTGTCGTTTGGTCGGTGTAAGTTGACTAGCCAAGCGAACACGAGCCGGCTGGACTTGGCTATGTGGGTTTATCAATGATCATCGACTTGGCTGGCCAGGGCTGTGGCGTATTATATGTAGATTGCATTATATCACAGTGAGGGGGGAGAGACTTGGCCAAGATCATAGTTGGAATTGGTATGTGATGGTCTTGGAATGAGCATTGTAGTTGTAACGTTGCTAATAAATTGAGCATTGTTGTTGAGCATTGTGATTGAACATTAGATGCAATTAAACAGTGCGAAAGTGAATCATCTCAACATTGCTGGACTAATTTTTCAGTACAATAGTTCTCGTATGCATCGATAAGCAATTGCTCGAAACCATGGAAAGTTGCTGTCTCGGATTAATTCAATGGCAGCTTTTAATCCAGGATCAACGCAAGGACAGGTATCAATAACAGAAATTTTCAGTTCAAGTTTGAAGAACTAAGCCATGGAAACAAGCCTTGCCATTCAATCTCCAATAATCTCCTATACTCCATACCCTCTTGAACTATCCAGTAGCTCATTGGTAGCCCATCAGTAGCCAAAGTTAAACCACTTCCGTTAAATCTCTCCTGCTCTCCCTCCCCTAAATCTCCTCGGCTGTCAAATCACTGTTGATCCGGAACGGTCGTCCTCGCCAGTCTATATCATGACTTATCATGGCATATATCCAAATAGGCAACGCCAAAACCTCTCTAAGGAACCAAAAAATCAGCCACTGTTTGACGTCGCGATAGTGCAGGGTTCCTATCTGAGGCTTGTCGTCAAGTCCGTTGTAACTAGGAACCACAAAGTATGGACAAGCAGCAAGTTCAATGCGTGGTTCTTCTGCTGCCGAGTACTTTAAAAGGATATGAAATTGAAAGAAGTCGGTAAGATACCATGCCACGAAATGAAATACAAGGTACCAACAAGAAAACGTGGTGCCGAGAAACAACACCGACACTCCAAAAGTACCGTAGATACTAGACACAATCGACTCAGTGGTCGGTTCAAGCAACGTGGCTGCTAGCACCATGTATTTACGAACCCTGAGCCACCGCAGTCGTCGGAGAATGTAATCTTTCAAACCATTATTGATACTGCTGCCAAGTGGTTGCACTGCACAGTCACCAGTCAATCCTGTGCGTCCTCCAATATCCCATAGAGCAATGGCTATCATATTATCTTCACCAATAAACTTGGAGAAGTATCTGATTCCATACCCTTTTCTTGATCCATAGAACGCAGCGTCACGTCGTAAGTCTCCGCTTTGTCCATCGTCACTGGCAACAGATCCTTCACCGATTTTTCTCACTGCTTTATCAATCTCAGATCGACGATATATGTTGGACTTGCCATTGACACATGGAGCAATCGAGAGTTTGTCAAACCCTACGTAGAACTTGGCATGTGAAGTTTTCATAAAGATCTCGTCGAGTTTGCATCCAAGGTTAGCGAACATAGATGATTTCTGCAGCCACATCGACAGACCTTTCAAAGTCACTGCCAAAGGAACATGGTGTACGATCTTCACTGGACGTCCTGAGTTAGTTGCAGGGTTGTACGTTCTCACTCCATTAGACAAAGAGTTATTAAGAGTCCACACTGATCTACTAAGAGCTCCACCACTGACCCACACATTACTGTCCATCACCCATACAATATCGTGCTTGGCATGCTCAAACCCTTTAGCCAAGTTATTGATTTTTGGATTGGGACCATAATGGTCCGGGTTTTCAGGATCACCAATCAAAAGCTTGGCATCGTGTTCAGGATACTTCGATATAAGATGCTTGACTATAGGCACTGCCGGATCATCCTCATGCTCGACACAGAAGATGATCTCTAATAAACCTTTAGGATACAACTGAAGAAACGAGCATTCTAAACAGGTCTCAAGTTCCGGATCGATTCCTTTCAATGGCCGGAGGATCGTGACACCTTCAGCCACAAACCCATCTTCTGGATTTGGAATCTTCTTTGTGGCCCGAAACTTGGTGAAGATTTCCACCACTCCAAGGTACGCTAACGAAAGAACCACGGCGTACCACACAAACGCAACCAACGCAAACACATAGACTATCATTGCGCAAAAGTAACCGACTCAGCAAACCGTTCTGGCTCGAAAAATCTGTTCTTAATTAATTGCCGCGGGTTTAAATCCAGAACTGTCATACCTCTCAAACTGAAAAGATCCAAAAACTCCGGCATCGACCGGACATATTGTGGTTGGGAGCCCGGTGTCTTTCCTAGGATATATCGATCTTCTTTTCTTGAGCTGCTACTGTCGACAGCATACTAATGAGTGATCCTTCAAAGTTTTTATCTGATATCAAAGGAGAGAAGGTGGTGGTGAAATTGCACCTGGGAATAGAATACAAGGGCAAATTGCAGTCTATTGATGGGTTCATGAATATTGTGTTGAACCAGAGTTCAGAGTATATCAATGATCAATTGACCAAGAAGTACAACGATATGTTTATTCGAGGGAACAATGGTGAGTAAATTTTGAGGAGTGTTTATTAGATGGTTTTGCTAACGTTTAGTGTTGTATATTTCGGCTGATTAATTTGGTGGGGAGTGTTCTTATTGAAGGAGTGCTACACGTGAAGAAGTGCTGTTAGTGGAGGAGTGCTGTTAGTGGTAGACAGGCGACACAAAGAACAAATCTTGCAGTGTGAGGCGTGGCTCTTGATTTGCAGTGTGAGGTTCAGAATAAAAATTGCAATTCTTAAGTTGCAAATGAATGACTAGAAACTGGTTCAACCACCATATTTGTCTCATACCAGTGTATACTATAACAATTTCTAATTGTAACCACGGGGTTGTAGAATGAAGAGTGATTGTTTGATTGATTTCGGGTACTACTTGTAGACGAGGAGAGTCTATGATTTTTTCAGTGTTATTGGACTTTTTTCACTGATCGTGCTTGGTGATTGAGAATTAGTAACATAGAATACTGTGCTGGTAAACTGTGAAGCATAACTGTGGAGTAAGTGGGATACATTAGAACAAGACTAGAATGCATTAGAATGAGATTAGACTACCTCAATTTGAATAAGAGTAGAATACATTAGAACAAGACTAGAATATATTACATTGAATAAAAGTAGCACTTCATAGATGAGTAAGTCTGGAGTACAGCAGAACAGCACTGGACACTATGGCTAAGTAGAATCTCCCTCACTTCCAATCATTGATATTCACCCACTTGTCTTCCCCCTCATTAACTTTCTTCACCTCCACTTTGCCCTGGAAATAACTTCGTTTCCATCCATCAATCTCTTTCCAGGTGTATGGTCCATACACCTGAGCCTTTCCAATCCATTTAAACTCCCACACTTTCGAGTCATCAAGGTTTTCTGCACTATCAATCTCTTCCACTTTTCTCTTTGTCACAATCCTCACTTCTTCACCTGTCTCTCGTTTATATTGTCTCATTAACTCTTCTCTTGTCATCTCATACAAATCATCAAACCCTCCTTTCCCAATTATACTGTTCAACAATCCCGTCACTTTCTCGACCGTCTGTCTCAGCTCATTACCTCCATTCACAGCTTTCCCCTTTTCTCGTTTTCGATACCGAGACTTCTTGCCCTTGTTTAGTTTCTGTAACAACTCAGTAGGAGTCTCACTTGGTGCAAGTACATGGATCAACGCCAGCAACAATTGGTCCAACGGTTCCAGGGTCCTCTGCTGCTGGCTCTGACGACGTACTCTTTCTTCTTCTGCTTTCTTTGCCTTCTCTATATCTGTACTTTTCACTCCCTTCAACCAACTATCTTGGTCTTTGTCTTTATCACTTTCATACCTAATAAAGTTCTCATTCTCATCAAACCGTCCTTCTTTCAACTCCTGCTTTAACCCAAAAGCCGTAAACTTCACCTTTGATTCATCCTGACTCTCTTCGTCTTCATCATCACTTCCAATGAACACTTTGGCATCATCAAACTTACTACTGAATCCACTCACTGCTTCATCACGCTCTTCTAATTCAGCTAACTTATTCTCATCCAAAAAATTCACTGCGCCATTGTCTTCTCCGGCTTTTCCTTCTTCCAAAACATCGTTTTTCTCTGGAAGTTCTGCTGACTCTTCTTCCAGATCAGAAAAGATATCATCATCACTCTTGTCTTGGTTAGCATTAACTACTGGTTGAGTCTCTTCATCCGACGAATCTTCACCGTAGATCACAGTCTTTCTCTCTTTCTTTCTTCCAAACCCCTCTGTGTCCACATTAAACTCGTCTGCATTTTCATCCTCGTCTTGTTTCTCCAAGTTAAGAGGGTTTGTTTTGCTGAGCTCGATCTTCATGGTCTCTTAAACACTGCATGCAAGATTTAAAATTCCTCGCATGAAAATATTCGATGAGTGTATTGATAGAAACAACACAGGGACATATAGTGGTGGATTTGTACACCCAGCGATCCAGAAAACAAGCCAAAAAATTCCTTGAGCTTGTGAGGACCCGGTTTTTTGACTATGGGGTTTTGTGGGGTGTTCAGAAGAACTTTATGGTTGAACTTGGAGGACCATATGCTGGGTCTCTGATCAATGACAAAGAAACAACAAAAGCACCAGAGTTTGTGCCAGAGAAAAACGGTTTGCAGCATAAGAATGTTGGTACGGTATCGTTTATTACAGAGAAAGAAGGTACAGTGTGTAGTTCGAGGATTGCTATTACTCTTGATGAGAACGTTTCTAGTCTAGATGGAAAAGCTATAGTGTTTGGAGAAGTGGCTGAAGGGTATGATACTCTTAACAAAATCAATGAAGCAGCAGTGGACCAAGACAATTTGCCTGTGGAAGATATAAGAGTTTTAAGTATAGTGGCGTTAGAAGGTACCAGTATAATGGAGCAGAGGAAACAGTTCCCTTCGAAGTTGTTGCAGCTGATACGATGGCCCGACGGTCAAGAACCAGAGATCGATACCAAAGCATTGGAGAAAAAGAACAGAGAAGACGACGCAGCAGCACAGGCCTTGACGTTAGAAATGATCGGTGACTTGCCTTCGGCTGACGTCAAGCCATTAGAGAATATCTTGTTTGTATGTAAGCTCAATCCTATCACTGAAGAGGACGACTTGAAACTTATCTTCTCGCGATTTGGGGCAATTGAGAGTTGCAATATCGTCAAGAGCAAAGAAACTGGTAAATCGCTCCAGTATGCATTTATTGCTTTTGAAGACAAAGCTGCTTGTGAGGCTGCGTATGGTAAGATGGACGGAGTGTTGATAGACGACCGTCGCATCCATGTTGATTTCAGCCAGAGTGTGTGGAACTACAAACATGGACTGCACGTATCTGGGAAGAGGCAGAAACATCGCTAAGTAGAAACATGAAGAAACATCGCTAAATGAGAATCTAGAACTTTCTGCTTAAAGACCCTCCTTAGCTAAATCGTCTGCAATGTTGAGGTACAAATCAATAGCATTAAACGGATCCTTCTGTTTCCATAGAGTCAGTTTCCACCATACTTTGAGCTGGTTTCTCCAATTGATCAAATCCATGTGGTCTGCGTTATCGATAGTACCCATATACTTTCCCCAATGTGCACTCTTAACCGAAATGAGTCCGTCGTTGTCGCCCGCTCTGTCGTTGATGATTTTCCAAGTGAACCCGTAGATATCTAGCCAATCAGGATAGAATCGTGCACCGTAACTGAAATAGCGTACGTTAGGATCGTTCTTGATCTCTTCGTTGAACTTCTTCATATGATGAGTGGTGAGCTGATATATACTTGGAGGAAGCAATTCTGACTTTGCAAGGGTTGTTGGAGGCTGGTTGGTCCACAGTGCTGCAGTATCAATTACATAGTCAGCAACTTCACTGCCTCGGTGAGGACTAGACACTGTAGTGAGACTAACCACCTGGAAGTTGCTCTGGTGCAACTTGCTGATTAAATATCTACAATCAAGACCTCCCATGGAATGAGCAATCAAGTTGACTTTCACCGGCACGTTCTCGTGCTGGTTCTCGTAGAGTTCCTGGTTCAATTGCTGGTTCTGTTGGAACCGGGTGATTTGCTTGCTAATAAACTGATTCAAGCTGCTGGCACGTACTTCGATAGTATCGTAAGGAGGCACCCGAGCAATAAAAACAACACTGCCATTATTAACTAGAGCTTTCTGGATGCCTCTCCAGTACTCAAAATATAATCCTGTTTCGTCGGTGGTAAACAACGGTTCTTCTTGGTTGGTGAAGAACGACCGAACCTGGCTCACTGACGGTATTAAAAACAATCGGTCAAATCCAGACAACCCGTGGCACAACACAATCGGGTACTTGGGAGCCTGTCTTTTTGTTCTGATGGGGATTTCTTTGATGATCAAGTTGGCATCTTCATTGACCTGGGTGACTTTCTGTTCTGTCCGAGTGTTGAAACTGATATGGTCATAAGAGATTTTGGCAGCAGCCAACCCGAGAAGTTTCTGATGGAATCCAAGGAACATAACTATAGGAGATTGGATATTTCTGAGAGGGGTGGGGTGTTGTTGAGAGCAGTGGGGTGCTGTTGAGAGTCGATGAGAGTAGTCAATGGATAAGCACAATGGAACAGAGTACAGAAGCGATTCAATAGAAATGCAATTGCTGTAAACTTGTAGAGCCGTGCACAAGTCTGTGGATGTCTCAAAGTTCTAGAAACAGTATTGAAGAGTAAATGACTCTTATGAATGGTTGTAAGGGTTTGGAAACTTGTTGGGGTACAATAAACTGTTAGGAAGAGAAGTGAATTGAGAGTACAGTGACGCAGTTCAGACAGTGAATATCAATGCATGCAACAGTTGCTCGAGGTGTGATGCTTCCCGGTGTTAAATGTGGAGTAAAGTCGGACTAAGTTCTGGCACTGAGAATAAGCTTCAAACAAGACGGATGGATAGTGGAAAGCTTGGAAAGAGTTGAATAAATAGAGAATGATCTTTAAAAATTGAAAATAAATAGTATTGAGTGGGTGAGGTGAGTGTTAGAGAGGAGGAATAAGATTCAAGCGGAACTCTAGTGGAATTAGATTCCAGGAAGCGAGGTTTCAAGAAAAGTGCTAAGCAAAGCAACAGAAATGCATTGATATTCTAGTAGATAAACGTATTCAGTTAGAAGAAATGATATAAATAAATATTAAGCGAGAGTATATTAAACAAGAACTGTGTGGTGAATGAACCACTGAGTGAGCATGAGTTGGGGCGTTCGGAGTAAGCAGTGATAGTAATAAAATCCTCGATTGAACCAAACCCGAAGATCCGAGCAACTCCGATTGGAGATCCTATTGTGAGACGTAGTGCCCTCGTAGGACAATCAAATTCAAATTGGCAAAAGTACAAATAAATCCTATTACAAATGTACATTGTCAGAGTGAAGTGTTCATATTAGAAGTGTAGATTCAAAGCAAGCAATAAACATGATATGTATCAGTTCGGAAGAAAAGTATGAGAAACAACCGTCCCTTCACTACTTCAATTATCAGAATAGACCTTGTCCTATTCAAGAGCATTGCCCAACCCATCAAAGAAGCTCAGCATTCTTGAGTTCTTGCTGGCAACTGTCACAGTACTCCAACAATCCAGAAGCTCCTGGCAATATCGTGTCAAGATCCAAGTCCGGATCATCAGAATAATTGCTGATAATCTTGGTCACAATATCGTTTTTGACAATATCACAACGGCTGTTCTCGTTCATCAACCAGTTCTTCCACTCGCCCACGGCAATCTCATGCTCCACTTTATCTAGAATCTTCAAGTCAATAAGCAACTCGTTTCTTCTCACGCCAATCTCTTGTAACGTGTTTTGAAGTTTTTGTGCCACTTGAAGACTGGTGAGGTCTCCATACTGATTGTACATAAAGTTTTTATCAGTACTGCTTTTCTCGTAGTTGAGCACAAACGAGTTCTTTTTGAACTGTTGGAAACATCTCGAGCTCTCGGAGTCCACAGACAATTCCTTGCCAGTCAAGATCATGTCCTCTACATCCTTGGAATAAATGGCTCTTTGCATCAATCCTCCAGCATACCCAGCCTTTGTGTCTCCATTGACAATATTGTTGGAAGCCAATCGGGTATACTCGTTGATCATTTTCTCAGTACGACGAGCAATCCAGAACGATGAGGCTGTCTTGCCAGTCAAATACATGTTATAGAAACTTGACAAAGCCAACAAAAAGATCAAAAACTTGTTCATCGTAAGACTCACAAGGAAGCTGCGGGCTCCTGAGATCCCGACTTTTCCTACCCACACAAACCCAGCAATGATTCGAAGGAATAATACTTTAAGCCAGAGACGGAGGAACAAGAAGAACCCAAATTTGATTGCCTTGACTCCATCGTTGGTGTATTCTTCGGTGGCAGCTTCTTCAGGAACCCCCTCTGAACCAAGCTTTGTTCCTAACTGACCATAAAGTTTGATGGCTTTGTTGATCTTACCAAAGTCTCCAATGCTTGCCACACTTGCCTGCACCCATCGGTACATCTTTGCCGACTCTCCAGAAAAGAGAGAACGGTAAAGGTTGGCAACGATGAAGTTCAGAGGTGAGAGCTTCGAGAAGTCAAGTTTGGTGTAGATGTAGAGTCTGCAGGTTTCCGAGTCGATGGCTTTGATAATGATTCTGGTCTTGAGCTTGAACGGAGCCCCCAAAGGCAACTCCAACGGACTTCTCTCAGCAGAAATGTTGTAGTACTGGTTGTCGACAAGCTCGTTGATCATTTGGATTTCACTCATTTGGCCCAACACCATGCTGCCGTATTTGTTGTGAAGAAGCTTCTTAGTGGACTCAAGAAGCAACGAGTTTTTGGAATTGGTTGAGATCTCAAACAAGATCTTCCGTTTGAGCTTGTCGTTGGACTTTGTGATTTTCCATGGCAATTGCTGGAACCCATCGGCTTTACTGTCGATAATAAGAGTGATGACTTCTTTGAAGATCAGCGAGTTATCACCAAACAAAACATGGAACAACGCTTTAGCAGGCAAAGCGATTTCTTTGTCAAACACCAATCGCTCGTACTCACTGGAATAGTCTGTTTTGAACTCTTGAGTCTGGAGATTGTCCGACAACACCGACAATGACGTGAGAGGATTGGTAGGTTCTACTGCAGCTGGAGTGGCAACAGGCTCTTTGACGGTCTCAGTAGTAACTGAAGACGCAGTAGTTGGAACAGTCGATACCGTTTGGTTTGCTGGTCCGTCTCCTTTCTCCAAATGCAACTTCTCGACCAACTGTTTGAAATCCAACGGGTCTTTGGCTGTTTTGTTGTTGATCAAGATCTCAATCTTACGAGCAATCAAGCCCGCATCGTCCAAGAACACCCGGGCTCTCATGTTCAAGCCATCCACAGAATAGATCTTCAACACTGCCCAGCTCTTTTTGACTTGTGACTCAACAGAAACCATGTCGTTCAAATCTTTACGGAGCAACGACACAAATCCCATGCTGTTCATGTAGAAGTAGATGTTGTCCATGGTGATGAATGATCTTCCTGAAAGCTCCTGTTTCAGATTAGGCGACCAGATACACCGGAACGACATCAAACAGTACTCGTCCTTCTTCAAGGCAGTCTCAAACAACGCACGCATTTGCACGTCGTCATTGATGAGGTTTCTTGGATAGTATGAAGGGTAGATTGGAGGCAATCCTTTGGAGCTTTCAAGTTCTTTCTGAGAAATTATGAGTCGCTGCTGGCCTAGCGGACCTGCAGGTCCAGTTTTCTTGTCTGGAGCCACAAGGTAGTACATTCCCCAGTTGACTGTGCCCCAGATGTTAGCGTTGACGGCATTTGGAACCACCGTTGGTGTGAGGAACGCGTTTCCCATGATGGCAGCTTTTGTGAGTCTTGTGGAAATTGGGGTATTGAGAATAGGCTCGACAAACACACCTTCTTTGGAGAACTGTACGTCGTTGAAATTCTCCGGAATGTAGTCTTTGAAATCTGGATTCAACGCTTTGTTGAACGAGTTCATAAGTCTTGAAAGATTGGCAGAGGTGATCACGGTACTGGACCCGCTGGAACCACTGTTGTTCTCGATCTTAGAACTGGTCAAATCAAGGTCAGAGGTCGTGGTAGCAGTGGAAGCAAACTCTGTCAAAAGAGGTGGGTAACGACCAAATGCATCCAGAGACATTGATTTCTTGTCCACTTGTTCAAGCGAGAGTTTCTTCTCGGTGGCCACAGCTTTCATCCAGCATTTCAATTCATTGAGAGTCTCTGCTTGCAAAGTGATAGCAGTCTCAATAGTTTTCACTTCGAAACAAAACCGACGGTCCTCGTTTGGAGCATACCGCACATTACAAAGCAAGACTCCGATTTTGTCTGTTTCTTGGACAAACGTTTTAGAAGGCGATAAATTGAGAAGCCCAAACATTCCGTTCTTCACGAAAGCCCATCGTCGAACCCAGATCTGACGAGCAGGTTTTCCCACTGACGTCTTCATGAAAAGCCAACCATGTTTTTCATAGATAGGGTCTTTCAAATCAAGCAACGAGTTTGGGTTGATGAGTGCCGGGTTGTGGTCATTGATGTCTCTTGATGGAGTGAACTGCTGGATCGCAGACTCTTCTATTTGCCGTCGGGCAGTGTTCATGTCTTTAGACAAGATCTTGAGCGAGAAGTCGCATGCTTTTGTCCATGACTTGATCTTCTCGATCTGGTTGAACAAGTGCACGATCCGTGGGTTGTACTCGATCAATGCAGGGTCAATGTCTTTCCAAAGGTTGGAGGCAAGTGACACCAAGGTAGAATCTAAAGAGTTCTGGATATTAGAGAGTCCAAGACAGAGTTCAAGCGAGTAATGGATATACGCCTTACGGACCTCCGAGAGCTGGAAGGCGTCTTCTCTGAGAGCTGAGGGTTCCTTGGTGCGAGACTGTGCCGCATACCGAGACAAATACAAGTCGTATTTACTCTGGGCCAACTCAAACGCTTTACGGTGGTCTCTGTAAGTCTTGATCTCGTTCTTGGCCGAGGTGAGCACCGACATGAGCTCCGTTTCGTCGATCTTGAGTGTCTTGAGTGAGTTGAGCCAGAGAGTGTTGAGACCTGTTTGCGTGAAACTGAGTGCCGACAATGTATAGTCCTGATCAATGATTCCGTCGCTGATGAACGTGGGATTGAGCGAGTCCACAAGGATGTTCGAGAACTCGCGGAACTCATTGTAGTAGTGCGGGAACTTCTTGATGAATTTGAGCAAGCCATCGATCCACTGCTCGGTCTGCTCGATAAGATGGTTGTAGTGGTTGGCACTTGCTCGGAACGTGGGACTATCCAAGGCAGCCTCTTTGAACAGCACCGAAATTAACTTCAAGAGCTTTGGCGAGTTCTTGGGAGCCGGCGACTGCGGGTCCGACCCCAGTTGCTCTTGCTTGATTTCGGGGTCTGACATTCGTGGTGCTTCCGTGTTGAAATAAAGTACAATACGTATATTATTATACTGGCACAAGATAGCAACTGGGTTGTACCATGGGAATGGGTCTTGCGGGGACTGTCGATCGTGTAGCTGTGAGTGAGTGGGAGATTGAATAGAGGTTGAGACTTCGATTTTTGAGGTTTTGTAGGGCTGTGTTTGTTTTTTTTTTTTTTGAGTTCAAATTCTGGTGGTTTATTTATTTTACTTTTAGTATTGTTATGACGAAAATTGGAGACTGTAAGCTGTAAATTGGATGGTTTGGATGATGGTTAGACGGCAGTTGTGTAGGAGACTCGGAACGGAGAGTGCAAAGTGTAAGTTGATGGAGAAGAGGATTACAGAGGTACAAGAGCACAAAATTTTTAGTAGGTTAGGTTCTGACACACACTGAAAGCATTTTCCCAGAAATTGGAAGTTGTAAGCAATGAATTCGCTGAGTTGCTGACGTTGTAGTGAAGAGTAACCTGCGGTATGTAGGGGAAGACAATCCGAAATTATGCTCAGAAGAGTTCCACCGAAGAATAATACAGAGGAACAAAAATTGTATTTTTATCGAATAATACGGCCGCCGCTATCACTTTTTCTAGGTCGCTGAAAGAATTGTGGAGTTGTAGATATTAACAAGAATTGATTATTGAAAATGGGTCAACTCCATTGCTGAAGACCAAGAAAGATTCAAGAGTTCTCATATTCAAATATTTCGAAATGTGTCAAGATCTCAACAATAATACAGTAAGCGACTAAAAATATTCTGTACCATTTATATTAACTGTTCTTATCAGCTCCTTATTTGCCCCTACTGCTATAGCTGATGGAGTTTGGTTCTTGATCAACCACAGTTGGCTTATCTGTCTTCTCAAGAAATCCTAAATATTCTTTCGCTACTCTAAATTTCCCTTACTACCCGACATCCTCATCCCATCATCTACTTGTCCCAGTTCATTAATCTAGCATGCAATCAAAAGACACTATATAAATCACTCTTATGTATAGCAAACATGCACATCACAATGCACGAACCACTGGATATCTACAGCACCAATTGAATAGCAAAAAGAGAAGGCAGCTTAGCAAATTATTAACAAAGTCAGTAGAAAGTCCCTTGAAACACATTCAAAAGTATTCCAGACACTCTATCTGATCAATTACTTTGAGTACTGCTCATACAACTTCTTCTGAACAGTCCACTGTTTCAACAACTTCTTCTTAGCACTCTTGCTCACTTCTTCTCCTGTGGCATCCTTGGTAGGTATTCCATCGGCGTCCCACTCGGAGTATTTGGATTTGTCCTGGAACATCTCCTCTGGTTTGAGCTTAGCCTTCTCAGCTTTCTCCTTCTCTTGTTGCTCTTTCAACTGCTGTTGCTTCAATTTCTTCTCCTCCTTCTCTCTCAAGTTTTTCAACTTATCTTCTCTCTGTTGAACCAACTGTTGTTGCTCAGTAGTCGTCAAGAGCTTCACCAATCCACTTCCTCCGTTTCTGTCATCAATAGTGACTCCCAAACTCAACATATCGTAGTCTCTGATTTTGTCCGACAATGCCAAGAGCTCTGGGTTTTTGCTGTCAATACCTAGTTTACGGATCTCGTCACGAATATTAGAAATGCTTTGAGCAAACTTCAACTTGGTCTCTTCGTCGTTGCTGGAACCAGACTCTTCCACCCATCCCAACAAATCACTACGGACATCAAACCCAACAATCGACAAGATCTTGGTGATGTACTTGGTGACCTCGATCACTGGACGCAAAATCGTGCTGTCGCGTGAAAGGTACACATTGGTCTGGTTCACCAACTCAACTAACACTTTGAGAGCGTTACCAGTTGAGATATTGTCACAGAATGCCTCGTGGACTTGAGTCTTAGCGGCAGTCAAGTCGTCAAGAAGTTTCTTCTCGCTTGGTCCAAACTTCTCAGTGAAATACTGACCCTGGTCGATCTGGGTAGCATTGTCATTGTTCAAAGCACGGACGTTGGTGAAAAACTTGTTCAAGCAAGACTCTACAGCTCTGACTTCGTTCAAGAAACTGTCCTTGAAATCAAACTGGTTGTTCCATGGTATAAGAGCAAAACTGAGTCTGAGCTGACGTGCAGTGAACTTCTTGAGTGCTTCTTGGATAGTGATGAAGTTTTTCAAACTTTTACTCATCTTCTGACCTTCAATATGCAAATGGCCAGTATGCAAGAAGTAATTGACCCACTGCTTACAGTCATAATGAGCCTCAGACTGTGCCAACTCATTATCATGATGAGGGAACGCCAAATCGATTCCTCCAGAGTGGATATCGATCTGCGACCCAAGAATGTCACAGGCCATCACCGAGCACTCGATGTGCCATCCTGGGCGACCTTTACCCCATGGAGACTCCCATTCAGGTTCACCAGGCTTGGAAGCTTTCCAAAGAGCAAAATCGTTGGCAGACTGTTTACCAGAACTACTTGTCAAAGACCCTTCACCTTCTGCAATAAGATCCAACGATCCTTTGTTCCAAGGCTGTAACTTGGCATAAGCATGGTCAGGAGCAGAATCGAAAGCAGCAGTGTTGAAATAAACAGAGCCGTCGTCAGTACGGTATGCGTATCCATTGGCGATGATTTTCTCAACAAACTCAATAATTTCGGGCACGTACTCAGACACTCTGGTTTTAACAGTAGGAGGCAACACGTTAAGTGCGTCCATGTCCAAATCAAATTGTCTTTCCCAATAAGAAGGCAACAGTCTGAAAATCTGAGGGTCTGACACAGTGCTGCCCAATTCTTTATCAAGAGCAGGAACAACCACGTCCTTGACATCAGCTAAAAATTGCGACACCGCGATTTTGTTGGTCTTGGCAGCAGCAATGCTCTTGGAAGCAAGGTCAGCAGCTTTGTAGTGCATTGGGAGTTTTGGGTTCTTAAGTGCCAATTCTGCAATAGACACAGACAGCAACCAGGTGCTGAGCTGGTCAACAGAGTCAATGTCAAGATTCTTGGCAACAAAAGCAGAAAGTGACTTTTCTGCGTAGTCCACAAGTCCTTGGTCAAGTTCTTTGTGCTTGATGGAAAGTGCTTCATACAAGTAATTTTGTCTGGCACGAATGATAATCTTATCGTCGATATCAGTGACGTTCTGAACAAACTTGACATTGTAACCAAAATAGTCCTGCAACACTCTTCTGTTGATATCAATGGTGACGTAGTTACGAGCATGTCCCATATGACTGGAGTCATACACCGTCGGTCCACATGAGTACCAAGTGACCTCATCTTGGTTGATAGGCACAAACTGGTTTTTGGACTTTGTAAGAGAATTGAAAAGCTTGAGCCCAGGAAGACTGCCTGAGCCTTGCGGAGCAAACCATTTTGGCTGTTGCACTTTTTTCTCGGACATTAGTCGCTTGAAAATCGATCTCCCAGAAATATTCATGGGCCTGGAAATAAAATATGCTGGCACCGAAGATGAATCATGGTCACGTGCGCTAACACTATCGGTGGGTGGCGGGGCTGCGTAACCCGCGTGCACATGACAGAAGCAGAGGCAAACTAAGTGGAGTACCAGTGAGAACCACCAGCCAGAAGTCATGGTTTCCAGTGCACCAAAGTCGATCAGCAAAGAGATCCAGCCATTTATCTCGCGGGCCAACGAGCTTGCGTCTGTGAACGTGGCGATTTCGTATTTCTGCAAGTTGTATGCTGCGCAATTAGTGTTGGACAAGAAGCTCCATTTGCAAGACGATGAGGTGGGGGTATTTGTAGGAGGGTTGTTGGATGAGCTTGAAACGATGAGATCTGAAGCCACTGATGATTTGAAAGAGTTGATAGACGACGAGGCAAAAGGGTTGGCGTATGCTCGACAGTTTGGGTTTGGGGTTCTTGAGGACTTGAAGAAGCAGATGGAGCAGAAACGATCCGGACGATCCACTGCGTTGGGGTTGATAGCCAGTGTGAATTTCTTGCAGATTCTTCATTTATGGGACGGGGCCGCAGGCAGCAGCGAGGAGTTGTCGCTGGAGATTGTACGGTTGACGAAGTATGCCAAGTTCCATGCTGCCCGGATCTTGAAGTCGTTAAAGAAAGGCGAGGATCCAAACGAGTACGAGGTGGAGCCGGAGCCTGAACCAGAGGCAGAGCCTGGGTTTGTTGGAAACGAGGAGGTAGAGGATAAAATTAAGATGCTAGAACAGGACTTGAAGGGTGAGACCTTGGAGGATGATCTGGAACAACTGGCAGCTGCAGTAGACCTGGAACCGCAAGCTCTGGAGACCCTGAGTACCGCGGGACAATTGAGCAGTGCCGGGGCATCTAAAACAAATGGAATTGAGGACCAGGGCTCGGAAAAGGACTCAGTTGGACAAATAGGTGCCAGGGAGACTTTAGAAGACGTGCGGAAGGTTGACGAGGTGCCGGACGCAGAGGACGCGCAACCAAGCCTTTCAAACGACGCAGAAGAAAACGCTGGCCCGCGTCCCGAGACCCCTCCACCGAAAACAGCAACTAACAGTGTGGGATTGCCTCTGGTACCCACCAGTTTAGGCGGAGCCGGTACGAGCCATCACGTTGAGGGCCTGCCTTCGAACGTCGGAGCACCGTTGTTTCCGGTGACCCCGACCGACTTCAGCTCGTCGAAAGACGCGCCTAAAGCCAACCAGACGGTGTTGGACAAAAAGATCTCCAAAGTTCCTACAGCCTCGACCACCGTCGAAGAACACGAGCCGTTGAAACGCTCGGACATCGACCGGATCATGGCCGACGCCCAGCAGATCACCCTTGCTCAGAAACATGCGAAGTTTGCGATCTCGGCCCTCAACTATGAGGACAAAGACACCGCGATCAAGGAGTTGAAACTAGCTTTGCTGCTCCTCGAATAAAACACACCAGAGGGTAGTTTTGCGGATGCGGTTGCTGCTGTCTCATGCGCTGTGACGCGCGCGTTGGTTCACTTGCAGCACAGCGATTGCGACGGCGGCCAGTGCTCACAGCCTGTTTCGTCAGATAGGGGCCGTGCTAGAGAGATCAAGGTTGACGGCCAGAATCAAAGGGAGCCCACGGGCGGGAACCTTAAATTAGCGTTGCAAAGTTAAACTCGACGGGAGTAATTGACAAATGATGTGCGACAGTTTAGTGGGGTGGGGTCGGGGAAACCGACAAGCCCAGCGGCCATCAATTAGCGAGTCTCGAGCAGGCGACAATCATTTTCCTAAAAGCATGAGCGATAATCTTCGATATTCCTCGAACGGGTGTTGCGATTTGGATTGGGCAGAAACTCTAATTTTGCGGCGAGCCGCTGGACTGTACACGTTGGCCGGGGGAGCTTGCAGTGAGAAGGCAGTGGGAGACAGAGTTACGGGAGAGGTGCGCTAGACACTGTAAGGAGAAGGCAGTAGTGGTATTGAGATGGTACCCAGTGGTGGGAGAGGATTGCTTCTCGAATGTGGACGATCATTTGTGGCAGAATGATGGGCGGTGAAGGAGGGCAGTAGCCGCTAGTCGAGACTAGCGAATTTGGTTACTGACGATCGTTTGTGGAAGTGGTGATTTAGTCAGCGAGTTGAGTGGGGGAATGCAATGGCTGCGATTCTAGCAATGTGAATAGAGAAATTAGTGTGTCAATGAGAGGAATTAGAGAGATTCAAATGGAGTGGAAAGAATGTAGTAGAGTGTAGCAGGTTGGTGAGAGAGATAGTAGGGAGTAGAGAGAAGATAGAGAGAAGTTTGTTGTGAACATAGTGAGAGTTTAGAGAGAATTTTTCAACAGTATACAAGTTGAAAGTCTCGTATGAGAACTGGCAGAGAGTAGTTGACAGAGAATCGTTGACAGAGAATCGTCGACATCGTAATTAGTACTGACACCAAAACTATGATCTTCTAAATCATCAACAACCACCCACGATGGCTGTCAGTTCCGACTGGATTCAGTATGTGTTTACCAAGAGATCGTGCTGCTGAAATACGGGAGACGGTATTCAAACGGCCGGACACAGTTCTTGTCGTATAGTCGGAGTCCAGAACATCCAGTTTTGTCAACTCCTCCTTGATATGTCAAATACGAAGTGTACAGAGAGATAGTGGCCGGTGATTGGAAGCTGTTTTCGGAAGTGTATTGCAACTGGCCGGCCATAGGGTGCGCAATGTTTCCAAAAGAAAACACCTCCTTCGGCATGGCTTGATGAGTGAAGACAGTTTTCCTGCCGGAGACAATCCTCGCACGATTCCTGATGCGGAGATAAATGAAGGTAATTACGTATGGTTTGAGAAGGGGCCGGAGGCTTAGATGTGGCGGAACGGTGGAGCTGGTGACACGGAAGCTGATCTGATCTACAACGGTCTGTGTGGATATAATCTATTGAACGAGTGAGTGGTACTAGGCAAACATGCAAAGGTCGTAATAATATATAGTTGCTTGGCCAAACCAGCAGCCAGCAATGAAAGACGTGGTCCGCCTGCGGATCAGTCAAAGTAGAATGAGTAGTTTTCTCTGAGATTCGGCGACTGTCTTTTCTGAGAGTAGTCGGAGGCGTCGCCAAAGTAGCGTTTGCGGTCCTTGATCGGGTCAGAGGCCGGAAGCGACTCTGTGCTGGAGTTGATTCTCTTCTTAGAGTTCAGGAGGAGAAACGAGATCTTGCGCGAGTTGTTGAAGTCCAAAGCCTTTGGAGGGGTGTAAGGAGAGTCTTGAATCACTTTCACCGCCGACACAGGCGAGTAGGATTCGAACGAGCTGTCCTCCGACACAAACGAGGCCGACGAGTTGCTTCTGGAAGACTGGAGCGACGGCACGCTGAAGTTTGGCGAGACAGGAGTGGCGGTGCCGGTAGGAGGCTCGAAGCAGAACTTGGTGCCAATGAAGTCCAACGACAACGAGGCGATTTTGTCGCTGATGGCGGCAAGTGGTGCGCTGGTGTCGACCCCCAACGCAAAGTTCGAAAGAGTGTAGTAGAGGTCTGGGAACATGTCCTTCACCTCGAGTTTGGTGATGTTGAGTTTGGAAGAATTGACCGACTGAAACTGGGTAGCCATAGTGTCAGCGACCAAAGCAAAGTCGAGTCTGCGAAGCGTCAAAAAGTTCTGGAACTTGGTCACAAACCCGTCGATCTTTGCAGCAATCTTGATTGCACCGTACTTGATCTTAAGCACCTTGGAGGTAAACTTATTGACGGTTTGGTTGAGCATGAGCAAGGCAATGACACGGAACTGTGCCACGGCGTCTTGGTCCATCTCGGAAAAGAAAGGATACTTATAGTTGGAGTGGTTCTCAAGACCAAGTCCCAAGAGATCCATTTTGAAGTCCTCAATGTACGATTTTTCATTGAGAATGTGAGCAGCCAACACCACACAGACAATCGACTTCATGGTGTTTGGGAAGTGAAGAAGACTGCGCTCGTGCAACGAGAGCTCGGCCAAGCAGAGAGACACCTGGCGCAAGTTGTCGTTGGCAGGATACTGGGCAAGACAGAGCTCAAGGGTATCAAAGAGAGTAGGACTGGTGACGTTCCATTCAAGGGTCTCCAAGATGTGCAACTCCATCTTGAGGAAAAGCGACTCGTCGTAGGCGTTGCGGGAAGCAGCAAGCAACTCTTTCACGGTGATGACCTTGTTCTTGTCGTCGTCGATCTTGGAAGCAATGAAGAGTCCGGTGAGGCCCACCAACTGGTAGTGGGCTTTCTTGACCACCCTTTTGGAGCAGTACTTGTCGACAATGGCAATCCCGGTAAAGAACGACTGGGGAGTCAAGCGCAACTGGTAGTGCATTTGCATCAAGAACTCAAGGAGGTAGGGACGCATATTCCACTTGATCTCGCTCTGGAGGTCGATCATGGTAGGGTCGATCTGGCGAGCGTGGTCAAGCTGGTACAAATGACGGGCAATGTCCAACCCGTAGGTGTCGACAAGCTGGGCGTTCATCCGGCGAGGCAAATCTTCGATTGACATTTGGAAAGGAGAGAATAGGCAAAGGTGGACCAGGAGGAATATCGGACCAAGACCTGGGAATAGTCAAACAATATATAACCGGCACGACTTTCAGGCTGCAGGCCACCGGCCCCTACGTTTTGGGGCTTGAGCAGCTGCTTGGCCGCGCTGCATCACGCGCAAGCCCACCTCATCTGCGGCGATCTCCAGGTGACAACTCTGTCCGCTGCTGCATCTCGTTACTTGACAACCGCATGAGGTGTTTAGGGTAAACATAAACACCAGTGACCTAGCCAGGGATTGGCCCGTACTAATCCATGAGCGGTGGTGCTCGCGACAAGCCAGGAGGGTCGGTGTAGGGGTGGTGCATGGAAGGTGGTGCTCATCCAGACACCACGCATGCTCAGGGCCAGACGAGATCGAGGGGACCCGGGTTCGGTGCGTTAGCGTGGCATTGATGTCCTACAGGCTATTTTTTATTCATTTGGAGTCCCGGTGTGGTTTGATTGTATTGGTTGGCGTCCCTGAATTGGTGCATCTGAATTGCGGTCAGCTGACCGCCCAGCCCCAAGAATAGCGGCAGACAATAGCTCACTAACACACTAGGAAACAGGTCCCCAAAACACTATTGTTTGATCCATGCGTGTCTGATCGCCACCACACCCCAGCGCAGCCTGCACTGTGCCACGTGACCGCGAGCCTGGGTGCCCTGGGGCCGCTGGGGTGAGGCCGCCTGGGCTAGCGTCGGTGGGGTCTGCACCGGCCAGTTCCACATTGGTAGGGGCCATCCCGATTGATTTAGGGTTTCGATTTCGCCCGTGCGCTGTGCCTCCTGTCATGGCAGGCCACGATCGACGGCAATTCAGTGCTGGCCACTAGCCACTGGGGTTCCTGTGCGGTTTCCTAGTTGGGTGTTCCAGTTAGGGTTGGCAATTGGGGTTGCTCGTAGATTCCTGGGCACCGGCAATTAGGTTGCTGTTCGTAATTATCCCTTGCCCATTGTCTGCCTGAGGTAGGGGTGGGTTGAGGTTGGCATTGCTGCTCAATCGGGACGGGCCAGGTTGGATCAGGCACTGGGTTCTGCGATCGGAGCTGTCGCGCTGCCGATGATCGCTGGGGTTGGACGTTGTGTCGATGCTCAGTGGGTACTGGGTGTGGACACTGGATACACGGACGGGGTGCACCAGTCGGGATTGGTGCGGGTCAGTTGGTGAAGGGATGTGTGGTTTGGATGTAGACGGTTGGGATTGGATCGGATGTTGGGATGTAGACGGCTGGGATACAGGTAGGGCTCAAGCTACGGATCATTCTTTGGATTAATGTTATGAGGATTGATTTATTCAATTGTTCTTGAGCTTTCAAACTATTCTTGGATAAATTAGGGATTGCCGTCATTAGAGTTGGATACTGGTCTTGGCTAATTACCTCCAGAGCATGGTGTGCGGGTGGAAAACACTTTACGGGTATGTATGGCGGTTGTATGTAGACATTTGAGTTGGGTTGCAAGCTGCAGATTATAATTAGAAGAACTAAGTTGAAGGAGTGGGTGTGCCGGTGTTAGGATGGATTTGTACCCTGGGTGTGTGGATGTGTAGCTTGTGGCCTGCACCGTAACTGTGCATTCGATGAATTTTCACGAGCCAGATGTACTGATGTACTGATGTACAGGTTAATGTCTTGGTGTACTATTGTTTAACGCTAGGTTCCTTCCCAGTGTGCTTTCTTGGTTTACATTTCTAGCCTCCTTGCTTCTTCCAAGCTCTTATGTTCCAGACTCTTGCATTTGGCCAGGCTCGGCTGCTTTCTATTGTTCAGCTTCCCCAGTTCCTGATAATCCCTCCACTGTCTCCAGTAATTGGTGTTGTCCATGACTGCTCCAGTTCCTCATCCGATCACCCCCATTCTCTGGTCTGCTATCACGTCAACCCTGGCTGCTAGGACCATCGTCGCCCATAAGATTTCCACTAGCGGGCAAACCTTCGTTTGCATTGATTAAAGTTGTTTGCATGTTCACTTGCTCCTGCCTGACGGGCTATCGCCAGTTACAGTTCCGTTTCTGGTTATATTATTGGAGCCGGCTATTCTTTCCGTCGGCCAAGCATGTGCTCACCACCACAGTCCCTCCTTGCACCACTCATTGCGGCAAACCTCTGATGGACTAGCCGACACCTCCTTTTGCGTCGGGCTGCTCACACCACTTGCCTCAACACTTCCGCACTGCCCAACTCCTATCTCGAATCTCTGGCCGATTACTGCAAATCTTCGACCATTAGCACTGTAGATCTTCACTTGTCATCCAAGGCTTAGACTCATCGCCTGACAATAGTACAAGCCTTTATCGAAAAAGGAGGACTGTAGAACTCAATGAAATGTTACTGGAATCTTGCTGCATCAATGCTCGTCTGCATCGCCAGTAGATTAGATCGCAGGACTAACGATCTGATCCAATGCGTCTTCACACTACAAAATAACAGAACAAAAACGACACTACAAAAAGCTCACAAGATTCTAAAAACCAGAACCAATTGAACTCTCAACAGACTCCCTCCGCCATTCTTTTCACCCCATCTTCAACAATTCATCTAGGCTTTTCAATTGACTCCACTCGCTCGATCTGTGCATCAAATCTAACTCCGTCCTACTGCTGCTCAATTAAACGGGCCAGATCAACTCAACAAACACCAACCAGCACAAACTTGTGTACAGATCTATCCCTAAAAATCACATCCATCAATTCCATTCCACCTAAACTACAGTCCGACTACAACCCTAATTGTTCGTTCTTAAAAATCCTAACACCAACCCACAGTCCTCCTTCGACTCTGTCCAAGACAGTTCCCCATATATTTCCCGTCTAGGAAATCCCATATCCATGCATCTCGAAGGACTGCACCACAGTCAATGGCCAATGGCTACACATCCACACCGTCAATCCACCCACTCCAAATCCAGACACCAACTAATCCGCACACCGTCACTCATGGCCTCTGTCCCATTCACCTATAGCCTAACACAATTCCACACTGTTTACGGTCTAGCTGCACTGCAACAATAGACTGCCCTGTTTATTGCTGCGCTAGTGTCGACCCCATGTACTCCTTCTTAACTGTTGGCTGCTGTAGTCAAATTGATACTAGTCCTGTTCCCTGTAATTGTATCTCCTGACTCTCGGTTTCCGTGCCTGTGATTTCTCCTGTCTGAAATCTGTCTGGTAGACTAATCCGGTTTGAGTAGTGTTATTTTCTCATAGATCGGTTTAGTCTTGCCCTGCTTTAATTTCAGCTAGTGGTGTCTACTAATTCTCTTACTAGTAATTTCAACTGCACTCCACTTTTCACTTTCTCTATTTACTTCTCTGTTTCTCAAAAATTTCTTGCTTCCCACTCTCTCCAATTAAATTCATTCACCGATTGATCCACTCACCTCTACGGCTAAATTACTCTCTCAACATCCCAACTCACACAATCCGGAACAATTGTCCACTTTCTTACCGCAAATCAACACCTTACAATCCTCTCCACTTACTTTCCATGCACTTGTTCTCAAACTAATACTCAATCAATCCTAATCTGTAACATGCAAATCGCCTTAATTATTATTATTATTATTCTTCTCCTGACACTCACTAACCCCAGCCATGAGCCTCCGCAAATCTTTTCTCTGCCATCATCCTGACCATATTGCCTGGTCTCTTCGTACCCCTGCTTCTGAACACTCCTAACCACCTGCCAATCCCCACCAGGACAACCGTTTCATTTCTAACCCTGGCCACTGGTATCCACTAATCTCCAACTAGCAACCGTTTCTATTCGGGTAGATTCCAGTATCTAGCATATCTATCCCTTTTCTGTCTAATCCCTAATGCTTCCATGTCTCTTTCGACTAATCCTAACATCTGTTCCTGCTTAACGAACTGAATACGTCTGTTCTTAGTCAACCAAACACTTCCAACCTGTTCCTTCTCAGTATACTGAATACTCCCACTCTGTCTATTCTAGTTTCCCATCAGGGGTCTCTCCATCACTTCCATCTGGCGTAAGAAGTCCTCGCCTGAAACTATCGCTTCCAACACTACGCAGTTTCCGATGCCCATTGACAACAAGCGTCGACGCCGACCGCACCAACTTCTCTCCAAGCAGCAACTTCAAACGTCGCCGCATCGGACTGTCGAAACTGGTGTCTGGACTTATCGTCCCGTCAGGGGTCAGCTGGTCGTAGCTGCCTACACTCACAAGTTCATCTTCGTAGCCATACTCCCCTTCGATGTAGGCATCTCGTGTAAGGATCACGTATCCCATGAGACACACTAGCACCGTGAACAACAAAAGCACTATCTTCTTCTGGAACTGCAACTCGTTGGCCACGTTGTCCAAAGAGATCCGTACCTGAGTCTGGGATTGACGCAAGTGAGCAGCACTGCTGTCGAGCACTGCTCGTGATTCCCGGTTCATCCTTAGGAACGAGCCCTGGAGCTCTGAGATTTGGTCATTAATGGTATCATTGATAGCCGCAGCAAGCAACGCAAACTTCTGGCTGTTCTTCTTCTCCAACTTTGCAAACGCTTCACTGATAAGCCTGCTCTGTTCTTCAATGTAGAGAAGCGACAAGCTTGCGTTGGCCTCAAGCAACGAGATCCGTTTCATAATATTCTTGTAGATCGACTCCTGGGTCACCGGCTCGCTGCGTTTGGCTGCCCCTGCTTTTTTCGCCCTTGCAACTGCTTCCTTTGCCGGTTGTGAATCCAAGAGGATTGCCTCGCAGGACTGGTTCCGTCGTAGTTCTGCAAGGAACAGCTCGAACCCGGTCGTCACCCCTGCGCAAAGTGCTGCTGTGGACTCACTCGTAGTTTCGTGTTCCTTGCTGATACTCGTTGACGTCAGCAATGGAGCGGTTGGAGCCAGCTGGTCACTGTGCGGTGCCTGGGTATCTGTGTGCTGCTGCTGCTGCTTCTCGTACGTTTCTGAATGCACTGGTTTAGCTGCCGCTGTTGTTTCTGCTGCTTTCTTCTTCTCCTCAGCTTCTTTCAATTTATATTCTTCCATCATTGTGCGGCCATGGACTCTGACCAAACTCACAGGGCAATAGAACTCGTGGCCATAGTGTGACTTGATGTCGATCTTAAGGTACTTGGCCCAAATAAGTGGATTCTCAATAGAAAACGACTGAGCATCTCTTTCGTTCTTGGCTTCAAACTCCCCAAGACTACGCCAGTTGCCATTAGGGTACCTGTCCGACACAGAAAACTCCACTTTGCGGAAGATCGAACTGAAGAACTCGTAGTTGCCCATCACTACACTGTCCACCAAGATATCTTCACACAACTCGATGATGATATACTTCTCCTTGGCCCCGCACTCGTTCAACAAGTACGACTCCTTGTTCTCCATCAACACGGCCGAGGCTCCCTTGGCTTCGTTGTTGGTCTTGACCACCGTGGCTGCACAGTCGAGCGACGCATAATTGAACTGCTTACTGACCTTCTGCTCCTGTCCAGTCGACGGAGAAAACAAGTCTAAATCAATCTCGTGTTCTTCTCCGTACGAATACTGCTGTTCTTTTTCTATTTGGATATTCTGGGTGCCTCTGTCGTAGTTGGGCTGTGCGACTTTCTCGTCTCGCGTCTCTTTTTTCTGCTTCCATTCTTCAAACGACAAGAAACTCGAACTCAAGTCATCGTCCTCAGTGGATGATATATTAGAAATCTCAGAAGAAGCAACATTATCTACCAGCTTCACCAGACTCTCACTGGATACTTCTACCAGACTAGCCGACAGACTAGATACAAAACTTTCACTCGTGGTGTCTGTCTTAGTGTCTGATTGCTTGGTTGGTTCACTAACTGAACCATCACTGGACTTCTCCACCGGACTCTCATTTAATACATCGCTTATTGAATTACTGGGCACTTCTGTCACTGTTTGTGATTCTGATATACTTTCTTCCTGACTAGGAGTGCCATGCAGCTGTGTATTTATTGCACTGTCTCGTTGGTCCACGCTTTCGGTTGCTACTACCCCACAGTATAAAACCGCCACTACCACCCAAAAAACCTGGCTGAAAAACATGGCACAAGGTATCCGAGGGGTTCTTAATTGCCCCTTTCGCAATTATTTACAAGATAATCTCTTGTTTGCACCAGAAATCTGGAGCTTCCTCGATGACACTATTATTCCACTATCTAATCTGATACTTCAATTTAGACCTCGGGGTTCCTCTGATGGATGCGTCTGCACACATAAGTACACATGACTATACAGCAACACACCTCACCATGCACCCACATTATGCTTACCACAGTTATAGTTCGATCGAATTTCAACAGCTGGAAAATTTCAGTAACGCAAATCTATCGTGTGTCCAAGCCACTTTTATGCAACTCTAGTTTAATTGCAAGCAGAATTCCATCTGGAAAAACCCTTCTAAAGCACCTCCTGGCGCCTCCTTTGCTTCGGTGCGGCTCTTCTGCAATCTCTACATTTCCAGAATACCATTATTCTCGTAGAACGTTTCAAGGAACACTGCAGGCCAACTTACAGAGTCTAATATCATTGTTTCATTACTTTACACGGCAGAAGTGGCCCAAAGGGGCGAGCAACATATTCGGGTAAGGAGCCAGTTGTTCCGGAGTAACAGCGAAGTAGTGGGCGAGACTTAGAAGCTAGGAATCAGACCCTTCTAATTCCTACTTCCTAAGTAGGAAATTAAGGAATGGCCAAGAACTGACCAACTACCCATCCCAACTACCCATCCTAATCCACTCACAAACAGCAACAATGTACGCTTTCATCCACACTCCTCATTGCTCTGCACAACCAACTATCCCCTAAGGCTTAAGCTTAAACTTGAGTTTCGGTTTCTTCACCTTCATGTCTTCAAACATCTCCGACTGCAACAAGATCCGTTTATCTTTGAAATTGATCCGAATGTAGTGCAAATGGTCTTTGGTAAACTTGCGCACTTCAGGTATGAACGTTCGTGAATCACTGTCGCTGCTCTTAAACTTCTGCAACCCGTCTCCAACATTGCCGTTGTCCTGAGCTTTCTGACTAGGGATTTTCAATGTCACAAAGAACGTCTTAGCAGGACCTGGTTTCTTGGTCACTTGCACTTTCTGCTGAATCAACGCAGACTTGTCACTGGACTTGATAGTAACCTTGGTCATTTTATGAGACCCACGGCTCTTGGTGACCTTAGCAGTAACTGTTCGTTTAGGAGCAGCCTTTGCCACAGGTTTCGAGCTAGTTTTAGGTGCTGGTTTTGCTGCTGGCTTTGCTGCCTGTATTGGTATGCTGAGTTTAGGAGCTGGCTTGATCTGTTTCTTAGGAGACACTGTAGGTTTCTCAGGTTCAAGGTCAGCAACAACCCCAGTAGCAGCAGACTCAGAGAATGGAGACTGCGACCCGGTTTTAGGAGCAGCAGACTTGAGTGCTGGCAGTTTGCTTGGAGATCTCAGTCCAGTTCCATCGTTGTTGATCTTGGTCAAGATCTTGAGTGCTATCTTTTTATTAAGCTGGATCTTGAACTTGTTCTGACGGAACACTGTGACTTTCTTATCAGTGTTTCTAGCAACAATCATCTTGTCTCGAGGCACCGGCAACGTCACTAACATTGTACCTGACGGTTCGAAAAGAACTGCCGCAACTTCAAACAACGTTTTCTTGTCCTTTACTGACAAAAGACTCGAATGCAACCCACGCCAGATCTCCTGCTGGATCCCATGACCTTTCCCATAGTCTCTGCGTAACAACTTGACGAGTCCCTCAAGAGTAGTCCGGTCAATAGCTTCTTTTCTCGCAGCCAACTCGTTGGTCGATTCTTCTTCGAAAATAATCATCGTTGAAGACGTCGCACCAACAGGTCCGTCACTAACAACTTCCCCGACCTCTGATTCAAACTCTTCATCGTCCATTATAGACAACGTTCCATCAGTACCAGCCACCCCAACAGCCTCACTCAAGATCCCCACAAGCGACTCTCTTACAAACCTCGAGCTGTCAAGTTCCATCACCTTGAAGAAATGCGCCAAGAAACTGGCGTTTTTCAATCCTCCAAGCCGTAGAAGTCCTTTGTAGGCTGCCACCCGGATCTCATCGTAGTTTTCAGGTCGTGTGAATCCAAGAAGATCCTCAAACGACATCTCAAGCAATCCATGAGACGCCAAACGTACCTTCTGTTCAAGTATCACCACCGAAACGTGACGATGATACGAAGGCACCCACTCATCCATACGCAAGTACCGATCAAGTTCAAGCAACACTTTGTCAATGAACGCTTTCTTTGCGTCTTTCTGAGCATCGCTAAGGTCTGGAGGTGCACCAGTGTCCATCACCGAAGAGATGATCGACTTGACAAGCGTCCCTACATAATAGCAATCAGCAAACTGGTTCTGGCCGTTCTCGTTGTACCGCAACAAATCAAGAAGAAAGTTCTTGACCCGCGCAGGACACACACCAGTACCGTCCTTGATCTGAGAAAGCACTGCCGGTACGGTTTTCTGAATGAAATAGAGAGCAAAGTCCGAGAAATCGTTAGGCAACGGGATGTTCGACTGGGTGTCGAAACAGAAGAGGGTCTGGAACGCCCGAATAAGCAACCGCATGCCCACAAAACTAACGTCCTTCGACGCATAGGTGAGCAAGGCTTTGGCTGCCTCCACCCGGATGCCATAGTAGTACCGCAGATCCATCAACGTACGCGTTAGTATTGTCAGGTAGATCGGAGCAGGCTTGGCCGCTTCTCTGAAATACTTGATCGAATCATAATGTGCCTCGACGTCTCTGTCCTGTTGTAATTGTGACAAGAACATATAATCTGGCTGAGTGATATAGATCTTGCAGATCCATTCGAAATCGGCATCCACTCTGATCCATTCGAACGCTTCATTGGCCATTCGCTCTTCTTCTTCACGGGTCCACTCTGCAAGTCCCCATTTCCGAATATCGTCATCGGTCTGTAGAATGTCACCAAGACAATGTGCAAGAACGTCGGTGCCTTCAGGCTGAGTCTCATCACCGTCATTGAACTCGAGGTTGGTCAAATCGGCGTTCTTCTTCTCCTTGTCCTCGTCCAATTCTTCCTCTTTCTGTTTTCTGTGTCGTTTGAGCCGCTTGTATTTGGTGTTGTACTGGATATCAAGCTTGGTGAAACTGTCTTTCAAGTTCACAATATGCTCGTACGGAGTACCGTCAGCCTCATGGATTCTGATGGTCATAGGTCCTGTGAAAACCGTCTGGATCTTTGACGGTGCAGGATCATTTAAGTACGCATTACAATCCGATACCAACGTCTGAGGGTCTGGTGACACTGCAGTGATCTCGTCTGCTTGGACTTGACGGATTCCCATTGCCACAAACATTCGTTTCTTGTTGAACTGCTGAGTGACTCTAAAGATTGGGGTTCCACTTCCATACACCCACTGCTTGAAAAAACTGTCGAGTTTGTTATGGTTCACTTTCTCGGCAATATGCTGGAAATGAAGAGTATCTATTCCTCCATTAGGTAAGTCTCCAGACATTGCTTGTAAGAAGATCTTAGGAATCACTCGCGAAAGCCCAAACGATTTGTCGGTCTTGGTCATCCGTCGGTTCAAGATAAACAACACTATAGGTGCTTTGAGCTTGATGAACTCGAAGTCCTGGTTCTCGTTCACTGGGAAACTGATATACGGATCAGCAATTGGTCGTTTACCGTTGTCCTGGTCACAGATGGCTTCAGCACGTTTCTTGACTCTGAACTTGAACTCATTGTGTCCCATGAGTTTCTTGATATATTGGAGACTCATGTAATGAGAAATCCCCAACGTGATCCACACATCGTCGTAGTTTCGAGGCAACACATTGATCCCTGCCCACTGCTTGGTCAAGGCAATGATGATTTTCTCGGTCGAATCAAAGAGCTGGTCAATGATATCTGGTCCATACAATAATTTGTCACTGTGTACTGTGAGTCCCGAAAACCCATACGAATCGACGTTGGAATCGCCAATAAATGCAACACAATACGACGAAAACGGAAACGACCCAAACTCTCGGGAGAAAAACTCAATGGCACTGCTGAGGACCACACACGCATTGATCGCCATCTCTCTTTTATCTTTCAAACAATAAATCGCCCCTGGAACACTCATGGCGTCATTATCTTGTTCTTGCTCTTCATCATCTTCTACCAAATTCGTATATGGAATCTTCTCAAACGGTCCAACAGCCCAACCAATATGATGCGGAGAAATAGGATTGAACACTGTCCATGACACCACTTTCTTGCCATGGTCGTATTTGTGTACACTCTCCTTCATAGACATCATATCGCCACCACAGACCACGATCTCTCTGTCCAAATCGTCTTCTTCATCTTCCTTCCTTTCTATACTGTCTCTAATAACTCCCCCCACAGTTCTTGCCACTGAGATTTCAAGCTGCCATGTGGTTCTCTCCCAGAGATTATCAACACAAGGCACCCAAGACGACGTCGACACTCCAATGGAAGAATTTACAGTGTAAGCATGCCATTGGCTCTTAGGGACAGACTCCAGTGTATGGAACCCACCGATAAACGCCACTCCATCCTTTGGGTTTTTGCAGCTGTACTCAATTCGAACATTAATAGGCGTATAAATCAACTCGGCGTTGTTAGGAGTCTTGTATGAACCTGGAGAGTCTCTTACCACTGGAGTAAGAGGTCCTGCTTCTTGTAACGAGATCTTCATTTTGTCAGGTAAAAAAATCGCCAACTCTTTTGTGTCGGTGCCACTGAACAAACTCTTGAGTTTCTCCTTGTATAAATGATGATGGAATATCAGGTACTTGTCTGCAATTGCTTCGTCTTCTTTACGTAACTCTTCATTGAAATCAGTGTCTTCAAACACCTCCACCTGTCGCCTGCTCTCAATCGACAAAATATCATTGTATAAGAAACTCACCACCCGGTCATTCACATACACTCGTTTGATATCAAGGTACCGAGCATCGAGTTTGATTATTCTGTTGGTTGGATCGGTAGGTATAATTGTCAAATCAGTATACCCTTCAAGCTGGCACTTTGCTAAATCAACATCAATTGCCACCTTCTGATACGCCACACGAAACGGCTGATGATGATGGTATATCGACAGTTGTTGTCGTTTGACTTTTCTGGATAATAATGTGTTGGGAGTTAGAGTCTCGCCCTGCCAACTAGGTGAATAATCTAACAATGGCATATTTGATTGATTATAACGTGTTTTCTATCACCAAAAGAACCATCCCTTATTCCTATAAATTTAAACAGACCAAAAAATATGCTAGAACCTGGTTAAAATCGTTCAAACACGTAAACTCTTGTACCTAATTCAAAGCAATTGGCTGAACATTTGTAAATTATGGAGACCGTTCAGAACGGGTTGTCCAATTATTGCTATGAGCACTACAAGTAAAAGATTAGGAGCCCTGGTCCACTGACCTCAGCAAGATTTGGCCCAACGCGAAACGGCAATTTTGGACGAATTGAGATCTGGGAAACGGCGTAATGATTTTTTCTATAATGATTATAATGGACTTGGAGTATTTTTGAGTCTCACAAGGGTATTGTTGATGTGCTATGATCTGTCTTGCAAATGTCACGTGACCAACATCCTAGCCTAGCTTTTAATTTGTTGTTAGAGACAGTATTCGACAAGTTTAGAGCTAGTGTTGGGTCCTGGAAAATTCTTGCTCACGATATAAGTATCTAAACTACAATTCTAGGCTGGCCCAGTGTCAGAGTGGCTCTGAGGAACCACCAAGATTACATAATCAATTATGTAACCGGGATCTTCAGCAGCGAAGTGAGCACGAACCCTGCTTGACACTACTTCCTGGGTTTAGTTGGGGTCAACATGAGTATAACGGAGTATAGAGGAGTCTTAAACATGGGTTGAGATCTAGCTGTTGGTCAATGGACCATGTCAGTCTACTAGCACTCATATGATCTATCATTATTGTAATCTGTTTAGTGCCTGCCTAGTATTATGCTAGCCAGCAATTTGTGACTCAACTATCAGAGCCAATTGAATAACAATATGTCCAATTACCAACCAAGAACATACTCTAAACTACGTAGAGTGATCGATTATCAGAATGGGTAAAGGTTTAGTTCTCTATTCTAACAGGGCACCAAACCTGAGCAAGTTTATTCAACAGAAACAAATATAATCAGACACATCCCCGCTCCAGCAAGTGAACCTAAGAACTAAAACCTATAAGATTGCACGATCAAGAGCGCTCATTCGACTTTACCTGCTTATAAATCACCAAGAATCCGAACCTCAAGATGTTGACAGAGACAATAAAAAGTGATAAAGAACTGAGCGAAACAGAAACATTGACTGAGGAACAGTTAGGGGACAAACCGATGATAAAGGGAAAGGTTCTGCTTATGGAGCAAAGAATACTCAATGACCCTAGACCCATAGAGGATGCAGATGAACCAAGAAACATGGAGCGCATCAAAAGTCTCGCCACCCAAGTTCCTACCCCTTCGCCTGGGATGGGGATCTTTGCTTTTGCCAAATTCCATGAAGCATTTATCAACGCATTGTGTCGGAATGACTTTATACCAATCGCAATCCACCTCGACAAAAATGTTGGAGGCTCCATGGCAGAATTTCTAGAGTACTCTCTCAGACTTATACTCTTTGAAGTTGTGGGTTACGGGTGGGTCGTAGATGCAGAATACCAACTACAAGAGAGAAATGGAGATTGTGACGAAGCTAGTGTGTACCATTACATCGGAAAGCAATTGATCGGACCGGCAGATTATAGTGATGTATACAACTACATGTCCAAGCTAAAGCCATACAACATGGACCAACTTCTGTACAGTAACGAAGTTTGCACCATCCTCCAAGCCAAGAAATGGTCGGGACTCCCTGTCCCAGACAGTTCGATATTACTCTATCTTTTCTACCAAGGAATTAAAAGAGAAGATCGAGAACGTATCAAGTCTGGAAATCAGAACGGTTTGAAATTCTATAATGAGGAGGAGCAAGAGTGGCGTGAATTCTCTTTCACTGATAGATACTCATTCTTTGAACAGATCAGGATCTTTTACCAAATCCACCCTTACAAACCTCAAAAGAAGTCGGGTAAAAAAGGTGGTAAACAAGGTAAGGCTAAAAACCCAAACCAAAATTCTTTACCCCAAAAGCTGCAGAAGTGTCGTTACCATGATTGATTAATAAATTTAACAGTTTATCAAGTTAGTGGTCCTAGAAGAGTGATAGAAGCACAGCTATGAGACCCCAGATTTGAATGTGCTACCCGAAACCAATATCTTGACAGGACTGTAGCATCAAGAACGTCATCAGCTTCACTCAATTCAATAACTCACTTCAAAATGCTTTTAGTCAAAACATCAAACCAACGAATTCATGACCTCAATCGACTCTGCCAGTAGATACCTTTCCATACTAAACCCTCTTACAGCAATCGTTCACCACTTGAATCACCCAGTTCTCTGGTATACAACTATCTGCACCTTCTACATCTCTCAACATGAGTTATATATTGAACGTATACACATAACATTTCGTATTCAGCACAGAATATTTCTGGCAGTTTGTAGGAATTTGAGACAGTAGTTGACGATCACAACTTGTCGGCCTTGATGGATCTCACGGCAGTCTGTTTGGTGATCTCCTCGTACAACGGAAGAGTGATGAAGTTGTTGTAAGTCTCAGCAGTGATGTCTGGCTTGTAGAACTTGGCAGCTTCTTTGAACTTGTGGCCACTTGGAGCGCTCTTGATCAATTTGTCAACCTCCTCATCCAAAAGCTTAGACACGTACTGTTTAGTGATCACGGTTCCGTCGTCGAGTTTAGCTCCATGCTTAACCCATTGGTTCAATTGAGATCTCGACACCTCGGCAGTGGCAGCGTCCTCCATCAAGTAGTTGATGGCAACACATCCCACACCTCTCAACCAAGCCTCGACGTAACCCAAACCGATCGAGATGTTTTCTCTGACACCGTGCTCGGTGATCTTACCACCTTCGACGAATGGAGACAACAAGTCGGTGCTGCTCACAACAACCTCTGGTCTAGACACATTGATCTGGTTAGGACCTGGCATGTGCTTGTTGAAAACGCTAAGAGCAATGTCGGCAATGGCTGGATGAGCAATCCAGGTACCGTCATGGCCAGCAAGAACCTCACGCAACTTGTCGTTGTAGACGTTCTCCATGGCTTTCTTGTTAGCTGCAGGATCGTCCTTGATAGGAATCAAAGCGGCCATACCTCCCATGGCATGGACTTGACGTTTGTGACAAGTCTGGATCAAGAGCTTGACGTAACTGCTCATGAATCCGACCTTCATGTTGACCTGAGCTCTGTCAGGCAAGATGAAAGATGGATGGTTACGCAACGATTTGATGAACGAGAAGATGTAATCCCAACGGCCACAGTTCAAACCCGAGGAGTGGTTGCGCAATTGGTAGATGATCTCGTCCAATTGGAACACGGCTGGCAAAGTCTCGATCAACACAGTGGCTCTGATAGTGCCTCTGGTGATCTTGATGTAGTCTTCAGAGAAGTTGAACACGTCGTTCCACAACTTGGCCTCGAGATGGTGCTCCATCTTTGGCAAGTAGAAGTAAGGTCCGAAGCCACGTTTCAAGGTCTCTTTAGCATTGTTGAAGAAATAAAGACCAAAGTCAAACAATGATCCAGACACAGGCTCGCCGTCAACCAACAAATGGTTCTCGTTCAAGTGCCAGCCACGAGGACGGACAATCAAAGTAGGCAACTTACGGCCGTTGGCAAGGTTCAATGCATAAGTCTTCTTTGGGGTCTTCAACTCGATGGTCTGACGGATGGCATCGTACAAATTGACTTGTCCATCAGTGGCATTGAACCAGGTAGGAGTGGAGGAGTCCTCGAAATCAGCCATGTAAGTGGCGACCTTGGAATTGAATGCGTTGATCACCATCTTCCGGTCGGTAGGACCAGTGATCTCGACTCTTCTGTCCACAAGTCCTGGGGCCAAGGTAGGTCCAGTCCACGTAGGGTCTTCTCTGATGTGTTTTGTCTCTGGGAGAAAGTTAGGCAACTTGCCGGCATCACGCTCGGCTTGGGCCTTCTCACGATTGGCCAACAATTGCAACCGGGTCTTGTTGAACGAGCGGTGCAACGTTGCAATGAACGCAAGCGACTCAGACGTCAAGATATGGCGGGCATTAGGAGCCACTGGGGCTTTCAACTCCACGCCCTGGAGAATATCGGCAGTAACTGGGAACGGAGAGAAGGACATTGAGTTAGATAGAACGGTATCGACTCGAGCCAGATCGCGGGGGGACCCCTGGGCTTTATATCAGACCTGGAGTTCCCATGGCGCATCAGCGGAACCCAAGCAGATTGCGCGCACGTGAATCCTACCTCCGGGCCGGGGACAGGGAACTGGCACATTATCACTAGGCGAGCCGAGTTTGGTTCTTGCACACGATAACCGTATTACTGGATTAGGCGAAAAAGTGCGGCCCGGCTAGCTGGACAATCGGAATCTGGGTACAAGACGTGGGAGAACTTGGGTTGACCTCGGGTGCGCCATGGTAACTCGGTGATTATGTAACCAACCGGGATGACTGGGCAGTTGGTGAGCTAGTGAGGTTGTAGGTTAATGAGTTGTAGATTAGTGAGTTGGTGAGGTGTAAGGTCGTAGGTGTAAGGTTGTAGGTGTAAGGTTGTAGGTGTAAGGTCGTAGGTGGGTGGGTGTAAGGGTGTAGGGTGTGAGGGTGTAAGATGTGACGGTGTACGGTGTAAGGTTGTAGGTAAGTGAGTTAATGAGGTTGAGGTGAGATTGCACGGTGCACGGTGCAAAGTGTAAGGTGATGTTTCGGACTTTCAAAAAGAAGACTTGGTGAATAAAAGCTAAGTATCCTCTCTGTTAAGTACGAGATTAATATTTGGGATTCGTTTACCACAGAGTCCTTAAGGCGAAACCATGGTGATAATTCCCAGAGTTGTGTATGCAATGCTTTGGCCCGAGCCATGTACTTGGGATGTGGAGGTGTTAGTCAGAGATAAAATCGGGTAAGGTCTACTAGTGTCAGGGGCTGAGGAAGATCTGAGTTCTCGGACCGTGTCATCGGTTGAGGTGTGTGATTTCTTGGATATTACGTGGGATGGACGTGGGGTGAGGCTATATGGGGTGTGAATTGGTGGGGGTAGCAGTGAACTGATTTGCAGTGGTAGTGCTTTGCAGTGAATAGTGAGCAGTAAATGCTTGGTTCTGTAAATGCTCAAAAGTGCTGGCTAATGGTTACTGATAGTGGGTGTCAAACGATTATTACTTTATCAAGCAATTATTCAATCAACGCTCACTGTCAATTGGTAGACTTGAGGGGATGAGACAAAAAGATGAGACACTCCACTCCACGAGTCAACTCCACAAATCAAATACTAGCCAAGAGCAAGTACTAAACAAATACCAACCAAGAGCAAGCAACAACCACTAACTAATCACATGCTAATAAAACACTATACAAGACTTCAAGCAAAACTTTCCATCTGCTGGTTCCTCTATCCTCCAAAACCACCATTCGGTCTCCACTACTAACCCAAAAAACATCCAAAAAAAACAAACCTCAGTCAAACATTCTATCGATCCTATCTCCCTCCTCCCCGCCAAAACGAAACTCTTCTATGTTCAAAATCATGATCATCATAACTCCTCACATAGAAAATTTCAATGGTTGACTAACATAAAATCTCTGACTGGTCGAAAAAAATCACGAAAACCCACTCACGCACCGGGTAACACTTACAACCTACCCTTGCACCAAGAAAGCCAAATGCAACAGCCATTTCTGTAAACCCAAAAAGGGGGATTCCTGGATTTCCGCCCCGCACGTGACCCAACAATCGCGACAAAGATGTTGGCATTGACAGAACCAGAAAAAAAAGCAATATAGAAAGTGACGACTTTCTCCCCCGTGGCTTGCTGGACGAAAGGGGTGCTTAGGCAGAGGCGAGTCCCGATGAAAATGTACTTTTTCGGCAAGAAGGCTCTTGTCAGAGTCGCGGTGTTCTTGTTGTTTAGCCAGGGATTGTTGTACCTTTCATTCAAGTCGTTTGACGGCCATTTATCAGAGGCGGAGGGCTTCAAAGCCACTCTTGTGCAGACGCTTTTGGTGGACCAGAACATGAAGGCGGCCTCGGAGCACTATAAGTATCTTATTAGCAAGTATTCCACTGAGTTCCCTGTGAAATACTCACTCGAGGAGCGGTGTGAGTTGTATTTCAACGAGTTGTACAGCCGGGATCCAAACTGGAAGACCGTGACAATCAACGACCTTCCGCACAATGCGGGGGTGTTTCATAAAGAAGAATATATTGAGAAGAAGATGAACGAGTTGAGAAACAAGAAGAAGGAAGAAGGAAAGAAGGGAGCTGAGGCAGAGTTGACTGAACAGGAGAAGTTCCAAGTCAAGGCTGATTATGAGAAGTTTCTTAAGGAAGTCGAGTCCACTGAGGCCGAGATGATCCATACCATGACCAATTTCAGAGTGTTTGATAAATGTTATCTTTCTCCGACCACTCCAAAGATGGGATTTCTTCAAATGACTAAGGCTTTAAGCAAGAAGATCGACATGTTCCAGGCATACATTGTCGAGAAAGTCAACACCATAACAAAGCGCGAGGTGCACATTGACAGCGGGTACTTGGAAATGTGTCAGGACACCGAGCAACGCTTGTTTAAATGGATGTCCAAACAGAATCCTATTTTCCAGAGATGGGACGGTACAGTTCAGACTCTGATTCCTGATATGGCTAGTTATAACAAAGAGATGGGCATTACAATCCCATCAAAAGTAAAACAGTCCATTAAAGATACTTGCTACTTGAAACAGTTCAAGAATTCTATCAATGGAAGAGGCATTATCATATCTGTTTCTGATAATCATTTGTATTATCTCAGTGCGTTGTTGAAGATGCTCCGAACTGTCAACAACAAGTTGCCAATCCAGCTTATTTACAACGACGACTTGTCAACTGATACTATGGAGAAACTCATCAAGATCGCCAGAGACGATTTGCAAGACGGAGACCATATACTAGAGCTCCAGAGAAACTACTCGACAATCTTGAGCCAGCATCGGTTTGATTCGTCTTACCCAAAACAAGAGCTTTGGTTTGTCAATGTTGCCAACTGCATTAATGGTGAGTTCAAGGACAGATTCAGAACCTACAACAGCAAGTATCTTGCATACATGTTCAACTCGTTTGACGAGATTCTTCTTATGGATGCCGACAGCGTGCCGTTTATTGATCCAAACGAGTTCTTTGAGACAAACGCCTACAAAGCGACAGAGACTATTTTCTTCAAGGACAGAATGAACAATGCTTACAACGTGGAGCAGGACGTGTATGTGTTCAAGAAACTTCTTCCGACAGTTGCCGACGAAGTGTTGTTTGGCATCCCTAAAGCCACTTCCAAGACTTTGGAAAACCGGTTCTTCAAGCACAACAAGATGCATTTGATGGAATCCGGAGTGGTTGGGCTCAGAAGATCCAACCATTTCATAGGTATACTTGCAGCTATTCAGCTTAGTTTCTGGGAACCAGTTTCGTCTAAGACGTTTGGAGACAAAGAAACTTACTGGCTTGGGTTGTCGATGATGGGCGACGAGAACTATGAGTTCAACCATTTGGGTGCAGGGGCCATTGCTCAGGATGACACTGCTATTAAGTACAATGAAGACAAATCCAGATGGGACATAAAAGCCTGTTCTGTTCAACCGGCACATGTTTCCAGTGACGATAATTCCACGTTACTCTGGATCAATTCTGGATTCCAGAAATGCAAAAAGGAGTCCTGGGACAATGACATTAAGTTGTCAAAGTATGCTACCAAGTTCGGAAAAGGCAACACTGAGGCTCTTAAGAAGTATTACCGCAGCCCACTTCATATTTACGGGGTACTTGTTCCTTTGAACAACGAGGCTATTTCAGGACGCCATCTTAAAAAGGGGTGGAAGATGCAAAACGAATGTTTTGGTTTCAAATACTGTGCCATGGACAAATCGTTTGCAGGCAGCACCGAACCTACAGGGACGTTTGTGCAGTTTAGCGAGATGCAACAGGCATTGTTTGATTATTTTGGCCAGGTGTGGAACAGTGGCTATCAGCATTATTTGAATTGAATATACTATAATGAATTACTTTTGGATAAAGTAGTGGTGTTGTAGGGAGGAGTGTGGAGCTTTGGGATTGTTGAATTGTCTGCTGACTAAGCAATTACATCAACGTTGTGAGGTGCAGCGCAACACGCTTTACGTAACTTCTTACATAACCATCCGATGAGCTCTGAAAAAATTGCAGGAATTTTTTTTTGCATGTCCCAGTAAGCCTAACTAACAATATATTCATTATGGCCAAGAAACAAAATATCAAGAAATCCAAGAAGGCAGAAAAGCCAGTAGTGGAAGAACCAATAGAAGAAGTAGAGGAAAATGAATTGGATCAAGATACTTTGAAAATAGCTGCTGATAGTGACAGTAGTAGTGACGAAGAAGAGGATGAGTTTGGAGGATTCTCCAGTACGGATGAAGAGTCTGAAGCAGAGTCTGATGAAGAGTCTGATGAAGAAGATTTGAAACAGAAACAGAAACCTGTCAAGAAATCGGAGCATAAAGTCAAACCTCAAGTTCGTCAGCAGAAAAAAACCGAGAAGAAGTCCAGAAAGAGAGGGATCTTGTACATTGGAAGATTACCACAAGGATTTGACGAACCAGAAATTAAACGGTACTTTTCTCAGTTTGGTGACATTGTTAACGTGAGAGTTGCTCGTAACAAGAAGACTGGAAACTCTAAGCATTATGGATTCCTTGAGTTTGCCGAGTATGAAGTGGCTAAGATCGCTCAAGAGACTATGAACAACTATCTTATTTTCAACCATATATTGAAATGTGAGTTGGTGGAAGAAGAAGGAACTGACAAAGTGACTGATTTATTCAAGAATAGTGAAAAGAAGTTTAAGAAAATACCTTGGACTCATATTGCTAAGAGAAAGTTTGAGAAAAAGAGAGGAGACAAAGAAGTGAAGGTTATCAAGCAGAAGAACAACAAACGGAAACAACAACGATTGGAGAAATTGAAGGATGCAGGGTTCAACTTTGATTTGGTTAATTAAGCGAGGAAGAGTGTGGTAGCAAGAAGTGGTGGTCTAACTGGAAGAAGATCCTGTGGTGATGCTGTGGTGATTGCGAGGGATTGCTTCAATCTTTAAGCTAGAGCTTGTTATTTTTCAAGGACTTGGTTTGCCGATGAAGCTCTAAGGTAAACGGCTTTTCAGCAAGTTATCTAGTATATATCCAGTAGGTGCCTACCAGAGACGACGCTCCAGGATTCATAAGAATAGTTCGAGGAATCCGCAATAGAAATGAATTCTTAATTCATGAAACTCAACAATCTATCTTGTAGCATTCCACTTACACCCTATTAAATCTATCGCAACAACGAATATTAAAGTCTATAACTCGTCTATATAACTCTACTGTGTAACCATATGTAGCTACTATAATCCCTTGTCTGATGGATCGATCTTGAACACTTTGTCAACATTCAACAACCCATAAGGATCCAAGCTCATCTTCAATTGTCTCATTAAAGCAATGGAGTTTTCTCCTACCTCTTTCTCCAAGAAATGGCGTTTTCCTAAACCAACACCGTGCTCTCCGGTACAAGTACCTCCCAATTCAAGTGCCTTGTAAACCATTCTGTCAGAAACTGCCACCACTTTGGCCTCTTCTTCTTTCTTGTACACAATCACACTGTGGAAGTTTCCGTCTCCAACATGTCCTAACACAGAACTGAAAGCGTTCTCAAGATTATCTAAATCGTTACGAGACTCCTCAATGACTTCACTAAGTTTAGACACAGGAACTGCGACATCGGTGACCCACACTTTAGCGTCTGGTGAAACCACTTGACGGCCATAGTCGATACTGGAAAGCAACACCATTTTACGGGCTTCCCAAAGTTCTTCTTTGTCTTCTTCAGTCTTTGCAAATTCAAAACTCAAAGCTTTGTACTGTTTAGAAACATCACGCACTTGGTTGACATTCTCCAGCAAAATCTTCTGAGTACCACCTCCGATTTTAAGCAAAAGAGTTGGAGTTTCTTTCCAAACTCTGGTGGTCTGACCAATGGCATTAATACATTTCAACATGTTGGTGTCAAGAAGCTCAATGGCATTCAAGTTCCCTGCACCAGTCTGCAACAATTTCTCCACAGTCTGAGTGGCTTCTTTGATAGTCTTGAAACTGACAACCGCAACAGACTCATGTAAAGGTCTAGGGTTAAGTTTCAAAGTGGCCTCGGTAATAACTCCTAGAGTTCCTTCGGCTCCAATAAAGAGTCCTGTCAAATTGTACCCAGCAGCTGATTTCTTGGACCGTTGTTTGGTTTTCAAGATTGTACCGTCAGCAAGCACCACTGTAAGATTCAATACGTTTTCCTTCATAGTTCCGTATCTGAAAGCTTGAGTTCCAGAACACAGAGTCGACACCATACCTCCAATTCTTGCACCTGGACCAGGGTCTGGACCAAACAACAAATTGTACGGTTTGAGGTACTCGTCCAAATCCTGCCAGCCAACACCAGCTTGCACAGAAACGTCCAAATCATTAGGGTTGAACTCAAGTATCTTGTTCAAACGACTGAAATCAAGCACAATTCCTGATCGAGTAGAAACATAATGGCCTTCAAGCGAGGTGCCTCCAGAGAACGGCACAATAGGAATTTTGTACTTGGAACAGATCTTGAGCACCGCAGATACCTCTTCTGTGGACTCAGGGTACACAATCAACTTTGGACGCTCGTCCGGTTTTGGTTTGTGGACATTGAAGTATGCGTCGGAGTGAATATCGATTTCGGCAGGAGTGTGGGTGGTTTTGTCAGCACCAAGCACATCTTCTATTTCCTTGAATCCTTTCTGTAATTCTGATCCAGTTGCATACTGGAACGGAGTCACTTCGTCAAGACGAGTAATGGACAGAGTTTTGGTTGGTTGACCATAATAACTGGAGTAGAGGTACCCTGCTAATGAGCCAATACTACCAATGACAATGTAGCCAAGGGCAGAGTTTCGTTTTGGAGCTTGGCCAGTGGAGTAGAATCTGGAGCAACTGTGGCTCATCGACCGTGGCAGTTTGGCAACTCTGACCAAACGTTTCGGGCAATTGAGTAACTGCCTGGAAAACATGGTGAAGTGTTTGGAGGTAAGTATTGACAAATCGGTAGATTAGAGAAACAAAAGTCCGAGATTTCGTGAATTTTTTATTGTGGATCGATAATGGTTACGGGATTAGTCGTGATCTCGATCATCTCAGCTCGCATGACTAAATGCCACAGATTTTCGTGGGGGACGTGGGCGGGAGTCGGAAGTGGTTGGGCGGGTTGTGCTTTGCAGAAAGCGGTGTACAGAAGAACGCTAGGCGGCTTTTGAGATTGGTGGAAAGTGCAGCGGAAGAGTGAATACTGTGGATGAACCTAGTAGTCTAAAAGCGGGCTTGGGTTTGCGTGAAGAATAAATGGTAGGTTTATTGGGGTGTCTTTGGTTGTTGTTGGATGTTTTTTGTAGTTTTTTATTGGGCTGTGTAGACTTCTCGTTGGAGTGTTCTTGGTTATCAATTGCGTACGTCTGAATTCAAGAGTGTGTGAACAACTGTGTAAGTTTTAGGCAAGTCTCAGACGGCTTCCAGAGTAACTTGGGCGGGTGGTAAGTAGACTCCGGCACCCTAGGCGGCTATTTCCCAGAAGGGTCTAAGAGGAGTCACATAAGAAAAACTAAATGTAACTTCAAGAAATGAAAAACTTACTCTTGCACGTAGTAAACCAACACAGTGGTCTCCTTCAATTTCCAGGCCGCTTCATGCAATTCTTAGGCGGGTCTCACACAGGCTCTTTAAGAACGTAGGGGGCTACTGCTAAGTATAGCCGCCCAAGTACCATCCAATTACCTGCCAACTGTCAGAATATCTACTTCCCAGGATCCATTCAGTTTTTCTCCACACTATACCAGACTCAAGTCAACCCAAACCAAGCCTATACTTCTGAACCCATAGAAAACCAAGTGGTAATAAGCTCTGGCTCAATAAGCATTCTGCATAGCAAATCTTTTTCAGCTGTCTCTGTTCCGTTTGCAAAAACAGAACAAATACGTTTGAGGCTCACCCTTTCTTTTTACGCTTTCTGTTCTCACCCTTTCACTCTGCATCCTGAATCTTCTCAGTACAATGCATACAGTTCCTTCTCTACTCTACAACATGCTTATTCTTTCCAACAACCGCTTAACAACTCTCTTATTCTCCGCTCTGCTACTCCATTGTATTCTTCCCATAATACACCCCGTATATTCCTAGTTGTTTGGAAACCCCCACTTTTGACAGATGGATACTGCATTAGTCCTTGCGAATGCCTTGGGCCTCCCCTATTCCAGGATGCAGCCCCTATTCGAAAATGGGTTCCACACCCAAGTAGCTCAGAGATAATATACATAGGAAGAATGAGGGATCTGACGCAAAAATCTTTTTCTTTTGTTTAATTCCTGGCAGCGGTGCTCTGGCAAGTGTCAGTATGAAACTCCTCGGGTTGTTAGTTGGTGCGGCAGCAGTTGCCAGTGCCATTCCTATTAACATTACCACCTACAGCTACATCTCCTACGATGTGTCTGATTATTTCTACTTGAACTCAAAGGAGCTCGATATCACTGCGGCTGGCAGACTCTTTGAGACCGATCTTTCTGCCGGCTACGAGGACTCGGGAGTAGATTTGAAACAGCTACTATTGATCTCCGACAGTAACATCATTAAACTCAACCATGACTACAACAACGTGCTCTACTGTTTCTTGAAATACTTGAAACTGATGGGCCGTAGTCGGTCAAATGTCTTGAATATGGATCAGGAGTTGAAGAACTTTGTCAAGATCAATAAGTCCACTGACAAGTTCTTGAAGAAAGTTATCCGGAGAGACGACATTAAGACCATCCTAAAGAATTTCAACCATATTGAAAGCGATGTCATGAATATCAGTGAGATCTCTAAACAATATCAGCCACCAGAACCACAGCCAACTGCTTACGACAACCAAACCGTCAATATCAACCTCATTCATTTGTACCACTTGGTACCTAACGTTGACCGACGGTTCCAGTACCAAGTTTTCCATGACTTGAAGTTCCAGTACCCTGACCTCGACACCTCGATAGGGAACTACGGCAAATATTTGATGAACCCAGATAATGCGGTGATTAAAGCCCTTATCAGTATTGTTAACGATATCATGAACTTTGAAATGAAAATCAACAGTGATCTTCAAGTGACTTACACTCCTCAGCTGCAGTCTTCTGAAGCTGCTGCGTCAGTGCAACCTGAAGTTGCTGCCTCAGTACAACCTGCATCCAGCTCAAGCTCACAAATCAATCTCTTAATAGCAGTCAACGTGATTGTGGTGTTCATCAAATTGATTGAATTTATGAACGCCAACAATTTCTTTTCTCTTAGAAGATTAGCATTCTTCATGTGATACTCTACCATTTCCAGAGAGACTAGTTTGCATTCTTAGTTGGTTGTGCTTTGGAGTCCTTACAATAGTACTTGAACCTCTGCTTTCTCTGCTCATCGATACTTAGCTTTAATTCTACATTTCATAGACAAATATCTTAGTGATATAAAACAATAATCTGAATACTACAATGATCTAACGTCAATAGTCGAAGGCCAATAAAACAGTAATCTAAGGCCAACGATATAAATACAATGGTGTAAACTAAGAATTTCAATAATCTGGAGCCAAATCTAGAGCCATTAGTCTAAAGTCAACATTTCAAACGAAACGGCTAAAACCGATAATCTAAACTAAGCTCAGACCAATATTCATACGTCCACTACTAATCTTGCAGGTTCATCTTGGAACATGCATAAGCAATATACATCCAAACGCACACATCAACGTAATACAAGTTGTATAAACATACTTCTACACTTACAATCAATAAGCTACTCCTTTCTATTCTTATCTCTAATTTTAATTCTCTTGCAAACACCTTTACGTTTTATCCAACCACCTCCACACCACTTGCCTCAGAAGCTCACTCTCACATGCACGTACCACGTGACCCGCAATTGTACATAGTAATCATCTCAAGATCACTCTCGAACCGTATACTTAACATATTCTCAGCTTTTTTCAGTTTTTTTTTTGTTTTTCTTTGCTGATTGAAAATGGAGTCAAAAGAGTATGACGATTCGTCCATAGACGAGGATGACTTCCAGAGTGCACTCTCGTTTGAGTTTGAGTATGAAGATGATGACGAGTTTGAATATGAAGATGAGGACGATTTCGACGACACATCTCTCAATGATTCGCTAGAGAACCTTGAGGAATCAGACCCTGGAATGAGGGACGGCGATTCTAAGCTTCTGGCAATCAACAACAACGATAATCTCAAGATTAACTTGTACAACTACAGCAAGTACACGTTGGTACAGCTCGTGGAAGGCGTACTTAAAGAACAGGCCAAAGGAGTGGCGACGATACTCAGTCTCCCGACGTTTGTGACATTCTATTTGCTCGTGCTATTCAAATGGGACCAAGATAAGTTGATAGAAGCGTACATGGACAAATACGAGCATTTATTGACAGAGAACGGTATACCGTCAGAAGACCGTACCGGTAAGTTGGCACCACAAGAGGAGGACTTTGTATGTGATATTTGCTGCGACGACAGTCCCAAGGCCGATGGGGTGACGAAGTTTGCGTTGACCTGTGGCCATTTCTTTTGTGAAACTTGTTCTAAACGATACGTCAACGACTCGATCTCTCATGGTAGTCTTATTCGATGTCTAGACTTTGAGTGTCCACAGAAGTACCTGACCAAGGATTTGGATGTACTTTTCCTGAAGGAAAACTCGGCTGCGGCTGACCGATTGTCAAAGTTTGATAAACAGAAACGTCTGCGGTCCAGTAAGTATCATCATTTCTATCCCGCCACCTTTGGCAATTATCTTGGTCTGGACAATGTTTCGGACACAGACTCAGATTCAGAGTCGGATTCAGACTCAGACCGGTCCGAGTACGATTACAGCGACAGTGAAGATTTCTATGAGTTGGTTCGTGAAGATATGACTCCGAAGTATTGTCTGAAAGGCTATGAGTACTTGAAAGTGCTTGCAGCCACTTATATAGAATCCCACAAAAAGTTCCATTGGTGTCCAGCTCCAGACTGTGACAGCTGTGTGGAGTTCAACGATTTCATTGAACCTAAAGAGGTGTTGGCCACTCGGATCACTAAACTACCGATGGTGTCGTGTGTGAAATCACACACGTTCTGTCTCAATTGTCGTTACGAAACTCATTATCCATGTCCTTGTCCTGTGGTTGAGAAATGGGTCCAGAAATGTTCCAACGAGTCGGAGACGGCAAACTGGATCAATTTACACACTCAACCATGTGCCAAATGTTTTGCTTCCATTGAGAAGAATGGAGGTTGTAACCATATGACATGCAAGAAGTGTGGCTACGAGTTCTGTTGGATATGCAGTGCTCCGTGGAGCAGCCACACCAACTTCTACCAATGCAACTCCTACTCAAAAGACAATGCGGTGGTGGCACGCCGCAATTTGGGTGAGATTAAGAAAAAGTATAATAGGTACATACATTATTTTGACCGGTTCCAGATCCATCAGATGTCGATGAACAACGACCTCCGGTATATCAACAGCAAGGTGCAGCTTTTGCAGCAGTATGGCGTGAGCTGGATCGAGAGCCAGTTCTTGCGCAACCTGATCATCTCGATGTTGAAGGCAAGAAACACTCTCAAGTGGTCGTACTGTTTCTCGTACTATTTGAAACATAACACCAATAACCCAAGTTTGATCTTCGAACAGAACCAGAGCACTTTGGGGAACGCAGTCGAGGACTTGGCCAAACTTTTTGAGATCAACGACGCAAAGACATTGTTGGCAAAGAAAGCAGAGTTGATTCAACGGGCTCGGTTCTGCGTGTCAAGACAATTGAGTTTGATCACCTGCGCAGAGGAACTGTTAGAATCCAAAGCGTTGTCGTTTGATTTAGATCGTTGAATGCGTGCTAGGCTACACTAAAAGAATAATAGTCGTTTAACGAAATCTCTCAGTGATCAATCTCTCACCTCCCACCTCGTCATACTCTTTCTTGCTGACCCACAACTGATGGAACGTTCCTAAACTGGCCAATATACTTCCACCAATCCAGTTCTGGAACCGACGGCCCACTATGTTTCCGCTGGAATGCAATCTGATCTTCAAGCCAGGATTGAGCTCGTTCAAGTCTTTGAAGATCCGGTCGTTGAGTCCAGGCACCAACGACAACGAGCCTGTCACCACAATATTGTGAGCAACCTGCTGACGGATATCCACGTCCAAGTTGGCAATGGTTTTGTTGATAAGACTCGACAAGCCGGACACTTTACTGGACTCGCCTGTGCCGTTCTGTGACTCTTTGCCTGGACTCGACACCTCTGGGGTGTTAGCTTTGGTCTCGTCGGCGTCTTTTCTCTTACCTCTCTTCAAAGGCACATAGTTGTTATTGATATCGAGTTCGGCAATCTCCCCCGTCTCCTCTTCCCATTCGGGATCAAATTCATGACGATATTCAGAATGGTTCTTCCAATAAGTGATGTAGTTCGTAGGGTTGAACAACGAGTCACCGATCTCGTACCGTTCTTTTTCAAACTCCACCTGGAGTCCTGAAGGCAACTCAAACGTTCTTGACTGGTAGTCGAATTTCTGGGTGTTGGAGATTGGTGTCTCAGGAACCACCACAAGCGTCTCTTTCATCTCGTTGTAAAGCGATTGAGTCTCAAAGTTCAAATAAGAAGCGGTCAAGTTTTCTGGCACCGACGGTTTGAGTGTGAATTTCTGGACCACCTGTTCTTTGTCGGCAAACTGTGCCAAGGTATACTGCAAGATTTCTTTGGACTTAATCTTGAACCGAGGCACCAAGTCTATGTGACGCTGAGCAAACGCAGTAGCCAATTGAGAGTCGAGAAACCGTCCTGCATAATGAGTTTTCATTGTGTTTTTAGAAAGACACATCCCGTCCAACACAGGGGTCACGCTGGTGATGTTGTGACCAATATCAACAATCAACGAGTTAGGTCTTCCTACTGCAAACGAGCAACAAGCAGGAGCCTTAGCTAAATAAAAGCCAGGAGTCTTGAAATACTCAAGGAACACCTCGAGCGATTTCAACTTGTTTTTCTTGGAGTTCCACACTGGTTCAGTAAGAAGCACGGGACGTTCGTCAACCTCAACGTCCATGTCTTTGAACAAATAATCGAACAATTCTACGGCCGCGTCCCAGTCTTGGATCACCTCGTCGTCAACAATGCCACAGATATCGGTGTTTTCACGTGCAATATGGATTGTTTCTTCACCGTAATAAGTGTAAGGACGACGTGAAAACTTGCCCTTGTACTCTGCTGTGGTGTAATCGATCTCTGTGTCCATTGTAGTCTCTTTAGTGGTGTTGTTGACTCCATAGAATGAAGGCACGACAAACCGAGGCGTATCGTCACCGGCAAATCCCGCACGTGTCGAATACGACCCTGGGTCCAACACAATGGCCCCTACTTCGTCTCCACCATACACTTGAGGTACATTACTGGCAGACATCTTGAGTTGTGTATTGGAGCCTAAGCAGTTATGTTATGGAGTGGTTTAGCAGCTGCAATTTTCACTGGTGTTGGTCCCGGGTAACCCCTGCCCCAGTAAATGCCAAATCACCATTGACCGTGAAGGAATGCCACTCCACACCATGCAACTTCGAACTTTCAATTTGGAAATTGACTACCCTGTGTATGGGGCCAAGTTCTTGGACGACCTGACCTTGGTGGTCGTGGGCGGGTACGGTGAAACCAACCCGGAGATCGGCAACAAGATCACCGCCTTGAAAGTCAACTTCCGTAGAAAGCACAAGAAATTGAAGAAGTTCCGTGAATTGACACTCCCGTACGTGTTTGATTACCCTGCGGCACTCGATACCAACGGCGAAATCATCCTTGTGGGGTTTAATGAGGAGATGTTCAACGAGGAACAGTTTGCGAACTTCCCAGACTTCTCCAACCTCCGCAAGTACAACTGGGAGAACGAGCATCTTGTGTTTGAGCGTCCAATTGAATTGTTCAAGAACTCAGAACGGTTCTCGTCGTATGTTGAGATGTGCTATATATCTGACGACGGAGGAGTTGGAGCTGTGTCTTCTTCCAACCAACGTGCTCCTAAAGTGGTGATCTTTGATCCTGCTGAGCTTAAGGTCAAGTACACATTGCCTACCACTAAGAACCTCAAGGTCGAAGATATGCACATTTCGCCAGACGGAAAACTTCTTGCATACATCACCAAGTCGACATTGGAAGCTGTTTCCACTGTCACTGGTCGGTCCTTACTTAAAGCTTCAGACTTTGGTGCCACTGTAGACACACTCCACAAGATCAGATTCATCTCCAACGACGAGGCATTGATTGCTGCGTCCTTGAAAAACAGCAAAGGGGCCTGTCTTATCTTGTACTCTGTGTCCAAGCTCCAAGTATTGAAAATCCATAAAATTGCCTCCAACATCCAGGAGATCACCTCATTGGATTACTGTCCTATTATTGACCCGACTTCCAAGAAGTTCGACTTGAACAATTCTCTTATTGCATTCTCCGGTAGCGACGACTCCATAACTATTTTGAGATACAAGAATTTCAAGAAAGTGGCCTCGTTCTCTAAACTCCAATCAGGAATCACCAAGGTGACGTTCTCGCCTACTGGTGAGTTTCTTGCGTCTGTGTCTTCTGAGAAAACTATCAACTTGATCAAGATCCAGCTCGACGAGTTGATCAGCTCAGGTCGTTCCAGCTGGCTTGTGTCGTTCGGGTACTCGTTGTTTGGTCTTATGTTTGTAGGAGTGGTTGCAGTGGTGATCCAGCATGTGATCAACAAACGAGTGTTTGACCAGATCTTCGAGCAGATTAAGAAAAATCGAGCAGACTCATCATCGTATTTCACTATGAACGAGATCGACGATGTCACTACTGCGTCGTATTCTAGTTCTAGTAAGACTTACGCTGCTCCTAAATCGGTGATTGAAGAAATCGTCTATGATGACGATATGGCTAAGTCGACCGTCCAATTGAACAGTGCGGCTGCGACTATCAGCAGACCAACTGTGACTCCAAACGCAAGAATTGTGACTTCTTTGGAGATCTCAGGTGACATAGCACTGGTGAAGACCAGAACTGTTCTTGATGATTCTTTGACTGAGCTTGCATCTTCTGCTTCGTCATTGGCTGATTCGTCTGAGGCTGTTTCTTCATCTGCCTCTTCTCTCTCTGAGATCTCATCTGTAGTCTACACTTCTTCACTGGCTAGTAGTTCTAGTGAGATCAACTCTATTGAAGACAAGCTGACAGAGTCGATTGTGGAACCTGTCAGTACGAAATCTATTGAGTCTATTGAGTCTGTTTTGTCTTCAACTGAGTCTTCAACTGAGTCTTCAACTGTGGCTTCTACTGAGTCTTCTACTGAGCTTTCTACTGAGGCTACTACTGAATCCTCTGCCGAGTCCATTGCCGAGCCCTCAACAGTGGATACCACTGAATCCTCTATTGAAACCACTGAGACATCAACAGAAACCGCTATTGAAACATCCACTCAGACCTCGACTAAGACTTCAACAGAAACTTCTACTGAAACTTCCACTGAAATGTCCACAGAAACTTCTACTCAGACTGACGTTTCCACAGAAACTTCCTTAGAAACTGCCACTGCTACTTCCACTGAGACTTCTATTGAAACTGCCACTAAAACCGCAACAGAGACTTCAACTGAAACGGAAACGAAAACCGAGTACGAAACCGCTTACGAGACTGCTTATGAGACTATTTATCACACTGTCAAAGAGACTGAGTCTTCAGAGGAAGAATCGCCAGTTTCCCTGGTGGCTACTCCTGAACCTATTATTGAAGACCCTACAACAGTTGGATCCACGGAACAGTCGTCAGAAACAACAGCTGCTACTGTTTCTACTCCTCTGCCTGTCAGTTCTGGTTCTGAGACTGTTGAAACTTCTACTGTTGCAGTTATCTCGGAGGAGGCATCTGAAGACAGCGTTGAACCTGAAGAAATCAAACAAGATTATGTTCCTTTAGAGTTTGACAATGTGGAGTACGGTACGGTTGAGGATCATACAATTGCTGAGTCGACGAGTTCTCAATCTTCTGAATCGTCGGTTGAACCAACTTCTGTTAATTCTGAACCTTCATCTGAATCATCGGCTGAATCATCGGCCGAGCCATCTTCTAGCAGTTCTGAGTCAGAGAAAAAATGGACTGTTTCCGAAGAACCAGTTGTCACTTTGCAAGAACCTACGCCTGTAACTCTGGAGACTGTTCTTGATGTCACTGTTCCAGAACCAGAACCATTGACAATTGAGACTACTAGTTCTCATGAGACTCCTATTGCAACCGAGGTGTTTGAAATGCCTGAGGAGGATCCAGAGGTGTCAGTTGAGTCTTCAGAGACTATTGTCACTGAATCGAGTGTACCAGTTGTAAAAGAAACTGAAGTTGCTGAAACTAGTTCTAAAGAACCAGTGGCAACTACTTCATCTGTCACTCCTGTTTCGTCTGATATTCCAACTGAACAAGCAAAAGACGAACTGACTAAAGAAACAATGGCTTCAAGTCCAGAAATTGATCCAGAGACAGTTGAGACATCAGTTGACCAAGACGTAAAACCTGACGTGGAAGACGTTTCTGTTGAAACAACCCCAGAAATTGTAGCTACTCCATCAGCCAAGAAACCTGAGCAAGCAGTCAGCAAAGAAGCTCTCAAAGAGACAGCTAAGGAATCTTCAGGGCCTGTCAAAGAAACTTCAGAGCCTGTAATTGAGTCTTCTTCTGACACACCTATTCCTGAAACCACACAAGTAAAGGCATCAAGCGAAGAAAACAGCGCTCTGGAAACTAGCAGTGTTGACTCTGTGAGTTCTACTGCTACTTCTGAGTTGTCTGATATTTCTGTTGAGCCAGAATCTACAGCAACTTCTGCTACTTCTGATGCATCAAAACCAAAATACTCTAAAATTCAAACTCTGACGGTGGTGGAGTACGTGACTGTGGACGAAGAGCCAGAGTCAGAGACTTCGAAGACCTCCGAACCTCTCAGAGACGAATTATGAATAGTTTAGCATGGCATATACGTTTGTCTTATTGTACAGTATAATATTAAGTATAGGCTGTAACAGATATCCAGCAGTGCCGAGTAGAAAGAGTATAAAAATGGTAACTCAGCAAAGATAAAAACTAAACAAACCGAAAAAAATGCAACTGTAATAGTATGGAGGACTATTCAATAGTACCACCAACTTCTCCTCACCCAAAATAACTAATGTGTCTGCAACTTAAGAGATGAGAACAGTAATTGCAACTGACAATCATCAACATATAGAAACAAACAGAAGAAAACAAAAAACAAAAAATATACCACAAACAAAACATAAAACACACAGAACAAACAGACAAATAGAAGGAGAAGTTGAGGTCCAGAGAGAATGCTAATTGCTTTTCGCACTTGTTCTTGTTCTTGTCACTTTTGATGGTATCTTATAACCATCGCGTAATTTAAACAACCGATCAGAGGTCATCTTCATATCACACCAATATGCGCTCCATTAAATACATCCTCATCAAGCACAGTAAATTAAGCACAGCTCATCAAACGCCTACCTACTTCTTCGCCAACTTCTCGATGATCGCAAAGAACTTCTCTGCTTCCTCATACTTCTCAGTTGGCGTCATGCTCAATCTTGACAATCGTTTTTCGGTTGGGATTTCTGGTGCCTTTGGTGGAGCAATTGGTTTGTCCTCGTCACTTTTATCCAACGGATCTTCTTCTTTACTGGTCAACGGCGACTTTGGATCAATACTTTCATCGATATCTTGCAAGAACTTCGAATCTCCTAGCGTCTTCTCCTTGGAACTCTTCCGAGGACTACTGTCAAATCCAAACCTTTCGAACTTGGTCACCAAATTTGGATCCGGGGCTAGGTGTCTTTGAGGAGCAACTGGGGCTAACAACTTACTCTGTTTCAGCCGAGAGAGAAAACTCTTGGTCTTTGTAGCAAACACTGACGACCGCGAACTGAAACTGCTTCTCAGACGTCCAGAAACAGATCCTTTCTGATTACCAATGAACGGTAGTTTATGGCCAAAACTCCTACTGTTCTTGTGGTACTTCGAATCCACAAACTCGTTCTCGTCGTCAGAAACAATGTACCTGTCGAAATCTTCTAGTTCAAAACTGGTCTGCGTTTCCACCACCATCTCCTTGCCATACAAATAGTCATTATCAGCAAACGTCAGAGCAATCGACATGCCTCTGGTCTTATCTTTCTCCCCGCCATTCTGTCCAAACATATCATGGTTTGAGCTGTTGGCACTGAGACTGTTGCTCTTCAAGTTCATATGAAGATACTCGGTGATGATGCGCAACTCCTGCTCGTTGATATTGATGTTGTTGTTCTGAAAGAACATGAAGATCAAGTAGAACAAGTCGTTTCCAAGAAAGATGATTAAGAACTTGCGGAGGTTTTTTAAATTCTGGAACCTGCGGAAGAAATCGTTGATTGTTGAAGCCTTGGTCAAATCGTCTGCCAGATCGTCTGGAACTTCTCCAGAAGCTGGTCGACGAGTTTCCGTCGGACTACTGTTTCCCTTTCTGCTGGAATAGCTGCCATTCAGAGCCATACTGTAGTGTTTCTCGGCACTGAAATCAAGCTTGCGGGTTCTCAAATGGGATCCTATTCGCTTGATAGTGTTCTTAGACCCAGTGTCTTGCTTGTGTTCTTGCAAATCCTCAGTATACAACCGTTCGGTGATCAAATTGAAATACGTCAGGATGATCTGAGACTTGACAGAATTTGGAGCAAACGGATTCTTGCAACATTTCATAAGATGGGTGTAACAGTTTGCCTCTGCGATGAACCGCATACTTAGGGCATTCCGTTCCGCTGACACCTGGTCATACACTGCGTTGTCTTCACATGCCATGATTATAAGAATCTCGTTGGCCTCTTTCTTAGCTGCTTTCAACTTGATCATTCGCCGTAGTTCTTTTCTGGTAAGCTGGATCTTACTCATGGAAGAAGACGTTTTCACACTATGAGGCATCACTGTCTTCTCTTTCCCCGAAACTGAATTACTTCTTTGTGTTGCTGGTGACTGTGTTGGTAGCTCTGGTACATCTTCATGTTTGTTTCCAGTCACTTTATGGTACAAATTGCCAAACGATTTCCGAGGACTGAGTCCGATTTTCTTGAAACTGTCCTTGCTTTCTTTACTAAGCAATCCTCTTTTAGGAGTGAACGGGTCTTCTCTGGCAGTTTTAGATACGCCGTTGTGCTGTGGGGTATTCTCCGGTGAGGGTTTTGGATCTTTTGTCTCTTTTGTATCCTTGATAGGTTGGACCTCGGTGGCTTTAGACCGTTCTATGTTGCTGGTATTACTTCCACGCCTAGCAGTGATGATGACTCTATTCTGTAAGTTTCTCAATATCCCTGCCGACTTAGACTTTCTGAGCTGTCTGTTTGCACTCTTGGGCTGTGGTTCTTTAGGCAACCTTGCTATGGACTCCAGTTTCTTGACACTTTTCTTCGGACTGGTTTGAGGGGGAGGCTGTTTCTTAGGAGAATCACTGAGTTTTCTCGGTTGAGACTTCTCCGGTTCTGGAGCTGCCTTATCAAACTCCACTGCATCAGTTTCCCCACGACAGTTTTCTCTGATTAATCTCATAGAATGTGGATTTGCAAACATATCCAAGCTCAATGATGCATGGACATTGTTATAAGGTAAGAGTAACTTCTCGAAATAATCTGTAATCTCGTCGATGAAATTCAATTTCTGGAAGAACTCAAGCGATTTCTCAAACTGTAAATTCTCGGTGGTGGTGTTGCGGAGCTCGTTAGTCTTGCTGCCTTTGATTCTGTTATGATGGATTTCTTTCTTTAATGCGTTCAAGTCGTTTCTGAGATAGTTCTTGAACTTCAACACATAATTCACCAAAGTCAATTGAAGAACTACAATATCATAGTTGACGTTGGCCAACCCTCCTACAAGCTTGGGTTCTGCTTTGGAGAACTCTTGTTTCTCATCAAGTTGCAACCTGATCATCGAGAAACATCCGTACATCAACACCTGCAACACCTTGATAGGTTTCACCGAGCGGTACTCGAACAACGTCGACATGATAGGCATATTGCCTTCGGTTGTTTTTAGATGGTTGATGAAGAAGAACCGATCTAAACATTCGAACGGAAGCGTAGTGATCAAGTTACCGATATTTTTATAGAACCCCATGGACAAGTTAACTTTCCTGTTCCAGAACTCCGGTTCTAAAGCGTCGCTATCAGCACTGATATCGTCCTGGAACAGTTTAGCCGAACGAGACTTGCTGAACTTGGACATTCCAGGAGACGCAGTGTTGGTCTTTGGGTCCTTTGATTTATGGATCGCTAGCTTGGTTTCAAGACTGATCAACTTGGCAAAGAACAACATGATGACATGCAACTCGTTGAAATCCACTGCACCGGCGTCCTTGAACAATCTACGGGTGACTGCGGTTTCTATAAGGGCAATATCAAACGACTGGTGTGAGTCTCTGAGGGGCTCGCAGTTGGGTAGACGTTCGTTCAAGTCTGTCATTTTAACACGAGGATTCAAATCATGATGTAACTGCAGAAGTATCGGCTGTAACTTGGCGGAAATCGAAGATAATGTAGGAGATCGGGAGAACGAAGTGGCTCCACTATGACGTTCGCTGTGTCTTTCACTGTACCGTTCACTATGACGATCGCTAAGTCTATCACTAAGTCTGTCACTGGAATCACCACTGTTGGCACTGAGTCTGCTAGTACGAGCTCCGGGGCCTTCCAAAAGTGGAACGGTGGCTCCGGTGGAGAAGTTTATACACTGCTTGAAATTGTGGAACAACACATAGAGAGTCTTAAGTAGTTCAATGATAAGCCCTTCACACAAGTCGGCATCACAGTAGCGGAAAAAGATCCAGAGAATGTTCTTGATGTTGAAAAGAATAAGGTTGACGAGCTTGACGACTATCAGCAGGAAGTTGCTGATACTGTGGTACGGGAGACTCTTCTTGTAGAACACTAGAAACACCAATCTCACAGGCGAGATCAACAACCGCAAGTGTTCGTTCTGCTCGGACACAGACCGAGTGTGCACTATGGAGATGTCCTGGATGAGGATAATGAGGTTGCAGAGCACCGCGTAGGGGTTCAGGAGTGCGCACACGTTGAACTTGTCGAACACCGTCTTGTTGACAAGGAGGCAGTTGGCGACCGCGAGGTACAACCTCACCAACTGGAGCTTGTAGTCGAGCTTCTTGGAGATGAGGTACACGCTGGTGAGGTTGCTGGCAGCAGCGAAGAGCTTCTCGACCGTGGCAAGGCTGAAAAACTTGACAAGGATCTGGTGGTGCTTGCTCAATGCGTTCAAGTAGCCTATGAGGTGTGCGATCTGGTCGAGGTTGCCGGCCTTTGCAAGAGCAGAGCTGCGGCTTTTCGCAGAGATCAAGTCGATTAGGGCATTGAACTGGTTGGCCGAGATGTTGGCGACAATGAAATCCTCCGACTCTTTGTTGATCATCTCCGAGCCATGGCCTGCTGCTGTGTCAATGTAATAAGGTTGTGAAAACAACTCAAAAACCGGGTCCCCAGGAGGGTTGCAGCTCCCGCCTAGCGCACCGGCGACTGGCCCCCGCAGCTTCCGGCGGCACCGGCCCACCAGCAACAATTACCCGGACGTAGACGGTTGCGGGCCCCGGGGCGATGGCGATTTTCTGAGCTGGAACTAATTCTCAGTTACTCAATCGCACCCAGCAATGAGCAGCGGAGACCAGGTGTTTGCACAGTTCAAGCTTGTTCTTTTAGGGGAGTCGGCCGTGGGCAAGTCCTCGATCGTGTACCGGTTCATCAAGGACCAGTTTGATGAGTTCCGCGAGTCCACGATAGGCGCCGCGTTCCTCACCCAGTCGATCCAGTTGGACCCACAAACAACGATCAAATTTGAGATCTGGGACACCGCAGGGCAAGAACGGTACAAGTCGTTGGCGCCGATGTACTACCGGAACGCCAACTGTGCGGTGGTGGTGTACGATATCACCAACGAGTCGTCGTTGTTGAAGGCCAAGTACTGGGTCAACGAGCTCAAGAAGTACTCACTCAAAAACAAGGACATTGTCATTGCGCTTGTGGGCAACAAAACCGACTTGCAGGGGTCGCGCAAGGTCGACAAAAACCTTGCGTTCGAGTACTCCAGAGAAGAAAACTTGTTGTTCTTCGAGGTGAGTGCCAAGTCTGGAGCAGGGGTGTACCAGGTGTTTGAACTGATAGCTCGTAAGTTGCCGTTAAACGACGCCAAGGACTCCGGCCGCAACGGCAGTGGCTACGCTGCTGTCGATTTAAACAAGTCGAATTCTGCTGAGTCCGGATGCCAATGTTAATTATTTCCAGCTTACGTGTTCCCTGGTTCTCTTCCGGTTGCATCCGTTATTAGGCTGTGCCTTTATTAATCATACTTGGCTAGACACTAAGGCTCCATCATTCTGGTACAAACATGTCTGGTATCAGATTGACAGGACACAAATCTTGTCCACATGTCTGACTCTCTGTGTTTGATCAGATTCTTTGACTACATTTATTTAACTGTTGATTTTTTTTTTTGGTTCCAGCGTTGATTTCTCTTTTGCTTTGCACCTCTTTCGATTTATCATTCCTAATACATTTTTATTGACTTGGACACACTGTGCCGGCTGCACCCCGTACTAAACCCCCGCGGTTTCGGGACTCTCCTCGCCGTGTCACGTGACACCACACCCGCATTGAAACCAAGATCTCGCTATAATTACACTGTTCTTTCATATTTCCAATCTATACCTTATACTATGGAAGTGACGCTAGCTGATGGAGAGTACGATATTGATTTGTCGTCTTTATTACAAGACAAAGCCGCCAATATAATAGAACCTGGCAAGGCGTTCACCAAAACAAAGTCGACTAATGATAAGTTCAATGATCTATTCCAATTAAAGTGTAAGTAGCAAACCAGTTGCACTTGTACAGTCAACATATACTAACGGACCAGTCTTCCAGTATCCTCCAAACATGTTGTCGGAGCCCGACTTCAGTCTCTATCCTCGTAAGTCGGCTCTTAACCATTATCTTGTGTCTTCACAATCGACATCTAATAATAAGGAGTTGACACAAGAAGGCACTGCCGTCAAGGCTAAGGACACTGACTATATGTTAGTGTTTGACCCGGACACAAAGCGGATGAACTTGTGTGGGCTCAACGCCGTGATCCGTGTTAACAAACCTCGTAATACCAAAAAGAACCAAGCAGAGTTGAAAGAGTTGCGAGAGTCGTACAAAGAACAGCTGCGAGTGCCGGTGGACAAACCTAAGCCTAAGTCTAATAAATGGGAGAATTTGCAGCTGCAGCCGAAGAGTCTGGCTGCGCCTGTGGAACCCGATAATGACGATTTGAATTTCGATAACTTTGATCAGTTTGATGACGAGTTGTCGTTCTATCGTGATGATGAAGAGGAGTCTAAACCTGTCAAGAAAGTAGCGTCTAAGAAACCTCCTTCACAATCACCACAGCTGCTTGATTCTCCTGATGCGATCTTCCCAGAAGTGGCTACTCCAGGTAATCAGAAACATAACGACGATGACGATTTGGAGCTAGATGGGTTGGAAGAAGAACTTGAAGATGAGTTGGACCAAGTGCTAGGTGAAGAAGACGATGCCAATGATGGAGACGGGGATTTCTCAGGGTTTGAAATCGATGAGGATCCTGGCGATGTTAAACCAAATACGTCTTACAGTGGGTCTAATCCGTTTGGAGTAGGATCTGCAAGACCTATGAGTTTAAGAGGGTTGGCCCAAAGAGACGACGACGATGAGATGAGCAGTAGTGAGGAGGAGTAGGCGTGTGTGTCTTGGCACTTACTCGTGGTACTTGGTTCTTAGCACTCTTTTTGACTGCTCTCTCATAGTCCTTGCCTGCTCTCTCCGTTACTTGAGTCTTACTTGGTATTGGTTACTGTCTCATAGTACTTCGTTCTTACTTAGTACTATTATTGGTTACTCTCTCATAGAGCTTGGTTCTTAGCTGGTATCTCTCATCATCTTATTAAACTTCAACTGGTTTGTTTGTTTTTTGTTACTTTTTTTACAAAACTGTTTGAGATACTTGAAACTTACCTCTGAAACACATCAACATTTGGCAATGCTAGGCAATCCTCAATCATTCACGATCTCATACAACTGCCCAATAGAACACAATATTGACGCCCACGCCTTTCTTGTCTACAGAGCTTAGGAGTTGGCTCCACTACATTCACAAATGACTTAATCCATTATAATCAACTGCCCCATCTAACAACGCCCCGTCTAGCACCTCCCGCGGCCACCCCTCACAAATTATATACTGACCCTAACCGATCGATCTTGATATAGTCCTCCTTAGATAGGTTCACCTTGTTAGTGAACGCATACACAAGCACTCGTTTCGACACTGCTTTCAACTCCTGTACTTGGTTGGCCTGCATATCGTTGTAGTACTGGGTGCCTGAGATCCGACCTATAAGCTCGTTGACGGTGTGCATCGTGATCAAGAGCAAGTTAGGAATGTTTCTTGTAATGTACGGTGGATGCTGAGCTTGGCCCTGGACAATGGCTGGAGTAGATTCTGGGTCAATTGGAAGAATCTGCAACTGCTTGATCAACTTGAACGTCGACTCAAAGTCCGAGGCAATGAATTTCTGCTTGATATCGGCAATAGTCAACAACTTCTGCAACACCTGTTTTGCTTGAGCATCTGGTACTTTTGAAGGATTCAACTCGTACATGTTCAACAAATTCTTACCTGTTTGGATAGGCTTGTACTGTTGTTCAGAGTCTGGATTGATTGGCTCAAAGATATCGGTGCTGGAAAGAAGGTCTCCTAAGAGTTTGTTGACAATAGCAAACACCTTGGCATGGTTCTCTGCCAATTGGTACAAGAGCAAACTGTCATACACTCTTCCTTCTTGGCCGCATCTTTGAGCAGCCTGCTCAGTGATAGAACTCAAATACTGTTCGGTACCACTGGTAGTGGTTCCTTCGTTCACATACAAGAGTTTCTGTCTCTCCTCAATACGACCTGGGTACCGTGCTCCAGCACTGTTGAAGGACCCAAAAAGAAGATGGAACTCTTTAGTTTCAGTCACCAATTCTCTAATAGCCTCGCGAGTAAGTTCACTGTAGACGTTGCCGTTTTCGCCAGCCTCGAACGCCAAGTTGATCAACAACAAATACTCAAGGGCCACCTTGGTGTCGGACATCCGGAAACTTCTGGTGTAGTAACCGACCAACCGAGCATAATTGAGTCTGCCGCGTTTCCCTTTTTCTTTCTCCACAAGCAAGTTCAGGGTGGTTTTCCAGCTGTCAATTGGACCTTTCTTGGCTCTGATCAATCCGTAGTAGGTCAACCCAATACCCAAATGCACTGCCTCAATCTCGTTGACTGCAAACGCATACTGCACTGCTTGCTCATACAACCCAACCAAAAGCAATGTCTGGAGATACAACGGGTTGTTGGCACTGTGGTTGAAATAGTCTGGCCCAAGTCTGGCGACTTTCTTCTGGAATCCCTGCAATTTGTTAGTGATGTTCTTCGAGCCTAACCCTGAGTCGCTGGTCTCATCGATCAACATGAAATGAACCCAGAGCCACTCCTCAAGCAGCAGGGACACAGCAAAGTTGTATTTCAGAGTCAAGTCGCACTTGCCCACGATTTTGTACACTGCGATTCTGAACGGGTCTACAGTAGGCAGACTCTTGAACTTGTCAAACTCCTGCTGCATCTGAGCCTTCAAGTTAGCAGGCAACCCTGGGTTGCCAAGGGCTTCTTGCTTGGAGCTTTCAATGAAACTCTTCAAGAACCCTCCGAAGTTGCTGTCGATCTTCTTGAAGTCTCTTGCACTGTCACTGGTGACCTCAAGAGCTTCTTCGTAACAACCGGCTTTAAGCAAATTGAATATCAACGCCCATATGGGCACGTCGTTCACAAGAAGCACGTTCGGGTAGCTGTTGACCTTCTTCTTGAACGCATGCAAGTAGTAGCTGACCTTGTTCAAGTTGGTAGGCAACCCAGACCCTGCTTCTGAGGCGTCGTCTGAGGCTGTTCGTTTGTGGTAGACACGATTAACCGCACTCAAGAACCGCGCCTCAAGGTATTTTATGCTGTTACGAACAATCTTGTTGCGTAGACTGGCACCTTCTTCCAGTCTGAGCTTCTGGTACTGTTCAAGGAACGCTCTTTCTGTGATGAGATTGGTCTCGGACTCGCCAACAAGACTGGTGATGATTTTCCAGCACTCGTTGACCTGTTTAGTTTTACTGTCGGTAGCGTCTTTTGTGGCATCGTGGAAACATGTGGCTATAGGGAACGGTTTAAGGTCTTGTCTGACATTGTTGAGCTGGTACACGATCATCGCGTACTTTTCAAACTTGTCTCTCATGGAGAACTCGTTGACTTTAGCAAGTTTAGCATCGATTGGTAAATCAGCAAACTCCCCACCTCCAAGTCTTGGGCCCAACACTGCATGACCAACCGTAGCTTTGCCCCAGTTGTTGAAAAAAGCATTTGCCGCATCGTTGTCGTCAGGCACGTTTTTTGCACCTACAGTTCTCAGCGGCAAGTCAGGCTGCGACGTAGCATCACCTTTCTTTGGCTGGATTCCAAACGACGCATAGATCTCGTCTTTCCGTTTGCGCCAGTTCATCGAGATGTTCTGGTTCACATAACTGTCGAAATCACGAGCAGCCACCGTCAATGACTGCTCAATTGCTGCAAGGATGTTCTCTTCTTTTCTGTTGTTCAAATTGATATCGAAATCAGTGGTGTAACTAGGCACAAGTGACCCTTCGGCTACTGCACTGGTTTCCTTTCCAACAGTACGAATCTCTGTTTCAAGATCTTCAATGACAATCCCACTGCCCGCAAGAAGATAATGTGCCTTTGTGAAGTTGGCATCTTTGTCCTTCGTGGAACTACGCAAATCGACAATCCGTTTCTTCAATTCACTTGATCCCAATTGTACGGTACCAAGCTTAGAAGCACTGGTCGGCAAATTGTTGGAGGTCTCAATCAACTCTTTTAAAAGCCTCAGACCCTGTGTTGATGAGCTCATTGTTGATCTAGAACCTGGTCTTTATATTAAGAAACTTAGCAAATTTCAACAAGTGTTGTATATGTTGATTCTTGGAAACTCTATATATTGTTTACTGTTTTTTCACCTGGTGTTCCAGTTACCCGGACACAGACTCCACGGTCTACAGTTCTCAAGCTACTAAGACCAGACCTAAGTTGCTCACTAATGACAGTAATAGCGTTCATAACCAAGTTTGATATTCTAAAAGGATATGAGGTTGTTTATCAAAGCAGCGAGAGTCCATGTCTTAAAGATATAGAGTACAGAGCACTTCCGTCGGGGTTGCATGAATCGACTTATGATGTGGTTCGGTTCCGAGTAGCAATGGATCAGCAACAGGACCAGGATCTGTCAATGTACGGTGTTTCTATATATCGACAGAACGGGATGAACGACGACATCGACTCTGCGGACCGTGCCAGCGTGAAAATGTATTCTGTTGGTGTTGTCTTCACTTCGATTGCTGGGTCTCATTTGGACCAATTGCTCAGTCTGTTTGACAGTCTGTTGAACACATTCATCAACCAAGAGAACAGTGCGAGTCTCGAAACAGAGTTTGTAGATACAGTTGCCACGCAGTTCAAGCAGGTCACTAGCAAGTTCCAGGAGTCTGAGTCCGAGGCCAAAGAGTATTTCTGGAACGGGTACACTCTGGAAGCAGTTGTCAACAGTGTAGGGCCGTACTTCTACAAGCTATGGCGATATATTTTGGCAAACCAACGGATCCTAGTGCGGAACCTGTTTGAGAAAAACCGCAAGAACGAGCTTATCATCAACTACAACACCTTGCTTATAAACACACTTGACCGTATTGCTGGCGATGCGTTGGAAACTGTGTTCCCGGACTCCAAGACCGTCCGCTCGGTTCCTCTATATAATGTGTCGTTGCACGACGTTGAGTTGTTGAAACAGTACTCTAAAACAGGCCAGGGGTTCATCGCTTCTACGTCTGACGATCTTATTCTCACCAAACAGAACCTCTATGACTATTTGTTAGAGTTTGACACTCTTACCAAATGGCCAGTGTTGAAGAAGATCACCAAGTTGCCTAACAGTTCCCATTTATACAAATCACAGCTAGTCAAGTTCTCGCAGTCTGATCTCCACTACTTTTCTCAAATATCCACTGCTGCTGTTCTGCAGGACTTGGCTGGTGAAGTCGATAACTCTTGGCTTGGCTTACTTGGTGAATGGTTGTATCGGTACCATCAACCAAAGATCGACGAGTTTGGACTTATTGACGAATCGGTCACTCCAGAGACTTTCAAAAATGCTACGTCTCTGCCAGCTACTTCTCTGGAGTCTCCTGTTTCTCAAGAAACCGATCTAGTTAGTACTCCTTTACACGCTCTACTGCAGTCTCAATCAACTCCTCAATCTTTAGAGTCTCATTTCGAGTCTCTTTTAACCATCTACAGAGCCACAATCTCTGATATCATGAAAAACAGTGACGCAGACGACGCTACTCAAGAAGCCGTCGACGAACTGTACGATGATTCTGACGATTCTCCACTGGATATCGTTGATATCACCTTTGCTGATGTTGCTAATCTTAATCTTAATCCGTTCCTTGAGGATGATCAACGATTTGTCATACTGTTCATTGAGACTCATTATAATAGACAAGCCAAGATCACTGGGTGGCAGGCTTGGTGTTGTTGTTAGGTGGTGGTTTACTGTGTTTTCTGCTATACATCTTACAGTTTAGTTCTTGTGTTTTGTGTTTACTTGACATGTTTCGGTCGCTGATTATGTTTTGTTGCAACGGTCTACATGTCTTAACATACGCCTTTCACTAAGTATATAGAGTTACAAACATCTAGATTCTAATGCCTGCTGCTTTCATTAATTATACAAACATCTACGATTATCCGTCATCAAATCTTCATTCATTAATTGTTCTTTAATACTATTGGCAAACGCCTCATAAGTGAAACTGTAGAAAACTGTAGAGAAGTGGATTCTAAGAGCTTCAATGAACGGTAAACCAGTTCTCCACAATCAATAATTGAGAGTCGCCCTTGTTTACCGTCCCACACCATGGAGAATCGATAAAAGTGCGTTGGCTGGAGTGTTTGACGGAGTAGGTCCTGAAGACTGGTCTTGGCCGTTCTGCATAACTGACAAAAGCTCATTCAGAGACGAAGAAGTAGGTTTTTGAGGATTAGGCTGTTTCAATAACGACAACAAGTCGTTGGAACCAGTGTTGGTGACCGGTTGGGGCGATTGAGACCGTGGTTTTCTCAAAAGCGACAACAAATCACTGCCTCCAGTAGACAATTTAGGACTGGCCAGGTGGTTTTTAGGGGTCGATTGTCTTTGGAGAACCGACATTAATTCTGACGAGCTGTCACGATGGTACTGATCCATTGGAGCAAGGTTCAAATAACTTGTAGCCAAAGGAGTGTCATTAGAACTGGCTTTCGGATCTTTCAACGCAGGGCTGGTAGTGTATTGAGATGATTGCTGATTGGTCGAGCCATTTGAAGTACGACTGGTAGAAGGCTCAGGCTGTTTTCCAAGCATTGACAACAATTCACTTGCTTGAGACTCTGCAGTCAGGTCTGGTTCACGTTTCAAAATACTGATTTTCTTAGGATTAATGGATTCTGCCGGCAGTTGTTGTTTCGAGTTCAATAAAGAGAGCAACGAGTTGGACCCAGACTCGTCGTAGGTACTTTGTGGGGTACTTGGAGCCTGAGGAGTCTGGTTCTTTCCATGTAATAAAGCCAACAAGTCTGACGACTGGCCAGATTCTTGACGGGACAGGTCAACATTAGCAGTTGGTTTTTCGCTGGTGTTGGAAATAATGTTGAAGAGTCTCTGAGACTGTTCGGCATTGGACAATTTTTCTTCTTTTCTATGAAGCAAAGAAAGTAAAGGATTGACAGATTGGCTACTTGATTCGGAGCCGTCGTCACTGGCAGCGCCTTGAGGTTTAGTAAGAATCGAAAGAAGTTCTTTCTTGGACGATTCCGAAGGCTGGGCTCTTCTGTTTTTGGTTATAGTAGCAATATCAAACGACGGTTTGGAAAACGTTCCTGGATTAGGCACTGGCATATAAGACAAACTTTCAGACGTAGATTCCACTGGTTGAGGGTTCTGGGTGGTAGGAGCAGGTTGTGGCGGTGCGAATTGCTGTTGGCGGAGTGGAACATGTTGTTGAGGAGGCTGATGGTAAGGAGACCCTGCCAACATCGGGAACCCTGGATACATAGGGAATGGAAGAAGGTACTGGAAAGGGTACTGGAACTGAGGCATAATAGGAACAGGAGCCTGGTGGGCAGGTGACATTGTAGAAGGAATGGTGTGTGGAGAACCGTTGTGGACTCCATTGGAAACCCCTGGAGTTGCAGGGTTGAGAAATTTCTCCAATATAACAGGAATGGGGTTTTCGTTTGTTTTCTGGGTCCGGGAGTTCAACAAGTTGAGGATATCTCTTCCTGCATCGATCTGTTTCTTGGCAGCAGAATGATGGTTCTTGGACTCTCCAATACTCAACAACTCCTTCAACTTGGACTCGGCATACTTCTTCAAGTTCTCCTCGTCGTTAAGACCCTTCTGTTTGTTGACCCACGCACCAATAGGTTTCAACATCGAGTTCAACAAGTAGTACGAATTAGAATTACCGTTGTTACAGTCACGCACCACCTTCTTCCAGTTGCGCCACTTAATCTCCTTGATCTCGTTTCTCACCAACGGCTGGAACACCGTGTCCTCGGAAATGTTCTTGATAAGGTATATTTTGTAGTTCTTGCCACGGATCGTTCTCTCCACATACTCCGACTCTTCAAGCACCGCACTAGCATCGAACCCCGTCTCCTCCAAACACTCCCGAATAGCACAGCTCTCGTCGGTCTCGTCCTTGTTGATCTTTCCTCGCGGGAAGCTCCATGACGAAGACTCCATACCTTGCAACAACAATATCTTGGTCAACGACTCGTTGAACAATGCTACACCTCGCACGGGAATCGTCTGTTTGTACTTTCCAAATCGCGCCAACGCATCGTTAGGGTCCCCCCACTGCCATATCAAAGGACACACGTCCAATATCTGCCGCGAGAACCCTTTCATTTTCAACATAGGCAACTTGGGGTTGATGGCTCGGATGAAATCCACATAGAACCATTGTGCTTCTTCTATCTGGAAGAACACTCGCTCTATCGAAGACAAGTCTTCGGGTGGACAGTTGATAATAAACCTCACCACCAAATCTTCTAACACGCTCTGCAAGCTTGCATTGGCAAACCCTTCTCTTAAAGCTATGGACATTGTTGTGGGTTTTGTTGAGGAGTCGTCGTCTATATTACTCGAGTTGAAACCATGGAGAAGGCGGGTAACTCTGGGTTAGTTGGAGGAGGATACAGGTTCACAGTGTTGAAGGAAGTTCTAATTAGAGGAAGTGAATGTGTTAAGGAAATGAGTCGAGAGAAGTTATTAGAGTGGCGTAGTGGCGTGGTTTATTTTGGTTATTAAGGTTTGTGCTGTGTAAGTTGGGTGTTACGGAGTTGACTACAGTGTAAATTATAGTGCAGGTAGACTATGGGTTATAATGTAAGTGTAGTACGGTAGTTATCTTGGATTGTCTGTTTTCGACTGCCTGTTTCTTTGACTCATATCTCTGTCGTTGCCTGTTTCCTTGACTACTTGTCTATTAAATTGAGCGTCTCTTCAGCTACCCATCTCTCTAGCATCTCTCTCACTAAAGCTTCAAGCACCATCTACTCACTACACAATCCATAACAAAATCACGAATTTACTCAAATAAAAACACTAGGTTGGAACTCAATCCACTAAACTCCGCCCATTTCAAGTACATATGTACCTAGCTCTGTATATCAACTGACAAGTCTAGACAATCACTAGCTTAGCCAATCGCCTCATGCCTCTAGGCAGCAAGATTGATCTTCTCAGTAGCATCAACCAAGGCACGGTACTCTCTTTGAGTCTTGGCCTGTTCCAAGAAAATCTTGTACTTGGTGTCCAACAACTTTCTGTCTGGATCGTTGTCAGACGAAGGCTCAACCACTCTACCTGGACCAGACAATTTCTCCATCACAGCCCACAACTTGTCGCCTGGTTTCTCGGCAGTCTTCTTACCGACAGACGATCTTCTGACACCTTCCTTGGAGATGTTCAACTTGTCGTTGAACACTTTCTCGAATGCTTTGTTCTGAGCACCAAACGAGATGGTGGCTCCACCCTCGTCCTCACTCTCAGACTCGTCAGAGTCTGCTGGCTTGGCGTTGGCTGGTGCAGTCTCAAACTCAAACTCGTTCTTCTCTTCCATAGGAGTCATCACTGGGAATGGGAATCCCTCTGGGCCAGAAGCTCCTGGGTTCATTGGAGCCATGGCAGCAATGTTACTGGAACTGGCAGTGGCTGCTGGGGCAGTATAAGGAGATGGCAAGTCGCTGTGCAATGAATGCTTGATGAACGAGTTACCTGCACGGATATTGATCGAGTTGGTTCTCTTCAAACTCTTTGGCACACTCTCTGCAGCAACGGCTCCCAAGATAGCAGAGCCAAACACCACAGCAGCGTCAATGTACCGTGGGATCACCACTGGTTTACCAACACAGTCGGCCAACAACCGCATGAGCAAACCGTTTCTGCACTGACCTCCGGACATGAACACTGCCGAGATCTTGTGGCCGGCATCCTCCATGGCCTCGATGATCTGTCTTGTTTGTTGGGCAATGAACTCACATGCTCCAAGGTAAACAATAGCCAAGTCGTTCAAAGACGAGTCCATGGACTGACCAATGATAGCTGCACGCATCGATGGGTCGGCAATAGGAGATCTGTTACCGTGGAAGTCACCGTACAAGAACAAATGTTTGGCCAAGGCCACCACCGACCGTTCTTTTCTCTCAAGCTTCAACCGTTCCAAAGTAGAGTTCAAGTAGTCGAACTTGGAGATATTGGAAGCATCGGCTTTCTGAGACAACTCACCGTAAGCAGGATGTGTAGAAAGAACATGAGCCAACAAGGCACCGGTACAGGATTGACCACCTTCAGCAAGCCAGTATCCTGGAGCCATGATGTCTCTGTAAGGACCCCAAACACCGGGGACAAAAACAGCGTCCTTGGACATCACACAGTGACAAGTAGAAGTACCAGCAACAGCAGCCAATCTTCCGGTGGCTTTCTCGATTCCAGAAACTTCCAAGTCTTGTTTGTCCAACGCAGCAATTGGTACGTCGGTCTTGCCAGCAATGGTTCCAATCCATCCAGAGTAACAGTCAATGACACCAGATCCAACCTGACAGTGAGTGGTGAGTCCCAACTCGTCAGCAGCACGTGCGGACAATGGGCCCACAGCCTCACCGGCACTGAACCATTTACCAGTGGAGCCTGGAGCACCTCCGAGTTTCTTGAATCCGTCGGCAACAAGCTCTGGCAAGTCGATCTTCTCAAGGAAGTCCTTGGACCAACCAGTGGTGGAACCATCGACCCCCGGAGGAACAAGACCCTGCTTGCACACGGTGGAACAGTAACTACGGTGGTGCACCGAGGTGGCCTTGTACACCAAGAAGTCAGGCAAGTCAAAGAACAAGGTGTCCTTGAACTTCTTTGGAGGCATATTGTTCTTCAACCACTTGATCTTTGGAATCTCCATCTCAATACTCATCTGACCTCCCACGTACTTCATTCCAAAGTACCCGCTGTTGTTGATCTCCTCGGTCTCCTCGACAGCACGGTGGTCCATCCAGAGAATGATGTTCTGGTTGTCGTTCTCGAAATCAGGACCCACAGCCACAGGCTCGTCGTTGCTGTTGATCACCGCCAACGAACAGGTAGCGTCAAAACCAATCCCGTAGATGAGGTTGGGGTCGATGCCCGAGTCTCTGACCACCGTTCTAACTGTGAAACAGATGGCGTCCCAGATCTCAGTGGTCGATTGAGTGATGTACGTAGGTTTCAACTCTTGTCTGATAATCGGACGTTCAGACAAGGATAAAATGGTCCCCATCGAGTCGATGATACAGGCCCGAGCAGACCCGGTCCCGACATCAACACCGATGTAGAACCCGTTCTCCATGATGTTGGAGATGTTGGAGCTCACCTTTTGCAAGCTCGAGTACGAGTTGAACCGTGACATCGTGCACCACTAATTCTATATCTATAGCAAACTATATCTAAGGCAACAAACACAAACCGAATACCAGGAACCCGATCCAAGATATTCAGATATCCAAGTTAAGCAGCCGAAACTCCAGAATGAAAAAACCGGTGGAGGAAAACTGGTCAACAAAAATATTTGTACCCCAGAAAAAGAAACTCCAGGAAAAATCGCAGCCTGTGATTTGCCCCAGGAATTTAGCTGGATTCGTATGGGCCAAGTGGAGGCTAATCCCTCGCCTGCATCAACCGGCTTATTTCGGACTTCATTTCATGCGGGCAACTCCTGCCCCAGAGGGGTACCTTCCGATCGCTCCACACTTTATTCTGCGGTTTATGCCTTGGTGGTTGCGTGCCCTGGGCCACGGCTGGCGGACAGTGGTGCGATGACCAGCCTGGCCCACTGCCCACACGGATTCCGGGCGGCGTTTAGGCTTGAGTCTTGATGTTAGGGTTTGTCCCAGTGGTTTTGGATGTGAATTTCGCAGTTGGTGTAAGGATGATGGGTGGTAAGGATGGTAACTACAGTTTGTACCCGTGCCTGTTTTTCTGTGCTTCGTGTTTGTGTTGGTTGTACTGTGGTCGCGTTTTCTATCTATCTCTATGTTAGGAGTTAACGTTTGCAGTAGTAAATCGAGAGATTCTGCACTGCGCAGATTTCAAACTGTACAGATTTTCCACTGCACAGATTCTTAAGTGCGGTTTTTTTTAGGAGCTGTTGTGTGGAGTAGCTTCGGACTCGGTTTTAGTATAGGCTTTAGTGTGGGCTGTCCGTCTAGACTCCGAGTGAAATAAGAGTGATTTGTGGAGTGTTTCTTATTTTAGAAGCAATGGAGGGATTTTTTAATGGCAGATCAAGTTGATCTTTTCTTTTCTTTTATTGTGGTTGTCTTTCTTTTTTTCTTTTTGAGACATCCCAACGTTTTCTGGGGTGACTCCTTACATTCGTTGGGTTAAACACTTTCTTAGATTGTACTCTGTTTTGTCTACACTTCAGTCTCACATGTACACTTTCACTCTGGAGTGTCGACACCCTCTTTTCACACCCCCATATTTGGCACTCACTCTTCTCTTTTCTTCTCTTTTTCTCTTCTTACTTTCGCACCCTCTTAACACCCCCTGTGGAAACACCCTCCGTTACTCAGATTTTTTTTCCTCATTTTTCTCTACTTCTATAGTACGCGTTTCTTCTTCTTATTCATCCATTTCTTTACGTTTACTTTGAGTTCACCTTTACTTTTACTGCCACCGGACACTTGATCGAATACGTTTTAACCTAGTATTACTCAATACTTATTGCTTCTAAGTGGGATCAATTACTATTTAGTAATCCTAGGTTGATGTTTTGTTGATCCATCTGGATTCAGGCTTTGCAATGCAATTGCTTTCCTATCCTTGACCTAGTCATCCCCTTCTCCAATCAATGTACTACATTTGAATAAAGCCAAAAATTATTTACATCCATCCTTCGAACGCTTGCAACGTGTTGGTCTGACTTCCAATTGTCAAACATCCTTTCTTTTGTCGGCTCGTTCTGAGTCGCTACTTAAGGCAACACTACCGCTACTTGTGTTCAAGAATAATCTAAAATGTGCATCATAGTACATCTAATGAGTCCCAGGAACTTCTCCTCTGGAGAAGTCTCTGTTCAGTATCTTAGGTGTCTCCAAGAACACACACAGTCAGCTCGGCGCCAACGCCGCATAACCAGGCCTTGTAACAGATTCGGCGTTACCCGGACAACGCCTCCCCGAGGTGGCGGCCTGTGATTGGCCAATTCTAATGGCCATCCAATCTGCCCGTTCTGTATAAAACCCCTTGATTTTCCCGCCTTGTATTGAGAATAACTTAACATTTGTACATCCGCACATCGCAACACCAGTACATCACCCTGTTTTGATTTACCCTGACATCATGTCATCTTTCACAGCTACAACCGACAAAGCCCCAAATTATGATCAGATAAAGACACACTTTCCAGCTGCTAGGATCAAGAAATTGATGCAGAGCGACGAGGATATAGGGAAAGTGGCGCAGGCTACTCCTGTCGTCGTCGGTAAAGCTCTTGAAATATTTCTTTGCTCGTTGGTGGAGAAATCTTGTGAGGAAGCTAGAAAATCTGGGGCTAGAAGAATAAGTGCCCAGCATGTGAAAACTGCAGTCGAAGTCAACGAGAAGTTTGATTTCCTTGTTGAAGTTGTGGCAAAATATGCCAATGATTCCGACAAAAAGGACGCCGGCAACGCTTGATTCCTCTGTGTGGACTTGTTTTCCTCCCGCAGTGTACTTTTAGATCTCAAGTGTCCAACGATACTAGCATTAAGTTTTTATGGATTTGGTTTGGATTATAGCATGTTGCTTTTTATTTGTTTGGGGCTTCTGGGTGCGCATAGATTTGGTTTCTTTGGAGAAATTTTATAAAGGGTTTGCTCTTCCCTCAATGCATAATTATTCGAGCGAGTATACACTGTAGTAGCGTAGTAGTGCTTGGTTAACTAGTGTTAGGTTAACTAGTGCTAGGTTAAAATCAATTAAGTTCTGTCCAAGTAAGCTTACATTTGTCAAGGGATTCAGTGGTTCTCAGTTTGAATCTTCATAGTGGAACTCAAGCCCCGGAGTTTTTGACCGAGTTCATTGTATGCATAACATTTTGTGGAGATCATCATATCCACAATTACGCTCACCACGAAACAAAAATCACAGTAACTTCAAGAGCACACGTCTTGGCGCCACCAGATTGTAGGAGAACAATTAGAATTTTACATTGTGTACAGGGTTTCAAAATTGTCTGGTTTAAATTGAAACAAGCGGCCCTAATTTACCCAAACGTGATTCAATTGTGCAACAATAGAGCCTACGGCCCTAGGCTGTGAAACATCAATAATTATCATCATTCTTAGTATCTAAAAGCTACTGTTTATTAATGAATGCATAACTCATGTTTGTGTGACATACTGTGCTCAAAACAGTGTGCGATCAGCATTTAATCTGTGACCAACATCAACCACCACTAATTAATCCAAATGCATACCTTCGGTACCATCGTTCTTGATGTCAGTGAGTTTCATCGGCTGGCACTGTTTGATCTTGATACCAAATCTCTGGTCTTGTCCGAGTTTAATCAATGCAATAATGTCTTGGTCATCCAAGCTGTACTCTGAGTGAACCCAGGCAGGCTTAGACCCACCGGCAAGTCTCAAGACCTCAGGTGCCTTGTTGTTGTCCTTGTTTTCGTTCAATGCAATAGTAGTCAATTCTCTAGCAACGTCCAACTTCTCGGCTTTCTTGAGCAAAGACTTCAATTTCAACGTGGTGATTCCTAACTTAGGCAATGGAACTTCAAAACCTGGCAAACTGTTGTGGGCCAAAGTCAAGTCGTTGGCTCCGTTTGGTCTGGCGTTCTCATTGAAGCTGTTGAGAATGTACTCAAGTGGCAAGAACTTGGCTAACTGGATCTTCTTGGCAACAATCAAATGGTTGTTAAGACACTCGCTGAGTCCCAACTTAGATTTGTTAATGTCCTTCTTGATTTTCTCAATCACATCTTTTTGTTCGTTCAAGCTGAGCTTGGTCTTCACTGGGAAGTTATCAGACAAATGCGAAAGTTTGAAAGGGTAGACAGAACTGAGTTTCTCTATTTTACTGAGGGTGATTCTTGCGTTCTTCAATCTGAGGTTGTAGTTCACTGCAAAATCCCGAATGAACACATTGGAGTTGGAGCTGATTTCTTCTTTATCGTGGTTCTTTCCCGAGTATCCATCGATATTCTGCAAAGTTACCAACCCTGGTTTGTTGAAACTGGTGACAGATGCCATCTTGATATCTATAACGTAAACTTCACCTGGCTCGACAATAAACTCATCAGTAGGAATGGCAGACTCGTTGGTAACTCCCAATTTTCCATACTCGCTGGTTTTCACCAACTCACTCGAGACCTTCTCGGACGATTTTTGGAGCATGTTGTGCTCTTGATGTGCCTCAGCCCATATGACACCTTTAAATTCCTTCTCAGCAACAATGTTCTCAGCCTGACCAGCCAAGAACCGTCTGACTCTTCTGACCTTCGATCCTGGAACCACCACACATCCAAAACTCTCGGCAATCTTGTCAACGATCTTTCTGATCATAGTTCCTGTCACTTGGTTATTGGCAATGTTGAAGTTCTGTGGTAATTTTTCTGGGCTCATAGCGCATCCAAGCAAACATACCATTGCTTCGGCAGCAATGTAGGAAGCACAGATAGCGTCAGCTTTGGACCCAAGCAAAGGTCCTGGCGGCTGAGGAACCTCGTTCACAATCTCGCCTGGTGGATATATCACAATGGTATGAGACACCAAAGCAGTATAACCATCAACATGACTTCCCAAAGTGATCTTCACAATGTCTCCTGGTACAAGCAACCGGTTTGTACTACTGGTCTCTTCATTGAGCTCTGGAGAGATTCCATTGGCAACATCATTCAAATCAATAGAAACTGGGTGTGCAATTCCTTTTTCACTGACAGCCTTGTCACTTTTTCTGTAAGCACTGACAAGAGCAGATGCCAAGTAAGAGTCACCAAGAGCACAGATCTCTGCTGGAGTCAAAGGTGGGTTGATTTTACCCAAATGGTAAGAATCGTGAATCAATGATACAACATAGCTAAGACAGGTTTGCGATATTTGACCAGCCAATCTGTATTTATCTAAAACAGACTCCACCAAGACGTTCTTGTCGTTTAACAAGATTTGAGAATCGTGGCTGCTAATTGCTAATTCCATAATTGATTGTAGCTTGGTTATACTAGAATTGTACCTAAAGAGAAAAAAAAATTTTCTGTGTGCAGGATGCGATGAGCGCAGGCTGAAAAAAAAAAAATTTCGACAACGGCAGGACTCGAACCTGCGCGGGCAAAGCCCAAAAGATTTCTAATCTTTCTCCTTAACCGCTCGGACACGTTGCCTAATTCAGAGTTTCTTTTTCTGCGGTTTGTGACACTCAATCTTGAAAATATTGAATTTGAGTGAATGATATGTTCTTGGGGAGATAAATGGATTCTGAGTTGATATTTAGTTGAAATTTAGCTTAATAAGTATTCTGTTAAATACTGGAGTTCTTCAGATGCATGTAGAATGAAAAATGACGTTGATACGTTCAACACTGGACTAGGCAGTTGCAAATGAGGAACTAAAATTAGCAACAGCATCGTCCAGAGTAGTTTTAATTCGATGGTTCTGTGATTAGCAGTATCATGGAAATTTTCTGATTCATTTCTGATACAATTTGTTTAGAATAGATAATCAAAGCGCAAGCGAGAACATCGATGAAATTTCAGTGAATGTATGTATTGCCAATCCATAAAATACATCGGTTGTAGACGAGAAGTAATTTTACGAAAGAGCCTCCAATTACTAATCTTCAAAAAAATCATCTATTTAAATTTAAATCTTTTGTTTCCACAAGAACAGAGGATCACCGTTTGAAAAAAGGCAGAACACAACTCATTGGAGCCACGGACCATTAACGTCACATGCAGTAACACACTACAATTCACCAAACAAACTAAAAAACCTGAAATTTTCAACTAAGCCACTTATGACCAACCACCACTCATGACCAACTACCGCTCATCACTCATCACCACTAATGCTACCTATTTACTTCCCCCCTCATAATCCTCCAATCATAGACATGAGACTCGAGACGACATGCTCCTTCACATTATCATCGTAGACTCTGACATCCTGGCCCGAGCCTCCTGGTTGGTTGTTCAATCCACCTCTGATCAACCAAGCAACGTCACTCTGCAATCCCAAAGGAATACCAGCGGCCGACAATTTGGCCAACTCATTTGACTTTCTGATTCTTGAAGTGTGTTCCAATTCATTGGCCACAACTTCAGCTTCGTCAATGATCAGGTTGTTGATGCCACACATTGAGGCAACGTTCATACCAAAGGAGCCTGCAGCAGCTCCACTTTGGAGCTTGTACAAGAAAGAAACGTTTCTTGAGTTCTCGTCCACCAAGATCGCCATGGTCATTGGTTTCACAGCAGGATGATGCTTGAATGACATTCCCAAGCTTCCATAGTGAGTAGCAAAGAAACCAATGGACTGGATATGAGTGGCAATATGATGCAACACTGCCTCGGCGATGGCAAAACCGTCAGAAGAAGATCCACCTCTTCCCAACTCGTCAATCACCAACAACGATTTAGGTGTGGCAGATTCAAGCATCCGCTTGGTTTCAGACAACTCCACAAAGAACGTAGACTTGCCTTGCATGATATTGTCATTGGCGCCCAATCTAGTCATGATTCTGTCGACAGGAGTCAACTTGGCAGACTTTGCAGGCACGTAACAACCAAGCTGAGCCATGATCACTGCAACACAGGTCATTCGAAGCACTGTGGATTTACCTGCGGCATTAGCACCAGTAAGCAATCCCAAGTTAGGATTCTCACCTCCTAAGACAACGTCGTTAGGAATGAATTCTTGCACACCGCTAACACCACCACCGACAAAACATGGGTGTCTCAACTCATCAAACGTCACTTGTCCCTCGTTCGATTCAATGAACTCTGGACGGCAAGCAGGCTCGCCGATCAGATCTGAAGTCATTGCCAAACTGAGAATACAGTCAATGTTGGAGATTGCGCGCACAGTGTTCAACCACATGGTGTAGCTGGCATCGAATTTAGCATAGAACTTAGCCTTCAAGTTCTCTGCTATCAGCTTGTGCAACTCTCTAGCTTCCATCAACTCTTTGACAAGATCCTTCACTTCTGGCGACCAGAATCTCTTCACCTTCGAGGTAGATCCCATCATGACCCAATCCTTAGGGATTTTCTTACTGTATTTCACTGGCACCTCAATCAAATAGATCTCTTTTCCAGAGTCTCTGAAACAAATCTCCTGCGACTTGTACTCGCGCTTGTACTGTCTCAAGAACTGATTGAGCTGTTTTTCCATCTCTTTTTGCTTTTCATTTGAGGCATCAAACTCTTCGTCAAACCCAAGTTCTGGTTCTAAAACGTCCTCTTCCACGGCTTTCACTTGGTCAAATGCTGTGTCCCAGCAGTCCACAGCTTCTGCCAATCCAGTTGGAATAGCCTGGAAGAACACCGACAACACACCAGGTAACTTATCAATAGACCCGTACTCGTTGCTGATAGTGTTGACCAATTTCTTGATACTGTCAAACCCGTTGATCACCTTGGCAAACTCTTTCAATCTCAAGTTGCCTGCATGGATTCTGGAAATCATTCGCTCCAAGTCAGGTAAGCTTCTCAAACAACTGGTAAGAATCTCCATCAAGTTACCATCGTTCATAAGCCCTTCCACTGCATCCAAACGGTGGTTGATCTTGCTCAGATCTAACAATGGATAACAGACCCAGGACTTTAACATCCGTCTTCCAAACGGAGTGATGGCTCTGTTGATTAACTTGAACAACGTTCCCTTGTCAGACCCGTCGAACGCATTGCTGAAAATCTCGAGGTTCTGTAAGGTTTGTCCATCAAGGATCAAGGACGAAGCAGATTTGTGAATATCGTACTGCTCAACGTTGCCAATTGAAATCAAGTCTTGATCAAGCTTGAGAGTTTTCAAGTAGAACAACAACCCACCAAAAGCAGAGAATCCAACATGTTTGTTGTCGGCATACTCAGCCAAAATTTTGGGCCAGTTCGATCTGTCGTCCAAATCCTCGGCTTCAAAGTATTTGCCTTTGGAGAACATTTCCAACGAAACATCGTAGTCCCAGAACTCAGTTTCTGGTTTCAAAAGGTTCCACAAGAACCGGTCACTGGCATTGTATTTGATGATTTTGGTTGCGAGTTGGGTCAAATTACCTTTCTCAGCAATTATCTCTTTTGGTTTGATCTGACTGACAAGTGTCTCCAAATTAGAACACTCAGAGTCATCATTGAACTCAAGCAAACGGAGAGCTCCAGTGGCAGTATCAATAATAGCAGTACCAAACAAACTGGACCCATCACTGTTGAGTTCTTGCTTCACACTCATACAGAACGTAGCCATGTCGTCTTTGAGTAAACCAGCATCAGTCAAAGTTCCACCAGTCAACACACACGACAACTCACGTTGGATGACCTTGGCTTCCTTCTTGCCGTTGGCTCTGTCATTGATTTCTTTGGACAATGCGGTTTCTGTCTGGTTCACTTTGGCAACTTTGTACCCCTTGGCAATAAACTCTGCGGCCCAGTAGTCAAACGACATTTCAGGAACTCCAGCAAGCTGCATGTTGGCTCTGCCAGTGCCGGCCAACTTCAAGTCGAACATGGAATGAGCCAACAACGCGTCTTTCTCATACAACTCGTAGAATTTTCCTTTCTTGAAGAACACAATACAGTCCCACATCTTGGACTTGATTTCCCAGTACTGTTTCTCAAAAGCAGTAAACTTTGCCCATGCAGACAGAGGAATATACAATGTACGAGGGTCGTAGTCAGGATCAGACTCCAAACGATGGTCTGCGTCTTTCACCTCCACCAACCATTGGTACCGTTCCTCGTTCTGTTTCTTGAAACTCTTACCAGGACTGTCTTTAGTGGTTGAAGATTTCTTTGGAGGAGGCAGAGGTTTCTTAGTGACAGTGTACTGAGACCCTGCTCTGAACTTGTCGGCCATCTTTGGCTTGGCACCAGAAGAACCAGAAACACGTTCCTTTTTCACTTGAATCTGTTCGTCTGCATCAAGCAATTTGTTGAGCTCGTCTTCTTCTTCAGCACTGATATCTTCAGGGTCGTCATTCAATTCGTCAGCAATGTTGCCTTCATCAACATCCATGTCATCGTCACTGTCACTGAGCTGGTCAGGAACATAATCGTCTTCGTCCTCAAGATCAGAGTCAAGCACCCTCTTCCGTCTTTTTGTCTTGACACTTATCTCTCCTTCGTCGTCGCTTATCTCCGAGTAATTGATTCTGCGACGTTGTCCACGTGGAACAGGACTGCTCTGTGTTTCTGCTACAGGACTGGAAGTCTCATCATCTTCAGGAGTAGCATCTCTATCAGTGTCTTGCTTCACTGGACTTGATGGAAGATTAGCTTCTTGGCTAGAGTTCAATGGAGTAGAGAGTTGTGGTTCTGTAAACGTCTCGTACAGCGACGTGTCTTTTGGAGCTTTCATCTTCAATGGAGACGAAGGCAACTCTGTGGACTCATCAAAACTCTTCTTTGTGGAAGTGCTTGGAGGAGTGTTGGGAGTGTCATTCTGCTTGGGACCTTTCAGGGACTTGGAGAAGAAGTTGAAGATAGTTGCTTGCTTCTTGGAGTCGGTGGAGTTCCCAAACGCTTTCTTGCCTTTGGCGGGAGTGCTCACCATTGTCATCATGGAATGAAAAGAACGTGGAGCCAGAAAAGAAAAGTGACAGGATTTGCTGGGAATTAAGAAAATATAACGCGTCAAGTATAAATAGTGATGCGCGTACTGATGTACCGACCGGGCGGGTCGGACTTTGTGGTACCAGTGCGGTGGGTGGATCACTAATATACCAGGGAGGTGGAGCAAAATGAAAGAAGATGGTGATCGAGCTCATCTCTGAGGTGACTTAGTTTTTGACTAGTTGGTTTGAGATAATTTAAGAGTACAGTCTAAGAAACAGTTGAAGGGTAATTTTAATTACATTCACTAAACAGGAATCAGTTTTCCAGGAAAAAAGACGTCAAAACAACAACTCATCATGAGCGACTCAACTAATACTACCTCGTTTGCTAGTATTCTTGCTGGAGTTAAACGGTTACGAGACTCAAACACAAAAATAGAAACACATAAAGCAGACCAAGACAAAAAGCCAGAACCGTCAAACGAACCTCCTTTGAAAAGAAGAGTCCCAGATATTCAGAAACCTAACATTGAAGCTATCATTAAACCACAGACTAATGAAATCACTACTCCATTCACAAAGACTGCATTGTACCAGAGCAGGTACCTGACGTCCAGCAAAAGCAAACAGACAGTGGAAAAAATAGCAATCCATCCGTCACAGAAAGGCAATCCGTTGATTAAATCGCTTAAAAATATCCCATATGAGTATACGTCAGTGATACGTACGGACTACTTGATCAATTCGCACATCTCAGTGTTGTTTCTCTCTTTGAAGTACCATAAGCTACGGCCCGATTATATCTACGAACGGCTCAAGAAGTTTGGGATCAACAGCGAGGCCAAGACCGACAAGTCGCATCTCCGGATCTTGTTGTTGCTTCTTGACACCGACACCAAGTACTGGGATTCACTTGAGGAGCTTACGAAGATGTGCGTGTTCAACGACTTCACGTTGGTGGTGCTGTGGTCGTTCGACGAGGCGGGGGACTACATCTATCTTCTCAAGCATGCAGACTCTGCGTCGCAGATGAAATCCGGTGGCCAGGACAAGTTTGGAATAATCAAAGGCATTCAGAAGCAGGACTACTACTCGCGACTCCTTGGGACGTTGACCTCGGTGCGATCGATCAACAAAACAGATGTAAGCAAGATCGCCAGCGGCGGGCAGTTCAAGAGTTTTGGCGATCTCGTCAACGATAACAACAAGCTAGAGCTTGTAGAGGGGTTTGGCAGTGTGAAGCTCAAGAGGTTCCGTACCACTGTCAGTGAACCGTTCATCTACCAACATGACTACGACAACGACCCCAAGATCAAAGCGTGGAAGGATAAATGTGCAGAGATAAAGCGACAGAGCCAGCAGGAAACGGCAGGACACCGCTGAGCAAGCAGCAGGCCCAGTGTTTTTGGACGGTTCTGGTAATATTAGATGGAGATCCAGGGATCGTGGACGCCGATCGGTTCGGCTCCAATGCAGTATTGATTTGCCATTTCCGGTTGGCGAGGATCTACAAACGGTGAGTCTAGAGAGGTGCGTGATCTTAGTCGCCAGGCGAGGCCCAGACGACAGTAAAACATAAAGTCATAAAAACATAATATAGGGGGTGAAGCAAAGGGGAGCGTCCGCCAGCAGGTCGCGTAGTAGGGTGGTGGATAGGCTGGTGATTGAGTGTGGACATTTGTTGCAGCCAAAGACGTACTAGTCAATTGCAGCAGTCAGTGTTAGTCAATTTCAGCAGTGGTAGACTAATTGAGCAGCCAGTGTTAGTCAATTTCAGTAGCAGTAATCGAATGATGGTCAGCTCCAGTCAATTCCAGCAGTGCTAGTCAATTCAGCAGCATTAGTCAATTCCAGTCAAACAGCGGCCCACCTACTCCTTCTGCTCAATCTTGAGCTGTGACATGTGGCTGAGTTGACTCACTTGAGAGCTCTGTGAACTCACCGACATTCGAGACATCGAAGTAGAATACGTAGACGCAACCGACAACCGAGGGCCCTGGAACCCCCAGGCACTGCCGTTGCTGCTGATAGACGAGCTTGGAGGCCGTGTGGTTGTCTCGAACGTGCTTCCTCTACGGAACTGTGTCTGAGAAGCAGGAGGAGACACTGGAAGTTTGACGTCGAGTCTAGAAGACAGGGTGATGCGGAGCTGAGGCACCGACCGGATTTTCTTCAAACGGTGGTTGTCCTGGTTTTTCTTAGCGTTGAGAATCGTACGTAGACCGGGGATCTCAGGTTCTGAGGCTCGCTGGTAATCTGATTCTTCATGGATTACGTCCTGGTCAGCAGACATCGGTCTGCGGAAATTAAGAAACGATTTCTTGGCTTTGAGAGTCGGGGCCGGCGGCTGCACCAATTTCTTCGCAGCACATCGTTTCATGAAAGCGTTGTACCCAGACTCGTCGTCCGAGAACTCGTAGTCTTCTTGTGACTCTTCCACCATAAGTGCCTGGAGATCTTCTTCGTCAATGCCAAAACACGAGCTGTCGTGGTTGGTGGTGACGGTGGTGGATCTGCTGACACACGGCTGGCTGTCCATCAGTCCACTGGACCCAGTACTATTGAATGAGTCTCTGAAAGAAATGCCTGGAGACACTGGCAGTTGCAACGGAGACCCAACGTCCTGGATATCGTCGATCAACGTGAGCGGATCGTCGTCGTCGTCTCGTCGTTTACTGGGTTTCACAAACAACTTGCGAAGCGACATCTTGCTCTGGCCTCCATGCAAGTTTCCTGAACTCTGAGGCCTTACAAGAACTGGCACCTCAGTATTATTGTTGACAATGTCAGTGAAAGACCGGACCATCACAGGCTTCGATACCAGCTCGGAGCTCTGGAGCGATGGGGTCCTGTTGGCAGTGATACTCGTAGGCATTGGAAAAACTAGCAAAAAAAAAAAATCGGTCCGGCCAAGATTGTTTTCAAATAGAGAAATCGAGCCAATCTTATCAAATTGTCATCAATCTGAAAATCTGCAGTCGCGCCTGCTCAAAGGTACGGTCTTAAATATCGGGGGTGCGCGCTGCAGCCCCCCGTATAGCATGCAGGTGGCCGGCCACCCCCTAACCCTACAGCCCACCCCTGCGGTGGCATTGTCCCAGAAAAAAATATGCTCATTAGTATACAGGACCATCCTTACCATGCCAATCTAAAATACAAACAAACCCACCCGAAGCAGTAATAAAAAACCAAACCCATCCCAATCCCCAATCCCGACCCCTTGTTCCTGCCTACTCGAACCTCAAGGTCCCATCGTCGTAAATCCCATACGAGAACCACTTGTGGTTCAACGCCTCGTACGCAGTAAGTCTCTTGCGAGGCTCAAACACCAACAACTTCTTCACCAAGTCGATATAGTAGTACCAGAACCGGAACGTCTCCAAGTCCACCGGGGCAGCAAACCCTCCGCAGCCCACCAGGGCCCCGTCGCAGTGCCGCTGCTGGGTTCCTATAAGCTCCTGTGGGTACTCACCCCGATAGATCTCGGAGCTTCTGGCCTTGATCCGACGTCGTGCTGCGTATTCCACCACCAAGTTGTTCAACCCGTCTTTCGCCAACGGGTTCTGCCCGCCCAACTCCCGCTTCAACCCAGCATAGAACCCAATCAGGCCCGGCTGGTGTGCCCACTTGCTGTTGATCACCCCGCCGCCAACACTGTCGATATTCTTCAATTTCATCTCGTCAAACGTCGGGTCTGGTGCAGGACCCCTTCCTAAAATCAGTAGCAAGTCGTCGCCTCGCTCGCAGAACTGTAGAGTGTACTTGAAATAAGCTTCTTCCACGCTCATCGTCATGTCGATATCAATGCCTATCTTCTTGCTGATCATCTCCTCCACCGGGTTCAACCCATTGAGCAACCGACGGGTCTTAGCACTCACGTCCTTGGGCAACTTCTGCTTGATCTTCTTCAACCCGGTCACGGTGTACGGCATGAGCTCATCGTTCTTCCGGGCCCGCACCCGTCGTAAACCCAAGCTGAGTTTAGGAGACCGCTGCTTCTCATCCTGGAGCGCAACATACGAGCTGCCGCGTTCCTGGAGAAAGCTGCACACGTCCAGATTGACGGTCTGCACGTCGAACCGGGCAGGGATCGAGCCGTAGCCGTTGTTCACCTCGCTTCTCCCATCGCTGCGGAATCCCAGCGTCACGTAATGCTTGCCGTACATGCTGTACGGCCGTTTCAACCCGCGCTGCTTGTTCAACTCGCTCTGGCTCGTCACGCAGCACTGCTGGATCAACCCCATGTCGAGCCGCTGGTTCGTGATCTTCTCCATCATGAGAAGGTGCTCGAAGTTGTCGTGGGTGTTGAACAACGCCTCGCCAATGAGAAGCTCCACAAGAATACACCCGACCGACCAGAGATCGCACTCGAACGCCCAGCCTATCCCAAACGAGATCTCCGGTGCACGGTAGTGTCTGGTCGACACTAGCGACGGATGGTACTCGTCGTTGAAGATCGCAGACCCAAAATCAATCAAGTTGATCCGGGTGTCACAGAGCACCCGTCGGTACCGTTTCTTGTAACTGTCTTCGCTGCTGCTGCTGGCACTGCTGCTGACACTCAGCTTGCGTGCGGTCTTGCGGGCCGACTTCTTCAAGTCACGCGCAGTGTCAGCCGCATGGTAGTAGTGCTTGGAGCTTCGGGTGTTGAGGAGAAGCACGTTCTCGGGCTTCAAATCAGTGTGGATGATGTTCAAGTCGTGCAAGTACACAACGCTTTTAAGAAGCTGTTTGGCAAACGACTGGATGTGCGACCCGGGGAACGACCGGAACTTGTTCTTGTCGAAGAAATCGTAAACCGACAACGAGAGCAAGTCCGTGACAAAAGAAACGTGGTTCTTGTAGTCGAACACCTCCTTCAAATGAATACAGTGGTTCAAGTTGAGCGGGTCGAACTGTTTCAACGTCGCCAACACCCTGAGCTCGATCTTGGCCGCTTCTCTGTACTTGGGCACTGCCTTGATGATCTTGATTGCCACCTGCCTGTTGGCATTCTCATCATGAGCAGCCACCACTTTGCCAAACGTTCCTTGGCCCAACAACTTCTTGATTACAAACCGGCTGTTGGCGAACCCCTGGCCGGTCTCTACTTTGAAATGGCCGTTTCCTTCGTCGCACGCACTGTTGTCAAACCCATTAATGCATGACACCACAGGCACCGTCAAGTGTGTGACCTTAGGAAACAACTCCTCGAGTGGTTTGTACCCGATCTTGACGTAGCTTACGCGGGGCGCAGTGCCCATGACAATATTGTTCTTGTGACGTTTGGACCCAGAGTCCTCGAGCTCCTCGTCGTCGTCGTCAGACCCAAAGAACCGGTTCTGTTCTGTTGGCAACGAACACGACCCGTCGTTGTAGCTGGCATCGGAGAAGTACGACCCCGGTTTGTAGTAGTTGCTGTCGAGCATGTCCTCGTAGAACGGGTTGGTCAACTGTTTCTCTTCAATGATCACCACACTGTCGCTGTCGTCTGCCTTACATTCAGGGTCTGCAGACACAGAGTGCCGGTACACCAACTGGGATTTCAACAAGTAGTCGTCCACAAGACCCCCACGACCATCAGACTCGTCGTCGGTGTCAAGACAAATAGGGTCGTTCAGGTCGACCCCCGTGGTGACAAACGGGTTGGCTATCGGAGCCGGCCCTAGAGGTCCAACAGCAGTGTTAACCGGCCGGAGCATAGGCGTGGACAGGTTGCGAGGCGAGGACGTCGCCGAGGCGTTGCTCTGGAACGCCCGCGGACGTTTCCTGTTGATTTGTTGCACAAGGGACATCGCTGGTGGGTTAAGGGTTGCTTATCAAACAGTGCAGGTTGACAGGTAGCTAATGGAGAGCGCAGGAACACGGACCAGCGCAGAGGAATTCAGAAAGCGCCGCTGGAATAGACTGGGAATCGCAGGTCCAAAGGGGCATCGACCTAATATGAACAGGGCAGTCGTAACAGTATTAATGGCTGGGACCTGGAGGTTGGATTGAGTGTTGCTTGACATGGGTTGCGACTTACCCGGCCTGTCGTTTCCCCAGCCACAGCCACCGCCACGCGGTCCCAATTGAGCGAGCCTGGTTCCCACCAAACACTCAAACCGATGACAGATATCGGGGCTATCGACCAGGCGTTGATCGCGGTATCCAAGGCCTCCAGCACCGACTCCCACAAACACCCAGACACCATGTCTCTGGCCGACGGCTCGTTCCGCGAGCTCCAGGTCAAGGTCGGCAACCCACCACTTTCACCACGGGCCATCGACTACGACGAGCCTCTTGACGGCGACCCCGAAGCGTCGATGCGCAAGTTCGAGTGTCCTGAGTGCTCGCAGGCGTTCACCCGGCGCCACAATCTCAAATCTCATCTATTGATCCATCTGAAGGTCAAGCCGCATACCTGCCATGTGTGCAACTTGAAGTTCCGCCGGTCTCATGATCTCAAACGACACCGCAAGCTCCATACTGGAGAGAAACCGTTCCAGTGCGACAACTGCGGCCGGACGTTTGCTCGTAGCGACGCGTTGGTGCGCCACAACAACCTGCAACTGGGCTGTGATTTCCGTGGTGCAAGAGACCCCGGTCATGTCAGTGGTGCCGACGACGATTCGGGTGACGAGAAGTCCAAACAGCAACGGTACAAGCGTAAGAACTACGAGACCAGCCACTGGAAGATCCTGCTGGACCCTCGGCCTGAGGACGACCAGATGCATTCGGCTATGATGGTCGAGCAGTCGGCCGGTCCAGGTTTAGGTCTGCTGCCAGTGATTGATCTTGGAGGCATCACTCGTCAGCCTCAAGAACCGCTCGCCAAGGCCATTGAGCACGAGCCTGTGGCCGAAGAAGACACCTCGAAGAGCGACTCGATAGTCATCACCAAGGACGAGTTTGCGTCGTTGTTCCTGTACATCAAGTCCATAGAGCGTAAGTTGTCGGGGTTGGAGACCAAGATCATGCACAACGAGCACAGCGTGGACTTGGTCAAGAAGTATTTCAAGTTGCTGGGCGACGAGTTGAACGGGTCGAAGGAGAAGTAAGAATGGCGATTTGAGGTGGGTCAGTGGATGGTGGGACTTTGGTTGTGAATGGTGATATGTGATGAGATGGACGCTCAATGGATGCTCAATGGATGCTCAATGGATGCTCAATGGATGCTCAATGGATGCTCAATGGATGCTCGATGGATGCTCAATGGACGCTGAAATGAATTGAGTAAAGTCTAATCTACCGTTCGTTGATTGAGAACATTGCTAGTGAAATTCCACTGGTTGCTCCAAATTTGGTTGAAGGTTCAATTCCCGTACACTGTCCTCACTCTACTTGCGGCCAATGGACCTGCTACACCCCCACATTGTATTATGTATTTGTATTTTTTTATTTACTCAGCTAGAAAACACTCCTCCGTAAGCATCTGTCTGTACTAGTGAAGCGTCTGTTTGTACTGTTGACTCAGCACTGAACACTCGGATGTAATCGATTCCGTTTACACACTGCGACACTGTGAGTTGGTCGTGGCCAATGATATTGTTCGACAACTCAAGTGCAACATTGACCGTAAGGGCATGGGCATCGTGCTCTAACACCAATCCTTTAGGAGGTCCTGGATTACTTTGAACCCAAGCTCTTGCCTCGTCGTAGATCTGTTTTTCTGTCCGCTGGTTGCTCAGCAACTGCCAGTCAAACGTATCATAGTCCCAAACCACTGCTTGCATCCCGAATTTACGAAGAATAAATCTGACCCTGTTATCAATTCCTCCGTACGGTGGTCTGAAATACTTTGGAAGATGATGCCCTGTAGCGTTCATGGCCCAGATATTCCATTCGATCTCGGCAATTATCTGTTCATTGGTCAGGGATGGAAGAAACTTATGGCCCCAAGTATGTGCCCCTAAAAGATGTCCCTTTGCCATGACCTCCCGATATATGTCTGGGTACTTTACAATGTTGACTCCCAAGGCAAAGAAAGTGGTTTTGTGCTTGAGCTCGTTGAGTAACCGTGGGGTTGCTGGTGAGGGTCCATCATCAAATGTTTGCGACATCTTCGGACATGTGTAGATATCGTCCTGAGCAACACATTTATAACAATCAAAAGAGCAAGCTGATCTGTCTGGAGGACATACTCCCATCTCATGAACTGGAGCAGCAGGAATATCATTGACGTTGATAAAGCTCAATGGAATGTATGGAGGTACAAGTCCTGGCCAGTCCACCATGCCTGTCATATCTCTCAACCAACCAGGAAACGGTTGCAGAGCAGCAGCTTGTGGGTCATAGCCAACTGGTGACTTCCCATCATCAAATCCATCGACATTGGTTGCTACAGGTTCTGACCGGGCTTTTACTTCATGAACGTTCTTTCTCAATATTGGCTGTGGGATTCTCACACTGCATACAACTCCAAGCCCCAAAAGTAATAGAAACACCTGTGCTAGAAACATCGGCGCAAGGTTGCTAAAAAAAATTGTCCCAGTGATCGTCTTTAAAATACTTGCTACCAATTAACCCCTACATTTTTTATTCTGACACATACTTGGTTTGTGAACGCTGGGTCATCCACAAGCAAGATATTCAGATCCCCGTTATGCATAAGGTAGGTGTCAGAAATGCAGCACACAACCAGAAAATCTCGGCTTACTCTGGAACATCATAACGACGAATCACGATGGAGATTCACAATAAGAAAAGTTGGAAACTGAAAAGTCAAAGAATGAGCAAACTAAGATGCCAATTGACTTTGCGAATGGTAACCTTCTTCATGTGATTGCTCTGCACCAAGTGTCTGTCTACAAGTCTGAGCTGAGTCTGAACTAAGTCCGAGCTACAAGTCCAAATCTCATAACTGTATATTGGCATATCTAAACCAAAGAGTTGCGGCAAAGCCGCGTTGAACTGAAAAACCCGAGAAATCAACCCCGTCATATCTGTGTATGTAATATATGGTGGTGCTTGGCATCCGTAGAACTGTGTCTTAGTCTGTACACTGCCCGGTTTCTTGTACCTTTGGGCTGATTCCAACTAACCACTGCCAAGCATCCAAGTAGCAACTGCGCAACCACTAAGCAGGAGTCGCAACTATCCGCATCAGTTACTGGCAAGGAGTAACTTCAGCCTTGCAGCTGCCTGGTATAGTATTGTATAGAGCATTGTGGTAACAGCAGCAAGCATTGCCTCGACATTGTGGCCTCTCAACTCAAAGGCTAAGAACAAGGCTAAGCAACAAAAAGGAGCTAGTTTCAGTACCGATTGAGGGTCTGGAACCGGTGCAGTATGAATTCCATGTTATTGTCCAAGGTCTTGCCTTTAGGGACCAATTGGTTTCGTACCGGAGACGACTCCAATTTGTAATTGTCTATTCTTGCAGCAGACGACGAGCTCAATCTTCGGTCGTGTCTCTTATTACTGAACAACCATTCGGAATCATCGGTATTAGAATATCTTCTTGTAGGCACCGAGATCAGAGATCTGGTTGGGGGCAGCCCCGGTTTGTCCTGTGATCTGAGCTGTGCTCTTAAATTCTTATTCTCTTCTTTCAAGTGGTTGATCTCACGCATCAATTTGAGTACAATTGCATCTTGCTCTTTCTCCATCACATCAATGAGCTCCCCACTGCTCAAGCTTCCACCATAACTGGAAACAGAATTGCGTGGCGAACTGGTAACCAGAGGCCGCCGATCACAATCAGTGACACTTCTGGTTCTTATATGGGTCGGTACTGGCGATTTATTGTAAGGCATATTGGAGGAGGTTAGTTGGTGTCTGGTTGTTGGTGTCTGGTTGTTGGTGTTCGGTTGTTGGTGTTTGGAAGTCTGTTGTAGGTGTTTGTTGGTGGCAATTTCCTAGTGGCGAATTCCTGCTGTGTCTGATAGTAGATACCTTAATACCCAGGTTATCTCGTTAATTAGCTCAATTTAGTGGCAATACTTTCTAATGCAATTGGTCACTTGTTCAAATAATAACTAATCAAAAACCTCTTATCTCCAATAAATATCCTCTTTATATCTTTAGCTGCTCTCTTAAAATAATTGACACGATGTCTGGACTTTGGATTCAAATCTGCAGACCTCAGTATATATATGACAGTAGTCGATCCCTTTCTGCAACTCTAAAAACCCAGTAAGCTTCGCCTAGATTAGTAATAGTATCGCACAAGATTGCACTGCAGTAGCACCCACAATTCACGGTCTAGAAATCCCACGTGCCTGTGCCTTAGGTTTGAGGTCGATGGTGTAGTGGGGCCCCTCAGTATTTATACTGCCAGGCTGTTGCCCACTTGGACTGATCATGCACTGCAGTTTGAGTTTCTACTCCAATTATTCGCTCAGTCGTTATGATCTACAGTACTGCATCCAGTCCAGGGATGACGATTGGTTCCTGGGACATATTGGCAGTGTGATTGTGTACATTCCTTGAACAGATCGAGGTTGGCCACGTAGAACAGAGACAGGAGGTGAGACCTGGACCCGCGACTGGGTCGGCATTGTAGGGAGAGCGTAAGAGAGAGCGTAAGAGAGAGCGTAAGAGAGAGCTTTGGTAAGTCAGTACGACAATAATAGAACTAGGCGGAGATGGAGGCGGAGACTAGGCGGAGACGTGCCTGAGGTATTTTGCCCTCGATGTTACTACTATCTCATAATTACGGTACTTAAGATTTTGAGGGATTTCGGGTATTCAGGTTCTCCAGTATTTGACGAATGGACTGCTGCATCCCCATACCAAGACATTTTTAACTCGTTTTTTGGATCCTTGGCAGTTTGAGTTTTGGGAGTGGGTTGTCTTGGTGCCTGTTCTCCTTCCATTGTATTGTTACCTGATGTTTCAGTTGCACTCGTTCCTCTGATTGCTCATGGACTCTCGTAAGTGAGTTGGTGCAAGGTCCACTAAACTCCATGCTTGCTCCCCGGGAACTTGTAGTATTGAGTGCTGCTAGTGGGAGTTTTAGACTGGGTTCCAAGGCTTGGAATTGTTTAGCCTTGATTAGCAGCTGCTGTCGAACGCCATGGAGTTGTGGATATCCTGGTTGCATAGCCACTGAGTACCGAGTTAATCTGGGAGGGTTGGATTACTGCTGTGCACTACGCTCTGCACTCTACATTCTACACTCTGCACTCTAGGTTCTACACTCTACACTCTACACTCTACACCTGTTCACTCTCAACACACAATGATGCTACTCACACCAGTTCCACTCACACTTAGATATTCCCACATTGCTAATAATTCTTCCCATTAATTTCCAATTGAGTTTGCAATTGCTCATCGCAATTCCCTGTCTCATTCTCTGTCTCACTAACTCAATGTCTCACCGATTTATTATCACAATTGTACAGAACAGGTACCACCGTAACCTAAGCGATACTCAATGCATCTAAATCCCTAATCTGAACTCCCTATTTTATCTGATAACCAATCCCTAACAAACCCCAATCACTACAACCACTACTAACCTACTCTGACCTCCGCACATCTTGTAAATCAACCACTCCTCAATACTTGTTCACTGCGCAACCATTTGATAAGGTTCAGACCAACCTTAGATCAAAAAGAAATACGCAACAAACTCAGTCCCAGCTGGTGGAAACTCAGGAACAATTCCTTGTGAAGAATTTTCAATGAGGGGAGCTGTGAATCATTGGTGAATCATTGGTGAATCATTACGGTGAATCACTACGGTTCAATCTGGACTCTCCATCTCCATAATTACTAGTTCCAACATGTAATTGGTCCACTTGCATACGACTTGGATAGCACTTGGTGTCGCATTTTCTCCACAGACTTTTCTTGTGATTCAATGTCACTGCCACACATTCTCTCGCATCAGAAATCACTCCAGTCAATATTCACTCCAATCATCTGTTACTCTGTACGTCTATTACTCTGCACTTCTGTCTTGTACTGCCCACTACTGTCCATCAACTTATAACTGCATATCGTCAATCCCAATCACGCCTGGGTGCCTCAAACTTGGCTTCCACTGAATTCTGACTCCAATCCACACATCCAGTGCCGCAACAATATTCCACATCCAGACCGTATTATCGTGTCGTCACTGTTACGTATCTTGGGTTTTGGTTTTTGCTTCGGGTCGGTATCCACTCTCAAAGTCCCCTCCACAACCTTAAACCGGTTCTAGAACTGGTCCACAGGTTCTCACTCAATCCCGGCGGATTCCTGATATTTGCAATCTTTGTTCTCAGCTCCATTTGTTGCCAGAATGTACACATACCAGCTCGCCGCAGTGTGTAATTAATGCAGGTCTCTACAATCTGTTGACAGGGGACTTGAGATTGGCAGTGCGTGTAAACGAGGGAGTCATTAAGAAGTCGTGCAAGAGTCAGACGATTCTGGAGTCAGAGATTTGCGAGTCATGGGGTTGGGTTGTAGAGTGGAGGGAAGTACTAGTGAGATAGAAACGGGCGGTGGTGAGAAATGTGTAGTAGAAAGAAATGTGTTGTGGAGAGCCTAGTTGCAAGAATTATAAAAACAACCAGATGAAGACGTAGTTGATGCAAGTCGTCATAAGTAGGGAATAGAATCAGGAAAGATGGGGCTTATTAAAGACAAGAGATAAGACAATTGGAGAAGTAAGAGATCTAGAAGAGTAGTTGAATTGTGGGGTTCTTTTTGCTGCTTTCGTTTGTTGTCTCATAAAAAGAGTAGCAGATGGAGAAGTCGGTCTGTCATTACCTTTGGACTGGTATTGGTGCCAAATGAGTGGCTCAGAAAATGTGAGACTGTGGGTCGAGGAATGAGCGATGGGAGTCTTTTGAGAAATGAAGTAGAGAAACCACACCATTTCTGGACGGGACCAGCCGCCCAGAACTTGGCCAGTAACTAAGAACCACCGCCTGGAAATCCCGCCTAGAGAAAACGTAGAAGACCAACCAAAAAATCATAAAATCCTTCTCGGCAGCCGGCTAACCAGTCCTAGGCGGGTCATCCAGGCGGGTCATCCAAGCGGCTACCACCCAGCTTAAACGAGTCCCTACAGAACATCTTCCTTTAATTACCCGCCCCAAATATCAAGACCTCTCAAATGAATAACCAATAGACCAGTGGAGACCAAGACACCAACCAATATGGGATCGGCAGCTTCTAAGAATACAAGAGTGCTTGCTAAAAAAGCCGTTGACGGCCAGAGAGTGAATTTGAAACGAACCAATATAGACCCACTTTCGGAATTTCAAGCACAGGTCAAGAACGGACAAATGAATGTCAAACCACCAACCACAATTCAGAGGCAGGTGACGCTAGGAAGAGATCCTCAAGGAGTGAAAGACGGCATGGATCCTGATTTTGCACACAAAGCCATGTCGTTTAGACCGGTGGATTTGCAGGAAACCCAGATAAAAATTGATCTTAACAACCCAGCAGTAGCAACGTTGAATAAGCGTCAAGAGATGGAGAAGTTGGGTAAGCAGATCAAAGAACAGAAAGAGAGCAAGACACTTCTAGATCCACGGACTATTGCTGCACTTCTTGGAGATTTAGAGGAAGGTGTGAGCAAGCTGCAGGTGACTGCCAATTATAAATTACATCCTGATTTCATTGACCAGTTGGGGTATCCTATAATCAAAGTAGCACGTACTAGAGAAAGCAAGAAGACGATTGATGATGTGCAGCAGAGACAACGGTACAGACAACGACAGCTACGCAATGGAGATTCCAGTAACGATCTTCAGAAGCAGCTTGATCGGTTGTTGAGTTAGTAGGGGGAGGTGTTTGTATAAAGAACCTTGTGTATAAGTAATTATAGTTATTGTGAATAAGAATCACTTAGATATGTAGTAAGAGATCACAATAAGAGTGTGTGATATTTGCGATTTTCTTGGATCCCCCACTTTCTAAAATATTAGAATGTTGTCACTAAATAAATCTTGAAAATATCAAAAAGAAGACTGCTGGAAATCATATGGCTCATAGTTAAACTACAACCCACATCTCATGTCCGTCAAGCACTTCAATATTATGCACGATCTGAGATGTCGAGAATAATTTTTTGTCACTCTTCGACCTCACTCCAAAATGAAACAAGATCCATTCAACCAAAAGAAAGCTCATATATTACAATCCATTAGCACAAACACAAACGATTTGTCCCCGAAAGGTGACATTGACAGTTTATGTATTCCAATAATTAATCTTATCAATAAAGATGACGACATGGTGACCACCTCTTCATGCTCAGGAAGAGTAAGTGTGTTCTTAGAAGGCACCAATGAAATCACCCCTGGAGGAAAAGGCGAAGGTGGAAGATGGATATTTATAACTCATGATGTTAATGAGCTTGATGGTTGGGTAAATAAGTTGGAAGGTAGCACGACGGATGAGCCTAGCGATTCTATAAATGATCACACTCCAGATACCACATTGGATGCTGAAAGTCAAACTCCTAGATTCGTGCTATTCAAGTTTGAGCCTATGATTCTTCATGTTTTGTGCCGAAACACAGAAACCGCCAATAAATTGTTCCAGACTGCCATGGGATGTGGGTTTAGAGAAACAGGAATAGGTAATAATAATGTGGTTGCCATAAGAATCTCTATAAGGCTTGATATTCCTATTGCTACTTACAATCAAGGCAAGATGGAAATGATAGTTGATAACAAGTATTTGCAGACAATAACAAGTTTATCTAAACAGAAATTCAAGCAGAACTCGGGGAAAATTGATGATTTATTTAAAGCAATTGAGAGAATGCAGCAACTGACTCAGTCAAAGGTATCAAACACTACGCTAAGTAAAGAAGAAAGAAGACAAATTAAAAGAATGCAAGGTTTGGAATTGCAGAAGAAGCTACAAGCTAAGAGGGAGGCGGAGGCGGAAGCAGCAGCAAAGGTAGAAGCGGGAGAGGAAGAGGAAGAGGTATAGGAACTTAGTATGGAGAGAAGCATGGAAAAGCATCAACTTGGTAAGCTGATCCAACATTGAACACTGCCTACTATAGATTACACTGGTTCATCTACAATCTACTTCTCACAAGAATCCCTCCAACATCCACACTCCCCTCTACAAATTTATCATCATTGCAATTCTCGTTTCATTGCTCATTGTGGCTTTCACCACAACACTGTCCACTATTTAGTGCAGGCTTCAATATAGAGTTCCACAAACATCAACTTGATAGCGTTCAGTTAATAATACAACTGCTTATTCCAACTTGGACACTGTCCAGTATTAAGCACTTGGCAGCAGTTCTGAATCTTCAAGCAAATCGTCATCGTCGTCCTCGTCTTCTGTATCATCTGAACTTTCCTGATCAAAGTATTCAACCAATTTCTTCATTTCGTCGGTGGTGATATTCTTAGCATTCAACAAATCGTCCTGGTCATTGGCTTCGTTCTCTACAACCTCGATTTCTTGATGGGTCTGCAACTGTCTTTCCACTGGCTTTGTACGCAGCATCTTGATATTACTCAATTGAGCTGACGCACTTTCTCGAGGCTCCAAGATCAACGAAATCTGATACTGCGAATCAGTAGACGAAGTCTCCTTGTATCCTTTCTTGATAAACTCTTGAATGATATCAACGTACCTGAAAGAATACGAGATGTTCTGGAACGCAAGAATGTTGCTGATAATCGACTCCATCTTCGACCGTTTGTAGAAATTGATAACGTTCGGATCCCCGTTCAAATAGTCTGGAGTTCCACTGGCAATGAATGTCAAGTCTGTCAAATACACACCAGCAAACGGCACACAGGCCACACCTGTGACGTATTTCAACATTTCTCTGTAATCATTGAAGTTTCTCTTTGGGTTCATGAGCTTGTTCATCTCGCCAAGAACCAGCTTCAACTTCAGATCAATCTGCGCCCAAGTCTTACTTAAACGATGGATAGGAGAAGAAGACAACGAACTTATAATAGCTGTCATCGACGAGAAATTCTTGAACTCTCGACACTTGTCTGCAACCTTGATAAAATACTCAATAGATCTGGCTCTTCTGTAGATATCATGTTTCCGCAACACCATATGAGACACGTAGTTGGTCAACAGGTTCGAGTTATTGATGAACTCAGTAATATGCTTCGAACCTCCAAATGCTCCGTACTTGTTTTTCCACACTCTTTCAAGACATTGCAAAAGAGTGATCTGGGAGTACAACTCGAAATCACGTACAGTGAGCTGTCTTGCAAACTCAACGTAGTCAATGTCCAACAATCTGAGATGTTTGTGGTTTCTAGGAATCACAGGAACAATCGATTCAGGAGCCGGTTCGGTCAGAGGAGGAACCACACTGTAACTGATATTAGTACCCATTCCGCTGGCTCCTCTTTTCACTGCTTTACCTTCTAGTTTGGCCAACACTTCGTCGTGAATGATCTTGGACGATGGGAAGTTCTGCTCAATAAGTTTCTTGGCAAAAGCCAACCAGTCTTCCAAAAACTTCTTGTCAGTAGAATAAGACTCGATCCAGAACTTCTGGAGCAACATCTTCATGACATTCACACATCGTAATCGGATAGGATAAGCCTTCTTCTTGACCCAGAAATTGTACTCTTCGAAACTCAAACCTTCTGGAGGCTGGATATTAAACCGATTGATAAGAAGCTCTACCAACTCGGCAGGTTCCATCATGCTTCGGAACGTACTCAAGAACACCTTGTTGAAACGAGGGTCGAAATTCTCGTGGTTGGTGAGATGGGTCACCAAGACTTGCTTGGTACCTCCTTTGATCTCTCCCTTAGTATCATAGTACAAGTCGTACTCTTCGTCCGAGTCCAAGTACCAAGGAACTTCTTCGGTGGTGGCAGCAGCTTTCTTTTTGTCTGGACGGAACATAAACACATCGTCGATCAAGTATCCTTTATCACTCAAATCCACCTTCCGATCAGTCAAGTACCGTTCAATGTCCAAGTCACTATGCATGACTCGTTCAGAGTAACTGAGAAGACTCTCTTTCTCGTCGATCAACTGTCCCACAAGAATCAACAAGATGTTCAAGTTGTCCTTGATCTTCTTGATCAAAGTAATAACACTGGCGTCGACGTTCTTCAACCCTTGAGGTTTCGGGTCCTCTTCCACGATATTGTCGGTCAAATTCAAAGCGTCTTTCAAATTCACCGCAAGATCTCCCAACGTGAGTTTGCTGGTGTCTCCTTGAAGCGAGGCTCCATAAGTAGAAATGTTCTCGTCCTTGACCGTCTGGAAAATCGACGGGTCCTCGGCACTCAAGTACTGCGAATCCATAACAAGCTCGAGAATAAGCGAGTGCAAGTCCTGCTTCACTTCGAAAAACTCGATCAAGATAGGGTACGCGATCGTGACTATACCTGGACTGGTGTCGTTCTGTCCGCTTGAGCTCTGCAACGCAACAGGAATACCAACGTCTTTGTTGCTGCTGGAGGACGACTCGTTTTCCTTTGTTGACGACGAAATCGAGCTGATTGTGCTGGCAGTTTCTTCAGTTCTTGCAGCCGTCACCAAGTTCTGGCTCTCAAACACCGAGAAATCAAACGATTCAAAGATATTCATGATCACCGTAAGAGCTGCCAACGCCTTGTAGACACCCGAGATCACGTCGAAATTGCGTTTCTCAATCACCTTGTTGTTGGTGGTGGTCTCGTCTTCTACTCGGAGCTTCACAAGAATATCTTCTAGAATGTCGAACACGTTCTTGACTTTCACGGTCAAGATCGACAAGTTGTCGTTGGTCAAGTTGACAATGCGCTTGCTGCGCTGCTGGAAATCCTTGATCGCAAGTTCTCTTCGTCTGATCTCTGTTGGGGTGGTAAGGTAGTCCCCAGCAGGGTCTCTAGTCTTGCCTACCACTCCCAACTCGTCAAAAAACGGGTTCTGCCATCCTCCACCGCTGAAAAAACCACTCAAAAACCGCGGATACACCTGAGGCAAATGCATGTCTGGACCATACACTTTCTCAAACACCTTGATGCAGCCATTGACATGGGTTTTGAGCACGTTGATTTCGGTCTTGACAAGCTCAAGGTACGCACTGGAGGTGTTCTTGTCCGGGTCCTCTTTCAAATTATAATCTTGGCTTTGTTCTAGCTGAGCCGCTAGCACTTTGTTGGTGATGACGGGCTGTTCTTCGCTGGACTTTGGAGGTTTCACTTCTGGTTTGCGGCCGGGGTTCGAGAACTCGAGTTCTTTCATACTGAGACAGAGCGAGCCATTGACTCCGATCAACGCACTTGCTCTGGACACTTTCATGACTCTCTTGTTGATGTTGACCTCGTTGCCAAACTTCAGAAGTCTGCCGTGCAACAAACGGGCCGCGAGAAACAAGAGCACACAGAGCTTCGAAGACATGTTGTAGACGGTGTTGTATCCGAGTCTGTCGCTGGACTCGAGAGCAGCGTAGGCCCGGTCGAGCAAGTTGTAGAGGGTGGTGCGGAAATTGTCCCAGGTGGTGATGTCTTCGGGGTGGGCAATGAAGAGGTCGACGAGCTCGGCGATGTTGTGGGACACCTCCTTGGACACAGAAAAGCTTGGGGATGTGTCGGGCCCGATGGTGCGGGGCTTGCTGGAAAGGTTTTCTGAGGAGGTGTTGTCGCGCGAGTACTTGAGGTTGAGCGAGCTGTTGTTCTGGAGCAGGAACACCAGCGACTGGTTGGCGGCGTTGGACGAGATGCTGTCGGGCCGCTCGCTCGAGGTGTGCGAGGCGTTGGAGGTGTTGTCGTCGTACTTTTTCGAGGAGGTCTGGCTTGCTGCTCGGGGGCCCAGGGCGGGGTACTTGGAGTCGTGTCGCTTTCCTTTCAAGAACTTGATGATTTTGTTAGTTTTCTTTGTTGTGGTGGACGTGGAGCTTGCGTCGCTGTTGGAGACGGCTCGCAGACCGGACTTGTAGTCGTCAAACTCTCCGGAGCTTGAATGGGTCCGGCCTAGCAGCACCTGATCATTGCGAGACGAGAACGGAAGTTCCTGACAATACACATCGAGCTCTGCGTTGTAGTAGAGGGTTTTCCCTTCAGGGCCGACCTGGGGAAGCCAGTAGATTTGGTCGGACGTTGCTTTGGAGGTGAGGAGCTCCTCTGCCTGGTCGAGGGTCAAGATCTGGGCCGTCAGTTTAGCTTTCTCGTTGTCAAGCGCACCGAGCGAGCCGAAGCTGGGCACCAACGAGTCCAGCGACGGGTGGAGTCTGGCGGGCTCTTCAGGAGGTCTGTCGACTCGGGCTCTGATGGCAGGGTACAAGTCGCAGGGTCGGGTGTAGGCTCTGGGGAACCAGCCACGGATCACAAGAGCGTCGTCCTTGAAGATGACGCCGTCCCACCAGCCCGACGACGACTTGGCGATCACGTAGACAAGGTCATTGACGGCGAGCGGGAGGATGTTCTTGGCCTCGGGGGCAGGATAGTTGTACACCACGGCCACAAGATCGATTGGCTTTACGGGGAGCAGGAGGTAGTTGCGGACCGCGGCGTCGAGCTGGCCCAGGGGCTGCGGGCTGGAGCTATTGATATATTTGCCGGGCATGAGCACAGGAGGCCATCAACGGAGGGAGTGGTGAGGCAGGTCCTCGATGGGGAGGTTGGAGTGAAGGTTGGGGACCCAGAAAAAAAACACAGCGTGGGAAAAAATCACGGACCACTGCCAAGCGGGTGGGTGTGACAACTCTGGACAAATGATGGGTAGAATGCGATGCAAATCGGAGGGTGTTTGTGAGGCGCGGAGAAGGTGGTGTGTGGGTGGTGAATGGATGTGTTGGTGTTTGGTTGTGGTTGGTGGTTGTGGTTGGTGGTTGTTGTTGGTGCTTGAGAGAGATCAGGTTGTTATATAAGTGGTGCTTGGTATATAAGTCAGTCGTTAGGCACAGGATGTGTGATGTATAGGTCGATGTACAGGTTATGTATTAGGTTGATGTAAGGATTGGTTGGTATTGGGTTAATTAAGTTGATGTACGGGATGGGTGAGTGGGTGGAGTGAGTGGGAGGAGTGGACTTATGGATAAGAGTATGGAGCAATGGACCATCGACCATGGACTTGAGCAACGGACATTGCTATGAAGTGAAGGCACACCGGAGACAGACAGTTGCAGGCGACACTAACCAAGCACCGAGAAGAAGTCACCACAGAGACACTACGTAGAATAACGTGGACCGACGTAGCGGAAAGTAGAGACGGATTTAGTATGCAGCACCAGTCAAGTATGCAGAGGGGAGTGGGAGAGTGGAGGTGGTGGGAGGGTTTGAAAGGATGTAAGGATGGAGTGTTTGAAAGAGAATGCGAAGAGGTAAGGGTGTTTGAAAGAAGGAATGGTCTAGGTGATAGATTTGAGTTGGTTATTTAGAATTGAACGGAGTACGAGACTCCCTCAGTGCACAGTGCAAGTCCTGTGGAGTCTGTGGAGTCTTCCACTCTACCACCCTGCAATACTAAGACACCGCCGCAGTATGACACCAGACACACCACAGATCGTGTCGCAACCAAGCAAGGGAAACTTTACCCAGACTGCAGCCACAATAAGTAGCCGAGTGTGGATAACCAGTCCTGGAAAGGTCGAACCCTCGGCTTAGACAATCACTGGTTGCCGTGGAAGATTCCAAGTGGGAATTATGGTTTGCAGAATTAAGATTAAGTAAATTGCAGAATACGCTACCAAGCACAACAGAGTTTGGTGGAAGGATCAGTCTTAACAGGGTCAAGGTCTTAGCAGGGTCAATTTAATGAGTGAAGTAGTCGGGCCAATACCTACCACCAGTGCAACACTTTGACGTTCCACCAGTGCAAAACCCTGACAGTGCTAGCTAACGAAGATCCTCACATCCTCTGCCACCAATTAGAAAGGAAATTCCAAGTCTTTTAAGCTAGTAGATTTACATACCAGACAATCCACACTGCAGTGGATAAGTGTTATTACTACTCAGCAAGCCACGACTAGATGGCACGATGGAACCAGTAACCACCATGCTAGGGTTATGACGGTGCATGAGCATTGGGAAACAAAGTTTGTCGTAAATCAGACGGCAAGGTTCTTTTTCGTACAATTAGAAGCGGCACGCGATCGGCCTACCAAGACGATCCCAAGATGAAATTGGGTGACACATGAGATTTACGGCGGCTGGAAGTGGACCAGGTGAGTACCGGGCGATAGTGGTAAGGGAAGTGGATGGGAGCTGAAGTGAGTGAGAGTGGAGTTGACGTGAGAGTTGAGAGTGAAGCAAGATAATTAATGAGAGTGGAGAAGGGGAATGAGGAAAAGCTAAAAGTTAAGGTACTTCAATAGAACGCAACACCAATCTAGAAACCAAAGTGTCATGCATAGCAAAATACACAGCACAACAAATATGGGAATGCGGGTGGGCAAAGATTCAGAGGAGAATGCACTCTAGCACGATAACAGATAGTACAGAGAAGAAGTGCATTTCAGAGAAAGTGCGTCAATCATGGAAGGCGCATCAGAGACAAACCGTTCAAGCAACAATAACAAGGCTGAGACATGGCATCAGTTGGGAGGAATTGGCCAAGGGGAGGAATTTAAAGATGGAAGCTGAACGAGGAGGATTGGTATTTTATGGAGTCAACGATATACTGTGCGATTGCTGGATCAACAATGAACGACCCTACACATGAACAATATTACACAGAAACAACATTACACAGGAACAACATTACACAGGAACGACCAAACGGCACCACCTTCAACGAAAACACCATAAACCTCACCACCAACCTCACCTCACCAGCTAAACGTGAAACCCTTCCAACCTTTCATACATTGTTTTGGCAACTCCCTCACTGAGTACAGTGAACCCGCCTTCCTAAAGATCTACCATTTTACCAGTACCTGAGTAATACTTGATCAGTACATGATCAGTACATGATTTGCAAGATCGGAGCTTTGCACTAAGTTTGAGCAGTCGAGGCTGGATTGATGAAAACGGATTGGTCTGACGAAAACAGGTGGTCGGGTTTAAACTCTTTCTCGTTGAGCCGTGCTGATACTGCACTAAGTTTGGACAATAGCCCCAGAACCATAGACCTACTTATCCTTGACAACCACTAACACTGATCGGCATTGGACCAGCTTACAAATTTAGACCGTGGGGGCTGAGAAAATAATGCGAGACACACTAACGCCAAGAATCCTGGTCCACTGATCGATACTTGGGAGTAGTCGATCGTTGACCGTTGTATCGTGGGTAGCAGATTGGGTAGTAGATTGGGAAGTGAACTGGGACATCGACTAGAACTGGAACCTCATTGGGAACTCACTTGCACCCACTTCGAACCTGCTGGTGAACTACATTGCTCTATTTAGAACACTGTTACAATGTTATTAGTTCACAAGTTACTGTTCTATTGTTCGTCTGTTTCACTCTATTTTTCAAGGTCCCTATGATAATGCATTCTGTTACTTTACTGGCAAACATTACGCCTGTGAATAATAAATGTCAGACAACCACCATCCGGTTTACTGGAACAACGGCTCGACCTTCCTAACGATCGTTCATTCCATTGAATTTTTCCACTAACAATCCTACAGAAGCTAGACACTTCCACCTCACAACAACCTCCCAACCACCTCACGACTTCCACCACCCTCAATCCACTGTTTTGGCTCCAAAAGTTCGTCGCCCATAACACCGCATACGCCCGCCGGGATCCACATTCACACTCTGGGGTTGCCACACTCCAGCCGCACACAGACAAATTACCCGGAACTGGTGAACCCCGTTTGCTATCCATCCGGTTGGTACCAGGGGCTTTTCCACCCCACCCCGGATCGGCTCCCCACAATGACGTCCTTTACTCCAGAAAATCAGCTAAAACCTCCCGGGCAAGCGCATCCTTTCCTGTTGCAACATCATCCCAACCCACAATGACCTGGTCGCTCACCAAACCGTTGCTCGAGGAGATATACAGGTACACCCAGTTCCAGCCTACGGGGGTGTCGTTGAGGCAGATGGTGAACTTTGGCACCAACCCCAGTGCAGGCTCGTTGTTCAGGGCCTCGCAATTCATTGTAGAAGAGCTTCCTATACGGCTTGCCCATCGAGTGAAGGAGCTTGACAACTTGCCAATGGGGTTGAGCAAGTCGCCCTCGATTGTGACAGTGAAACACTGGTACGCGCAGTCGTTTGACGAGCTCACCAAGTTGCCCAAACCCAAGATCGACAATGATTTGAAGAAGTTGTTGTATGCGAAACGAGACAAGTCAGGGGACCTGGAGTTCAAGGCTGAGACCGAGGTGTTCAGTGACGACGGCATTATTATTAAGCATCATTCGAATCCTTCGTATAAAACCACCAAGAAGTATTATGTCCATGTACCTAATGATGTGATCTGGCCTGCCGAAGTGTTTGAGTACAGTCAGATGGTGACCGATGCTTTGGTGAAGATTAAAAAACGGCACGATCCAACAGTGGCGACGATTGCCAAGGGGGTGCTTGAGTGGAAACACGCACACAACAAGAACGATGTCATTGACTCGCAGGTGCAGTCGTTCTTGGACAGGTTCTATATGTCACGGATCGGGATCCGGATGTTGATCGGCCAGCATATTGCTTTGAACAACCAGCCGGTGCGTGACGATTTTGTAGGGATCATCTGTCGTAACACCAACGTTGGTGAGCTTGCTCAGGACGCCATTGACAATGCCCGGTTCATCTGTGAGCAGTACTATGGGTTGTACGAAGCCCCTCAGGTCGAGCTCCATTGCCTGGACAACATCGAGTTTATGTACGTTCCGTCGCATTTGATCCACATGTTGTTTGAGATCTTGAAGAACAGTTTGCGTGCTACGGTGGAGTGTGCAGTGGCCAGAGCTGCAGACAAAGATATCTACGACGTGCAGTTCCCACCAGTGAAAGTGATTGTCGCTGAGGGTAACGAGGACATCACAATCAAGGTCAGTGACGAAGGAGGAGGGATCCCTCGTAGTGCCATCTCTTTGATCTGGACGTATCTCTACACCACAGCCAAAGACATTCCAGACTTGGACACCGACGTGCTCAACAACCACGAGTTCATTGCTCCAATGGCCGGGCTTGGCTACGGGATCTCGCTTAGTCGGTTGTATGCCAAGTACTTTGGCGGTGATTTGAAGTTGATTTCCATGGAAGGGTATGGCACCGACGCATACATGCACCTCAATAAGTTAGGAAGTTCCTCTGAGCCGTTGCCTTAGGAGTTGCCCTGTACCTGAGTGGCCAGCAGCTAAACCTCTCCTGGCTGCCGTTGCCCAGGCCCCACCTACCCCTCAAAATAGTTACGTTGTTTTTAGTTATTGAGCACTGGCTCTCATTCGATGAATCATCATGTGTCTGTGCATGTAGGCCGAAAGGAAATTTGAAAAAAAAATCTGTAGTGCACTCATCCCCGATGGAAGACAACAGTGTGCCGGTGGACCCGGACTCGCTTATCAACTACAACGATGCTCTTGAGTACTGGGACGGGATACCAGCCACGGTGGACGGGATATTAGGAGGGTTCGGTGAGCAGACCGTGGTTCCTGAGCGTGACATTGCCGGTTCCATCAAGTTTCTTCGCAAGTTGTCGTCACGAATAAGTCCAGGACCGGACGAGGTCAAGTATGGAATCGAGTTGGGGGCAGGAATTGGGCGGGTCACCAAGAACTTGCTTGTGAAATATTGCTCGAAGGTGGATTTGGTGGAGTACAATCCGAAGTTTGTAGCTCAGATCCATACTGAACTTGAAGGACTTAAAGACCAAGTGGGTGATGTCTACACGTTGGGAATGCAGGATTTTGTGCCTGACAAAAAGTACTGGCTAGTGTGGGCCCAGTGGTGTCTTGGGTACCTTCCAGACTCAAAATTGGTGGAGTTTCTTGTGTTGATGAGAAAGTCGTTGTCGCCTAATGGAATCATTATAGTGAAAGAAAACAACTGCAGAGACCCCGAGGACTTGTTTGACGACCTCGACTCTTCGGTGACCCGTACTGATCTCAAGTTCAAACAGATTTTCAAGGAGAGTGGTTTGAAACTTATTGCTCAGGAGACTCAGAAGGGGTTGCCAAAAGAACTATTTCCTGTGAAGATGTATGCATTGAAACCTGCTCTCTAATACACTGATATTAATATGATGTAGGGTGGAGGAGTGACGATCCTTAGGAATGCCCACTGGATTGGAGACCCTTTCCGCCGGAGCGAGTATGTCTTGGGCGGGTTTCTGTTTTTCTGGGCGGCAGTGCGAAGCGGTGGGTGGTCAGCGGTGGGCGAGAACTGGTTGGGCGGTGTTTAGACAGTATCATGTGGATTTTCTCAAATCTAAGATCGCTCCAAAACTCTCGGCGAGTCCACTCACTGTAAGAAGCACCCTAAAATTCTTGCCAAGTCCTCGGCGGCTTCTTCTGTGTACAGGCGGACCCGGTTTAAGCGACCCCTAATTCTAGGCCGCTCCTAGGCGACTCTAGGCGACCCTCTGAAACTCTAGGCGGCCCTCCTGCACCCCAAGCGACCTACCCCAGACTTACCCCATTAGTAATGGCCGGTGATGCAAATTCACATGCCTCTCATTTATAAGCTCAACAAAAGTCTGCTACCGAGTTGCGATTTCCTCCACTGGTAAACCAGTTTTTTCAACACCTCCCACTCAATTGATAATTCAACTTATCCAACCATGTCGGAAAAATCGCCGTTGCCTAACTCTCACTCCGATGACAGCTTTGGCAGAGCTCATTCTGGGGTAGTGTTCAAGGACAACCTCAAAACCTACGATATGGTCCAGTCTCTCTTGAACCCATTGATCAAGAAATCATGTTTCGACTATATAATTGTGGCCACTCTACTCATTGACGGTGCTGTCTACCATCTATTGTCGACCCGTGCTCCTCAATGGGTCATTCCTGTGTTTGTGTCTACCTACTGTTTCTGGAGATTGGCTTATAATCTTGGAATTGGCTTGCTCTTGTACAACCAATCCAACTACAACTCATTGACCAACTTCTCGAAACGCCACCGGTTGTTCCGGGACTCTGAATCCGACCAACCGACAAGACTCCAAGCATTCATTGAGCACAACTTTGTAGTCAAGTACGGCCTGCAGTTCACCACCACAGACTACCCTGTTGATTTCAACACCTGGTTGTTGTTCCGCAACGTCGTGGATCTTATCTTGATGCAAGACTTTGTCAACTACTTTATTCTCTTTGTTGCCTGTTTCGTTAACAACTGTGCCTATGTCCAGGGATCTGAATCTGGTCTCTTCTTTTACTCTCGATGGTTCTTCGGTATCTTGTTCATCTTCATTAACTTTCTCGTCAAACTTGATGCCCACCATGTCATTAAAGACTACGCATGGTACTGGGGTGACTTCTTCTACCTCAAGATCAACAACGAAGACTTGATCTTTGACGGGATCTTTGAACTCTTCCCACATCCTATGTACTCGATCGGCTACATCGGATACTACGGGTTTGCACTTCTTGCTAAATCGTACTTGGTTCTCTTTGTCAGTGTCCTGGCCCATCTTGCTCAATTCTTGTTTTTAAGATACGCAGAGGACCCTCACATCGAGAAGACATACAACACTCTGCAGAAGTTGGACAAGTTGTTGGCTGTACCTACTCCGGTGTACGATGTTAAACCAATGGCATTTTTCTCCAACTTCAACTTCTTAAGAGCTAGTGACTACTTTGTTGTTCTCACTAACGTCTTGGCTACATACTTCTTGTGGAACAAGCGCCCATACGTCTTGTTCTTGATGAACTTGACGTTCAAAGTTCTTACCTCATTGACCACTTCCCTTGTACTTTACCTCCAATCCAACTGGAAAACGTTCACCAAAGTCCATTTCAAGCACGGCTTGACGTTCCTCGATGCTTACTGCAATTGGTGTGTTTATTACAACTTCCAATTGCTTATCAATTTGAACATGCTCCTCGTATTGTTTGTCAAAGACTTCATGGCCACCAACCACCTCACCATTGACACGATTCCAAGCTTGTTCCACAACGATAACTTGTTTCTTTTCCGTGTTTTCACTGGCTGTTTCCTTATCTTCTTGAACTTTGTCTGTGAGGCTTCCATTTTGAAGACCATTGGTGTCAATGCTTGGTTCTATGGTGATTTCTGGTTGCCTGCAATGAACGACAAGCAGCTCACCATGACTGGTATTTACAAATACTTGAACAACCCAGAGAAATTCTTGGGGTTCTGTGGGATCTGGGGTTTGTACGTCATCTGCTTTGAATCCAACTATCTTTTCATTTTGGCAATGGTATGGTCGTTCTTCAAGATTGTCCTCATCAATTTTGTCGAACAACCACACATGATCAGACTTTACGGAGCTGCTCAAGTCAACTACGACAGTGGATTCTCTAAACAGTTCAAGAAAATCATTCCTAAACGTTTGAGATCCGATTCTTCTTCCACGATTTCTCGCAGAAGCAGTACCAACTCACCTGCTCCAGAAGAGTACCCAATCACTTTCCAATCACCTAATCCTTTTATCACTACCTCTAAGACTCATAAAGGTTATTCTATTGAGTTCTTGAACTTGAAACTTGATGAATCTGGATTGAGTATTCCAGTCGGTGTACCTATTAAGTTCAAATTGAGAGTTCCAAAGAGTCATGATAATGCCGATTGGATTGGTTTGTACAAAGTTCTCAACACTTTCAGCTCTACCAGAAAGACGTTGATTACTTCTAATAATCACTGGATTGCTGTTGAACCATCTTCTTACAACGACAGACAGTTTGGTCATCAGAACCTGCACCGTGACAGAAAAGCCTACAAGAGTAAACTCAAGTCCGGTGACAAAGTGTTGGAGTTTGGAGACAACTTGCTTCTTTGGGAACCTGGTGTATATGAATTAAGATACCATTCGACTGAAGGGCATGACGTTGTGTTGATCACTACTCGATTTGAAATCAAGTTTGACAAAGTCAAATATAGTGATGCCAATTCTCAAGACAAACTCTTTGACTTGATTTCCAACAACTACTTGAACCTCCACACTCCAAAGGAAAACAAAGGGTACAAATTGACCAGTGTCAACGATGATTATGTTCTGTTGGTGTTGCAGTATGTCAACAACTATGCTACTGAAGTGATGAATTCAAGAGACTTACAAGTGAACCTCAACTTGAAAGGACTCAACTCTTACAATGTTGAGGATTTCAAACGAAAGTTGCTTGACAAAATCTTACAGAGACTTAGCTACTGTATCAAAAACACTATTGAAGGTGACGATGATGCCTCCAATGTCAGCATTGATTTTTCAAACGAGATCTTGATCAGAGACAGAACAATCGAGAAATTGTTTGCTCGGATCACTAAAGTTAAGAAAATCTTAGACGAAATTGCAAATTGATCGGCTCAATTCCGCCATAGAATTCTAAAACTATTAGCTAAACTAGCTCCAGATAAAAATATAGATATGACTGAACAATGTTAATTGTAGTTTATGCTTGTGACATCCTGACATCATTACACCACTGCATCCTACACTATTACACTCACACATCATTACACCATTACATTTTACATCATTTCACCATTGCATCCTACATCATTACATTCACACACCATTACATCCTACATCATTACATCCACACATCATTGCACCATTGCGCCATTGCATCCTCACATCCTACATCCTCACATCTTCATCTCGTTATATGCACAAAAATGTCATGCAGCAGCCCACCCCTTCCATGTAAGTCAGAAAATGGAAACCTATAAATATCGCACATTATTCCTAGTATCCATCCTTCTTTCATTAAATTATATACTTTTTTATTCTCCCTCTGACAAATATGCCAATTGATTCTCCTCCGGTTTCGCAGTCTACTGTCAATGACAGTGAGGGTTTCTTAGATCCAGTCATTCATTACCTTAAAGGGTACATGGATCAGAAATCTGAAGCAGATAAATGTCTTCAAAATCTAGAAGTGATCCTTCATTCCAATTTTAGTAAATTTATTGCAATAGCAACCAGTCAAATTTTGCCAACTCCGACGTTTATTCTCGAAGGTCGGATGAAGAAATTTGTTGCAATTTGTGAAATACTTATGCTTGATATTGAATTTACGCGCGCTAATATTACTGAAGATACATGCTGCAGACTCTTGTTGTTGCTACAAAACTATGACCACAGTAACACAGATTTCCAAGGGGCTTTACTAAAAACAAAGTTTCTTTTTTTCTTGTTCAAATCCAATGTGAACCGTGCTTATGTTGCAGCTGTTTTATATTACCATTTGGCATACAGTGATCTACGTCAAGCGCTTATGCAATCTGCAGACGAGTTAGTTAGATGTTGGCCAACACTGAGCACCCTTGATGTACAAGGCTCGCAAGTAGCCTTATTATTCAAATTAAACAAAAGTTTATCTTCTCTTTCAAATATTCAGTTGTTTGACGGTGAGATCCTAACTTTGATTGCTAGCGCTAACAAAACGAACTTGTCACTTGAACAATTGCAAATCAACATTAAGAATTTATATGCTTACTTTCTTAAAAGTTCTGCAAATCAAGAAGCCATTTGTTTGCTTGCTTATAATACTTCCTGGATGACCATACTCAATGGATCACGAGCTTTTGAATTTGCAAAACTCTTGCACGATGCTATTGACTGTCGTTATTACAAGTACCAACAACTGTTGCCGGCCCACGTAATTTGCAACAACGAGAAATTGAAGTCTCTTAGTAAGTCGTTTGAGCTTCAATTCAAGGTGCTTTTTGAAATTGTTGATTATAAGATGTGTTCAGGAGAAGATGGTGTTTATAACGATAATTTGCTCTATTATGCAGAACAGGCATTGCAGATGTTGACCAGTTCCACAAAAGATTTGCTTGATGTTCATATAGATTACCGGGCTCTTGGCTCCACGCTTTCTTTAGCTGCTACTTTCGTATATACTAGTTTTGTATTAAGTGACCATAGTCTTAGACTGCTTGGACACAAAACACCTGCTTGCTTTTGGACGGTCATGAAGATCTCACGGATCCCAATAGTTTCAGAAATGGGATTTGTACAAGGGAACACTCCGGAACCTAACTGCTTTGAAGCTTTGAGCTCGTCGTTGGAAATGCTAGAGAAAATCGTGCTGAACTTGTCAGAGAAATCATTGCTAGAAAGCAAAGTGCTCAGAAGAGACTATTTTCTAGAGATTGCAACGATTACCTGCCTCAACAGTTTAGTTCTTGCTACAAGAGTTTCTCAACTTACACTGGGTGTCCGGATCTACTCTGAAATTTACACGATTAGAAGCTTTGCTATTTTAGATTGCTTGATCACCACAGATTCTCAGTTGAACGTATTCTACAAGCAATTGAAATCATACGCTTTACGCAATTTGGAGATCCTCAGCATTGTTCCTACGGTGATCAAGCACTTTGGAGCTTCACAAAACACACTTGTGAGCAAACTACATTCAGAACTTGGCGGAATAATGTCGCAGAATATGAATCGTCCATTGACAATCAACTTGAGCCGTGTCTATAAGGCTCTAGCTCGTCAATTGAAGTAAACTTGCATTTGCCGTACTTTAAGTACAATTTCTTTGCTGTCTGGAACGACCGCAACTTGGTCTGGTGCTCGTCCCATATCACAGGTTGCAATCCATCGCCTACTTTCAACACGTCGTCATTCAACATGGTGTAGTACTGGACGTCTTGAGGAAACGGGACGGTGTGGAACCGATACGCATCGCGTCCCACCAGTTCAAACCGGTCTGCTTCTATTTTTTGCATCTCTTGCAACGAAGGTAAGTGCAACTCATTGGCCCAGAGTTTCAGCAACCAACTTCCTTGAGATTCAGCAAGTCTGAACGGAACAGAGTTCTTAAGAAGACCAGCAAACGCAAGTCCTGGGTACTGGTACGACACTAAATGTCTATATAGACCGTTGACCATGAACCCATCAGGGTTGACTGTAGGTTTGAGGAGATTAGAATCAGAGGTAGATGCAAGGGTGTTGCTGGAGAATGGCACTGAAAGAGTGTCGAGAAATGGATATGAATGTAAGTATCCAGTGGCATAGATGATGACATCGACATCTGACAACTTTGAACCATCAATCAACTCGATCTCGTGAGACTCAGGCCAGTATTTGGTGATCTGAGGCACAATCTCAATGTTAGGATTTTCTTCAGGAATCTCTGGAGGATACTTTCTAATAGATTTGTATACCTTTACCTTCAGAGATACTTGGTTACAGATCTCAAGAGCAGAAGCACTGTTGCCAACCACCAACACTCTCCGCAACAGTTTGAATTCGTCTGGACTGTTATAGCTTCGAGCGTGCAAGATCGTGCCAGGATACTTGGTGTTCCAATCACTGATGCCTTCAACGTCAGGTAAGTATGGAACTTCATAATGACCGGTAGCCACGACCACTGCATCAAACGAGTCAACTGATTGACCACCACCAGTGCTGGAAGTCACCTGCCAACTATAGTTGTCCCAGTCAACGTCCTTCAAGCACTTCGGAACAGGATGTCCCGTGGATTTGTTGACAAACTCGATTTTGCCGACCATGGTGTCGAACTGCACCAATGCACGAATCTCGTCCGAGTACGCTTGAACGTACTTGACCACGTCGGATCTCCATGGAAACAACAACAACGACGAGCCAAACTCATGGTTGTTGTAGTTCATAAGACATTTGGGGATGTTGGTGTCCAACTCCTCGTACATGGCAGAGCTCCAGGTACCATCTTTCAATTGCACCCCATAGTTTTCTGCACCGTACGGATCTATAGATGGGACTTGCAAGTAGTATTCAGAACCTTTGAACTTGGGAGTCTTCGAGTAGTTCCAAAGTCCTCCGGTGGTTGGTCGTTTCTCATACACTTTGATCTCAGCAAAACTCTGCTGCTGTTTCAAAGCTTTAGCAACCGCAGCACCTACTGGCCCAGCACCAATGACTGCTACTCTCTTTATTGACTTAGGCATGATCTGTGAGTCGATGTCACTCTCCGGCCGGCTGGTTCTAGGTGGAGCAATGTTCCGGGTGACCCACAAGGCTAGTGGGGTGATCGAGGCCCCGCGAGCAGTTCCTGTTTTGGCGGGGGTCGGCGAATTCCGGTGGCACACCGACAGCAACTTTTAACGAGACCAGTACATTGTCACTGCACTTGAGGTTGGGATTATTGGCCACTACATGCAACGAGACCAGCACCGATGGAACAAGACACGGTCACAGTGACGTCAAATCCCAGGCGACATGTGACATGTAATTGATGCAGTTGCATTTCGCGGACGAGGTCAACCGTGGATTGGACGGGCGACGGGTAACCGTCGCATATAAGAAAAATTTTCAGCTTCAGGAACCACCAGGTATTGTTCTCACCTCTGACCATATCGTAGTTATTTGGAACCAGGCGGGATCAATAACCGCGAGGCTAGTCAGGATGATTTTAATCAGGAGCAATTCTATCTAATGGTGGAACTGGTCCTGAAGTTTGTTTACATGATGAGTCTTTAGCTGTGCACCAGTCTTAATCAATTGGGAGTACTCCCCAATGTTGAGGAAAACTCACCCATTTTTCTCTGATCAAACAAACTTAATCATCTGATATGTGCCTTGCGGACCTCGAACCTTGTAACGGCAATAGCCCGACCTTCTTAAACAGTATGTTACGACCTCCCACCTAGGCTACAATTCCGCACACCAGTCTTCTAGGCCCTTTGTTGGCCGCCGATCCTGGCCCCAGTTTAGGTTTTACCCTTTTACTTTGCAGGGTCATTTCTATAATATCGCCGGCGAGTGGTCAAGAGCTCTCAGTGGACTGCCCAAACCATAATCGGGCCAGCAGCCAACCTTTTCTGGAGCCGTGGCAACCCCCGGTGTCGGGGCGGAACCGATCCGTAACGTTTCATGCTGGCCCGTCAGAGGTCTCAGGACGTCACCCCGTCACCACGGTTAGACATTTGCGCATTGCACTAGCGGTTTAGTCAGGGGCGAGTTTTGCCCGGTGCCCTGGTTCGGAGCCCCAGGCCAATCAGCCGTCTGGATGCCGGGGGTTGCTAGCTCGCCTGCTGCATGTCACTGCGCGGTCCTGCCATGGCCAAAGATTGCCCATGCGTGCTGCGCATCAGCTTAATCGAATCAACGAGAGCGCCTTATGGCCACAGCTTAAAACCTAGGGGCTTCCCATGGTTTCCCAGTTGCAATCCATCCACCATGACTGTTGACAAAGCAAAGATCAAGCCTTCGACCACCTGGAGATTGGAACGGGCCAAGCAACGGATGTTGGCTCTGTTGGAGGCCAGCTCCGACCCCGAGTCCAAGTCTCAGACCTCGTGGAACCCGCAGTACCACGAGGAAAACTACACTCTGATATCGTGCGACGTCGTGGGCTCTGAGCGCAGAGCTTCGACCCATTCGTTCTCGAAGATCATTCCGTCGGTGTCGTCCTCCAATTCGGTGTCGTCCGTGGTTCTCCAGCCCTCTACCCATACGTATGTGGTAGATAACGAGGTGAGCCTTCGCCAAGCGTCCATATACAGCGACGCTTCGGACAAATTTGTGTTTGATACCCACAGCTACAGCTCCGAAACATCGCCGGCGTCCAGCACTTCCAACAATAGCAACGGCAAACCGTCCGACTTCAGAAACAGCACCTTGGTTCCTCGTTCGCCAAACACCGCTGTGTTCCCTGCGGTCTGAGCTGCTGGTTCTCTTTGCTGCTGCTGCACCTGAAAAATTTGGCGCACCACTCAATTCTAATCGGGCCCTTATCCGATCTCTAGTCGCCTTGAATTGCCGGCCCCTGGGTTGACCTCCAGAACGTCTACTGCAGTATCGGTTCCCACTGTTGACAATAACCTGTGTTTGTCGTCAACGGTAAACTCTACTGCACCAACCCCAACAATAACAGTTGCAAACTCTCTGTTCCCCAACAATAGACCACAACTATGGACAAGTTGGTTGACAGGCTCGTTGAAAAAAATATTACCGTCAGTGACCTACGCGCAGTTTTACAGCTCAGTGACCTACACGCAGTCTAAGAGCTCAGTGACCTCCAGTTGCACATCAGTCACACCAGCTACTCACATCCATACATACGGCTGCCCCTCACAGATTCCTGACTTCCTTACACCCTCACATCCATACCTACTCACATCCTTAACTCTACCCGCCGTCCACTACATCATCCAACAGTCAAAAGAAACACAACCTTGTCCACCTTGTTGTTTGCACCTACCCCATCGCTTGTCCATCTCATCATCTCCGATCGCTGTGCTGCATCTCATCCTTACCTTCCTCACCATCCCCGTTCTGCACCATTGCAACCGGTACATGAACTAATCCCTACACCAACCACCTACCAGCTCCATGGCTCAAAAAATCCCCCAGCACCGCTGCACCCTCGACAAAACTTGCCTCCAGCAATACCTGCCCTACAAATGTCTGCTGTTGCCCCGCCGCCAAGGGGCCTAGATTTATAGTTGATTTCTTTTTTCTCGCTACAATTCTGTTTGTTTGCAGCATGCTTGCTGCTGTATTATATATTCCTTGAAATGCACCACTGGTACTTTATTATCGCAAATTCTCGTAGTGCTTTTCTAAGACCCTTATACCCTTGCCCTACTACCCGGTCACGTGAACCTCCAATTTCTGTACTTCCAGGTACTGTGTCAGGGTCAACAGGAGCAATCTACGTATAAATTAGTCGTCTAGAAATTCCGATCCATGTTTCTTTGCACCCAACTCTATTTACCGGTTATGAGCCGCAAGTTGTCGTTGTAGACGTAGAGGAACAGCTCGATGAGATCGGAGATGCCCCGCACTTTCGAGGCCAGAGGCACCGATCGTATAATTAATGGTAGGATCACCGACAACTCCTTGTACTTGACGGTCTGCAGGTGAACTGTAGATGTGTTGATGTTGTCAAGAAGATCATTGAGTCCTTTCAATAAAATAATAAGCTCGAGTTTCTGGATCTTTGGCATTGGCGATTGGTTGATGATAGTTTCGCTGGCCATGAACCGACTAAGTGTGTAGAGTGTCCGGATAATAAGACATGTAAAGGTCTTAGAAGACATGAGTTCTCGAGACCGAAGCTCGATTATCTCAAGATTATCTTCCTTAGATGTGGCAATCCGTTCCATCTCTGCAGCATTGGGTACCTTTGAAAGCTCCACCAAGTCGTTCAAGCAGATCAAGTTGATCTTGTACTTAGGCACAAACTTCACTGGACTAGGCAATGGATGCTGGAACTTCAACAACAAGTCTGCAATCTGCTGAGCATTGCCTTGCTTGAGAATATCGATTTCCACCTCGTCTTTCTCATACACATATGAAGATTCTAGAATGTAGCTGGTGAACGCGTCCAGAAGTTCGTCTGAGAAACTGTTCAAGCTCACCAACGGAAGAATTATAGCCTTCAACTTGTGCAATGTCCGTACATTGTACTCCTCGTATTTCGACCGAGTATACTTCATGTTCAAGTTTGCCCGGTAGAACTCCACTGCCAACTGCCAGATATTTTCTTTGGTCTGTGGTGCAATGTCATTGGCAGTATTATCTTTCGCTATAATAAGCAGTACCTTCTTCAACACCAGTAGCAAGATCTCAACACAGTCCACCCAAAGCTCAGTGGTCTCATTCTTGTCCTTCTTACCAACGATGCCTTTGGCTGTAAGTTTGAACGGCTCAAGAAGATGGGCGATCAACTTGGTCACACACTCATTCTTGATCAATGGTGTATAATCGGTGATACTGCTCAACTGGCTACCTAAGATCCGCACAGAATGATGGCTGAGTGCAGAAAAGGTGCAGATCTTAGTGTCCTGCGGCAACTTGTTGTGCAACTGTTCCTTGATTTTCTGTCTAGTCGAAAACGGAAGCACCACATTCGCTAAGAGTTGCAATATAATGTCTGATTGGATCTCTGAGTCGCTGGCTCTAGCTATCAACTTCAAGTTGTCCAAAACAGATTTCTGCAAATCGGTAGGATGCAGGTTATCGTTGAAATACGTAGGCAAAATAGGATACCGCACTGCAGCATTGAACAATTTCACTGACCGTTGCACTTTGTCTCGGTTATTTGAGATGTCCACAATACTGCTCAATGCAATAAACACCTTCATAAGTGCAGTGAGCGACTCCTGGTAGTTCTTGTTCGACGAAACATTGTACGACACGTTTCTGCTTGCCCAGAAGTCAAACAACAACTCTTTGATCTCCTCTGGTACGTTCTTGTCTTTGATCGAATCCAAAAGGTCTCTGAACGCTTCGTAGAGTTTCAAGTCACAAGCATTCCATTGCAACCGCAAGATATCTTTGAAATAATCAATCAACCCTGTCCAGTACTTCAATGATACTTGCACGTCGCTGAAATCTGCAAAGAAGTTCTCGTAAATCTTCACGATCCCATTGATGATCAAGATCAAAGTCTCTGACCATTCCAGCTTCAATTTCGACAACTCTTCCCAGCTGGCAGTCTTAAGAAACTTTGGCCGGATCTCTAACAACCCTTGGATCACTATATGATACGTCAAGTCCCAAGTTTTCAAGTACTTCCCATGAGAATCTATGATCCTGAAGAACGTCTGGATAGCCCCATTTCGGACCTGGTCCTGCTGGTTGTCGGCAATGTTGACCAACATTTTCTGGAGATATATCCAGAGACAAGACAATGCCACTGCCTTGCTTTCCTCAGCATGGATGTCTTCCACTTTGGTCACAAGATCTTCGTATGTCTTGATAGGCAACTCAACTTCACCTCCATCTGGTTCCTTGGCCAACAATCCTTTCAGATAATCACTGATCTGCCAGAAGTAACTAATAGCACTGAACGAGATATTGATGTCGTAAGGTTGTTCAGCAAACTTGTAGAGAGAGTCAATGAGCTTCTTGATGATCTCAAGTGGCAACACAGTAAGGAAGTCATTGAGCACCAACTGCAAGATAACAAACGTCAACTTGGTGAGATCCGACTTCTTCTCTATCAATGCATAGGTAGGATTAATTGCAACAAGATCTGCAGAGCTGTAGTCGAAGAAATCAAACCCAAAATCAATGATCTTGAACACCAAGAACCACGACCCTTCATTGAAATGCACCCCAAACATATCTAGAATCTCTTTCAAGCTCTCTATCAACCGACAAATAATATCAAAATCGCAGTTCAAAACAGAAACACTCACTGGTAAACTCTTGCTGTCCTTGTCTTTGGTCTTCTCGTATTGAACTCTATCATGCACCTGAAGTTCATTGATAGATTTAAGCACCCCAAACACAGAGAAAAGCAATTTGTGTTCCACCGTGAACTGCTGCGAGTCTTGTTTCTGTTTCGCAGACACTCCCTGTTTGAAAATAGACTTGATGATACTGCAGAGAATCACCGAACTCTCTATTCTGAACCCTGAAGCAAGCAGTCGGTTAGTAGCCAACTCAATAAGATAGTTAAGCAGCACTTTCAAACTGGTTGCGCTGTCAAAGTCTTTGTCGTTGTGAACCAACAAGTTAGCGTCTGGCGTACTCATACACTCGTTCATGTACCGAACAGAATTGAACTGCGACACTGTACCGACAAGATCAAGAAAATAAGCTTTGTTGTAGTAACAAGGTTGCATCCGTACCACTTTATGAGTCCTTTCATCAGTGTCTGCCACTTCATAAGTCTCAGTGACCGACACCAATGCCAAATCGTAGCAGAACTTTTCTTCATCTTTACTGCGCTCCACCGATATCACAGTGTCAGAAAGTTCTACTAAACTCTGAAGCACTGTCAAATACGATGGTAAAAGAAACTCTTTAGTAGAGTCAAGCAATTTCTTAGCAGAATTCTCAATGGCTGCGATTTCGTTTGGTTTCACTGCTGGAGAGTTACCATATTTGGACTCAAAATAGACGAACTTCCGTTCGAAATTAGCTGGTGGACCATGAATATAGTAGTTGAGCCACTGCAATGTAATGAATATCGTGTTCCAATTCGAATCGAGAGTAGGACCAAGAGTCACTCCCAAGCTGAGAAGTGCTCTGGAAGTGATCAAGTGACGAGAGTTCAAGTATCGTGACCGAAGTACTAGCTGGCCATTAGCATTAGACGACGGTGGGAACCCTTTCTGAGTAGCAGACACCGGTGTAGTGACGTTAGAGAGTGCAGTGGCCAAACTGGAACTGTTCTGGTTCGAGCTAGTGTGTCCTGAGAACTTAGCACTTATACCTCCAAACAACGTGGCACCAAGTGATTTAGGTTCCTTCGCGTCGTGTTTCTCGTTCTTGGCTTTGTCGTCTCTGGACCCATCGATACTAGTTCGTGGTGAGCTGTAGAAGTCACCAGTATTATTGACAGAGGCAATTGCAAGCATTAAGATGATCTCGTCTCTTGGTTGAGTGAGACCCAACATTCCAGACGAGTAGCCAAGTTTCTGGATCGACCGCACTAAGTTATGGAAAAGCTCGTTGGAGATCTTGGAGTACAAGAAGGTCTCGAATATCGAAAGTAACACTTTGTAGTTCTTGGACACTTCTGTCAGAGCAAAAGCCACTTCATGAGTGAACTCTGAGGTCAGCACACTTTGAGGCATGGTGTCCAACGTAAGACTGGAACTACTTTTGTTGAGTGCCTCAGCCCCAAGTTTCACTACGGTCTTGCCTATACCTTCCACAAAGCTGATTGCACTGACCAACATCAAGTAGTACAAATGGTACCCTGAAATCTCTGGCGGGTCAGGTTTGTCGAGCATTTCTATAAGAGCTGTTTTCTCGTAAGTGTTGTCGACATGGGTCTGTGAAGAAGATTCTTGGGCAGGTCGTGGAGAGTGGAGAACAGTACGAACTCCAAGGTACCGTTTAGAAGTGGAGGAGCTGATAAGACAGAAACAGTTAACAAAGAAGTCGTTGATCACATGTTTTCTATTGTCTCTGAAGTCGTATTCCAAGAACACCTGTCTGACCAAGTCGCTGTCTTTGAACACTGCACTGAATATTTCTAGCACAAGCATCTTCTTCCATTGTGGAGACTCCGACTCACTGAGAATCATATGATTAAGAAGCGAGATGACGATCTCACACTCGACCTTCAATATCGACAAGGCGTTGCGGAGAAGAAGGTTGATCAAACGGGCAATGCGGACAATTACTGGGAACGGTTTGGAAGGAATCGACAAGGTCCGCAACAAGATGGGAGTGATGCGGAATCGGAGAAGGTAGCCTAGTTCAGGATGGGTGATGAAGATGTTAATGAAATTGGACAAGATCAGCTCGATGAGCTCAAGCAAGAACGTCTCACTGAGACTGGAGAACCGCAAGAACTTGGGTTGCAGCCGTTCGATCAACGAACAGAGATCATCAAATATATGGTAGCAGTCACTGACATTATCTGAAACTTTAACGGTTTTATCGACATCGGCTTTGACCTCGTTGAGCCTTAGTACGTCTGGGTCGGCCTGCTTGTCTTCTTCGTTGACTTTGTCGAATATGAATATTATCAACTGCTGCAAGGTGGCCGCTGCGGTATTAATCACCACGGCAGGCTTGTTGGACGTCTGCAACGATGCACATATCATGAGCATCTTAGATATTAGCGCGCCGTTCATGTACTTGCCGTAGCTCTGATGGAGTGTGGGAAGCAACTGTAGCACTTTCAATTGGATCTCGAGTCCTAGGTTGGTGGATTCCTGGAGTGAGTCCACTATGTTATCGATAGACCCTGCTGGAACTCCGCCAGCAGACAACAACCGCTGGAGACTATGTATAGCAATGACCGTGAGCTTGGAGTTCTTACATTGGCATGCCAACAACAACGGAGCAATGAAGTTGGGTTCTTGAGCTAGCTGTCGCACCGAGTCTTGATCAGTGTAGCCAGACTTGTCAAGTTTGGCCAATATCTCGAGCGAGTACTCAGCCGCATGTTTGATCTCGGTGTTCCGTCGTCGGGATTCTGATATAAGGGCCTCAAGGTCGGCCTTGAGAGCCGGAATTGATGCCATGCTCGACGGGAAGACTGGTGGGTTTGACGGAGAAGCTTGATGGATTTTGCAAGAAACATTCCATCAGCAAACTGCTGGCATGGGGGTGGGATGTGTCACGTGACCGCAGGTCTGGATATGAGACACGCGTGGGGCGACCTGAGGAACCAGCGTAGCAAGGGTGATTTAATTGCGGTGTAAGGATGTTACCAGAACAGACAGATTTGAGATTCGGGTGTAAGGATTGAGGGGTGCACCCATCCACCAAGATGAGCTGATGTTGCAAACGGTGTTGGCAACGGGGTCGAGTGCAAGTGTCTGAAGTGGAGGAGCCTACAGAACGCCATGGTACATGAAAATCTAAAACTAGTTTACCATAGTATGCGGGTGCAGCCATCCTAAAGTGGAAATTACAACACAGCAATGTTTGAGTCAGATAAGCGATTTTCGTGAGAGCAGAAAAGCAAGGGCCATTGGCTGGGATTAAGCTTTGAGGGTGATTTCCAGGATTTTCGGTGTGTTTTGGTGTGTTTTTGTTTTCCAGGATTTGGATGGTGTGTGACAGGTTGATATGTTTCGCTTTAGGCTGGTTGGAAAGACTTACTGTTGACCAGGGTCTGTTTGGGTTATGTTGTTGTTTGTATTTTTGTTTGTATTGAAACCGTAGTTCACTTTTCTGTTTCGAATTATGCCTTATTTTTTCTTCGCTCGGGATTGTTGATTTGGTTGATAGATTGGCGTAGTTAATTAGAGGGCATTACTAGATGAAAGTATAAGACACAGGCTTGGGGTGGGCCGAAGCCAGGAGTACAGGAGACGGTGGGTCGAGGAGAACGGTGGGCCGATGGGGTGGTGGGAGGTTGTCTTGGGTAGCTCTGTGTGGCTCGTAGTTGACTGTCAGTGAGAACTGAGAGAATTCTCTCATGGTTAGGTGACAAGCAAGAAAATGTCTATGCATTCAGTTGGAGTGTGGGTTGGCACTCGGCAGCAAGTGTTCGGGCGGGTTCGTAGACGGCTTCGTAGACCTTGGGCTGCCTGTGGCCGCCGACCCACCCCGATCCTTGAACGGAAGTGCCAGGCGGACGTTAGTGAACAAGACTGCCACCGAAGAACACCGGGTGAAACCTTGCCATCACACATGCACAATGCACGGCTTAGACACCGGTACAAGACGTTAGGACCTAAAAACAAGGTTTCAGCAAACACCATGGAACTGGCCAGGAGGCTCGGGTTCCAATTAGGAAATGAACTCGGCCCTTTGCAAACCAGCAACTGAGCACGGCAGCAGCAGTGGTTTCGTGGGATTTGTCAATCCTGCATATTACCACAGTGCCGATCATACATGAGTGACGGGTGTGAGTATACCTTTCGACAGGGGTTGTATTGTTGGAAAATTGTTGGATGGAAAAGCCGATGGCTGGGGGTGGTACGCTTGAAGTTGAGGTTGGGGTGGGTTGGATATTGTAGGTGGATTGTTTGAGGCTGGAGTGAGGCTGGAGTGTCGACTAGAGATAGATGCAGGTTCGTAATTTGGTTGAACATTGTAGGGAGAAATTAAGGTTGAGCTGGGGACTGGCTGGCTTAGTAGTAGAAGAAAGCAAACTATTGATCATGAACTGAGGAATTGAAGTGGAATTGTTGGCGGTCAGTTTTTGATGAGAAATGGATTATTAGTGTGAATGAGCAGGAGGTGTACAGGCTAGTAGTGGCACTTCTTGTATGAGTACAAGTACGAGTTCGTAAATGACAAAGAGTAGTCAGAAGTGGCTGGTGGTTGACAATTGTTAGACAATTGCTGGTTACAAGTCAGAATTTAGAAGCCGAGGTTCTAGCCGAGGTTCTAGAACATTTACTGGTTTTCAGTCGGGAGCCAGAAAGAAGTAACCATGTGAGCTGGTCAGACATTGTGAAGACCACTAGAATATGACCTTAATGTAAGTGCAACTAGACCGAGGTATTAGAAATGGGAGTTAAATTAAAAAAAGAATGTTTTCTTACGGAAATTGAAAGTATTGGTGCACAACTATACTGCGTGTACCATAGAAAATAGCAGAGTGCAAACCCACAGCAACACCAAAACAGACGTAACTACGGACAAACCACCAAAAAATATCAGAACAATGCTCGAAAACCCATTATTCTAGACTTGCAAAAGTTTCCAAACTATGGCAAATCTTTGGCTCCTAACTAGTAAGACAAACAGTTGAATAGTAGCATAAGTCCAAACCACCCAGTAAAGCCTTGCCGTCGAAGCCTCACCAGAAAGTTTAAACACCGCTCAACAACAAAAGGATACACCTAGCGACCATCAATCGAGGCCCTAGAGTCAGTTCTCGAAACGGAAAGTCGTTTGGAGATCCCTGAACTTGTTAATCCGTCAACGACAACGCCCCCAGATTAATCATCAGAGACTTGCATTCAAGTAGCCAGTGCCTTAGATATGCACCTGGCAAATAATAGGGTCTAGCAGTTGCAAAACTAACATGCATTGCAAGAGCTAATTTGTCAACCTGTGGCAAAACACTGCCTACACTGTATATTGCTTATACTATACCTGCACCTTACAGTCTACGGCTCCAATGCTGTAAATCATGAATTTAGGTATAGGTACCAAACTTTGTCTATGTAAATTGGTACAATCTTAGTGGGTTCAATCAAACTTCGATGTGGCCCTAACGACCCCGGACTCGTTGCTTCCGTCGGCAACACCAACTCAAGAAACAACCCGGTGCCGTATCAATTCTAAACCAAACCATCTCCATCCGATGAACCATGTACGTTTTTGGACTTACTTCCGCGCCACCCGCCGACACAGCCCTCCGTCACTTCTCCACTGACAGCTGACAGGCACCTGCCAATGCATCAGACCTTCAAATACGTCGAATCATTAGCTTCCAGACCAAGTAGGTCGTCGTCACTATGATCGAAATTGGTGGTCAGAGGGTTCCATGCCTGGGTAGGAACACTGAGCCGGTCATACTTCTTCCGCTCTGCTTCAAACTCTCTCCATCTCTTCATGACAATCTGCGACGCATCGAAATTGGCATCGAACGCTTCTTGAGCCTTGAGCTCTCCTGCGACTTTCCGAGTTTCTCCCCAACTGAAATCGTCGAATTTCCAGTATGCATACACTGGCAACACAAAGTTCCAAATAGGCAATGCAATGATGTAGATCAACATCCAGAGGAAATATGAGAGACGACTGATAGTGATGACAATTAAAAGCGCAGGCAACCCGAAAATAATCGCCAACAACACCAACGACATCACCGGAGTCGGTTTCGACACAATTGCAACAATGATCACATAGATCGTCAACCCAATGGCTGCAGGCAACACCAAGGTCCCGATCAACTCGATGAAAATCAAAAACTGCATCGAGAAACAGAACGCTCCACAGAGATCTTTCACAAACACCAACTCCATCAAGTTGTGCACCGTGGAATTGATCCACCGACGTCTCTGCGACAAGAGAACCATGAAACTGTCAGGGACAACCGTCTTACAAGCAGCCTTGGCAATGAACAACGCCTTTCTTTTAGGGAAAGTCCGAAGCATCAATGTCGACAAGAACCGATCTTCTCCAAGAAGCAATAAATTCTTCTTGTGCAAAGTGTTCACCACATTGTCCGAGTAACGTTCCACAATATCTGGGTTAGCCAAGATCGGCACCCAGTATCCGTTTCTTCCTTTAGGAGCTTTGATCCGGTACATGCAGAAACATCCAGGCAAACATGTCACACAGCCAAACACACTTTCAAATGCCTTGGACTGATGATGAGAAATAAAGTACTCGAACACCTGGATAGCCGTGGTGAACGACGATGTCTTGTTGGCAATCTTTGTTTCTCCACAGAGTCCCATAACTTCGGTGTCCTTGACCATAGTGCCCACCATATGAGTCAATGCATCTGGATACACGGTTGTGTCTGCGTCCACCATGAGCACAATCTCGTACATGTCGGCCATAAGTCCGGTGACGCACCAGATGTTTGCGAGGATCTCGTACTCCAAACGGGTCATCCGCTCGTTGAACGTGATCTTCTGCAAGAACGACATCAAGATGATCTGAGAATCCCGCTTACCTCTGTTACCAGGCTTTGCTGCTCCTTGCTCCGCCTCAGTTCCAGACTTCACCAACGTAATCATTGGCACTCTCTGTTGTTTTTCTGCTGGAACTGCCTCGTTGTATTTATAAAACCCGGCGTAGACCTTGGCCTTGTTATGTCTCTTGGACCCTTGAGCAACTGCAACGTAAGAGTACGCTTGCACGTCTTCCTCTGGCACAGCAAGATCGCTCATCATGCCCAAAGCTATCTCGGGGGTGGTTCTGTCACTGGTCGATCCTTTAATCATTCCGTCACAAATAAGAAAAATCAATTTATGAGAGTTTGGATAGTCGGTGGTACACAACGAGTCAAGTGTAGCTCTCAATGCAGCCTCGTCCTCAGAGTAACAGGTCACCATCAAAATAGTGTGAGCCAAAGGATATCCATAAGGCTGGAAGTTAGGAGAAGGTTGAGCTACTACTGACGGATGGACCACGTCTCTGGAGATCGTGGTGATGTAAGCGTCGTCTCCAAGATCCAGTCTACTACCTTCAAATGGATTGGAGAAACTGGCATTGGACACAGAATGTCTTGCTGCCAAATAGAGCGAGCTTCTGTGCTTTTCTTTTTGCAACTTCTCAAGACTGGCGTTGTTGGTACTGATCCTTGACAAATTGTTTCTCGACATCTGAAGAGCCATCGAAGTCATGGTGGTGTCATGCATGTCGTTGTCGTCACCTGCCATATCCAACAAGTCTTCTACTGAAGATTGTCTAGAATGTCTACGGTTGAAGAAACTGACTCTGGACGCTCTTTTGGTGGCATTAGCTCTGTTCTCCTTTTTGACTTCTTTGATTGGTCCCTGAGAATGGATGTTCTGAGACCAGTCTTCGATATCGTTCATTCTCTTGTTCATGGTAGTGATGTTCTCAGCAAAAGCACCTTGTCTAGGCGAAACAAACCACCGGAAATAACAGGCCACCAAAAACTTGACACCTATCACTGACAAAATAAACACCAAAAGCATATAGAGCACCACGTCCGACGCAATACAACCAATGGTGTCAGAGTCAACTGTGCCTACTTTGATAGTCTCTTGAAGACACTGGGCCACCTTCTTACCTTCTGGTGACGCAAACAAGATACTGATATCTTTGCCTCGCAACTCCTCGTCGTCTCTAAGACGATCAAAGATTTCCGGGTACTCAAGATCGGTGTACTGGATCCAGCTGATCAAATCTGCGTCAAGCACATCACTGTTGTAAACCATCAAGTTCCGTGAAGAGTTGCGGATATCGTTCCAAGTAAAATACACATCACCGGAATCTTTAAGACTATAATAAGAATCACGAGCAAACTCAGAGGTATGACACGCCCACCCGTTATAGTATTCGGTTGTGAAGTTGGCAGTAGACGATCCATCGTTGTTGAACACTTTACAAGGCATGTACCATGCGACTTCGTCACCATCATAAGGAATAGAACAGTTGTCACGAGGAGTGATCAAGCCTTTGCAATGGCCGTTAACGTTCTGGAAAAGAAACGAGGCGTCTTTACCTCCAGCGTTGATAGGCGGGTAAAGAACGTTGGTTCCTCCAGTGATACCTGCAGCACTAGGATGCAACGAAGTGGTAAGATCATAAGCTCGTCCGTTGATGATCAAGTAACCAGTGGAAACGTCCTTGTTTCTAATTTTTTCCTGGTGGTCTTTACAAACCGTACGAGAAAACCCAAACACCAAGAATGCCACCATGGCACCAAGCATAAGAATCACGACAATAAGTCCCATTTTCTCACGCCACGCTTGACGTCTCAGTTTTGTTTTCAAGCCAAACACGCTCAAAAGCGGCGAGGGTGCCCAGAACGTCACCAGGTAGCAGAACGCCAACCAGAGCCTGTAACCAACCGAGCTCTTGTTGGCTTCCACCGAGATCTTTTTGACCTCATACGACTGTTTCTCAGGGAACGTCCGGTACGCCAACGGGTTGAGTTTGGCAGTTTCGTGCTGGTCCACCTCGTCGTTGAGCCCGTACACTTCTCTTCCAGGCTCAAGGTTGGTCATCGGAATGTGTTCATGGTCGGAATCACCCACTGGCTCGTCTTCTTCTGGATGGGTGTAAACGTCTGGGTTTCCAGACACCTGACGAGACTCGTTCTCTACAGTATTGACAGGGTTGGTTCCTGTAGTAGAAGTCTGGATCCCAAGATGGCCAGCTTCTCTGTTGGCGACTTTTGTGTAGTAATAATGCGGATGGTTCTGATCAAACTTGGCCCGTTCAGGCTTGACCAACGATTTCTTTCGAGACATCGCCGAGCCAGACTCGGGGTCTGGGAACCCTATTGTGGGGCTGTTGTAGCCTTGATGAGACATGGCGATATCAGAGCTCCGGCGCTTCTAGTCGAGTTCACAGCAGCCAGAGAACAGTGTCTGGGATAAACAACTCTTGGAAACTTGATCTGGGTATGTGTGTTTTTCTTTTCTTTGTTTTTGCATGGTGCATGACACCCACCTTGAGCCACAGGGACCTCAAGTTATAAATAACTGGGTAAGAACCTGTGCATGGAAGCGAAGACAGATCTGGCTGGAACTACAATGGAACCATACAATAGAAATAGACTGGTTGTTCTAGTTTCTGAGACTTTTGCTGCGGTTGGCGTGGCCCTGGCCCTTTTGTTGTGGGCGAGACATTTGCGCTGTGAGATCTGCGAATCTGTGGTCAAGGTACCGTCCAGATTTTCAGGCCGGGCACTAATGAGCTATGCGGGGGGAGGTGGTGGGTGGGAGGTGCTTGGTGGCTTACTATTGAAACGAGCAGACTATTGGGGCAAATGTCAGAATACTGGAGGTGGCTTATGGTGGTTTATGGTGGGCAATTTAGTGAGTAGTAGTTGGAATAAATACAGTAGATGGTTTCAGGACCGGACAATGCTACCAAAATTGTAGTGTTTACTTATAGTTTGGGATTTGCTGTTACCTGATTTGGAGTGTGTAGGCTTTACTGTGGTAGGTAAGGAAATGGTAGGTGCGTAAGGAAATGGTGTTTAGTTGGAGTGGGAGTCGAGGGAAAGAAATATTGAGATTACAATGAGATTGAGAATAAGATAGCGGAGATGAAATGGATTAGATATGTTGTGTTGATTGGTTTAAGTAGTGGTGCCCTGAAAACTGCTTACGAGAACTGAAAATGTGCGTGGGAGAAAAGTGTACAGAGAATAGGAGAAAATAAGTTGGGAAAAAGTTGCGTAGTAAATAGAGCACGCAAGAAAAACACAGTGAGAAAAACAGAGTACGAGAAACAGAGTACGAGACACAGATTAGAGAATATGTAAGAAGTCAGAGTAATAAAACACCCCATACCATAGGCCAACGACAACCCGCAATTGTAATTCTCAAATAATAATCCCAACTAATAAGCCTCAGTACATCCTGGTGAATAGTAGAAAATTGTGAAAAGAAGCAGCCAAGAATAGCGCAACGGGTTCATGTTAGTAAACAAACAGAATACTCAGATCAAATGAAATGAATGATAAAGATTAAATTGGCATATATAAGCAAGAAAAATTAAACAGCATCATTTTAGAGAGGGTACGCCGATACTTGGTTGTACTAGGAGTTGTGTTCACGTAGAAAATAGGAACCAACAGCGTGGGACAGAGTATGCCTGTGCATACTAATATACTGTCTTGGCAATCAGTATTCTCAGTATTGTAGCACCATATTGTAGCACGGTATTGTAAAACCACACTTCAACAGAAATCTCAGAAACTCGGAAATCAGCAATTGGAAAACAACACAATAACTGAAATTTCGTTCTTGGTTTCAAAGTGTCAACTTCTCACTAACAAATCAATGACATTCTGACCTCCACCCACCTTATACATCATGCAGCTTCAACATCTTCCAACATCCACCAGATCACTCACCACAAACCTCAAAATTAGTAACGATTCAAAAAAACACCATCCATACACCGACACCGAACCCCAGCTTAGCCTCATTGGATCCCTTATCTCAATCAACACCAGACGTTTATCCACCAACTTGTCACAAATACCAAGACCTGTCAGACACAGCCTACCAAGTGAGACTGTCAGCAATGGCGATGGCGATGGCAATGGCGATGCTGAGCAGTGGCAAGTAATGGTAAGCAATGGCAATAGCAGTCGCACTAATAATATCAGAAAACCTCCATAAGTAACACAATAAAAACCACAAAGCCCATGCCTCACCACAACCCCAACTTCCTAGCTTCTGCTTGTTTCTGTTTCAATTCCCATCGACTGATCCGTTCCTCTCTCACTTCTATTTTCAATCGCTGCTTCTCCATCTTCACGCGTAACTTAGCTCTGTCTTCTTCACTTTTCTCATCATCTTTCTGTTCAAGCTTGTCATTTTTCTTCATCTCACGATCTTTCTTCGACTCTCTCTTCCGATCCTCCCGGTTCTCCTTTCTAAACATTCTAAACCCTCTAAACAATCCTCCTTGTTCTAGTCGGATCTTTGTAGCTGTAGCTTTCATTCCATCCTGTATTTCTATATTGTTAGTAGACTTTCCAAAACACAACAGAATATCTTGGGTCTATTTCAACATCCAAATCTAGACCACAACACTCACCCCTCGCTAACTGCGCATTCTTAGCATTGGATAACTTCCAAACATCTATTCGAAAACTGGTTCCTGGTGCTTCAGTCCCCATCTCTTCTTGACGTTTCTTCTCTTCTGCAGCCTTTTCTTCCTGCTGTTTTCTAATAAATATCTTAAGTCGACGCCGCACTTCATAATGATCTTGTATTTTAATGAACGGTGCTACAAGGTTAGTGCTGGCCAAACATTGCTCCACGATCTGACATCTGGAATCTCAGATCTTCTCCAAACTGTAAACTCCAAACAGCAATCTACCATAGATTGCTTCCACCTTCGTCACATCACATCAAACCACTCTCAACCAAATAACAAATCTTCCCACTCCAGATACTCACTCTTATAATGGAGAAACCCTTTCTCGTCGTTGTATATCTGTGTCCGTTTATGGTGCTCTGCTTGAGCTCTCTGCACAGCTACATGTCAATACACTGTCATTCTTCCAGTCAACGTCTCATGCTCGCAGAGATCAGGTCTCCAAACATGATCCAAAACATCCTTACCTCTTTGCAATCTCGTCTGTAACCCAGACATCAATAAACGTCCAACTGTTTAAAATCACCAGTTCTTAGCCCGACGGCTAAAATTTTGAAACCTCACTATCTCAACCAGCCACCATCACGGGCTTTAAGATTGCGGGGTGCTAACACCCCTTGTTTATATGACGCGGGTGCGACTTGATCTATCTGATTACGACGATCCGTTAGTTCCTTTCTATTAAATGGTATGTATATAAAATAAGAACTATGCAGAATGAGGCAAGCGTGGATCAAGTTGGTCAGAAATGGTGGCTTGACCCATACTTTCAAGACAGCAATTTATAGGGCTTTCAGTTTGAGTGTTGACCGAATGACTAGCTTATTGACAGTGGCATTCGCTTAAAGCAAACAGCCATTCACTTTAATCAACTCATTGACAGCAAACAGTCATGACAACTTATCCCCTGACCAACCTGAGAACCAACCAACCGTCATTGCCTCATTAGATCACTAGCTAAATGGGTTCAACAACTTGTAACTCAGCTACCTCAATTACAAGTCATTTATCAGACACTTCACCGCCCCCCTCACATAAAATCATCGTCACCAAAATCATCGTAGTTGGTGGTATCAGTGAAATCCTCTTTCTTGAACCCACCTCCAAGATTGACCTTGGCTCCCTTACCCTTCTTCTTGCCTGCACCTCCAGTACTGGTACCTCCAGCCTTGGCCAACCGTGCCTGTCTCTCTGCTCTCTCCTTCTCCTTCACCATCACGTTCAAAGTGCTGATCACTTTTCGGGTGTTCTCGACAGTCAACGGCTTGCACATGTCTCTGATCAAGTCAAGCGCAAGTCCGTTGGTGTAGTTCATCAACGAGTCTTCTGCCAACTCATCAAACACCGGCACCAAAGCTTTACGAAGTTTCTCGTACTCGCTCTTGTTAGAAGGCTGGAAAATAGGATGCGCAGTGATAGGCGTGTCTGCAGTCAAGGCCTGTGCCTTCACCTTAGCAGCAGCTTCTTGTTCGGCTTGTGTTGCCTTCGCTCTTGGATGCTCATCTGCCACTCCCAACCCATCAAACAAATCAGCAGCATTGTTCAAATCGGCCTTCAATTCTGCCTCTTTCAACATCTGTTTACGTTTCTGAGGGTCGGCCTCATCGAATTCAGCAAGTGACTTCAATCTAGCTTGCTTGGCGGCCTTCTTCTTGTCCTCTTCTTCTTTCTTCTTTCGCTTCTCTTCTTCTTTCTTCTGTTTCTCGGCATCCTCATCGAAATCCCACGATTCTCCTTCTAATAAAGGTTCGTCGTTCTCATCTTCCCAGTTTCCAACTGGTGCATCGTCGCCAGCAGGCACATCAAAGTCTTCGTCGTCCCAACTCATCGTTATCTAGATACTGACTTGTGGTTTATGTCGACCCCAAGTGAGAAAAATTTGGATGGTGTATGCCGGGTAATCTTAGGCGACGTGGTATAGACCAAGACTATGGAGACTAGACTACTGGATATTGATGCCAAAACCATATGGTATTAAAAATTAAACAAACCAAACCAAACCCTAACAATAAAAAGCGATGACTAATGGTAACAGTGGTGGGGAGGTGGGCACACTAGATATGTTCTCCAGTGGTGAGCTCTCCAAGAAGTATCTAGTTGTTACTAGACGAGTAGATCATGTACGAAGACAATAAGAATAAGTCCAGTTGTAAGTTTCTAGCTTAAAGTGCCAGTGTAAGAACCAGTTCCAGTACCTGTGAAATGAGCAACTTGGTAGAAAAGGTCGCATCCCAAGTGGTGAACCCATGTTATAAGTGAGTCTCTGAAAGTCTCAGTTTGAAGTCTAAACAGAACTGGAGTAGACGTCTAACTGATCAAACGGTTCAGAGAGGAAATAATGGGGTCCATTAGTGGTCACCAGGTCTGTCAACAGAATCAGTCAAGCACTCTGTCAACATAAGCACTCAGTTGAGACCTCGGAACGCAAGGGACGGAAGCTTGGGAACGGTTCTGTCCAGTACTATTGGAATAAGTCCAACGACACTCACTATATCACCTGGAAAACGTTGGAACATTCGATCTTGTACGATGAGAAAGGAAAGTCGAGTTCTTTCACCAAGACAGAATCAGGGATCTTTCCGATATCGATGCGGACGTACTGGGTGAAATTGGAGCACTTGTGGTTGCTGTAGAGTTTAATACCACAGAGGGCAGTGTCGTTATCGTTGAAGTTTGATTTGGAAACTTCGAGAACGTTGGAGGTGTCAGAGGTGTCGTGGCATTGTTCGACGTAGTTATTGTTGATGGAGTCTGCAAGATCAACCACCACTTGATCCGAGGTTTTTGACTGGGTTCTCAAATCACTGGTGGACACAGCAACGAGTCTGCTGTTTGGGTTCAGTCCAAGCACCGATTGCTGAACGGTTATTGGAGCACCCAGAACACTGAGAGCCATAAGCAGCACCGTGAGGGCGCTGGAGAACAATCGCGAAGCCATGGAAGAGATTGTGCAAGTGACGAAAATCATGAACGAGTCAAGACAATGCAGTTTTATAATAGCTGGGATAAGTGGAGTGGTATTGTTAGTGAGGCTGCTAAAATAGTCCCCATGCAGCACGACGCAGCCCGCCGAGGTTGTTCATGCTGAATCGGGTATGGAACATTTAAAAAACCCTAAACCGGAAACCCAGATATTCAGATGGGGGACTTGACGTTGTCTAGACCGAGGCGAGTTTAATGGAGGGCTTAAGCACGGTAGGAGTCTGGCGGAGTTGTCGGGAGTTGTTAGGTCTGATTGTGGGTGGATATTGGATGTGTTGGTGTATGGTTGTTTTATGTTTGGTGTATGGTTGGTAAGTTGGTGTACGGTTGCTATGCTGGTGTACGGTTGGGAGAAGGATGTTAGGATGTGGATTTGGCGTTTGCATCTGAGTGTGTAAAAAGTAACGAGCCAGACCCAAAATGGAAATCGAGGAGGAGGCACGGTAAACGGTTAGAACCACTATGGTGGTAGACGTGGTAGAGAAGTAGTGTCGGGGTTTATAGAAGAGTAATGTGTTTTGATATAGAGGAGTAGGCAAAGAGTAAATGTTGTGATGTAGTGGTTGTGGGTAAAGAGAGTTGTGTGAACTGTGGAACTGTGAGAGAACTGCGGGAGATCTATGAGAGATACAGTGAATAGGGTTGGACAGAATACACGGTACTAGTAAGCGAGATGTTCAGCGAGTAAATGAGAACACCTGAGGGAGTGTCAGAGACTGGAAATAATGAGTCGGAATGAATTATTTGATAGAAATATGTGAAAGAATCATGAACAAAAAATAATTAGAAAGTAAAAGAAGCAACAAACCAGTGTCAGGAGTGTTCAAATTAAGAAAAGTAGAAAGATCCGGAAGATAAGTACTAAAAGATAGTGTTTGGTTAGACTAGTGGTAGCGTGCAGTGAAAGGCAGATGTCCTGGGGCATGAGAAGAATAGCAGAAGTGGGGTTGAAAGCAATGAATAAATTGGAGATCGGATCTCTATGAGGGCTGGTAAGTATAATTGAAATACTGTAAGCTATTATCTGATGAGAATAAACATGAATCCAACGACTGGAGAACGCAAAAATATGAGTAGCAACAGAACACCATTGAACAATAGGACGATGTGCATTGCAGTTTATAAGAACACTCAAAAGAAAATATGCAAGTCGGCGACAAAGCAAGAAGACAATCACGCAAGAAACCAAGAAATGAAATTTCGTGAAATTTGGTTAAGTAGCCTGAATAAGGTTACTAGGCAGCTAGCAAGCTGTTCACAATAAACTGAACACAATGTACTGATCACGAAGTGCTGGCCACAGTGTACTGTTCACAGTGTACTGAGCTACAGACTTCACCATAGTAATACGAATTATTCGTGAAGCTCTTTTCCTAGAATTAATCGTAAATCTCAATTGTCGTTACTCTTGTCGTCACTCCTTAGTGTGCTGGTTTCCAAAATACGCTAGGCTCACCCTGCTATTCTAATCTCCCCAGGATTTAATGCCCACTACTTTATAATCCTATCATCAATTCCTTGTCTCTACCTGATTTTCCGATCGATCTTGCCGACAATATGATTTAGTTCTGCACAGGTATTCAGACAATCAACGCCTTGCATTGTACTGCGGTGCATTAAAAATACCAACCGTTCACAGATAATATGTTGAGATCGGGCTCCAGCAAGACATTCCAATACTGGTAGGTGTCGTTGGCTGTACTGGTTTGTCTGTCACCTTACACTTACTCTATTCTATTCACGTCATTCTACTAAGTTTTTCCACCACCGTCTATTCTGCTCTCTCTGTTCTCTATCTGTCCACCATTCATTTCTATGCGGTTTTCTCTACCCTATTCTTCCTCTGTCGTTCCCTCGCTATCATACACCATTCTTGTTCTATTGTCTCGTCCATACTATTGTACTTTGTGAATAACGACTTCTACACCACTCCATTATTCCTTAACACCTTCCCTGTACTAGTTATCCTAGACCCCATTCTTCCTAAACCCAGTACATCTCTCAATGCTCATCTATAACTTTCTAGTAATTACTGTACAGATCATCCAACATCTACCGTCTCCACCACTAGTTATTCCTTGGAACATTAACATAATAGTCGCTGATCGACAACGGATCGAGTTCCAACAAATTAAGCATCATATCATTAGAAAACCCCTGTCCGCCTGGGCCTTGTGGACTTAATCCAGGGGTAGGATTATTGTCCATCAACCATTTCAAGTCTGTAGATACTCCACCAGTACTGTCCTGGTTCTGGCTTGATTGTGCCGACAGTGACTTCGACAATCCCGCCGAGAACAACAGTTGAATAGGCTGGACAACTCCGTTGGTGTGTTGGACTGGTTGCGGTTCGTGTCCAATTCCCCACGGTTGAACTTGCGGCCCAGAAAATGGAGGCACCGGCCCGTTCTTTGACAATGAAAAGAATGTCTGGCCCAATTCTGGCATCAGGCTGTCAAGCCCAGCATCAAATATCGGCACGTCTATTCCAGGTAAAGGCTCAACCGATGGCTGTTTGTATTGACTGTCTTCTCCTGGTGAGTCTGGCTCCACATCTCTAGGAGCATCGCATTCTTCTCGTAACTCTCTGATCAACTGTTCGTCATCCTTCAGTCTAGCGACCTCCAAAAATTCTTTAAGACGCTTGTCCTTAGAAGGATCGAACTTTGCCTTCCCTCTTAAATGGGCAATACATAACAAAATCGACCGTCTCTTAAACACATCGTTGACATCATGCTTGAAAATCGCGGCAGAGTACCGCGAATTCTGTCGACTTGCCAAATAACATTCCACCAGAAGGTACACGTCTTCCATCTGCTGCTTGAGATCCAGCTCGCCTTCGGTGTTAAGCACGTCCATAAGCACCGTGAAAAGCGCTCCGTTCACATAGTTCATGCACCCAAATATGATGTAGCTGTTGTTCTTGAAGGTGTCTATTGACAATCTCAACAAGTCGCGGGCTGCACTAAGACTCACTGACCGATGTGATCGGATTCTTTCTTTAAGTAGTTTTATCGTTGCATCTCGATTAGAATTTGTAGCTGCAACCACCCATTCGAAAGTAGGTTTGTCATTGACAAGAATACCACAGCATTTTCTTGCGATTCTCTGTGAAGTCATGAGATGAAAGTAGAACTGGAACTGAGACATCACGAGGATGAGACTGTTGATCATTATTGATTCGAAAGGGGTGCTGCTTATACTGTTCTCTTCGAACTCAGCAAGAAGTTCTCTTAATCTAGGACTAATAAATTCCCCCAGAGACTGTGAGAAGAAGGTGCCTGACTTGCAGCTAGGGAACTTGTACATTGAGATGTCCATAGGTTTGCCAGGTCTGATGTTTTCGGGCAACGACTCTTGCCAGCGTTCAAAATGACTGGAGATTTCGTTGATCAGATCCGAGGCATCAAAAAGATCGTTGAAGAAGTTCTTGTTTCCGCCGGGAATTCCGTCATTAGAAAGCCGAGGCACTGCTTTCAATATACTACTCAAGTAAGTCTTCTTGGAGAACTGGGACAACAGGTCGGTCAATCTGAAAGTTGAAAAGAAAATCAAAAGCAAGAACCCTTTGTCGCTGACCTGGGCAAACTCATGCAAGATCTCAAGAAACTTCTTGTCGTTTGAAATTCGCTGGCCAGAAACCAACCCTGGAGTATCAAGCTCAGTAAGAAGTTTACTGGAAGGTATCCCATTTGCACGACAGTACTGGGTAATGAAGAATCTGGTTGAATTGATAAACCCAAGTTCGTTGACTTTCTCGTCTTCTTTGAAATGGCTTGGTCGTTCAAGCAATGATGAAGTAAGTGTATCAAACATCTGGCAATGGAAACACACAAACTTCTTAACCCAGTGTTCTTCATCGTCAACAAACCGGTCGGCAGTAAGCTTGTTGTAACCTAAAATCTTGAGATGTCGGCGTGCGTAGCCAATAATCAAGTAATTGAATTTGGAAAACATGGTGGTGTTGAGGTAAGTATAGAGTAAAGTGATACCGACCACAGTCAAATGGCCTTCGTTTTTGTTCATGAGTTTTAGAAAATAGTAGAAACAGTTCTTCATAGCGTTACGTTCTACCTCTTCTATCACCGATTTGAAAGTGCCTAGTACAAAACTCAGTTCCACGCCAGGCGAAGCAGAGTCACAGACAGTGTCATCGACTAACTGACTCAGCACACAGTTGCAGCCAAGACAAATAGCTGCTGAAAGAACCAAGAGTTCTGAGTCGGTGAGTAGTGGTTTCTTGCGGGTTCCTTTAGCGATTTCACTAGAGTCTGGTTCGTAGAAACGTCTGTAGATGTCGACTACTTGAACATTACTAATGAGGAACCCTCGAGCTGGAGTCCTTACAAACAATTTCAAAAAATGAGTGACGGCGTCTTTCTTGGACTGAAGAAAATCGTTGTAGTTGGTCAACCCGTTGAACTCGTGTTTGATAATGTGGGCCAACTTCTTCAAGAACAACACATGGACGTCGACTGCAGGTTTGAAGATCTGGTAGTTGGCTCCAGTGACTAGTTTGATCCGGGAAATCGATTCGGGAGCATAGATCAGCGAGGTGGCCACCGACGACACGATCTCGATCAACCGGTCGCTCGGCAACGATTTCTCAGCTCCACCGTTGCGACGGTTCTCCATGTCAGCCAATCGCATCGTCAAACTCTCGACCTTCGAGTCCAACTGTCCGATTCTGTCCCAGAGACTCTTGTTCAAATCTACAAGGCTCGACAAGCTCGCGTTCATCTGTTGCAAAGTCACGGTCTCGGGCACTGGTTCTTGGACCGTCGGCTTGACCACTTTGCTGGGATGGCCCCGTTTCTTCTTGACATAGGTGTACAAACACGGTTGTCCATGGACTCCACAGTACTCACAGGGCCGGGTGCCGCTGCACTTACTTTTTCTCTTGCGACATCGGTCGCAGGCATTGATGGTTCTGTTGTTGGCCGGGTCGTCTTGAGCTATATTTTGTCGCAAGCTGCGATCCATCTTAAGAAAACTCATTGGCAGGGCAGGTATTAAATGTTATCGAGTGGTTGAACAGCCCATCAAGTATATTGCCTTGGATTTCTCGGGTCGGGTATGCTGCCCTGCAATGGTCTTGCCAATATCACTGGTGCAATCGAAACTTGCAATGAGTAATCAAAACAGACTGTGATTGGATTTAGGCTGAATCGAAATCTGTAGGGCCTCAGGGTGCAGATTGTGACCGAGCGGAAGTATACTGAGCGGAAGCAGGGCCTGGGGAAGTTTCCAGGCTAGAAGGATTTTCAACGGGTTTCTAGAACAGTTTTTAGGAGTTTACAGTTCTCATTGGTGAGTTTCTGAAGACTCTTATAGATTATACTTCTTCCTACACCTTTCCCACCACGTTCACACACTGTGCTCCCGTCTTACCTCGTTCATTATGTTCCGAACCTGTCAAGGCAAAGCCTGCGACACCCCCAGTTGACCTAATCGGATACCCACACACTCCGTCAGCCACGATTGCTATTATGAGAATGCGATCCACAAACTAGTTTGCGAGGGTTGCTATTACGTAAATTATGGTTTACGATGATGTCGTGTGTTGCTTGCCAAATACGGTTGTGGCTGTTGTTGGTTTGGGCAGTTGGAACCTGGGCTGAGTGTTGCTGCACGTCCGCGTATTAAGGGTCCGTTGACGGGCGTATATTTTCTATCCGGGTCCCTTGGAGAGATGATTCTACGGGTGGGTGCCTGGGTGGAAGCCGCCTGGGTGGGCGGATGTTGGGTGGGTTTCTAGGGTGGGTATCTTAGGCGGGATTCAAGAGTTCGTATTTTCAACTGTGGGAGAGAACACTTAGAGAATCCTCTTACAGGTTGTCAGTAGCGCTAGAAGAATCTTTCCCAGCCCTTACAAGGACCCTCCTTAATCTTGTAGTCGTTGGGCGGCTTCTGTTTGGCGTGGGCGGGTCTCCATTCAGACTCTCATCAATTCTACGCTACTTCGTTTCTAATCTGGCTTTCGTTTGCTGACTTCTTCAGTCTGTGATTCTTCTTCTCTCTAGACTCTCCTCCTTGGAATTACATCTACCTTTTCACGGCCACTCTTTTTCCAACTATACTTGATTTGTGGTCTACTTGAGTCGTTTACTCAAGTGCTTCACTCTGCTGCCTTGTTACTTTTCACGCCTTTCCTTTTCTCACGCTTTTCTTCTCATTTAGCTTTTCTTTTGATTTCTACTCAATTGGACACCCTGTTCTTACACCTTAACTTTACATGAGAACTATTTCTCGTTCTTGGAACACTTTCTCCGTTTACTTTGTCGCCCTGGTCTTTCAACATTGAACGACGCACATATACTCAGACCCCAACGAGTCTTCGCCCATTGCATTTAAAACTTACAACCATGGCAATTGCATAAATTCATTTGGTCATGATGAAACATTCTTGAGAATAGAAAATTCGCATCAAAGGCATTCTTTGTTCTCATTTGACTCTCCTCACTGTCTCTCGATCACACTCCTCCACGAACACTCCATCCATAGTTGCACCCCTAACCATGCATTCTCGATTACTTTGCCCATTACGTGCTGAATTAATTTCCCATCTTGATTACACTATCGATTGCATTCCAAAATGAGGCTCCAGTAAATCACGCATCATAATGGATGACTCAACACAGAACACTCAGTGTGAATTGCACGAACCGTCTAATGAATCTCAAACAACATTCACCTCAATTAATTGAATCCTCCCTCTATCAACAACGACTAACGACGAACTGTCCAACAATATCACTTTCAATTAAAGCCATCAGGAATAAAACAAAAACCACTCCTTCTCAACCCAATCTACACCAATAATTCATCACTCATATATCTTTATCGTTATGTACCTTCTAATTTACATCAGGCTAGGTCCGTCGTCATAAACTTTGCAAGTTGCCGGTGCTGGGACTTGCTTTGAGCCATTTCCATCAGCCAGTGCTGGGAGCTGTGCTAAGAGCCATTGCCAACAGTCATTACTTAGAGCCATCATTAAAAGCCAGTAGGCCAGTGCTAGGCCACTGCCACCACTCACTGAACACGATACCCTTGGTTCAACTGATCATACATCCCTTGGCTATCTTGTAACCCGTCTTGCAAATCCACTGGATAATGGCCGTCCTTGTCTTTCCCACCAACACCCTCGTCTCGCTTTCCTCTTCCTTTGATGCCCTTGTTTGAGTTCTTGTAAATCTCCATGAAATACTCGATCATCTCACGCTCGTGCATCGGCAAATGGCTGAGGTCGTCGCCCAACTCGGCGAGCTTCGTCGTCAATTCCATGACCGTGTTCAAATGAAACCGGTTCTGATGCGCCTTCAAGTTTCCCAACTGGGTGAAACTCTTGTCGCAGTTGTCCAACCGACACTTGAACGGCTTGATCTTGGCATGGGTCAACTTGTGCTGGGCCAAGTTGCCCTTTCTTGAAAAACTCTTCTCGCACTCGTCACAAGGGAACGGTCTTTCTCCGGTATGCGATCGTAAATGGGTCCGCAAGTTCCCACCCTGGGTGAAACTCTTACCACAATGGTCACACTTGTACGGCTTAAGTCCAATGTGGGATCTCAAATGGACCTCCAAATGGGTCGACTGGGTGAAATTCTTCAAACAGTACTTGCACGGGAACTTCTTACTAGCCTTGGTCTTGCTTTTGATTTTATCGATGCCTCCCACCAACTCTACCAGACTAGGTATCACTTCTCCATCGTCCAAAATACTGCCGTCGGGCCCTTGCGAAATATGTTTCTTGACCCCTTTGGCTCTTGCCTGGATCACTAGCATGAGCTGGTCCACTTTAGTGTTACCCAAGAACGGTTTGTCTTTTTGCTTAGCAACCAGGGTCTCACCTGGATAAGTAGTGATATCTTGCAATTTATTGCCGAGCATCACCGGCGACGACGACTTGGAAGCCCCGTTGTAGAGCTGGTCGTGGGCCCCGTTGGTACGGCCAAACAGTTTGTCGGAGGTCGGGGTTATGCTTTGCTTGTTCAGCAAACTACTGTGGATGCTAGGAGGGGTGCGGAGCCCCTTGACGGTCTTGGGAGTCAATGTCTCGCGTTTGGGCGACGTCTGCTTGATCTCTGGCTGCGGCTCCGTCGGTTTAGGGAACGCCTGGTACTGCTGCGGAGGAAGGAAGCCAGGAGCAGGATACAACGGGTTCTGGAACCCCGACGGGTCCTGGCGTCCGATCTTCGCCTTATTATCTTCGGACTGGTCGCCAAACTCCTGTCCGTGGGTTCGTTTCAATGCATGATTACATGTGTCGTCTTTTTTCGGCTCCTTCTCCTTTATTTCTGCGGTGTCTTCCAACTTGATTCTACCAAGATCCGACAGCCTGCTTGGAGGACCTGCAAACTGGAACCCGTTGGCCATGCCCTTGACCACGCTATCGCGTTTCACAAAGTTGTCGAACCCGGACGAGATCTCTGGGATCGCCAAGCTCGGCAAGTTTCTTCTGTTGCCCTGGGCCAACGCAGCAAACGACGGACCAGACAACGAGGGCCGAGGGTTGTACGAGGAGATCCCCTGGGTGGTGTCCGGGTCGTTGGCCGAGTAGCCAAAGATGTTGTTAAGCGAAGGGTTACGTGAATGCAAGCCTTCAATCGAAAGACTCTGAGTGGGCTGGCCGTTGGTGGGGCTGGAGAAAACATCGGTATTAAAGATCGGGCCGTTGTGGCCGCCGTAGAACGACGGGAGCCGTTCGTGGGTGTGGCCCAAGGACGGGATCTGGTCTGCTCCAGAGGAGCGACGCGAGAACGAATTGAACGAGGTATTCTGGATCGGGGAGTTGGAGCTGCTGTTCCAGCCACCCCCTGGACCGTGGTTCAACGAGAAATTGAAGTTCATGTCGGGGTTGCTGAGAATAAGGCTCGCGCGGGAGTTGGAGGACTCGTTGAGTTGCGGCAAGATCGACAACTCGTCCTTGTTCTCAGGGTTCAAGTTGGAGAACAACGAGCCAAACGAGAAGTTGCGGGAGTGGCGGAGGTTCGAGAACGACGGGTACGAGAGCGACAGGCGGTTGGAGCGCGGGCCTCCTCCGGGGGCGACGTTCTGGCCGGGATTGTTGGCGTCGGGCTGGGACTCAGGCGCACCAGCTCCGTTGAGAAGCATGCCGCCGTTCATGGTGAGGGAGGAGCCGGCAGCAGTGGGCTGGGTGGTGCTGCTGCTGCCGCTGTTGCTGGCCTTTTCCTTGTCGAGGGTAGCCATGGGGTCACGAATAATTGCTAAAGCAACCAACAGGGAGCACGACTGCTGCAATCCATATAACAAGATCACCAGGGCCTTGAGAAGTCAACAGCAGTGCGGTCGCGGAGGGTCCGGGGGATCAATTCAATGCAGCACAGTGGTCCGGCGCCGGGTCAATTGGAGATTCTGGTCTGGAAAACTAAATAACTCGTGGCGTGTTCCTGGTGTGTATCACTTGCAATAACAAACCAATGTAAAGATCACTCTCTTAGCTGTGGTGTGTCAGCACCCAATCTCATAACCTCTGCAGGTTTGCTCCCCGATGGTTGTCACGTGACACAGTTGGCGGGCGGTGCGTCATTGCGCATGTCTCGGCATACGCCAGCAACGATACATTACGTACAGTAGTAACTCACTAGTATATTAATTTGTGGGGGACATGTAGTATCACGTGCAGCCACCTATTTATCTGGGTGCTCTTTGTTGAACCGAAGGTCCCAGCCTATTTGTTCTCCAAACTTAGGCAACACCTCAGCAACACTCTGGACATCCTTGTCACCACGCCCGGAAATATTGATGATCACGTGTTCGTCCTTCTTCATTTTCTTCGCCAACTGAATACCTCCGTAGACTGCATGCGACGACTCGAGGGCTGGGATGATACCTTCGAGTTGCGACAAGAGTTTGAATCCAAGCAATGCCTCGGCGTCTGTAGCTGCCACAAACTCAGCACGGCCACTTTGTTTCCAAGCAGCCAACTCTGGTCCGACTCCTGGATAGTCCAAACCGGCAGAAACAGAGTGGGTGTCATGGACTTGCCCGTCGGTGTCTTGGAGCACAAATGTACGCACTCCATGGAACACTCCTGGTTTACCGGCAGTCAAAGTAGCCGAATGGTAGTCAGAATCAAGTCCTGAACCTCCTGCCTCGACTCCTAAAAGTTTCACACTAAGATCTTTTTCAAAAGGACTGAACATTCCAGTGCTGTTGGAACCTCCTCCAACACAAGCAACAACTGCGTCAGGAAGTTTGCCTTTATTCAAAGCCTTGAACTGTTCCTTGGTCTCACGACCAATCACAGACTGGAACGTTCTCACCAACGTAGGGTACGGGTGAGGACCAATGGCAGAGCCAACAACGTAGTGAGTAGAGTCCAAGTGCGACACCCAGTATCGGAAAGCTTCAGAAGTAGCGTCTCTCAAGGTCTTGGTACCGTTCTCAACAGCAACGACGTCTGCTCCCAAAAGTCTGATTCTGAACACGTTAAGAGCTTGTCGACGCACATCCTCAGCTCCCATGAAGATCTTACACTCCAACCCAAACTTGGCACAAGCTGTGGCAGTAGCCACTCCGTGCTGTCCAGCACCGGTCTCAGCAATGATCTTTGTCTTACCTAATCTCTTGGCAAGCAACACCTGGGCCAACGCGTTATTTATCTTGTGCGATCCAGTATGGTTCAAGTCTTCTCTCTTCAACCAGATCTTAGCACCTCCAGCGTACTCAGTCAATCTCGAAGCCTCGTGCAACGAAGACGGACGTCCAATGTACGAGTACAACGACTTGAACTCGGCCCAGAACTTTGGATCGTCAACAGCCGCGTCAAACGCTTTTTCCAATTGGGCAAGACACGAGTGCAATGCTTCAGGGACATACTGACCTCCAAACTCACCGAACAATGGAGAGAACTTGTGTTTCTCTTCAAAAGCCTCTGGTTTGCTTGACGACAGCTCCTTCGTAGCATCGACCTCGGTCTTGGAAAACTCACCGTCACCCTTCAAAATACTCTCGACGTACTCTTGGGCAGCCTTACCTCTGTCACCAGGCTTGGACTCACCTACAACAGTGACCACTTTACTTCCAATGACAACACCGTCGGTGTGGTTCCCTGCTTCCAAGAAATGTTCTCTGGTGCTGACACCAAACCCAAGAGCCAACGGAGTAGACCCAGAAAACTTTCTTACTCTGGCAATGAGTTCTGGGATCCCAGCAGAGATCTTGGTAGAAGCTCCAGTAGTACCCATTCTAGAAACAACGTAGATGAACGAGTCGGAAATCTCACTCAACACTTCCAAACGATCATCAGTGGTCGAAGGAGCAATCAATGGCACATAACTCAATCCTTGTTCACGACATCCGTTTCTAAATTTCACTGCCTCTTCTGGAGGTAAGTCCACCACAATGAACCCATTGACTCCACTAGCCTTAGAGTCTTTAATAAACTCAAGCTCGCCGTAACTCAAAATAGGATTGTAGTAACCCATAAGCACCACCGGAATGGTAACGCCTTCAGCACGGGCTTGTTTCACAAGGTCCAACACCTGTTTGGTGGTGATTCCGTTATCCAATGCTTGCACACTGGCTTTCTGGATAGTAGGACCATCAGCAATTGGGTCAGAAAATGGAAACCCTAACTCAATCACGTCAACACCTCCTGCTTGGAACCCTTTCATGATCTCGACGGTATCCTCAATTCTTGGGAACCCGGCAGTCATAAACGTCACCAAAGCTGACCGGCCTATATGTTAGTCAAAGGTCTAAGAGACTACTTCTATTATTTTCACTTCTCAATCATCTACTCCCAATTCCAATCACTCCATTCCAATAACTCCCACCGCAATCCCTCGCAATACTCACCCTCCTTTCTAGCATCTAAAAACTTCTGCTTCAATTCAATACTCATTGTATCTATGATGACTGAACATTATCCAACTGTCAGATGGAGGCCTTAAATAGTATGTCTTCCGGGTAATCTTCTCCAGCACCTCGGTCTGACTCTTAGGGGGTGGATGAGTAACACCCCCGCTATGCCCGATCGGGACCGCCGATTATGCGTCACTGCTATTACATGCATAATCAAAGAGCCTCCCGCAAAGAAAAAAAATTTGAGTGTCCGATTGCACGTGACTACTAATCATATTGACTCATACAGTGAAGAATCTGAGATCCCCAGGATTGTTATTATAAGAATCAATTGTGCCACAAAAAAAAATTTTGGAAACTAGAATTTTCTAGTGAGAAATTTTAGCGCAAGCAAACAAGGTTAAAGCGAGGATTTCTAAAACACCATGTTTTTGAAATCATCTTTAATAAGCTACTACTCCCGTAGCCTCTTGTCTCGGCAGTCTCACAAATTCCAGGCTCCTTCGTTGAAGCGGTTCTTTGCTGCTCCAGCTTACAAGGGCTCGGGTTTGTTGTCGGGGTTCAATGACGAGAACTCGCATAATTTGGTTGATGTCTCCAAGGTCCTAGTCATAGGGTCTGGAGGCTTATCAATTGGACAAGCCGGGGAGTTTGATTATTCGGGGTCTCAAGCAATTAAGGCCCTTAAAGAAGCCAACAAGCAGTCGATTTTGATCAACCCAAACATTGCCACCAACCAGACCTCGCATGCCTTGGCCGACGAGGTCTACTACCTCCCTGTGACTCCGGAGTACATCACGTACATCATTGAGCGTGAGAGCCCAGACGGGATCTTGCTCACCTTTGGGGGACAGACTGGATTGAACGTGGGGGTGCAATTGGACAAGATGGGTGTGTTCGAGCGGTACGGGATCAAAGTGTTGGGCACTCCGATCAAGACCTTGGAGACCTCCGAGGACAGAGAGTTGTTTGCCAATGCCTTGAAGGAGATCAACATTCCTATTGCCGAGTCGATTGCTGTTGAAACTGTAGACGATGCGTTGGCTGCTGCCGACGAGGTCGGGTACCCGATCATTGTCCGGTCGGCCTATGCGCTTGGAGGTCTTGGATCTGGGTTTGCTAACAACAGCGAGGAATTGAAGAACCTTGCGTCGCAGTCGTTGAGTTTGGCACCCCAGATCTTGGTTGAAAAATCGTTGAAAGGCTGGAAAGAAGTCGAGTATGAGGTGGTCCGTGACCGGGTCGGTAACTGTATCACTGTCTGTAACATGGAGAACTTTGATCCGTTGGGTATTCACACTGGTGACTCGATTGTCGTTGCTCCTTCTCAGACCTTGTCTGATGAGGAGTACCACATGTTGAGAAGTGCAGCCATTAAAATCATCCGTCACTTGGGTGTGGTCGGTGAATGTAACGTCCAGTACGCTTTGCAAGCTGACGGGTTGGATTACAGGGTCATTGAAGTCAATGCTCGTCTTTCCAGATCGTCGGCCTTGGCTTCCAAGGCTACTGGGTACCCACTTGCTTACACTGCTGCCAAGATCGCTTTAGGTTACACTTTGCCAGAGTTGCCTAACCCTGTCACCAAGACCACCACTGCCAACTTCGAGCCTTCATTGGATTACATTGTCACCAAGATTCCTCGTTGGGATTTGTCCAAGTTCCAGCACGTCAAAAGAGACATTGGGTCTGCCATGAAGTCTGTCGGAGAGGTCATGGCTATTGGTAGAACGTTCGAGGAGAGTTTCCAGAAAGCCATTCGTCAAGTGGACCCATCGTTTGTTGGGTTCCAAGGCGATTTGTTTGAGAATTTGGACGAGACCTTGGCCAACCCTACTGACCGAAGATGGTTGGCAGTTGGTCAGGCTTTGTTGCATGAGAACTACACTGTTGAACAGGTTCACGAGTTGACCAAGATCGACCGTTGGTTCTTGTACAAGTTGATGAACATTGTCGACATGCAACGTGAGCTTGAACTGGTTGGTGCTTTGGACAAGATCACTAGAGATATCATGTCGCGATCCAAGAAGTTGGGATTCAGTGACAAGCAGATTGCTCATGCGGTCAAGTCCACTGAGCTTGAGGTCAGAGCCCGCAGAAAGTCGTTTGGAATCGTGCCATTTGTCAAGAAAATCGACACTTTGGCTGCAGAGTTCCCAGCCGAGACCAACTACTTGTACACCACCTACAACGCATCGTCCAACGACGTCACCTTTGACGAGCACGGAACCATTGTCTTGGGATCCGGTGTCTACCGTATTGGTTCGTCGGTGGAGTTCGACTGGTGTGCCGTGTCTACTGCCAGATCTTTGCGTGAGAACGGGAAACGGACTATCATGATCAACTACAACCCTGAGACTGTTTCTACTGATTTCGACGAGGTCGACAGATTGTACTTCGAGGAGCTCAGTTTCGAAAGAGTCATGGACATTTACGAGTTGGAACAGGCTCATGGTGTGGTTGTTTCTGTCGGTGGTCAGTTGCCTCAGAACATTGCTTTGCCATTGCAGAACGCTGGTGCAACTGTGTTTGGTACTAACCCTGAGGACATTGACAAGGCCGAGGACAGACACAAGTTCTCGTCGATCTTGGATTCTATTGGAATTGACCAGCCTGCTTGGAAAGAGTTGACTTCCTACGAAGACGCAAAGAAGTTTGCTGAGAACGTTGGGTTCCCAGTGTTGGTCCGTCCATCTTACGTTCTTTCTGGTGCAGCCATGTCTGTGATCAGAAACGAAGACGAGTTGGAGGCCAAGCTTCTCAATGCTTCCAAGGTGTCTCCAGACCATCCAGTGGTGATCTCCAAGTTCATTCAGGGTGCTCAGGAGATTGACATTGATGCTGTTGCTTACAAGGGTAAAGTGTTGGTTCATGCTGTTTCTGAGCACGTTGAGAACGCAGGGATCCATTCTGGTGACGCTACTTTGATCTTGCCACCACAAGGTTTGAGTCCTGTTATCATGGAGAGATTGAAGATTATTGCTGACAAGGTTGCCGAGGCCTGGAAGATCACTGGACCTTTCAACATGCAGATCATCAAGAACGATGTCTCTGAGAACGACGCCGAGACCGAGCTCAAGGTCATCGAATGTAACATCCGTGCCTCGAGATCGTTCCCATTTGTGTCGAAGGTGTTGGGAGTCAACTTCATTGATGTTGCTGCCAAGGCTCTTTTGGACCTCAATGTTCCAGAACCTGTCAACCTCATGGACAAGTCTTACAACTACGTTGCTGCCAAGGTACCTCAATTCTCGTTCACCAGATTGGCCGGAGCTGATCCGTTCCTTGGTGTGGAGATGGCTTCCACTGGTGAGATTGCTTCGTTTGGTGCTGACAAGGTGGAGGCCTACTGGACTGCTATGCAATCGACCATGAACTTCCATCTTCCAATGCCAGGTCATGGAATCTTGTTTGGAGGTGACTTGACCAACGACAACCTCGGTAACGTGGTCAAGAACATTGCCAACCGTGGTTACAAGTACTACACTGCCTCGGAGGAAGTCGCTGCTTACTTGAAAAAGTTCTTGCCGCAAGAAGACAACGAGGTGGTGGTGATTGAGTTCCCAAAGACCGACAAGCGTAAGCTCAGAGAGGTGTTCCAGAAGTACGATATCAAGTGTGTGTTCAACTTGGCTGCCCAAAGAGCTGACTCGCTTCTTGATGAAGACTATGTCATGAGAAGAAACGCCATTGACTTTGCCATCCCATTGTTCAATGAGCCTCAGACCTCGTTGCTTTTCTCGCAAGCCTTAGGCGAAAAAATCGGTTCCAAAGTCGAAGCTGCTAACGCATCCAAGGTGGTGATTCCATCCGAGGTGCTTAGATGGAGTGAGTTCATTGGTGGCAAGCCAGTGTAATTGGTGTACCAGTTAGGCTGATTGTCAACACATCGTATGCAGTCTGTAAATACACAGGAGCTTCTTTAGTTTGTAGATGGTCTCTATGACAGACAGTACAGTAATTGTGGTAAAATTAGTTTCTATCTAACGTTATAATGTTATACACTGACACATTTGAGACTAATCACAAATGTGTCAAACAATGAAATCAAGTGAATTCACGCAACTAAACAACCGGGCACCATTAACCATGGGTGCTAAAACACAATCGAACACACATTGACCAATACTTTCATTTTCTAACTCATTCCAACCAACCAACGTCAGTCTCACAGTCAATCTAGTAGCAGTTGACTGCTCAATACTGAGGAAGCTTCTTCCGTGACCCCTCAAATCCCTTCAAATTGCTTGCAATGTCTATTGCCAAATTCCGAAGCACAACATTAGTAGAAGACGAGCATCTGTTGACTGCCTGAAGAATGTTTCTATCAATCAAGAACCGTCTATACTTAATATCGTCGACCTTTGAAACTGGACTCAAGAAACTGAGTAACAACAATTTTATGTCGTCACCTCTTTCGTTGGAGTTAGGAGTACTCGTAGGCGACATGTCGTTGTAACTGTGGAGCAATTCTATCATAACAGTAACTATCTCACTATGGTTGTACACCAAAAGTGATAAGCATTCCTTACTAATAATCAAATTGTTAAGCAACGACACCACCGCTTTCTGAAACAACCTTTCCTGAGGATCAGCTATATTGTTGACAATCAACTTTGGAACTGAAATAAGCACACCGCTTTCAATCACTGCCAATCGTGCCGGATCGTCAAACCTTGCAACGTTGGTGAATGTCCATATAATAGTGAGGTTGATCTTTTTCTTCAACTTTGCAATCTCTGGTTCCAGAAGCATTTGCACCGGATCTGTGAGGTTTTCGTTATTGGCTAAAACAGAATTCAATGAGATAATCAAATAGTTGGCAATGATAGCTTTGCAATGACTAACACTGCCATTGGAGACGTTTCTGATAATCCGACAGCATTTTTCAATGACAAGGATATCATTATATGAGACCAACTCAAACAACAAGGGAAGCACACCATTGTTAATGATCATCAAAGACAGTTTGGCATCGCCAGACAGAAATATCATCAAGAGAGTCAAAATATTGTTCAATAGAGCCCGCTCCACAACATTCAACTCTCCTCCTAGTTTCTTAGGTCCATGGTGACTGATAGAAACTGACACCGACGAATGCAAATCAATCAAGCCTCGAAGCAAATCAATCACTGGAGATAGCACTCCCTGTGAAATCTGTTCTTCTTTCTGATACTCTCCGTCATTAGCAAGGTTAGCCAAGATCGTTATAATGTGATTCTTTGCCTGGCTGCTAAGACTCGAGTCATCGAGCAAATCAATAAGAACCTGAATGAGTCCGATTTTCTCAATGAGTTCATGGATCTTTGGAGAACTTTCGGCCGACAAGTTTTCAAGCACTTTCAATGCGTTTTCCTTGGCAGTGACTTGAAGCTTGAGCAACGATCGGTTAACTACTATTGAGTTTATCAACGACAAGATGTTGAACTTCGAGCACAAGATTCCTTTCTGAGTCTCGTCTCCAGATGCAATAGAAGCAAACGTCTCAAGTGCCAACGGAAGAGACCTGAGATTGTTCTCAGATTCAAACGAGAACAAATAGAAAGTGAGAACCTCAAGGATTCCTGAGGTTATCACCAACTGTTTCTCTTTTGTAGACACTTTCGTAAACTCAGTGACAGTTCTAATTGATAGCTCGTTGACTTTGAACGATTTCTCGTCTTTCTTTGTGGTCAAGTCTCCAATGATATTCTTGAAGAAATCGAGAATCCGAGTCATTTGCTGAGTAGTTATAAGTTCCATCAACTTGTCATCATGAAGCTTGAAGATGTTGTAGAACACAATAATCACATTGATGAGAGTAGGATAGTTTGCAGCACTGTTAGCTCTCAATGACTTACTGAACTCCACGAGTTTCTTCACAAAGTTTCCACGGAGTAAGATCAAGAACCAGTTGGACGACTGCTGAACGTTCCTGCTTCTTAAACAGATATACGACAAGATCTGGATGAGACGGCCATCGATCTCCGCTCCATTTGTCGTGCGACAAAAGTTAGCTCCAATACTGGCAATGATCTCGTCGTCAATCGAGTTGTAAAAACTGGTAATGTTCTCGTCTGAATGGAACGCTTCCTTATCAAACTTGAACATGATGGTGATGATTTCACACGAGATACACCTTAGTTTGAACTTGTAGCGACCATCAGTGAACTCGAGCATCTGTTTAAAAAGTTCTGTCAGCTGGATGAAGGTCTGTTTCTGTAGTTCTTCCTGCTTAGAATTGATTCCTATGGAATAAATGATGGCGAGGATATCAAAAGCCAACAAATGAAACGAGTCTGATCGTTGCAGGAAGTCAACTGACTGGAGGTCTTTGAATACTTTGACAAGACGATCAAGGATCTGGCAGTCAATCAACATCACGTTATTGTATTCTGGAGCAGACTTGCTTAGCAAGAACAAGAACTTGATGAAGTTCTTCTTTAGTATTTCAGTACGTTCTTTCAGGCTTGTAGAGCCGTCATTACTTTGGAGTGAAAGAATAGGGAAGAGCAAGTTCAAGAGCTTGTTGTTGAAAAACGCCTCTTTCTGGAAATGGTTCTCGAGGATTGCATGGATGCAGATATCAATGAAACTAGAGTAGAGGTCGAGTCTTATCTTGTAGTTGAGTTTGTCGTTGTCGATTTTGCGAAGCAATGGTTCTATTGTCGTGACAAGCTTGTAGCTTGTGATTAGTTTGCGGTGGTTTTCATTGCCTTTGGAGTACACTGCCACTAGTTTGAATAAATGTGACACAGTAGCTAGAGGCTCGTCTGGATACTCCAAGATCTGAAATATCAAAGGCAAGTAGTCGTACTTGGCAATGGCATCAGGAACACTATGAGACTGACGAGATAAGTTACAAAGAATGGCAGCCGTGGATTCTCTAGTTCTTTCGTTTGGTGAAAGTAAGTACCCCCGCAAATGCTCGAGGATGCCAGTGTTCACCACCACCATGTTCTGTTCGGCAGAGCCTCGGGTGATATTGGCAATAACACAAAGAGCACATAGCTGCAATGACGGAAGACTGACTCCGTCTTGCACTGGAAGTGAATCTGGATTAGGCACGAGGATATTGACAATGGGAAGTAAGAGCTGCGCTTCAAACAATTCTTCGATTATCGAAGAGTCTTCGTAGGTGATATTGATAAGGATCTCGCATACTTTCTGTTTGATAAGATAATTGTGAACAGCCATATAAGGCCGCAACGCTTTGAGAACATTGCATTTCTCAAATAGCACGCAGCTGTGTTTCTTGTATGAAATAAGTAGTACAAGCTGGAGCGCATACAACTGAGTCTTGGTGATGACCAAGCTGTTGGAGTTACGGTCTGACTGAAGCACTATCATAAGTTTCGGGAGAAGTTTCATGGTCTCGTCTTCCAAGGCGTCTCTGTCCTGAAGCACATCCTTCAAAATCGTGTAAGCTGATTCTTTAATCCCAGAGTGAGACGAGTAGAACAAGTCCACAAGTACAAAAGATACCTTGTTGGCCAAGAAGAGCTGCTTGAATATCGCCAAGTTCTTCTCCTTGATTCCCTCGATGACCTTGAGAATGGCGAGCTGCACCGAGCTGGAGTTCGAAGGGAGCAACTCGATCAAGGTGGTGCACGCCTCATTGACTTTCCACTTGGTGGTCTCGTTCGTCTCGTCATGGTACAGTAATATAATCTGTTGCAATTCCGTAAGGTGTCCCTCGATGGGTCCAGCACCACTGTTTCCTGGTTGGAACGCCATCGTGAGGTGTGAAGTAGGTGGTTCTAAGTGGTACGGTGGCCGATTGACAAGGTTCTGGAGCACACTGGGTTGGTGAAAGTTTGTAACAGAACCGTAAATTTTGACGTGCTGGAGTTACGGACCGAAGCGTGATTTCCTGCCCGCCCAGAGATACGCATGCCCCGTCCGGAATCCGTCTGGAGTCGCCTGGGCCGTGGGCGGACCTGCCTGCAGGGTTTTTGTCAATTATATTGCAATATTGCACTGGCCTTACTGCTTTTTACATTACTTTGCTCTTTACATTACTTTAATTATTTATGTGCTACTTTTATTTTGAGGAATGAAAGTGGATTGTCAACTGCTACAGTCCAGTCGTCTGGTCGTGTGTGTACTAGCCGTTATTTAGTTACCACACTGCGGTACGGATAATTTCCCTTACATGACCGTTTGGCCCTTAGTGATGACTAAATAATAATCTGACAATAGCTCAGATGGTAGACTAACTTAGAGTGTGCTAGCAGGAACGTTATCCGTATTATTATCAGATCATTTCAGGGTCTTTGGCAATATTGTACGTATGGGCACAGCATTTATCTGCTGAGTTCTCCTTCAATCTCGTATCTTGTACTGTGTTTCAGAATAGTTGTGTTCCCTCGGGTTACACAGTTTCAATCTGGGGTGGCATGTTTTGAGTTTGGAGTGGTTTTATGTTCGGTTACCTTTTGGGTACTATTGTGGGATCCACTGTGGTGGTACACAGTCAGGGTGTTGCTGATATTAGCAAGTGTAGAGGTGGGTAGGTCTGAGGATTATTTTAAGAGGAGTTGTTTCTTGTTAATATTGGAGTGCTCTACTTTGGACTGTTAGGATTCTTTTTTTATTCATAGAATGTTGTTGGATGCTGGCGAGATGGGTTCTCGATGTCTATACCTCAATTCTGTACCTAGTACACTCCCCCACAATTAGTTCACTCACAGGTACATCTAGGGCAACTGTATCCAAGATAGAAACCAAACTAAATGAGAAGCAGTGAGATCGGATGAAGTGAAATTAATATCATTTGGCATAAGACAAAAGCGGTACGCTGAACAAGAATTGACACATCACACTCCCTACCACCAGCGCACTCCTCTGGTAACAATCACCTATACTACTGCTTCAAGCCAACTCACACTCTTTGAAAGATCTGATTAAACTTTTCACAATTATCTTTCTTTTCCTTTATGTCATTTTATCGTTGCACGGTTTTCAGCGCCATCTGTTGACTAGGCTCCATGTTTCATGTCACCAGGCAAATTCCAATTGGATCAACAAGGGAAACAATTTAATGCCCAAGAGAGGCATTTATGTTCCTAGTTCTTTTTAATTTTTCCGAACGGAGTTCAAGCGTTAATTGAAGGGTCTTTCTTAAAATGCCTTGTCACGGTTCTCACTTTAATAATTATGCGGCGCACCTCACTCCAATATTACTTCAAAGCAATAGCCACACTGTCACACACGCCACAGCCCAAATAATCACGCCAAACAATGAGATCCCGATCTCTGTTAGATCTTACAGTTGTTCATAAGTATCGTCTAATAAGTAACATGTAATAATATTCGTATCAGTAGCTCGAGAGCCGAAATCAAACAACAACCCATAACTAGTCCGTAAAACAACCAATTTTAAATCAACCAACCTCCATTTCTCACAGAATATGTAATTTGTGCTCTGCTACCCTCTATTAACAAAAGAATCCAGAAAATCTGGCTCCTTCTTACTGGTCAGTCGGAGTACTGGTGAGCATGAATGCGCTGCAGAACAGAGCCATCGAAGGCTTTGAGCCGATATCGAGGATGCTGCGCTGGATCTCGTTGAAATACGGACGGTTCTCTTTGTCTTCTTCGTCCTCCGATTCTTCCTCGTCGTCGCTATCCAGGGACTCGCTAGAGCTCACTGGTCTTAATTTCAAGCGACCGAGGATCTTGCTTCTGCATGCAGTGACTGCAGTATTCAAGGGAGTACACACCTGGGATACTGGCGAGTAGAACTGAGCAGGCTCCGAGAGAAGCTTGTGGGCCTGCTCGAAGTTGGTGATCTGGCGGCGGGGGGTGCTCGGGGATTCGGGGCGGGCAACGTGGGGCGTGGGGAACAAGCTCGAGAGCATGTTGTACTCGTCAAGAAGCTCGTTGGTGGCCTGGGTGAGCGAGTAGCGTTTTTGCTGGAAGCTGCCGCAGGGACAGAAAGGCGACCGGAGGAACTTCTGGGGCGTCTTGGATGGGATGTGGTTTGTTGGGCCGAGCTTGGACGGAGTACGACTCGGGCTGGTAAGGGTATAGGTGACGGAGTGAGTACCTGGCTGGTGATCTGCAGCCAGCGTGGTTGACCATTGAGTACCGGCAGGGCTGTCACAGTGTGCTGAGGTGTCGAGCTCCCCAAAGTCAAGCACGCGACAATGGCGCTTGTCAAGGCTGCGCTGTTCAATACACACGTCGACCACCCGTTCGGTTTCAGGAGTGGTGTTGTCGAGCGACGAGTTTCGGTTGGACACCACCATCTCAAACACGTCGTCGTCATCACTGAATTCCGAGTCGTCTGGACCAAAACTGTCTTCGAACCCAAATCCTTCGCCCAAGGAGGCCTTTTCCAGGACCACCGGCTCCCGCATCATTATTTCGGCAGCCAGCTCGATCAAGTTGAGCTGGCTGAACTGGAGCTTCGACTTCAACTGGTTGTTGCCGGCCTGTGACGCTACTGCAAACTGCTTTGAAAGACAGTCCAACTCGCCAAAGATTCTGTCCAAGTGTTCGCTCAGCATTGCGGTGTGTTTTTTGGCTGAGGTGTCTCAGACATCGAGGCATGTCTAAAATATATGGGTTCCTCGAGGGCAGGCTGCCAGGATCTTGATCTAGTTATTCATTTGCATATAGACACATGGTGAGGATCTGCAGCTGTCGGGGATTGTTCCCACGCTGGAAGATTTGCACTTCAGTTTAAACTGCTTTCGGTAGTAATTATTCCCTGGAGCAGAGGAGGCGAGCCGTTGCTAGTTCCTGGTGGTGTGAAACCGGTAATGTTCGGGGCCACTCACCCCGTTCCTGCGTGGGATGCTAGGCGAGTCCTAAACCGGCCACCGCAGTGCTGGAGCAATGCCCCAACAGCCGCAAGCTCCACAGCAGTAAAAATGGGGCAATTGACAGACGGCAGTGTCAGGATCAAACCAGTAAAACCAGAGACTGCGGCACCCGTGGCCGAGGCAGCGGGCAAGGGCTGGGGTGGACAAATCCCTTGCGCTGCAGCGACCAGGGTGGTCCAGATTGTCGCACTGCAGGTGAAACTTCCCCAGCGTACTCAGGGGGTACTTACGGTCAATAAGGAGGGCCAGGAAGAGCATTGGCTTAGCGTTGAAGGGTGGCCCTTGGATTGGCGGCCAGGCACCAGGCGGACTACAGGGATGGATGCAAAAGTAGGATTAAAAGCAAAGGCAACGAACAGATCCAGGCCAGCTGGAGAAAGTATGAAAGGATAGAATGCGGGAGACGGGGCCAGGGTCAATTCAGCTTGCGGATCATCCGGCGGGCGGTCTTGCCTCGCGGGTTGTTGTGGGTCTTGTAGTGCTGCATGCAGTTGTCGTTGCGCGAGAACCTGGACCCACAGCCGGGAAAGGGGCACTCGAACGGTTTCTCGCCCGTGTGCATGGTCGAGTGTCGCGAGAGATGGGCCAGGGTCATATATCGCTTGCCACAGACCTGGCACTTGAACTTGCGGGCCAGGGCGTCTTGCGACGGGTTTGGGTCTGGGGTCGGGTGGGGGTTCAAGAGCGACGAGATCTTGAGCGAGTTCGCCGCCGGGGAATCGTGGCCCTCGGGTCCTACAGGCAGCGTGAGCGGACTCTCGTGTAGCGGCGGCGGCAGGGCTTGCGAGGAAGGATGTTGACGAAGCATGCGGGCCAGGGTGGTGCCCTGGGCCTGAGGTTTGCGCTTTTTGGCCGGGGACATGTAATTGTACTCTTGGAAACTGGAATAATGGGAGGAGCCGTGGTCGTCAATGGCAATGGGCAACAAGTCTCGCGGTTTGCGTTGCACTGGGGATTGCCTCGAGGTCTGGCTGACAGAGTGCACTCGGACGTGGTTCATTGTAGAGCTGCACCACCATGAGTGGAGCCCGCGACGGTTTTATATATATAGAGTTTGTGGCCAATCTGGGCCCAAGGTACCGGGCACCGCGTCCGGCAACTAGGCATGGCGTCGATATCCAGACGATCATCACGGGGCCCTCAGCCTGCTGGAGGTTACAAAAATATCTGTGGGAGTGTTTCAGCAGCGATGTCACATTCTGGGACTGACCGGCGCACAAGATCTCAAGCTAGAATGATGGTTATCGGCTGCAGCTGCCAGCAGCAACTCCGTCACTTCCCGCAGTTTTGCCTGGGACTCCAATCGGGTTCTCCTATTAGCCCGCTAGTTATTTTGGTATTGTTCTAATTATACCCCGTTGGTTGGCCTGCATCTAAGGCTACGGCGACGGGGTTGCTTTGGGTAATTTGCGGTGGCTGCTGCGAGCCCAGTGCCTCTGCCATGCGGTTGGCTAGCGTTCACCAGGCCCAGCAAATATATCAGGGCTGCCCACCTGAGTCTAGCTCTAAGTTTGGCCGGCTGTTTGACGTCCTCAAGGTTTGGTGAGCCTGAGCAAGGTTCTGACACTGGTGTTTGCATCGGGAATGCCCGCTGCCACCATGCAGCAGCCCGCCCGGCTGCTAAAGTCGGTGCAGAGCATCTTTGCAAAAAACCCTTCTATTAATAAAACGTTACCTGAGAAACAGCAGTGTTTCAAGCCTGTGGATCACCAAACAATGCTGGCGGAGCACGATTCATGGCTCCCCAGCTGGCCCACCCGTTTGCAGGACCGATTCGAAACAGCAGGTTCTGCACGTCGTAAACCGCACCACCGCTACTCCACTGCTGCTGCCCTGGTAGCTTTCAGCTGGAGCCGTGAGCTGGATCCCATTGAAGGCTCTGCTAATTATAGATGAGGCGGTGGGGCCCGACAGTGCCACTGGTTCTGGCCGCTGCAGCGCTGCTCGTCATGTAAGGTTGACATCCATCTTAGCTATCAAGAGGCACCAGTGACAACAGCGTCACCACACCGGCAGCCGGTGCTCACTACAGAGACATTGCTGAGGTTCCTTGCCGGTGTCACAACATTGCCCTTTTCAGACTTTTGCTTCCTGCGTCGATGACCAGCCTGGTTGCTGATGGGTGCAACCATGCATCCGAGCGTACCCACAATTATGTGTGTTACAGAGTCGCTTACGCCAACCGTTGCAGTGGGATCACGGCCTGTTTTGGCAGTCTCGGGTCTGCTATTTTTAGCAAAGGGCAATTAAAGGTAACTTCTGGGTTGTATGATTTATCTGACTGGCTGTAGGTCTAGCCTCCGTGTCTAGCATTTATTTTTTGGGATGTCCTGCAGATCTGGGGTAAAACGTAAAAAGGAGTGGTAAATTGCCGGGGCAGCCGGACCAATTTCCTGGTAGAGATGAGACCCTAGGCTAAAAAAAGAATAGGAGACCATTGCGAGATCGTGGTCCAGAGCTCGTCCGCTGTTTTTCCTGCGATTTTTCGTGGTTTTTTGTGCAATTTGCAGCTTTTTCTGCCAGGCCATTGTCCGGCATCTCCCCGAAAATTATTCCACAGGGTCTTTTCCCCGAGGCATGAAAAAAAGCCTAAAAAAGTCAATCGCCAGGAAATAATCCGGACCTCTACTTTCTACAACATCTACTACAACATACACTCTCCAACTCGAAATTGCAAACACCAATAAATTCAGACCCCAATTACTGCCTGGTTTCGACTTCTCAAAAATTATCAATCCTCTTTCGTATGGATCAGTCTCTTACCGCTAGTCTACCCCTGAGTATCCTAATCGAGATCCCGTCCCATACTTCTGCACTGTTCTCTTACATCCCCTTACTTAGTCCCCAGCACTCCCCGACCACCACCCTCTGCACTTGCCCCTGTGACAAACTGCTGGCTCTTGAAGCACGCTCTGCTGGTCTGCTCTGCAACCCTAAACCCTTCGAAACAAGCTTTCCGCTGGTTTGTAACAAATCTTGTCGCTCCAAGTGGCAGTGTGGTTGGCCGTGCACCCTGCGCCTGGGTTCTGAACAATGCAGATTCCCGCCGCAGATGTCCGCCGCGAGTCCCCGACGTCCTCAGGTTTCCTAGAACGTACAACTAAGTAAATGCTGTCTGTGTCGCCCAGGCATTGTTGTGGGGATTGTTCCTGGCCCTGCCTGGCTGCACCAGATGCTCGGGCAATGCCTGTTCCTGGCGGAACTTAGTTGATGATCAAGGCATGGCCAACCGGAAACAGACTCTGGTCGTATTGCATGCCATGGTGTCTCTGGACGACTGCCAACCTTTGCCTTTAAGTTCCTTGCACATTCGACTTCCAGCACCTACTTTCCAAATATAGAAATACTCGGCCACCTACAAGACAATGCACAATCACCGCTCACACGATTATCCCACCAAACTGTACCGAGCAATCATCCACCCATTTGTTACAGCCCCTTTGCAACAGCTGTACCTGAAATTCATGATAAGTTGCAGTCACACCTTCTGGGCGTAGTGCAAATCCAAACGCAGCTTGCTGGCGTAGTGCTGGCAAATCCAAACGCGGTTTGCTCCCCCTTCTACTCATCCTTGTTGATCCCTGGCTGTCCTCGACCCGAGAACAGATCTTGAACAATCCCAATCATTATGCACCCTCAACAATCCCAGGCACCCATTCTTCATCCCAATCATGCACCCAACTTCAACACTCCCAAGGTCATCCTGTTCCATAACGTAATCAGCAACACTTGCACTTTCCCAAACCATGCACTAGACTCCAAAACCCAATCTATGCAGCACCTTAATCCCAACTTAAACCCTCGAGCAACCCAGCAAACCTCGGGTCACTCCCGCTGCAGTTACAGGGAGCGTCGACTTGGCAATTAGATTTCTCGGCGGCTTAACTCTCGTCTGCCGCCCGCCATTTTGGGTGACTGCCGCCTAAGACAACTGCCCCTTCCATGTTCTCACAACTTTGTGTATTCACGTCTTTCCATCTGCCAGTTCGAATTCTATGCTCTGACACTCCATATATTATACTCGTCGTTATATTGTTAGCTTTGAGTATTATCGTGAATATTATTGTATTATAATTTTTGTACATTTTTATCTCTTATTATTCTCCTTTTTTCTGAGGATTTTACTGTACTATGAATCTTATGGTGTAAATGTAGATTCTGTCAAGTATCGTTTGTAAGTTCTGCAAACCTGAACGACCTAAAAAAGAATCTCCAACCAAGATCTCATACACAAGAATCCAAAAGAAAATGTGGATTAAAATACAACAAATAATAAAACATCCTCAAGAAAAAAAGGAATAACAATAATATTTACCAGAACCTGATGGTAATAATTTCAGTTAATAATTTTCTAGATGCTGATGGATATCTTGTTAAGAATAAAATATGCCAGATCGAGGTGGGTACTGGTGCAAGGGTTTCAGCATTCTCAAGATCTGTGTGCTCCAACTGTCTGTCTGTTTGTAACTGCCTCCGTTGAACCTGTCTACGATGAACCGCCTACGATGAACCGCCCACGTTGAACCGCCCACGTTGGACCTGCCTTCAATTAAGTCTCCCTGGCAATCTGTCCTTTGGGACCTCTCCCTTGCGACCTCTCCCTACAAGCACCCCCGCAATCTCCCTGAGCATCTCCCTGACTTCCTTGCACTGCCTTCCAATTTGCTGGGCCCAATCACACCCTATCACACCCGCCCGCTCATCTGAACACTCCCAACAACCTCCCCAGACCCCACCAAAAAATGCCCCACCATTCCGCCCGACCCCACCAAATCACACACCCGCTCCCCTGGAGTTTTTCCTGCCTGCCTTCCAATTTTCTCTCACCTGATAACAATTTTCTAGAAATTGCTCGCAACATACACCTCACCAACTCAATTTGCAGTGCAGAATATCCAAAAAAAAACTGTACCAGCCATCGAAAACCAGCAATTCAGATCCCAACCAACTAAATAAAAATAACCCAATCCAAGAGAAAGCCCACTTAAAATAGCCCTCCCCCTCCTGGCTCCAGTGGCCCCATGCGTCATGCTGCATATGTCAACCCCCGCCGTCTATCACCTGGTGGTAAGCCTCTGGAGGTCATGGCCCCTGTTTTTACTTGCTAGTCCTCTCCAGTTGCTGCCAACTTTCTGCAACACACACCTCCAACCCACCTGTTTTCGAGGCCAATTGCAACCATGACCTCTGATGTTCCCCAATCCGTGCAAGGCGCCATTGCCATTGACCCTTGGCTCAAACCGTATGCTGGCGAGATTGCTCGAAGAAGAGGGCTTGTCGATAACTGGTTGACCACCTTCGACAAGACCGAGGGAGGTCTCTTGAAGTTCGCCGAGTCCTACAAGACGTACGGGCTCCATGCTGACCCTGCCACCAAGTCGATCACCTACGTCGAGTGGGCTCCCAATGCGGTGGCTGCTTCGTTGGTCGGTGACTTCAATGACTGGAACGGTGAAGCGACTCCAATGAGCAAGGACCAGTACGGGAAATTCTCGGTGACCTTACCACCAAAGAACGGTGCGTACGCCATTCCTCATGACTCCAGGGTCAAAATCAGACTCACCTTGCCTAACGGGAACACGGTTGACCGTTTGCCTGCTTGGATCACAAGAGCAACCCAGCCTGCAGCCACCGAAGCTGATAAGAACACATACGAGGCCCGGTTCTGGAACCCAGAGTCGCAGTACCAGTTCAAGAACCCTCGTCCAAAGGCCCCTACCGACCTACGCATCTACGAGTGTCACGTCGGGATCTCGTCACCTGAACCCCGCATTGGTACTTACAAGGAGTTCACCAAGAACGTGCTCCCACGGATCGCCGACTTGAACTACAATGCGATCCAGCTCATGGCGATCATGGAACATGCCTACTACGCTTCGTTCGGGTACCAGATCACCAATTTCTTTGCCATCAGTTCCAGATACGGTACGCCAGAAGAATTGAAAGAGTTGATCGACACTGCCCACTCGTATGGCATTGTGGTGTTCCTTGACATTGTCCACTCGCATGCTTCCAAGAACGTTTCTGATGGATTGAACCAGTACGATGGCTCTGACTACCAGTACTTCCACGGCGGAGCTAAAGGTAACCACGATCTCTGGGACTCCAAGTTGTTCAACTACGGCAAGTACGAGGTGTTGCGGTTCCTTCTTTCGAACCTCAAGTTCTACTTGGACGTGTACAAGTTCGACGGGTTCCGTTTTGACGGGGTCACCTCGATGTTGTATGTGCACCATGGAATTGGTGCTGGAGGAGCTTTCAGTGGTGACTATGGTGAATACGTCTCGGAGCATTCTGCTGTCGACATCGAGGCTCTTACTTATTTGATGTTGGCCAACGAGTTGGTCCATTTGTCTGGCAAGGCAGAGAACAACCATTTCATCAACATTGCCGAAGACGTTTCTGGGTACCCTACGTTGGGATTGCCTGCCAAAGACGGTGGTGTTGATTTCGACTACCGGTTGTCAATGGCTATCCCAGATATGTGGATTAAATTGTTGAAAGAAAAGAGCGACGACGAATGGAACATGGGTAACATTGTCCACACTTTGACTAACAGACGGTACAAAGAGAAGTGTGTTGCTTACTGTGAGTCTCATGACCAAGCACTTGTTGGTGACAAGACCATTGCGTTCTGGTTGATGGACAAAGAGATGTACACCAACATGAGCGATTTAACTGAGCTCACTCCTATTGTCGACCGTGGACTTGCTTTGCACAAGATGATCCGGCTCATCACCCATGCTCTTGGCGGTGAAGGGTACCTCAATTTCGAGGGTAACGAGTTTGGACATCCGGAATGGTTGGATTTCCCAAGAGTAGGAAACGGAGACTCGTACCAGTATGCACGCAGACAGTTCAACTTGATCGACGACCACTTGCTAAGGTACAAGTACTTGTATAACTTTGACAAAGCCATGCAGACCTTGGAGCTGAAATTCAAGTGGTTGCAGCCAGAAGCCTCGACCTATGTCAGTTTGAAAAACGAAAGCGACAAGGTGATTGTGTTTGAGCGAGCCGGGCTTTTGTTTGTGTTCAACTTCCATCCTACCAATTCCTACACCGACTACCGTGTTGGTGTTGACGAGCCTGGAGTATATAAGATTGTGTTGAACAGTGACAGAAAGGCCGAGTTCTGTGGGCACGACAGAATCGACGAAGCAAAGTCCCGGTTCTTCACTACCGACTTTGCCTGGAACGATAGACGGAACTTTATCCAGGTTTACATCCCGGCCAGAACGGTTATTGTGTTGGCTTTGGAGAACGATCCACGGCTTAGTTAGGGCTTGTACGTTCAAGCTGTTAATATGGTTTTATATGTTGGGTAAGCACTCGCTGGGTTTGTCACAAGTAGTGTGCAAGCCGGCTTATTTCCAGATGTTAGGCTTATTGCACGGTTAGATATACTGGCTTATTGTATGGGATCTGGCTGTCCAGATTCAAGGCTCAATTAGACACATTAACTAGGCTTAACCTCAGGCTTACAGGTGTAAGGTCCAGGCTTACAGGCTTACTCCAGGCTTACAACCTTAAGGCCCACACTAAACCCAGGCTTATTAACTGACTCCTGTCTATTGGAATGGGCTTATTTCGGATAATTATTTCGAAAGCTAGATTTTGCATGGGTTGCATGTTTTAGCACCGAGAAAGGAGGACATATTTTTTAGGGCTATCTATCATGCATCCGTTCTATGTTCAATCCAGTAATGATATGTCTGTATTTGGAACCCGTCAAGTGAACGGCGAGATATAAGCCATGATACTAAAGCTCAAAGCCTTAAACTTTGAAGATTCCTATCCAGTCTGGATATAGACTAGTCGTTGGCAGCTTATCAGAACCTTCGTGAAAAATATTATCAACATACCATGAATCTAGCAGTGGCAATTAACATTGTAATTGAGGTTCTGTAACTAAATTATAACCGCTTCAGAGGTGAGTAGGAGTAGATCTCACACTTATTGTCATTTTGGTGGGATCTCAAATAAGTTTCAGATTCTTGGTACTTACGTAGCTGCGGAATCTCCGATGAATTGTTCATTGTAATTAGATTTCATCATTGTGACCATTATGGTAATTAGGTTTGTTCATTGTAATTTGTTCTTGGTGGTTACAGTTCAGCGTGGTAATCATGTTGCAGCATTCCACCTCCACTAGTAACTCTGAGGTTTCACACTTCTCTAAACATATCAGCAATCTACAGGTCTCTTGAGGTCTATCCGACTTCTAAAGTATCAGCAATGTCTACATCCATGTCAAGTATCAGCAATGTGTACTTGCACATCCCTCAAATTGTACACATCTCTCTGCCAATCCTCACATCCTCTACCACATTCCTCATTTTCCTCAGATCTCCAACATCCCACTACAACATCAATCTATAACAATTAATCTATTAGTAAACAAAAAATATAAACACTAAAAATCATCAAAATCGTTGTACTGGACTTCCGGACTGAGAATCTCGAATTTTCTCTTGCCGGCCTCGTGCTGTCTCTTGTAGAGTTGAGGATCGTATTCGTGAGAGTCCAAAGATCGAGCTTCTAGCACCTCGATCTCTCTGACTGCAGCACTGTTAACTGTGAGGAGCACCAAGCTCAAAGAAACAAGTTGTGATAATTGCATTGCTGTGAAGGTCTAGGGGTGACTCAAATCGCAATCCAGGAACCTCATAATATATATATAAAACCCTCACAATGAGAGGTTTAGTAGTTGGTTTCAGCCCAAGGTTGTTCATGTAATATGACGCTCAATACTTATGCCTGGGACCGAATCTGAAACGCACGCTAACGATGTATACCACCAGCACGGGTGCTTCTCCAAGGAGCCATAGTTTCAATACCAAGTCAAACAGATAAGCCTACAACCACACCACAAGACAATGGCGACAAATTCAGTTATACCTGTGGATCATGGTCCCGCGGGGCGCACCGACGACGAGATCCACTTTGTGACGTTCCACCGACCTCTGGCGTCGCTTGTGCCTCGCTACAGTTCCCATTCTTTAGGTACCAAGTTCAGCAAGGATACTCCCAGCCCTACTGGAAAGAGCGGGTTCCTGGGTTCAACGGTATTGGACAATGAAACAAAGACAAAGATCGATGGGACCCTAGATCTGATTGCATCTGGATCCAGCAACAAGGTCAAACCCAGCAGTCCGACGTCTGACCATAATAAGCTCTTGTTCTTCAACTACAACGAGTACCTGGTGACCAACTACGAGCTGTTAGACACAAAGAGACACGGGACTCATAGACACGCCTTGGCCCTCACCCATTTCCCAAACCCGTATGTGAGTCCGGGCAGCAGAGAGTTCAACAGCACTCGGATTGTAAGAGTGCCCAGACAGTACGACACTGTGCCTGGCAACACTTACCCACAGTTTTCAACCTACATGCCAGGGTTCGAACCAGCAGCGTTGGTGGACCCAGAGCTTGGTGCCCCAGGGTCCCATGACAACAGCCAGTTTGTGCCCAGAGGTCGATACTTTGGCCAGGTGTTTGGGTACTCCTCAGTGTCTCCGTTGTCTCAATACATCACCAGTGCCGAGTTCTACGAGATTGTCACTGCCATCAACGGGTACTTGAAACGAGGATTTGAGCCGTTTTCGGTCAAGAACACCGTCCAGAACGTGTTGAATTTTGTCACTCTCTGGATGTTTGACGAAGTGTTCACTAACAATTCAAAGAAAGAATTGCAGAACTTGGACAAGTTCATTGACGAGTTGAACCATAACTTGTTGTCTAACAAAAACATTTCAGTTATCAGTCCTCGACGGTCTGGTTACATTTGTGTGAGTATTTTGAGAGCTTTTACTTTTTGGACATTGTATTAACCAACAGCTTGATTTCCAGATCCCTAAACCTACAGCTTGACGATTTATGAATAGTACAGATTTTTTATTGGTTGCGTTAGCTTTTGTACTTTGATCTTTAGTCTCTATTGTGTGGCTCTTAGATTTTAGCCTGTTGGCCTAGATTTTATTGCGATAACCATTAGATTTTACTATGCCAGTCGTTGGTTCCCATCCTGTTTCTTAGTAAGGCATTCTAGGTCCCTACCTCATTTGACAGCATTCCACCTTTGTTCTAAAACTGACACTCTAACACTCTAACACTCAAATTCTCACATCCTCACACTCCCCCATACTTACAACAAACAAGTAATTACTCCTCTCCTGCTGCCGCTTTCTCTGCCTCACATTTCTACTTCCGACTCTAATTACATTCCATTCATAATTATTATCCTCGACCCACCATCTACGAAACCCATTTTACTCCCATTGCTACGCTCTCTAGTTTCTCCTTAAGCTCTTTAAACTCTTCTATTTTCTCTACCTATCATGATAATATCACCACTCATTAAGTCAATGTCAAATACTACAATCCACCCCACACCACGTGACCAAACCACCAAATATCCATTTCCATAATGTTGCAAAAACCTCATCCTCAAGTCCATGTTCAAAAGAAACGTTATATGGCGAGCCCCGTTGGAGCATAGGGAGTACAAGTCGTGTGCCAACCTTGCTTTATACGGGCTTGCGGTTCCGCTAGATGGTTCCGACGAGTTTCCTTTCCAGCCGATGCTGTTTCAATACACTCCTGAATGCTACCAGCGCAAGCCCGTGTACCTGTCCAACAAACAGCTCGGGGTTGAGATGTTGCCGTTGATGTACACTGATTGGCAGCTGTTTCTCACCCAGCGGCCCGGCGGAGAGTTTATGTACAGCATATATCCAACGATATACTCGTTAACCACAGCCACAGTGATCACTTGCTTCCTCACTGTGATTGTGTTCACCAACACTCACAAACCCAGTCTCTTTCTCTCGGGAGGCTCGTTCCTCAGCTCGGTGAACTTGATCAATATACTAGCAACCTCAATAAAATTTATCCAGAACGAGGCCAACCGAGGAACTGCTTCCGGGGAACATCTATTAGATACGTTACAGGTGAATCTCAGTTTCTCGATCATCGACTTGTTTTCAGTGTTCATTCTCCAGCTATGCCAGGTGCAAATTATCATGCGATTGTTCTCGCGACAGAAAGAAAAACGGTTTACATTTATTATCGGGGTGTCGTTGTCGATTATTTCTCAAGTGATATGGGCAGTGTCTACCTTCAATCTGTTCCAATACAACGATGCTTCCAGTGATTATGATCCCGAGGACGCAATCTCGATCTTGCCTGCGTTCATCTACTTACTTCGAATCGCCATGAGTGTGATGTTCTCGGCACTTATATGCGTGTACTGTTTCATCAAACACGAGTTTATTCTCACACGCGACCTTCTTCCGATCCTGATCGTCAGCATCATCTCCACCAACGTCCAAGTAGTATTTTTCATTGCCGATGTTGCCAACGTCTGGGTGGCTGAATTGTCTGAGATTTTCAATGCTGCTGGGTACGTGATATCGACGGTTATTGTGTGGGAATGGATCAATAGAGTACATGCTTCCGAGCGTGCAAAGCAGAATAAAGGGATCTTAGGTAGACCGTTCTACGAGGACGAGTTGGAAAGAGCCAACAAAGTCGACCGAATCAGTTTGTTTGTACCTGAAGAACAAAAGTTGTTGGGTGACCATGACGATTCTCATGACGACAACAATAACGATGGAGGAGAGCCAGGGAACAGTCAAGGCACAACTCCAACAAGTGGTAGAAAGATATATGTAAAAGTGCAGGATTTCATTGGCAGTCAGCAGAGAGTGGGAAACAAACTTGTGCATAACACCATTCCTAATGCCATAGAAAAGACCACCAATTCTTTGCTTTACATGACGGATCAGATCATTGCGTATGGATTGGCAGTTCCACGATCAGTTTCTGTGAACAGCAAGGAGAAGCAGCGGTTGAAACAGAGCAAAGAAGCAGCTAAAGAAGCAGCCAAGTTGGCACCGACCAACGATTCTGATTCTAGCAGTGGTCATGATGGTGCGGTTTTCATTTACTCTACAGCAGAAGTGAAAATCGGAACCAAGGATGGTAAGGGCACACACGATGATGACGATGACGACGATAACGAAAGCACAGATCTTCGACAGTACATGGATAACAGCAGCGAGTTTCACGAGGCCGCCCTGGACAATTTTTTGGGTGATGAAGTTACTCGTGAGAATTCAAAATAATTGGAAACGCGGGGAGACGGGATGTTAGATAAAAAGTTTTGATGGGATAGTTTGGGTTAGGCATTTAGAGGTTTTGATTTTTTGATTTTCTTGTTTGATTTTCTTGTTTGGTTTAATTTTCAGAGGAGTTACTCATAGCATTGTCAGAGCATGGACAGCATTGACAGAGCATTGTCACCACATTGACAGAACATTGTCACAGCATAACAGCCAATGCTCGAGTCCACTCCTCAATACACCAATGTATTTGTATTATAAGTATGCCACTGTAAACTCGAAAGTGTCTTCGTATTTCTGAAGCACTTTCTCAGTGTCTTCCCATGGAGTCTGGAAGATTCCTGCATTAATCATAGGCATGTAGATGTGATACTTTCCCGATTCACCAAACGATTTCTTGAGCTGAGCAAAAAGTTCCAGCTCCTCATTGGCCGTTGTTCCTTTTAATTTTGTAACCAAGTTGGCCAATGCTTTATCAGTATGAGCTAAGATCTTAGATGGAGGATCATGCGCCATTCCTCCATTGACTGAAGTGAACAAGCAAACAATGTAATCTCCTTTGTCGTGAGTCAATTGAGATAACCCTAACAATTTGCTGACATCAGACTGGTACTTTGCAGTAAATTGTTGGTGTTGTTTGTATGCTTGAGGGTACCGTTTAGAAAGTAAGTGAGCAATACCTCCTCCCCACACTCCATAGCAATTACAAGAATGTAATAGAATCGCAGGTTTGGAGCAGATATCAAACAAATTTCCTTTAATATAATTGACCATTGTGTAGATGCCAAGGGTGACTTATTAAATTGTGTTTGTAAAATGGTATGAGAAACGGTAAAGTTGAACTTAGTATATTTAGAGATCTGGTGAGTTAGTGAGATCAAGACAGATCTGGAGAACTTAATATATAGGACCCTTCTCGTTGGAGTATGAGTGAATACCAACGCATGCCGCCTAGAAAATCATTCTTCGGGCGGCATGCAACTAACTCGTGGGCGGCTCTCTCAACCAACTTACAGGCCCCGTCCTCCAAGCCAGACGGCAACTGCTTCTCCCCACCGCCTAGTAATTTACATGCATCAACTCTTAAGCAGCGCAGTGAAAATTCAGATTATTGTTCCCACTACTCATCTCACCAATTCCAAACACATATTCAATTTTTTTATAGAATGACCAAATTTGAGCCGGAGACTTACAAACATCTTATTGAAAAGATCGAACTGTTTGTCCAAGAACATTGTGAACATCTTGACACTGCTCATGATTGGGATCATGTCAATAGAGTACGCAACCTTGCCAAACGATTGTACGGATCTTCAGTGAAAGACAGTTCAATTGAAGATCTTCAAAACGTCGAGATTATTGCGTTGCTTCATGATGTTGGCGATTTCAAGTTTGGATACGATCAAAGGAAATTGGTGACTAGTTTCATGGAACCTTTGCTCCGCGATGAGCTGGGATTGTCCAATGCTGATGCTGCTGACAAATTGCAGTTCATATTAAGCGAGATTGAACAAGTCAGTTGGAGAAAGTCGTTGAAAAGCGAGCTGCAAGGGAACTCGGAACTGGTTGATGGTCCTGTTGAAACTAAACTTCATGAGTATGTTAGCGATGCCGACCGGTTAGATGCTATGGGTAGTATTGGAATTGCACGCTGCTTCTCATACGGTGGAAGCAGACACTCGAAATTGTATGATTTCTCAGTGGCTCCTAACTTGAATCTCACCAGAGAAGCTTATGATAAGCAGACTGAAATTGCGAATGATGGTAAACCTATTGATGCGAGATCTAAGAACAATTGCTTGAACCATTTCTACGAGAAGTTACTCAAATTGAAAGACAGTTTGAAAACTGAAGAAGGGAAGAAAATGGGTGCGGTCAGACACCAAAGACTACAAATGTATGTTGATACTTTTATTGAAGAGGTTGAGTCGCGGTCATAGAGGTACAATATATGTCAGTATTTTTACATTATGTAGTCTTTTAGAGATGTAGCATGTGGTCTTTAAGAGCCATCTGCAACACTGAGATGGTAGTAATGCTGATAACACCAGTAGTTCTGATAACATTAATCTCCATCTTCTCCCTGTTCTCCACACTTAGATTCAACAGTAACGTCTCCTCACCTCCTAAGAGCTCAATGGAATAAATCTGTCGAGCCTCCTCCATTATGCCACCCACCCAGACTTCAACTTCTTAAGTGCTACTGCACCCTTCACTCCTCCCAACTCTTTCACCAAAACATTCTCGATGCTTGTCCACACAGATTCAGACAACTCTGTCACCGAATCATCAACTATTTCTTGAGGTGGTAAAGATTCAGGTTCTACCGAAGCAGGTTCCAGTGGCACTGGTTCTACTTTCTTCGACGCATCAACCACAACCATGAACGACAAAGTATCGTCTTTAATAGCATCGAGACTGCCTATTTCCACCGAGTCCTGAGGCACCTTCGACTTAACTAACACTTTCAATTGGTCCACATGCAACCCAGCAAACTTGGCATCCTGTTTCTTCACTGCCTCCACTAACTCTTGCTTCACTTGATACACAGTGTTACTGGAACTACTTTGCAAATCAACTGCAAACTTGAACGGAGGCTTGATCGACTTGAACTTCAACTTAAGTGTTTTCACTGGGGCTTTGGATTCGCTCTTCTCAATGAATAACGTGGTCTTCGCAGGCAACTTAGCAAACTGCACTGGACTATCTTTCACCTCAGCCAAATCCAATCGGTAATCATCATTGTAAGTGATTCCTTTGCTCTTCGCAGATAATAATTGCAAGAAATTGGTCACTATTTTTTCTTGGTTCATTTTGTAGTTTTGATCTTGCTTGGTTTCTAGCTGTTACTCCAAACCTCGATTCCTGGAGTTCTCATCTCGATTTCCCGGTTGCGTGCCCTGTACAACGAAAATTCTAGTCCGAGAACTTGGTATACTGCACGAGAGAGAACTGAATAGTAATAGAATAAAGACTGGTTTGAATTTTTAAAAGCTTGGTTATTTATTGCATTGCTTATTTAAAATATTACAGTTTATATTATTGAGCTGTGATTTTAATTTAATTCTCTTGTTTATTAGAAACCATTCTATTATACCAATCTCTAATTGACGATCGGTGAAGGCACAAAAAGTTTTCTTAAAGTCGATGGAAGCAAGATGTCGAGTGAAGAAGTGAAATACGTGAATCTTGAAGATGAGAATTCAGCAGAAGAAGAACCTTCAATACAGCTAGTGGAAGGTGGTTCAAGTGACGAAGAAAATGAAACACCAGTGAATCGTAAGCGTGGGTTGGAAGACGATGAAGAAGATAATATCAAGAAACCCAAATTGGCAGATGATCTTGCTGAGAACGAAGATTTTATAGCAATGGGATTCTCTGATAGTGATGTCAGTGATGAAGAGGAGGACGAACAAGAATCGAATACCGAAGGTCCTACTGTAAATAGTTCGTTTCCTTGGATCTTAAACCATGACCATTCAAAGCAGAAGGAAATAGCAGACTGGCTCAGTCTAGAGATCAGAGACTTTGTCAATTATATCTCGCCATCGAAAGAAGAAATAGAGGTGCGGAACGGGTGTATATCACGTCTTAAAGAGTCGATTGAAAGTTTCTGGAAAGATTCTCATGTCTATGTATTTGGGTCCTATGCCACTGATTTGTACCTTCCACATTCAGATATCGACATGGTTGTCAAGACCGACGACGAGAACTCCAACAATTTGAAAGACACGCGGTCGGCGTTGTACCAATTATCGAATTACTTGAAGAACAAAGGAATAGTCACCAATGTCGAAGTGATAGCCAAAGCTAAGGTGCCGATCATCAAGTTTGTGGAAGCAGAGTCCAAGATCCATGTAGATGTGTCGTTCGAACGATCCAATGGTATAGAAGCAGCAATGGTGATCAAGGACTGGCTCAATCTGAACCCCGGTTTGCGCGAATTGGTTCTTATTGTGAAACAGTTTCTCTCTACGCGGAACTTGAATGACGTGCATCTTGGCGGATTGGGAGGATACTCCACCATCTGTTTAGTGTACACGTTCCTACGACTCCATCCAAGACTTTCTCCGGAATCCATGGACCCGTTAAAGAACATTGGAGTATTATTAATTGAGTTTTTCGAGCTTTTTGGCAAGAATTTTGGCTACGACCATGTGGCTGTGGCTCCAGTGTGCCAAGAGAATAATGGGATGCCTGCCTACTTGAACAAAGACGAGTACCCCGACTTGCAAAGCAGAAACGTGTTCCAGCTAGCGATCCAAGACCCTAGCGACCCTGCCAACAATATCTCGCGAGGCTCGTACAATGTTCGTGGGTTGAAGAAAGCGTTCAGTGGAGCGTTCGATTTGCTTGTAGACAAATGCTTTGAGTTGGAGAGTAAGACGTACAGACAACGACTCAACGAAACTATCCTTGGGAATATCATACGATACAAAGGTGAGCAGCGCGATTTTGTTGATGAAAGAGAGTTGGTGGCTAATGTTGCATTGATAGAGAACCAGATCTTTTATTTCAAGCAGGACGGTAAACCTCCTTTGACCCAGGAAGCAGGTAACAGAAGCGGGTACTTTTTATCGGACGAGTCTTCGAGTGAAGAGACGGTTGATAGAGTAGAAGACGAAGACAGTGATACTGATGAAAGTGATTCTTACTTACCAGAAGACAGTGAAGATGAAAAAGAGAAACCCAGTGTCGATGTGTTAATGGGTTTGAATGACAACGAAGAGGAGAAAAACGAGCCAGTTAATCCAGCAGAGTCGGCTCCGGAATCTACTCCGGAAACAGATAACCCTGAAAAGAGAGAGATTAAGAAACCCTCGTTTGTGAAGACAAAACGTGAGTTCTGGAGCAAGAAGGGTGGGAACCTAGATTTGGCGTACTGAGAGCGCCTGCCGGTTTGCGTGTCTGACAGAAACTGTATTTTTAGTTGGTGCAGGCTTAGCGAGTGAGAATTGCTGAGCGTAGAATGCATACTGGACTGGAACAGAAGGAGAGAATGTAATATATGACAAGCTAGCAAGCACTACAGGCATTCGTATGAGAGTCATTTAATGAGTAATCTCAACCAGTAAGATTATTAGTGTATAGGCATTATAAAACATCGTAGAAGACAAAAAGTGAAGAAGAATATCGAACTATAGTACATTCAATTGTTCCAAGACTCAAGCGAGAACCAGGTATGGGTCGAGGTAGGTGCGGGGCACCGGAGCCTTTCTGGAATCCTTGGACTGGAACTGGTTTGGAAGAGTGACTTGTGGGCCGTTGATGGCTTTGGCTTGCAAGAAGTACTCGTCTTCAGGCGACAGGCAGTAAGCAGAGCTTGGAGTCGAGGCCGAAGAAAGAATGGATGGAGGGCATGGGGTGGAGTTGTTGACGTAGCGGACGTAGGACACGCTGTTGTAGTTGATTGGTTTGCGGATATTGCTTTGAGGGAAGGCCGGCAATGGAGGCAACTGGCTGTTTTGTTGGGGTACGGTCTGGGCAGCAAGCAGTGGCATCGAAGGGATTTTCTTGATGTGGCTGAGACTTGCGGCCGGAGCAGTGTTGAGTTTCGGCAAGGATGCGCTGTTGGAGATGTTGACATGTCTCTTGTAAGGAGTGGCTGGCGCAGGGCCCGAGGCTCTGATTCTGTTCTGGATCTTGTGTTGCTGCTTGAAGAAGTTGTTCAACTTCATGGAGTTCTTCAATTCCTGCTTGATAGGGTCCAAGAAGTCTTTGAGGACAAACACAAGGTCCTCGTTGGACACGGTGATGTCCCAGTCCAAGAGGAACAACAACTGTCTCTCCATCTCGTTGATTTCACGAGTGGTGAACAACCCGTCGGTGTACTTGGCCCAGTGTTTGTTCTTTGGGGAAGCGTCGTTGTGAAACTTTGCGCTAAGGATTAAGCAAGCCAAGAAGATTCTGTGGCGTGACGAAGGGTCTTGGGCAGTGGCTCCGTATGGAAGCTTCTCGTTGAGTTTCTTCAAGTACACCAAGGTGGCCATGAGAGTGCCAGTGAACACGTTGGTGTATTTGACAAGGTTGGTGATGAAGGTGAACAATGAAGGCAACTGAGACCCCGTTGGAGAGGAGGGAGGAGATGGGTACGCCGACTGGGCACAGCTTGGAAGCACCTTCAAGGTACTGTTGACCAAGGTCTGCAACATCTGGCTGGTGACCGGGGATCTCATGAAAACGTGGAGCGCTTGGATGTTGGACATGGCGAAAGGAAAGAGTGTAGCCGAGAAAGGAGGGACAGGCGGTAGAAAGTAGATATCCGATGTCTGAGAGAGATCTAGATGAGGATGCCGCAGTTATTTATATAGACTTGTCATGAGGACATACACGCATTGGCCCAAGCGTTAAATATGCATGGCAGGAAGGTACGGATTTTGCAAGCATTTTTTTTTGTACCCTAGACGCGGCCGGCAACAGCCTGACAGCGCAGGATCGAACAATACTCGGCTGGAATGAAAAACTGAGACATGCCTGCGAGCAGCGCAGAGAAACTTCGGTCGGGCTCGAGACACGCTGTGGTGGGAGCTGGTGTTGAATTGGAGGCACTCATGGAGGCACTCAGATATTCGAATTGTAGTATCTGGAGCAATTGGGGCCCAGGGTGGTTGCCATGATCTGTTCCGTGGTCAACCCTTATCCCTTCTATCTAGGGTTAAGGCTGTGCAAAGCAAACCATATTTCCTTGGCCCCATTCCCGGTGGGTGGCCTATTATGTCAATGCATCCCTGTCAAACCACATAATGACACCGTTTTCATCCCTTTGGAACCAAGACCAGACGCCTGGAATTTGCTGAGCAGTTTACCTGTTTGGGCAAAGTAGATCAGGGCCACAGGCACCGGCTATCGCACGATGAACCTTGCCCCGTACCCAGTTCCCTAATTGAATGTGCCGATGACTGACTGTGGACCTGACACGTCCTAAACCAGAGTGGCCCCCACCCTTGTGTGCGACGATCGTCTAGTGATGGTCTGTGGTGTTGTCTGGGTGATGCCCAAGCCATCTTCATTAGTGCTGGGCCTGTGCCTGCGAAACTGCGAAGGGATGAAAAACTAAGACATCAGGCAGAATCTAGCAATGGTCCCGTTTGAGCCTACCGTAAAACCGCAACTGGATTGAAACATCCGATGCAATATTATTTGTTTACTGTTTCCAGCAATGCTGGCTGTTTACTGCCATCCATGAATTATCGTCTAACTACTCTAGTGACTCCTCAGTCATTGCAACCAGCACTGCTCTTACCATAACATCGTGTTTTTCCTGCAATGTACCTGCACACCCCGACTACTTACTCGACCGTGTACCAACAATAATACCCGCCCTCAGGGCTCGCACCACATCCTTACCTCTCTACATCCTTGCCTCAACATCCAAACATACACCCGTGCATCCCATTTCAGTCTCTAATCTCGTGTTCACCGTGCACGCAAAAAGTCTCAGACCAGTTTCGCCCTCACTGCACGTGACCAACGCATTTGATTCAGAGTACAACCGATTTCGACCAATGGTTCTCAAAGATGAGAAGTTTAATTTGGGGCGTGAAACATTTTGGTCTCGAGTTTCATTGAAGCCTCAATCCATCCCTAACAATTGGGGCTCTGGTCTCAACCTTACCACCACATCGGGGCTCTCTGGTCCCTCCAACCGCCTCCCACCAACCTCACCCCCGTCACAACTCACCGTCTCCCCGCACGTGACAGGCGCAATCCCCAGAATGCGACTCGGAAATATCAGACATGAGTTTTTCGATGCCGTCTGGATTTGTGTGAAAGGAAACTTAATTTCCAATCTCCCAATCTTTACCCAGCAATAAAGGGATATTTCTGGGAGACTTTTTGTGGATGGCCTAACCCCTCCGCCTGCCTACCATTATGCTCAGAGGTTCCGATAAAGCTCTATATCTTGACAATGTTGCTGGTGATCTGCTGAACCCCAATCCGGCGCAGCCTCCGCCGGCCAACCAAGTGTTTTCGCCCCAGTATTATCATGCCCCCATTGCCGACCAGGTGAATTCTCCACTGCCGTATCCTCAAATCGTGGGCCCCCACAGTCTGCCCTACAACAAGCGTCCCAGGGTCGAGCCTCCCAAACGTTCCATGTCGACGTATGTGCCTACGTCTCGAGCAGTGTCGACGTACCCACGCCAGCGATCTTTGACAGCTTGCCAGACTTGCCGGTACCGCAAGATCAAATGCGATAACGTCCGCCCCATCTGTGGAACCTGCCAGAAATACAAACAGCGCGACGACAAGAAGTTCCAAGGCTGTATCTACAATGACTCTGGCAGTGACTATTCGGGCTACGATCCTGCGAGCTTGAAGATCCTCAGCAAGTTGTCCGAGTTGGAAGATTTGATCTCCACCATCAGAACTCTGTCTGTGTCGCTGTCGTCTGAGCTGAATCTTCCTACCCCTCCTACACTGGAACGTCATTCCACTGATTTAACTGAATCGTTCTTCCCGGCTGCCCAGGCTAAAGATATGGCCCATGTCATCGAACTTCTAAATCAGGTAAATGACAAATTGAGGCATAAGCGCAGCATATCAGAATCCATGGGGTCTGGTTCCGGTCTTCACCGCAACGTCAGTTTACCTACACAGTCCACCGAGGACTTCAAACCAGCAAGACTAAATTGGGACTTGAGTGTCGAACGCATTTTCTCATGGCCTTGTATCCAGAACTCGGGTGATTTGCCGAGCCAGAAAAAAGTGTCCATTCTTCTAAACCAGTTGTCCGAAAGATTTTTGGACGACCCACGTCGTTCACGTCACATAGAGTTCTCCAATATGCAGCTGCCGAGCATGAACACCAAATTGCTCAGTTCTATCGAGTCGTCGTTGGTCAACAACAAAACCTCAGATGACAAAACAAGCATATCTTCCAAGTACGGTTATGAAGTCGATACTCCAGTTGCAGCCTCTGACTTTGCTAGTCCTCTGGGGATCCAGTTCTCACGACTTCTAGCACAATCGTCCATTGCTGAGACTACCCAACTCATCTCCAACTTGCCCAACCTCAATCTTTACAACTTGCAAGAGTTGGTTGTATATGAAAACTTTTTGTTCACCTGCATAGATCGTCTCATTGACGACATATTCATCAAGCAAGTTTATCCACACATCCCGTTTGTCGACTTGCCTCTGTTGAAGGACACAATCGACTACTTGAAGTCAGAACGAGCCATCTTGCAGGAGAAACAGCAGCTAGACGGAACTTGCAGTTTCTTACTCAAAAGTGGATTTTACGGATCCAACTTCACTCCGTTGCCAATATTGCTTATCTGTGTGGCACTTTCGGTGCTACTTGATTCTGAAAACTCGGTCGCAAACCGCTCGTTTGCTCAGTTCAACCAAAACTCAAACTATATCTTGGGCTACACTAGTTTCCAATTGGCTTTACAGTTCAATGAATTAATGAGTGATTCGTTGGTGGTAGCTCAAATGGCCAAACCTTCGGAACCAAACACAGACTCAGAAACAAGCACCACGCGTTCAAGAGAAAGCAGCGCATTCTCGATCCACAGAAATAGTCCTAAGAAGTACTATTCGTTGTGGAACGTCCAGTTGAATCTTCTATGTGCGATTTTTCAGTTGCATGTGATGAAGCCTCTTGAAAGTTGGAACTATTTGCAGAAAGCAAGCAACGCGGTTCTCACCTACATCGATGTCAGTGACACAAAGTTTGGTGTCTTGAACACCAACTCCGAAACAACCAACATCACAAAGCTTTATTGGAACTGCTACAAGTTAGAGTCCGAAATCCGCAACTATCTTTCCCCATTTTTTGGTCGTTCAGGAATTTTAGAGTACCACTTCAAGCCAAAGTATTCCACCGAGGCGTTCTACAAACAACGGTACGTCATGGACTCAGACCTTCAACACAAGATTCTTATTATAAACTCCATGGCACTATCGCTTTCCAAAATAGAAAACCTTGTGATAGGCCAATTTTTCAGCGAGGAGACTTTACAGACATGGGACTCTTTTAGTCTCAATTATTTACAGGAAACCATTCCATTTTACGTCGATATGATCCAGCAACCAGTGTCGGTATTGAGAATTCAGGACTTCAAGCAAATGATTGAAAGCGACACCGATGATCCTAGTGTGCCTGACTACGTGCTAGCAATGAAGCTCAAAATCAGATCTATCAAGCTTCGTGTTTATCAGCCGCTCTTATACTACGCACTTCATAGCCATTCACAGTCGCAGGAGAGCCAAGGGTCACCAGTCGTGCTTGCTCCGTTTGTGGAACAGGAACTTACAAAGTTTGTGGCAGTGTTGTTCTCTATTTCCAATACCTACTTCGACACAAAACGACATCTGTCGACCTGGTTCAGGCTCCGTGACACATATGCCTCGATTGTGTTGTTAATCGTGATCTACAGCAAATTCTCGGACCATTTCTTCTCTAAACCAGAATTGATCAAGTACATAACGAATGCAGGTCAGACGTTCAACTATTGGCGATCAGAGTGTCCTGAGTTTGCAGTGTTCCTATCAAATATCGATGAACTTTTCAATTCGTTAATCACAGAGCAGGGCTACTAGGAGTTGCCGCCGCTCTGGTTGTCATTCTCTGAAACTCCTATGGTCCTCCTCCTGTTTCTCTTATAATACACGCTGTTTTAAACAACTCTGTAAACGTCTCTGGTGAAGGCTCAAAGTATAGAGGTTTAATCATTCCAGCACTGATGAAATGATGAACATTCTGAGGTGTACTGGCGATCAACCGTTTGTTCTGTTCTTCTATTATCATGTTGATGGCTCCAAACGCTCTTAAAAACGGCCCAACTTCTGATATCACAGTTCTGGACGGCTGATTGAGCACATTGATTGTGTCGTACGATCCCATCTCATCAAACGACAGATCTCTAATCGAAGCCAATGCCAGTCGTGTGACTCTAGATGCAAACGGTAGTTTTCTACCTTTAAGTTTGATGAAAGAGTGAAACGTACCGAGATAATGAGCAGTAGTAATCTGATTATTGTCAACTTGCTGGCTCTCTTCCTGATAATTAAGAACATCTCCATATAGTGCACGACACGATTTACTAATGAACTCACCAATCCCAAGACAATTCTGGCCCACCAGCTGAGGTGTGTCATTTAGGATTTTGATAGTTTCTGCATCGTTGCCTGTTTGGAAATCTGTATCTTCGTAATTGTCATATAATCTATCATCATTAATATCAATGTCCTCATTAGGCTCATCCTGTGAGTTCTTGAGATCGTCATATCTGTTAGTGATGTCCCTTGCAGTCTGGGACTTTTCTGTTTGTGTTTCAACAACGTCGCACATCGTCATCGTCTCTGACAATCGTACGACATCCTCTAAACTTGAGACATTCCCTGAAGATGCCGCTGATGTAGACGGTGCCAGAGTCTCTTGATGTCGGTTGGCGAAGCTGTTGTAGGAAATACTGAGAATTTGCTTTTCTTTCTTATGCAGCAGTTCTTCGTCAACATCAACCACTGTCACCAGCTTATTGTCACCCGAGGGCTTTACCTTTTCCTCAAGATCAATAACAACCGTTGTCGTTGTTCGATCTTTGCTGGTCTCACATATATACTGTAGATTTGTAAGACACTTACGCAAATCGGAACTGTAATCTGATACCAAGTCAGCAACGATTTTTGACTCGACCTGGTACCCTAATGCAAGGGAAACATCCCTCAAATATTGACACAAGCGATCAGCACTTGCTGCTTGGAACTCCACTAAAGTGCACTGTTCTGCTGCTATCTCCAACACTTTCACAGGTATGAGACTTGTATCTGAACACGTAATGACAATCGGTTTCCTGGCGATACAAAGAATAGAGTAAAACAAATCCCAGAACCCCTTATCCTCCAGTCTGAACAACACATCTAGATTCTCAAATAAAATCACTCCGCTCTGGAACTCGAACGACGGTTTAGACTGGTCAAAAAACCCCGTTTTCTTCAGCTGATGCACCAACTGAGAAGTGGCAAGTTCCTTCAATGTCTTTTGTAGAGCTTTTTTGCTATGTGATTGATTGGTATTGATTTCGTGCACAAAACCGTGGACTTCTTCAAGGCAAGAATATACTGCTGCAGTCTTGCCACATCCCGTAGGCCCAGTGATGATCATGAGTGGTACATACGGAACAATAGGATTCTTGTTCTCAAGAAATGGGATCTGAAGATTAGGCTCGTCTTCTTCTGTCTCGTAACCTGAACTAGTTGCAAATGAATCACTGAAGAAATCATCAACTATGAAATCAGAAAACCCATCATCACGATACTTCCTTTTCCTAGCTTCTAGTTTATCTTTGATGTACGCTTGACGTTTACTCATCTGGTAGTTTCTGGATAATAGCTTGAAACTTCCATTCAACCAGTCAGAAATAAATGTGTAGGTGTGTGGAGAACTAAGCACTTCAGTAGATTTCAATGGTCGTGAAAGTTCTGTCCACATCGTCTTTGGTTTGTCTTGTGCTTGGATTCGTTCTAGTATGGTAAAGTAGTTGTTGTCTTGGCTATTGGTTTGAGATTCATCTAAAACAGTGACATTGGTGGCAACATACACGGGAAGTGTTTGTAGTTGAACTGGAAGAGTGCCTTTAAAGAATTCTTTGCATTCTTTAAGAAGCAGATCATAGCTCGCAGATCGTAGTCCAAGACGCTCAGAGTAAGTAGATGATCCTGTAGATCCGGTTGACACCAGATCTGAGTGGTACACATGGAACTCGTCTTTGGTGAGAGGCCTTTCTTTCACATACAGAATTAATTGCTTTTGTGGTTTCGATGCTTTTTCGAGTTTGTTCAAAAGTGCGTTTTTGCGTCGCTGTGCAATGTCCGTGAAGAATGTCGGTTGCAGTCCCGACCCAGTATCAGACGACGATCCTTTGCTGAAAAATGGATTATGTGTAGTTTTGTTTTGGTCATTAATTTGTTGTTGAATGGTGTTCAAAAAGGGTGTAGGAAGTTTGAGTTTGACTATAGTTGAAACCGATTTCTTTTCAGTTGGTTTAGCTTTCTGTTTCTTAGGCTTACCTCCAGACAAGAGACTCTTGAGATTGGCCGACTTGAACTTGGAATTGGCAAACATATCCTTTTCTATTTCCTCGACGGTTTTGCGTTTGAGTTTCGGCGATGCAATGGTGATGAGCAATTTGCTGTCAGACTGTGATCCGAAACACAGATCCGGCAGCATCGAGTCTTCTCGTTTGAACTTGTTGCCAGACAATTTCACTCGGAGCAGGTCGTTTGATTTTGTGATTATAGATTTATGAGTCTCTTGCTCGGTTGTGATGTTGTAGATGGTCGGAGAAATATATACTGATTTGTTTGTGGATAGTGGCATCCTCTGTGGAGTACCTACAGGTCCACAGCTCGCAGCATTTGAAGTACCAGCCAACGGAGACAAACCAGCAACCAAGTCATCGGGTTTTTGAGTTTTTTGTTTTGCTGCTTGGTTTAATTTCCCAGGCAAGTCTTCTTCGGATTTCCAGAACCTAAGAATGTCACTGGCCATTAAACTGCTGCTGCCTACTTTCATTGTTGCACGCGATTCCTGGTACTTTTCATGAATTGGACTGGTGATATCGACTACCTCAGGACCCACCACAACATCGTTAATTTCTGAAACATTTAAATGATGTTCCTGTGTTTTGAGCTCTTCAACTACTTTCTTAGACTTTCCATAATTTAAAATATCGTTAATAGACCTCGTAGGACCACTAGTAAATGAAGTCTTGGCAGCTCCAATCAACTCATCACTATCGCTGACAACACTCTCGCTTAAAGTCTCGTCGCTCGATTGTTTAGACAATAGCAAATCAAGAGAACCTTGCAACCGGCCCGCCATAATCATTTTAGTCTTGCGGGCTCAGGTTTGAGTTGGTTGGTGGAGGAAGAGAGTAGTGAATTCTTCAAACTACGCGTCTTTGTAGATGAGAAGACCTGGGTCACATGATCCGCTATACAGGTTCTGCATTGGAGTTATTAGACATAACAAAGAAAGTAAGAACTAATGAAAGTACTAAAAGAAACACACCTACTCAATGATCTAATGCGTCATCAATTTATGGAATCACAAATATTCAATGCTAACAAATATCATCACAGACATCACAGACATCACAAAAGCAGCCGTAGTCATCACCAACAGTACCCTACCTCAAGTTTCTGGTTTTGACTTTCTTAGACTTCTTGTGTTTCTTGCCTGCCGAATCTGCTCCTTTTCTGTGGAACGGTTTATCCAAAATCCCATTGACACTGTCCAATTGGAAGAACTCTTTGTTCAATTCATCACTGGCAGAATGCAAAGCAGCTTGTGATCCTCCATGGTTCACCGATCTCGAAGCTTTGTTATCAGTGGCACCAATATGCGAACTGAACGACAACTTTGAAAGGTCTTTAGCCAAGTCAAAAGTATCTAAAGAGAACTCGTCACTCTCTTCAATGGCCTTAACAATCTGTTTTCTTCTATGCTCTGCAAGTAAATCAATGGTATACAAACCTTTGTTGAACTCCAATCCTTGTTGCAAAGACTGACTAGTTCCGTCTTCATTTGGAGGAGGACTCACATACAACAATTTCCCGTTCACGTAATCCTTCAAAATGTATCGAGCAGCTCTGTTGACATCAGCACTTCCAAATCCCTGGGTCATGTAACCTCTAGCTCTTGCATATGCAGTCAAAAGCTCTTGGGCAGTTGGGATTCCAGTTCCTCCATCTTCTATCGACTTAATAGGAATGGCAATACCGTAGATCGCTTCCAAGAAAAACTTAGGGATTCTTTGGGCAACTAACTGAGAAGGACCCATGGATTCTCTCAATTGATTGATAGGCAACACACCGTTACAAACAAGCTCTGCGTTGGTGTGAGCAAAGTTAGGAAACACCAAACCTGGACAATCACAAAGAATGATCTCGTCAGTCAATTTGATGGTCTGGAAATGTTTGGTTTTACCTGGGGTAGAAGACACGGACACTTTCTTGGCACCGACAAGAGCATTAAGAGTAGACGATTTACCGACGTTAGGGTACCCAACAAACCCGATTTGCAATTTTGGTTTCTCGTCTGGGTTTGGCGACACGCTTAACGGTTCAGGAGCCTCGCTAATGAACAAATCCTCCAATTGGTCCACCGTCAAGATCCGCACCTTCTCGTCCAAATTACTACTTTTGGTGTTAAACACAGTATCTTGCTTGGCAGCACCTTCTTCAGACTCCTCTGGATTTTCAGTTTGAGTCTCATCAATGGTCTCAAGTTGATCGTCAGTCTTGCCCTTCAAAAGAATCTCATCTCTCTCCAATTCTTTCTGTTTCTCCAAGAGAGCATTAGCGTCTCCGGCAGAGAAAAATGCATAAGGAATATCGTTGTCAATAAAATACTGAGCCCAGGCTTTTCGCTGACTCAAAGTAAGCAAATCAGCTTTATTCACAAGCAACAAATTGTTCTTTCTCTCGTCCAATTCTTTCACATACACTTCAAGATCAATAGATCTGAAAAGCAATGGGTTACGAGCATCGACAATCTGAACAACCAAATCAGACCGTTCAATGACCCGCCACAACTGTCTCCACACCTCCAAGTTCCGTTCAAACGGAGTCAACAATAAATCGTTGTTCTTCTGTAACAATGCCAACGATCTTCTCCATGCTAAGAACGCAAGTTTCTCACTCTCTTGCAATTGCGACTTGGTGGTATTCAGATCCCATTCCGGTCTCCGAGGAACAACTAATTTGTTCTGGTTCTTCAACTGCTCCACACTCATTTCTTTCTCTTTCTCGTCACTCAACAAGTAACTATGCTCTGACTCGTTGGCACTGAATATCGTCATCTGGTTACGCTTGGTTGCAGTGAAATCAGTGTTAGCTAACTCGGCACTGTTCAAGAAATCATCTATATGATTCTCCTGGGTCACAGACCTTAGCTTCACCCAGCTATCTTCCTTTTTGTCTGTGGCAAACCGTGCTTCTCCATCAGGTAAAATCTCAATCTTGTTCTCCTTAGCTCTTTGATACTGGATGGCTTTTCCTAACCCAATAGTATTCTTTTGTTTATGATGAACAGGCTTAGGTCCCTTAGGAGCCTTCCATTTAACTGGAGGAGCTTTTTGTGGAGGCATAATAACTTTAGTTGGAGGTGCTAAATTATTAGTAAGAACTCTCTTGATGAGCAGCTCAAAAATTTTTATGATGAGATCACGTGCACCATCCAAGAAAGTCTCCACTACTTTGGAGACCAAGAATATATTACTTACAGCCATTATTATCCATCCAATTGACTTCTGTAGTTATATAATTCTGAATTTTGTAGAATGACGATGAGATACATGTAGTCCAGAAATCCACCCCACTACACCCACACTATCAAACAATGTTGTATATTTACAGGCCTCCCACTCACCTATTAACCATCTAGTCTCATGCCCCAACTAATTCAATGAATCTTGGTTCAATGACTCTCTCAAAATTCTCTCATTCTCAATGATGCTCTGATTTTTCTTGTCCTCTGCTTCCAGCTCAAGTTTGTTGAACTCTCCTGATAAAGTATCTTCTATTTCGTAGAGTCCAGGACGAGACTCGTCGCTGGCACCAAACATCACATAGTTGAACTTGTCTGCGACCTTCTCCAAGTGTTTCTGCTCAACATCACCGTAGTTGTGAAGATTGACCTTGGCCTCGTTCGACACTCTGTTGAAATAACTTTCTGGATCCAAGAATGCCTGCTCCACAGCAGAATCCAAGTGGTTCTCATCAATGATGAAATCTCCCGCACTGTAATAAAGATCAAGGAGTTTCACTGCCTTCTGCTCTTGTACCTTCAATTCATGCATTTTTCTGTTGGCCGATCTTCTGAGATTCACTGCCTGTTCTTCTTCTGGAGTCCGGTGTCTCATGATACTTCCACGCAAAGTGTTCTCAATGGTAGGCAAAGTCAATATCGTGGTCTCCGTCTCGTGATCCATCTGTGCCAATTCATGTGCTTTTTCTTTCTTGATATGTTCTTGCTTCTCAGCCACCACTTTCTCTTGTTCAAGCTTCTTGTCTTCAAACTGCAATGCCTCAATCAAATGCTGTCTACGCAATTCCTTCCGAACCAATTTGTATGCCTGCGCTTCTGGCATTTTATTCTTGGCTTCTTCATCATATGAATTCAAAGGTGCAGGTGTTGTCTTTGCAATTCTAGCTTTCAAACTGAATGGCTTTGGAGGAATTGGAGTTCTGGTCGATCCTTTTGGATGCAACATATTCTCTGCGTACCCTTGAGCAACATTAGGATCTGGTTTCACTGGAGTTAAAGGTTTCTTGAAAACTTGCCGAGTTTTAGGAAGTATACCGGATTTGAATCCGTATTTTATTATTCCTTTACCCATGTTTTATACTGCCAGTTTATGATGGTGTGTTTGGGAGCTTGAAAAATTTGGCTCTCCAAAACCTCCAGGTTACCCTGCCGTACACTCGAGCATATACCAGCTAAGTGGAAGCTCGATACACCAACTGCACGGAAACTGCAATTGGTCCGCTACACTGTACGAGAAAGAATACAAACTTTGAATAAAAAGCTTAAATAAAACACCTAGAAGCAAGTGAAAAACAAGTAAACGCTCCAACGTTTGCTAAATTGTTGTACACCGATTTGTCTTCGCGAAACTGATGCCAACGAAAACCGGTCATAATTGACTGTTTCAACTGTGACCCGAGCTATTGGCACGGTTTCTAAGGTGAGAGACTAGTCGAAATTCTGAGCAACCAATGCACGGACATTGCTCCACTCGTCGTCAGCTGCAAAATCAAGAACAACAATCCCACAGCCTTTCCCGAACGCGTCTTCCAATCCGTACTGCGACAACCCTTGGGCCACCTTGCTAGGCCAGCAATCGGTGTTGTAGAAGTTGCTGCCTGAACAGAACGACACAAACAACTTGTCGTCTCTGTCTCTGCAGTACTCCGAAGCCTTTTTGGCCTGGTCTTTGACGTAGTTGGCCTTCTTTTCAATGTCCGAAGCTTCGTTGATTTCACACCAATCTTGTACACAGAACGACCCCTTATCGTCCAGGGTAGTGTTGTAGTCCCACCAGTGAGCATCGAAGCCAAAGTGGCTGTTCAAGTCTTGGTTGTCCTTGATACCGAACCGACGGAACAACACCACCTTACCTCTGACGTCACCAAGTCTTGGGATGTCGGTGTTCAAGTAGTACTTGTCTTTCTTTGGCTCTACGTACCTGCTCCAGACTAAGTTAGGGAAGTCGTCACCGTCCCAGGTACCTTCGCCTTCTTGCTTGATGGACACAATCACAGTTTCTCTGTTGTGCTTGTCCAAGAAGTCGTAGACTTGGTCCAAGACCTCGTCCAAAGTGTAGGTGGTAGGCAACTTGACTGGGAACTTGCTGTGGACCACGTACAACTCCTTGACGTTCTTGGACTTGGTTTTCTCGGTGTCTCCAGTGATAGTAGCAGTAATAGAAGCAATAGCGTTACTCAAAGGTAAACGGCCGCATCTGATATCGAGGAACCGGACACCATGCTCCAATTGTTCGGTGATGGTAGCATTTTGACACTGGACAGAGGGCAACGACGCAGTGTTGTGGGCAGCAGAGTTGTGAGTACCTGGAATAGACAACTTCGACAATCTGGTGTTGTCGTCGAGGCGGGAGACCCATTCGGTCAAATCGTTAATGTCAGCTTTCTTAACCATGGTGTGAAGTATATCTGCGGAGGTGAAACAGCGAAAATCAGCAAGCTTCAGGGAACCGGCTTGGTATTTGTAGTGATGCGGAGCAAAGGTGAAATTCGATGACGGGCAGACCCTGTCAATTACCTCATTGGACACTATGCACCCCGTTACTAAGAAGACTTACTCTTTTTAGCGATGTTGCTATCGACCTTATCGAAGATCTCCTTATTGTGAAGCAAAGTGTCGAGGATGAACGTGTGGTTGCTGTTGAGGTTCAAGGTGATTTTGACGTCGAGAAGAAACCGCACAAAATATTTGGCTCTGATCTTGTCGCCGTTACTCACCACGTAGATATCGTCTATACTAAGCGGCTCGGGCGAGTCCGCAACAATGTTTTTGTGGATGAGCAGCGCTTCGATGAACTGTCGTAGATGGTCTAACAACTCATCTGATTCGAAATCGCTGAATGTCTTTGAATATTTAGACATTAAGTATTGCTTGAAAAGCCGTAGCTCAGAGTAATGCTGAGTGATAAACTGGGAATCGTCTGGAAGTTGAGTGTACACTTCACTGTTTTCGTTTTGCCCGGGGGATATCAGTGCTAATGACTGGTACTGTGCAAAGATTTGTCTTTTGTAGCCTTCTATCAAGGAATCTTTGACAGTCGTGGTTTGAGATCCACTTGGTGCTGGAAAGTTATATACCAGAGACCCAGTCTTTCCTAGCAATCTTGGGGTTGTCATGAACAGTCTCCATAAGATCCTCGAAGCATTTGCAATTCGCATCGTTTGTGACATTTCTCAAACTTTCAAATCGCAAACAAAAATTATCTACAAGAAGAGTTTGCGAGTGTATTTTGTAGATCTTAAGTGTAAGGCTTATATGTGCCTTCATCTAATGTCAGCTGACATTAGTAGCATACAGATGGGGGTCCAAGTTTCTGAGACTTCAGACGGCGTAATAAGATTCTGCGACTAGCTAAGGCGAATTCCAATTTCGCTGACATGATAATATCAGATTATTTGTTTTAGAAGTTCTGTTATTATTGATTCCATAGATTCCACCTCTACACCAACTTCAGCATCCAAAGTTTATGCAAAGATGTTGCATGTACGGATGTTACATGTATGGATGTACAACTGGGGGTGAATGGGCCTCTCATATTAACATACTGAGAAGATAATGTATCTCATTGATACACTGCTCCTAGTCTTCAAGCCATATGAGCCACAACGAAATCCAGAAGTTTTTCAATCAAACAGAACGTGAATATTTTGTTGCAAATGGATATTCAACTGAGAATTTGCCAGAAAATATAACAGTGGAAGTGGTTGATAAACAGCCACAGTCTTCGGAAGAATCTACAGTAGAGTCTACTACAAATGTGGAACAAGAACCAAACAGTGAGCAAATCCGACAAATGATTGATAAATTGGAATCAATCGGTGATTTGAAAGTATCACAATTGATGTCTGAGTCAGGAGCAAAACCATTCCAAGGAACTGTCAAAGAATTGGCAATGGCATATTTCTGGAGTGGATACTACATGGCAAAACAGGAAAGTTCACAAGAATAGAAAAGTTGAATTTCTTAATCAGTTTTGAATAGCATCTCTATAGCATCACGAAATATTAATTACGATCTTGAACATTTATTACCTATTCCTTTGACAGCAGTTACCAGTAACTGATGTAACCTCTCTCCAAACCACATTGCGGCCACCCCGCTAAGCGCACGCCGAAAATTAAACACCATTTCGTTATGCCATTTATTTCAATATACAATTTCAATTATAGAATAGTCGTTGACCATGAGTGGAAGACAGGATTATATCACAAAAGTGCGGTACAAGAATGATTTGCCGCCTCCTAGTTGCCCACCAAAGCTTTTAAAATACAATTCTCTTGTGTCCAACAGAGACTCGATCATCTCCAGTGGAGTGCTATCGTCGTTGTTTAGAAAACAAAATTTTAAACGTTACATCAACCTCGACAAAGACAACAATATCAACGACCCGTTGTCCTTGAGTTTAGACTTGATTGAACTTCCTGGAATATTTGATGACAACGACAGCTCGGCTCTCTATTCGCTTCCTTTCAGCAATGCCAGTGAGAACCCAAACCAGAAAATCAAACTTCATGAGAAAGACAAGGCGTTATTGAAGAACCCTTCGTTGCGGTTCAAGAAGAAAGGAGCCAGCGAGCCTAAATCGGCTCCGTCTGTGTCGTTCTTGCGGAAAACCGAATATATTTCTAACAAGTCTCATTTCTTGGGTACCAACCGAGGAGTTGCCAAGCATGAGACTTATGAAAAACAGGCCAGCAAGAACTTGGATCCTGAATCACAGTTAGCCAACATTGAGGCTGGATTCGAGCAAGCCTCTGAGACTTTGTCGGGTCCAGGGTTCGACAAATTAAGACATCCTATCAAGAAACATCTCCGTGCCGTGAAAACTTGGTCGTTAGTGCCTAACACTGAGATGATGGACCAGGCTTACTTCTCCACCAAATTCATAGGCTCAGCATCGTTGTCACGATCTAAACATAAATTCTCTGGGGCCAATGAACTCACAGATACGTCGAACAACGGAGTCAATGCCCACAACCCAGTGTTCACTACTTCTATTTTCAAGCCTATTACTTTAACTGACGAGGAATGGATGTCGTATTTCACTGTCAATGATGTCAAGAAGTCTGGAGACTTGAAACGGAAAATTGATGCTCTTGAATTGGATGAGGTGGACACCTACAAGTTCAAGTTCAACAGAGATTTCGATATGAGATACGACAACTACGAGAGCACAGCCATCAAGCAGATTGCTATTGGACTCTCAGCTGGTGACAATGTCGAGGCTCGTTACTTGCCAATCCACGGTAAAATTGAATTGAAGAAGAAAAGAGCTAACCCAAGTACTTCTGTCGAAGAAGAGAATGTTCATTTCGACGAGATCAATTTTGAGATCAGAGAATCCACCGCCAATGAAGAAGCAGCAAGAGACCAGGAGAGAAGTAGATACGATCCATATAATTATGTGGCGCAGATTGATGAAGAGTACGAGGAAGAGGGTGATCAGATTGAGGAGTAGGGGTGGCTGTCAGTTGAGGATTCCAGATTTGACGGCATGATCTATAGAGAGCAAACTCTAGATTTTGTTTAGTTGGGTCAGTTGACTTGGAAGAAGTGAGAATGAGAGATTAATGCTTGGTGATGTACAATGGTGTGAGGTATGATAGTTTGTTCCCCATGGTATATTCATGGAAGAGTTGAATTTCGTGACAGATCTCTTGGCAGATTTCATGTCTAATTTCACCTCATACTCGATTTAAGTTGAGCAACGTTGATCCTTGTCTGTATGTGGATAGCAATGTATTGTAGGTTACAAAAAGAAACAAATATTTGTGAATTCAGTATTGTAGATTGTAGGGTGATTCTTTGGTCTATGATGTATGTTGATCGTCGGTACTTGTTAAGCATAGAGATTCGGTAATTAGGTGAATACTTGCTTACTACTTGGTACTGCTCTCTAGAGAGATAGCAGTTACTGTACTCACCAATATGGTCTCTGTACTTACAGTTGTAGTGTTTGTGTTTACCGTGACAGCTACTTCTTTAGTTTTGACATTCCTGTATTGGACAGACAAGGTATTACACAATGGATTGGTGTGACGTGCATCCTTCAATACTCCTTGTACTATTTTAAGCTACAAACCACATACGCAGCCAACCACAATCACTTTCGCCAAGCCTTAGTGTCCACTTCAAATGCCCATTTCAAATGCCCACCGCCTCAAAAACTTCTCTTAATATCCCTGCCTAGAACTTGTCTCACATATCCTTCAATTAGATTGCCGGTTATCTCTACAACTCGATTCCCGATTACTGCAAGATAAGCCTAGTCCACAGATATCAGTATACAAATACCTCAAACACAAACTCAAAACTGAAGACATTGTTTAGACGGGCTCTTGGCTACATCCAGACTTTTGTTCAAGAAAGGGCCGCAAATCAGAAAGTCAGTATCCCAAAATAGTCGCACATGTGTAAGTATCAACGATATACCTTTCCCTAGCAAAACGCATTTTGGTACTATGTGTCACGTGAAAATCAAGATAGGGCATTTCTATATAATAGTCATTGATTAAATATATGAGAAAATAATTATTAAATAATGATTATTGCATCATGAATAGAACAATAATTTATTTTAAATTGAAAAATTCAAAGCGGAACCTCAAATATCGACCCCTAAGCGACCCTTTCCAAATAGGATTTCTGAGCGGGTTCTCTCTGTAGGTATGTATGCCTCCAACAATCTACCTACAAATCCAAGTATTAATGACATCAGTTATTAAGGAATGGAATAACCACAGTTATGACGGCTGTGCAATCGGTAAAAGCATTTCAAACAAGAATATTTATCTATAATGAAAAAATTCAGAGGGGAAATTATACAATGAAAGTGACAACAAAATAATAAGCAGCAAACAGGTGAACCAAACAATCAAAGGAGGTTGTCGATTAGCAGTGACGAATTAAAGCAAGGGCGGTGTAGATGGATCTGGTGTAGACGTAAATGGCACTTGCCATCCACTGACCAATATCCAAACAATTATACCCTAGTGAAGTTATTTTTTTGGAGTTTTTTTGTAATGGTTCAATGGCAACGACAAGTCATTGATTCTTTTTAAAGGATTGGTCAAAACAAATGTGTTTAAGATACAAACAGACTAGGCGAGCACAAACATAGACTATGTTGGCGTTAAGTATGGATCACTTGGTATCAATCTCTGTAGGCTCAGGACTTCTACTTCTGCTTCTGAATCTCTTGTACCACTTTCCTTTCTTGTCAGAGTTTGGTGAATCTGAGTTGAGGCTTTCTTCCCAGCGGGAGTTTCTGATGGCGTCTGGCACCGTTAACGTTGGGGTTGTGCCCAGCACCGGAGTACTTGTACCGTAGACATTGTGAGAAGCTGCGACCTTTGGAGACGCAGCGATAGGTGGTTGTAACTCGTCATCGAAATCTTCGTGGTTGCTGGAGAACACAAACTTGTCGTCTTCGTCGGCTGGTTTTGCAGTGATAACCTTCAAGCTTTTAGGATCCTTTGAGTTGTAGGCGACCCCGTTGGATTTGGGAGGCACCAGTTTATTTTCTTTGTTGCTGCCAGAATCAGGGATGGACCTTGTGATGGTGGCCTCGCCGATATCTGAGTTGGACTCGTCGTCGGTGGTCATTTGAGTTTCGTGTTCTGACAAAGTCTTGACTTTTGGTGGTTCTTTCACGCTGTTACCAATGAGCACTTCCGAGGCGTGGTTTGCTGACGACAACGATTTGGAATGGCCCCGTTTTGGAACGATCGGGGTAGGTTGGTTGGATGTAGTTGAAGTAGTTACAGGGGCTGCGGGCAACTCGGAGCTGGGAGGACGGGTCTGATGGACGTTGTCAACCGATACACTTTTGATGTTGGTCTGGAGCGACGAGCTAGTCTCCAGCAAGTGTGGTTTCTGATAGACGTCCTTGGATTGTGATGTGGATTTGTTTGTTTGTTGTGGTAAGAGCTTGTAGGAGTACTCGACCAAGAACTCCACCACTCGTTGAGACAACACATACTCCTCTGGAGACATGTCGTGCTTAGGATGTGACAACACAGAAGGCTGGAACACTGCCGACAAGTTTGCCGAGGACATTCTGTTTTCCTTCGAGTGCTGGGAGAAAAGCTCGAGCAAGTCCAAGATGTAGAGAAGTAACTGTTTTCTCATCAACGGGAGTCCCTGAACAAGTTTCTCGTACTCCTCCAGAGCCCCATTGATATCCTCGACAAAACGTTTATGTTTCTTCAACCGACGACGACGTTTTTTCTCAAGGGCCCGGGCCTGTTCTTCTTCCGGGTCGATCTTCGAGGCGCTTTCGGACGAGCCGTTGTTGGAGACCTTGCTGGCTGGTTTGGAAGCCACAGTGGAGTCTGGTCGTGGAGGAGGCAACGGTTTCTTGCTTTCGTTGGCAACGTACTTGGAAGACAGAGGCCCTGGCGACTGCGGGGCGGTCTGCTGTTGGTGCTCGCTGGAGTCTGCCTTGGGTGGGAGACCCCTATGTTCCAAGTACTTGATGATTCTAGGTCTGTTTCTCAAAGGAGCACGGAACGCTTCATACTCGTCTAGAGGAATCACCGGTTCCGGCATCAGGTTCAAGAACCGCCTGAGCAACGAGGCGGCGTCGTGGACGGTGAACCCGTCCCAGACGAGTTTCTTTCCGTACTCAGGCGGGGAACTGAAGATGTACTGGAGCTCCTTGACACGTTTGGTGGAGCCTCCGACCCGGAAGATACCTTCAACAGACAACCCGTTGTGTTTCAAGTAGGCACCACACTTGGCGACCACCACGGGGATCTTGCCGTACTCGAAAAGCTGGTCGGGGCTGTCGCTGGACACCGAGATCTTGGCAGCGGCCACGTCCAACGACTTCTCTAGCTCGACGCCAAACACTCTGTTGTGGTTCAAGCTGCCGGCCTGCATCTGGATGAACTGGTCTCGTTTCTGGCGGATGTCGTCGTTGGGGTCAGACGACTCGGCGAGGTGCACGTTGCCCGTGGAGTTTGTCTTGGAGAGCGACGGCCGCTGTTGGTCGTACTCGTCGTCGTTGGAGTCGGACGCCTTGGTCTTGAACTTCCACCAGGAAGTCCTTTGGTTGGAATCGCCTACCATGGTGCTGAAGGGTCACTGGACGGTAACAGGGAGACCACAGCTGGATTGAGTCAAACAATTGGCTGGGTCAAAACGCCAGGTGGCAATGGATATCGATGGGAATAACGCCACAGGAAATATCTAAGCAGTCTAATACTCAGCACGAACAGCCAGGGTTGCAACGCAGAGGGGGGCGCAACAACTGGAGTTGAACACTGAGGGCGGCGATAGGAAACTTGTTTCACAATTTACGTGGAAGCCCAGTTTGACATCTAATTGTCCACCCTTACACCAACCGCCTCGGCTTTCACCACTGCAAAACATGGGGGTGCGCAGATCCTACGGCCCACAAAACGGGGGGTGAGTACGGGGTAAGGTACATTAGCTAAGCTAACTAAGCTACTAGCGGACGTTGGCTCCGACAATGCTGTCGCACTTGAACTCCTCGCCATTGTGGTTGACCAACTTGGCCACTTTCCCGTCGTCGGCGGTGTAGATGACTGTGAAACTCTCGTTGGTTGTGAGCTTTGGCTGCACGGTCTCCCAGATCTTCTTCTTTGGGTTCAACACTTTCTCTGGGGTCGAGTCGTAACCCTCAAAGAACACCTTATCACCAGGCTTGGATCCTGGAGGTGGGGTAACGAACTGGACTTGAGTGTCGTCGCTGCTACAAAGAACCATTCCTAAACTATCGACTCCACGCATCTTGACCTTCTTCAAGTTGCATACCACAACAACGTACCGTTCTTGCATCTCCTCCAAAGTGTAGTACTTCACAAGCCCAGAGCAAATAGTTCGTGGCTCGGCCTCACCAACGTTCATGGTCGACACATATAATGTGTCTGCATTAGGGTGCTTGATCGCCTTCTCAATGAACCCGACTCTCAAATCAATTTGTCCTGGGTTAGGAGCCACAACAGCCTCTGCAGCTTTAGCATCAGAAGCCTTAGCAGCTGCCTTCTTTTCCTTCTTTGCCTTGGCCTTCTCTTCCTTCAATTTGGCCAATTCTTCAGGCGAAGGTTTACCCTTTGGTTTAGCATCGCTGGTGGACTCAGGCTTTGCGTCCTTCTTGTCAGCAGCAGGCTCCTCTTTTCCTTTCTTGGCATTCTTCTTTGGTTTCTCGGTGACCTCGATTGGAATTGCAGTGTCAAACGGAATCTTGAGCTTCTCGCTGTCGGTGAACTTCACAAGGGTGTTCTGCACCAAATCCACCCATCGAAGCACATGTCTCTTGTCACTGACATATTCAGCATCACTGAACTTTTCACTATCAGACTCCAACACAGGAAACAACGCCTTGAACAACACAATGTCTGTTCCGGTTGGCTCGTTTCCTAAGATGTATGTGGAGCTGCGCAATGAATCATTCACCTTGGTAAGGAAAGTAGGGTCGTGCTGGATTGTCGACACCAAATTGGTCCATTGAGCAGCAAGAGCCTGCTGCTCAAGCGTCAACTTGCTCTCGGCAAACAACAACTTGTCGTCACTAATAGTGAGATGCTTCAAAGAATCACTAAGGTCGGCCATCGGTGGTTTTGCTAACTGGATAGAATGGAGAAAAATATGTTTTAAGGACCGCGTGCGTTACCCGGGGGTGGTGGGCTGGCGGGAGTTTGGGTGGGTCTGGTGATTTCTAGGCGGGTGTTAGCGACTTCTAGGCGGGTGCTAGTAACTTCTGGGTGGGTGCTTGGGGGTTACTCTTTTCAGAACCCGCCTAGAATTGGAAGACTGGTATCTGCATAGGTGAACTCTGTGGATTGCTGTAACTGCTTTCCAATGGAAAGCAGGCACTTACTGATGTTACACTTAAATGAGTCACCGTGTGTTATTTAATATTACACAGTTCACAGAATACCACCAGCTACTAGACTACTTTCTCATTATCTAATTCATTAATCTATAGACTTTTCCGGTAAGGTGTTTGGGAAGTATTTCATAAGCAGTGCTCCGCACTGGTGCTTCAAGTCTGACAAGTATATAAGTGAAATCAAAGGATATGGGTGTAGTAGATAAAAGTTGGGTCTGACTAAGCAGTGGTTCATCAGTATCGTAAAGAAATTGCACAAATGAGAAAGTCTCGAAGACTTAATGGCAGAGACACAGGAGCGTACTGTTGATTGTCACTGATCTGCTGCAGGAGTTCTTTGTAACAGTTAATGATACGAATAAGGTAGATGACACTTTCAACAAAACTGTCAAAAGACAAAGTTCTAGATTTATCACAGAAAGCTTTGAAATTAATAGTGACAACACTGAGATTGGTCAAGAAATAATAAGAGAAATCTTGGTCACCAAAGATCTGGCGTACTGCGTTGATGTATTCTTTATAATCGATAGAGTTGGATCGGTTTACATCAGACTTGACAAAAATAAAGTACCAGTCTTTCAAGTAATGCCAAAGCTTAACAAACTCTTTAAAGTTCAAAACCATTGATCCAGACTGGTCTGGGCTCATTGACAATGCAGTGTTTCTTTGGAATAACGAGTACATGAGTCTGATGGTGGATTCGTGGAACGAGTCTGCATGGGACTTGAACTGTTCAGTAAGCAAGATCCGTAACTCTCCAGGAGTCAAAGTACCAGAGTCGTCATAATCATGATGTCTAAAAAGTTCACGTAGCCTTGTTCTGTTGGCGTACATTTTAGCTTTGACGACTTCTTGGTCGGCGTGTGCACTCAACATTGGTTCCTCTTGATCCGACGGCATACTGTAATCACATCCGTCTTCTGGAGCATAGTACATGTCGTCTTCAGAGTACTCTGGAGTGGAATATTGGTTCTGCTCGGCAGCACGTTCTTGGGCAAGTGCGATTTTGGCGCCTCTGAACGCTTGGAGTGGCGTAGGGAACTTTGCAAGCGAGTCGTTAGTACTGGAGTAGAAGGCCATCAGTACTTGGGGCGCAGTGGAAAGCCTAGGGTTTGTGGTGGTGAGTTTTCTTCTAAGAGTTTGAATCTTGTAATAAATTAATGGTACTAAAGTGTTGGAGTGTTGGAGTTATTAGGTGCTTATCAAAAGAGTTAGATAAGCGTGTAACCTGATGGTGTGTTGACTATAGTTGGACTGGAGTTGATGGTCTTTGACACAGTTGATCTATGATGATGAGTAGAGTCGATGAGTTGTAAAGTCTTTAAGTTGTAGAGCTGTAAAGTTGTAAAATCGTTATAATATGCCGAGTATAGTAATCGAGAGACTTAAGTAGAATCGTCAGTGTTTGAACCTCTTGTAATATAACTCGGTGTATTCTGATAGTATTGTAATGTATCTTGATCTATACCTAAAACAACAGTATAAAGTAAGATAGTGTTCTGGGTCGTGATACTTGGACTGTTGACTGCCAAGTTAAATAAGAATAAAGTAAAACCGTTGGAATATAAGAAATCAGCCGGGCTTGTGACAGTTTTAAGTCATTTATTTTTGGCAGGTGCATCTGATAGAATCATCAGATCCGTTGCGGATCCAAGATTATGGATACAAAGTTTAAATGTGAGGAGATGGCACAGTTGGAGGTGAAGCAGTAAGAGTGTGGGGATGCAGGACGTTGTGGGTTATAAGGATGGTTTGTAACGGAGCTTTATTGGTGATTTTGGATGAGATTAGTAGGAGTCTTTAGTGGGTGTTAAGTGTGTGATAAGTGATTGATTCAAAGACGTTCTGCCCGACGTTTACTGGTGAACATTTACTATTAACAGTGTACTACTAATGAACTATGCTCACAACTATCACCGACCAACTACCAACCAACAACCAACAACCATTACTAATGATGATTCTTCCGTCCCGATTATTTTCCGATCATTCTCCGATCATATTAGGTTAATCCAATGTTGTCCAGACCGTCTAACCAGTCTCTGTACAGTCATTGTACAGTACCCTTGCAGTAAATCCTGTCATACTTCTGCTTTCCACATTGTATAGACCAGCACAGACCCCGCCGTCTCCTTCGAAATCAATAATCGCCGTGTAGATTTCGGAAGGGTCTTCTGTTTAAGGTTGTAACTTGGACCAGACTGCGGGGGACAATATAACTTAAGCATCTGGGAAAAGAAACTTAGCCAAGACAATTGGCCGCTGGTGAATCACAATAGGCCGCTGGTTGAGGTGAGGCATTGGCTCTTGAGGTCTGGAGACTGGGCCTAGAGGATGTAGTTTGAACAAGGGAAGTGGATTGCACTGGGATTGTAATGGGATTTTGCTTGGATTGTAAGATATTCTGTTGATGTGTATGAGTTGTAGTTGTGGCTCTGTCGTGCTGTGATGTTGACAGTTATACTGCAGACTGTGTTGAGCTGCACTGTTGACTGTTGTACTGGTGCACTATTCAGCTACACTAACCCAGCTACTCCATTGCAAAAGACATAAATCAACTGTCCAATCAGTAGCTATTCCTCTATGTCTTTATCTACAGAATATGTGAACAGTCTAATACCTCAATTGACACTGTTAGTCTAGGCACAGCTCAAATCTCCAATGTTCAATCAGTCGACCACCCCAATCAAGTATTCTACTCCTCTAAGAATGAAATTAATTGACAACTCTAGTATCTAAAATAGTATGTATAAACACAACGAAAAGAGCAATGAAAAAAATTTAGAAAACTATAATAAAAAACCTGGCCGACGCCAGCAGAGAGGGCAGTCCCTCCCATATCCTATTAGCACATTAACGGGGTTGAAATCAAAGGTATCTTTAATGATGTTCGTCAGTGGTGAACTTAAACTCGTCCATCTCGTTTAGAAGCTGGTCTGGTGGAACCGTCTGGACCATCTGGTCCTCTTCGATTCTCTGTTCTTCGTAAGAGTCGTTCTTGCGTTTCCAGAACAATATTATAAGGGCAAAGAGCACCAAGAGCATCATCGTGCCCACGGCCAACGCAAGCCCAATGAACACAATCCAGCCACGGTCCAATTTCACGTGTCTGATACTGTTCAGCTCCACAGAGTCCACCGAGATGGCTTTGTTGACAATGAAATCGCTGATTCCGTTGGCTGAAGATCCGCTGTTGGATGTGGTGTAGATGTATGGGATCCAGTTGGTACCGTTGAAGATCGCAGCACTGATGGCAAGATCAGAGTAATCGGTGAACACAATATTGCCCACCACCAACAAAGCCTGCTCGTTGGCATCGAAGTACACGTTGTTGGCCTTGGACGTGTTGGTGCTGTCAATATCGATCAACTGGAACTTGCTGAACGTCGAGGTCGTAGACAACTCTCCGTTCAACCGGTCCAATCTCACCCAGGCACTCTTGTTGTAAGCAGACACATAGCTGTCTCCCAAAGCCATGATCCGGCTTCCAGATTCGTCCGAGTTGTCCACCAAGATATACTTCTTGACGGCACTTGGGATTCCGGTCAGGTTAGTGTCGGAGCCAGTGCTGTTCTGCTGTACTTCAATAGCTCTCTTTTGCACGTTGGAAGTCGATCCGGTGTTAGGATCACTTGACAACGAATGGAGAAGCGTGAACTCCTTGCTGCTGAAATCGTAACTTGCAAACACTCCACTGGTGGAGTCCATCGACATGTTACCAGTCATGAACAATTCACTGTTGGTCTCATTCATGTAGTTGATCACTCCTCCAGAGAACGAGTTGGTAGCATCGTTCTCCCATCTGTTAGCAGACATGTCGTAGAAACAGAACAAGGTACACGACATCGACGACGCAGTGTCAAAGTCTCCGGCAACCATCACCTTATTCTCTTTCTCGTAGTAGTAGAATGCGTTAATCGACGCATTAGTAGAAGAAGAGTCCTTAGTGATGATTCCTGGGATGGTGAAGTTATGGTAGTCGAGGTCGTAGATGATCATGTTGGATTCCTGGTTCTGGTAAGTGGCAGTTCCGTTCAATCCAATGAACAAGTATCTGCTGTTACCATCCTTCGACATGGCGTTCACCGAGGAGTTGCCCCAAGAAATCTGGCTGTCAAACGAGGTGATTGCTCCGTTGTTGCTGATGATCAAGTTGCTCTGGTTGTTGGTAGTGGTGAAATTACCTCCAAACACAGAGATCGTGTCGTTGATATAAAGCACCTGGTTGACAACGTCGCTGTCGGAAGTAAACGAAATACTTGTCTTGGTGAAAGCTTGCTCAGCATTCATCGAGGCCATCTTGGAACTAGCAAGTCCAAGCACAGACAAATGTCCAGCAATCATAGCCTCACCGTTGGTGCTGCCAGAAGCAAAAGTGATGTTCATGTACAAAGCAGTGGAGTTGAACTCGCTGTTGTCAAACCATTTCTTGTTCAAGGTGTCCCAGATGTTCAAGTTCTCGTAGTTCTTGTCGTAGAAAACATAGAACAAGGTATCGTCGATGGTGACACTGCTGATCAGTGAGATCTCGTCGGTGTTGGAAGCTCCAGAGTTAAGAGAGAACCAATCACTGTTCTCAAGCACAGCAACCTTAGTCAAAGCATTGTTGTCACTGTTACTACTCACACCAAGAGAACTGATACTTGTGGCAGAGGTAGTGTTGTTGAACTCACCAACAGCAATCAATTGGTTGTTGATCAGCTTGATCTGGTTGACAACGCCATTCAAACCGTCACTGATACTTCTAAAACCAGTGATGTCCAAGTTGTTGTCGCTGTCGGTCAACGAGCCTCCAAGAGACACTCCAATAAGATTGTTACCATGGTTGTCAGTGGAGAAGTCACCAGCAATATACACAGTGTTGTTGACAAACTCAAGCGAGTTGACCACTGCGTTCTTGCTCAAAGTCACCGATCCGACCTGGTCAATGGAACTGTTACCCACAAACTTGTTTTCGAACTCACTCGACGAGAAGTTGAAAGTATCAACGTCTGGAAACGTACTGAAATTCTTCAACGAGTACTCGAACAACCCGTCTAATGGGATCTTGTACTGACTGTTGTTGAACGTCACCGAGCTGTTGGTGCTGACTTTACCAAGAGTAGAGTTGGTGGAGTTGACAAGATCGTCAAGTCCGAGGATAGTAGTAGCGATCTTGTCAGCAACAATAGTAGTCGAGCCGTCACCACTAGAACTGTCAATCTCAACCACAACCTTAGGTCTTCCACTGGTGACGTTGAGATGGCCGTCCCAGACATTCTCGATTTTCTCAAACTGGTTGGTCTGGGCCGAGGTGAACTGTTTCAAGACATTGTCGTCTTCGTCATACAAAGCAACAGACACAGTTCCTCTGGTGCTACAAGTACCGTCGTCTTGACACCCTGGGGTGATGTAGTCGATCGAGTAGTTTCCGGAGTAACTGATGTTAGGGTAGAAAGTGACTCCCAACTTGTCAGAAACCGCAGTCGACACACTGGACACATTGTTGGTCATGTACATCTTCGTAACAGACAACCCCCAGCCGTCACCAGTGACCTCAGAGTAACTGCTGTTTCCTGAGTCGCTGCACCCTGGAGTGTTCAAGGTGTTGTTGGCGAAGGTCAAGATCTGGGTAGTGAACATCTGGAGTCCACTCAACCCAGCATTGGTTCCGTAGTACTCAACAATGTGGAAGTTCAAGAAATCGACTTCAAGGTCGTTGACAAACCCAAAGTCTTGGTAACTGTCGGACCACGACAACGAGGCAGCGACTCCTCCGTCGTTGTTGAAACTGGTGTTGGTGACACTGGAACTGTTGATGTCCGAGTACTGCGACGACAAGTCCAGGTAACTCAAAAGCGGACACCATGCGTCACACTGGGTGAGAGTTCCAGTGGATGGATCGATGTAGGTCAAGTTCATGATCGAGTTAGATGGCGAAGTGTACAATCGGAAAAGCTTGACTCCCGTATTGTCCAACCGAGAATTGTAAAGTCTGATCTTGGAAGGAGTCACAGAGAACGGCAACGTAGCCAACCAAGCACCCAACTGGTTCTCAGAGACTTCCCAGTTGCTGGAACTGGAAGGACAAAGAATGGCAGACGGATCAGCATGGCTGGTGTCGGTGTTGTCAGTACTCAAAGAAGCGTATTTGAACGAGACCAATTGCTCGGTCTGGATGTCGACCTCCTCGGTGTCGTTGCTGGTCAGGTTGCTGTTGACGTCTAAACTGTCCTTGTGCAAAATATAGTACGACTGGTTGGTGAACTGAAGTGCAGGCACTCCAAGAGCATAGAAGTAACCTCCAAACACAATGGAGTTGTCGCCCACACGAGAGATGGATTTCACCTCTGCGTTCTTGTTGAACCCTTTAAAAGGGATATGGCCGAGCGAGTTGGTCGAGAAGTTGTAAACAAACGCACCGTAACTACTGTTGTAAGTGACTTTCCCTCCAAAGTAAATGACTCTACTAGCCTCGTCAGCATACACCACATTGATGGTACCGGAGATCTCGTTGGACGGATCCAAGTCGACAAACAGGTTGGTGGTGGTGTTGAACAACACAGGAGAACTGACGGTGGCCGAGGAGTTGGTGGACCCTGAGATGTTAACCGAGTTGAAGTCGCCAACAATGACAAACGAGTCCTCGTACTGTTCAATGAAAGTGACCTCGCCGTTGAGCTGGCCCACAGGGAACAAGTCTGAGTCTTTCTGGTAGTAAATGGAGTTCTTGGAACTGTTGAAGCTCGAGACGTTGGTGACGAGTAACTCTTGTTGGTTGGCGACATTGTAGAGGGCCAAGGAATCAAAGTCACCGACAAACTGGATCTTGTTTCCAATGGACGAGAAGTCGATATCTGGTCTGGCGATGGCGTTGAACGCGCTGGCAGTGACCACCACCGCCTGCAATATCACCAGGACGATAATCCAGGCTTGCATGTTGAGGTAATCGGTATATAATCAATAATCAGAGTCAGAACCAGAATCAGAATCAGGAGAAACAAGCAACCAAACAAAAACTGAGGCTCTCCTGTAAAAGACTGAATCGAGTGGGTTCAAGAGAATCAGGTCCAGTAGGCTGCGGATACCAAACCGAAGTGCTGGCAAAACACTAGGAGCACTTCTATTTTGGGAAGTAAACAAAAAACCCAGTCAAGGCCAGAGGTTGGCGATGCTATGGATCAGGAAAACAAAACGTCTGAGGTAGCAACTGAAGTCCAGCGGTGGCAACAGAAGCAGATACCAAACAAAAAACGGTGAAACGAAATACAGAGCCAATTGGAGGTTGGTGACAGAAAATCTTTTTGAGAATGTGAGGTAAACGGGTGTCGCAGGTTGGCTGGCTGCGGCCGGGTAACCGCCCAGGGGCTGCTGTTTTTGGCCATGGTTCCAACGAGGATTGGGCGATTTGTCGCAGATTCATGCCTACTAGCTTAAGTCTACATCTTGGGACCTGTCGATCGCACTGGTGTATCAGGTTTAGGGAGCTTATATGTAGGAGCAACAGCTTATTTTCTTGGACTTAGAATGTCGGTAGACATGAGGTTCCCCACGTAGTCCTGGAGGTATGTGTTTTCGTGTTTCACTTTGTTGCACTGTCGTCGGACCTCGTAGGTCTTGTTGACCATGGCAGCTACTCGAGCTCTGGTATCGACGATCTCCTGAAACACAGACTTGTCCATAGTCAACGGAAATAATATGAAGGAGCAGAGATTCGGGACTCCAAGGAAAAGCAAGGTTAGGGAACTCCAAGCAAGGTTGAGGGATTGAAGGAAAACAGTCAAGGGTTCCGTCACACTGGAATGACAGTGAAAGGAAACAGAAACTGGAAACCAGACTTATTGGATTGATCCGGACGATGTCTGAGCTTTCGCTGGGGCGCGTCATTACCCGGCCTTGAACTGGCGCGTCGCAAACCCCCATTTGCCCGAACTGGATTGCGGGGGTCTATTTCTGTGATATAACTGCCGAGGAACTGGTCTCAGACAGATTCTAAGTATTTGCAAGTTTTTGAACTATGGGGTTTGTCAAGCCGTTACGAGCTATTGTTTTAGGTGCTCCAGGAGCAGGAAAAGGTACTGTTCTTTCGAAGTTGACTAAACATTATGGAAAAAACTTGACGACTGTGTCTAGTGGAGATCTACTCCGAGACAAAATCAAACATGAGCCCAACTCTGAGATTGCAACGTTGGTGGCAAGTGGAGGGTTGGTGCCTGATAATTTGATGATAGACACGATCTTTCTGCGGCTCCGAGGGCTTGGGTTGTTAGGAAACGGTAGTTCCTGGCTTCTAGATGGGTTTCCTCGCAACCTTCAGCAGTCTAAATGTCTAGACAGTAGGCTTGATCAGTTAGATACTGGACTTAATATGGTGGTGGAGTTGGATGTTCCTCATGAAGTGATTTTGGACCGGATAAATAACCGGTGGATCCATGCGGGGTCCGGCCGCATCTACAGTTTGGATTACAATCCTCCAAGGGTTCCTGGTAAGGACGATGTCACTGGTGAGCCTTTGACTAAGCGGCCTGACGATAATGTGGAGGTGTTTGCCAAACGACTCCGGTTGTACAAGCAGTTGTCAGAGCCTATGAAGGAATATTACAAGGAACGAGGGTTGTTGCATTCGATCAGTGGGCCTACTTCTGATATAATATATCCGCAGTTGTTGAAGTTGATCGAGGAGAATTATTGTTGAGGGTGGTGGTTGTGGATATCGGGTGATATGCGAGTGTTGAAGATGGGTGGGCGATGGTTGGATGGAATTCCAGGCGGGGCTTGGTTGGGGTAGCGGTTGAGCGGAGTTTCTAGGCGGGTGGTTGATATTTTTCCGTGGCTGTTCTGGGCGGTGGTTACAATGATCGGACGGAACCCACTGGGAGAACTTATGAAATATCAGTTTGCTAGACAATTTACTAGATGCAGTTATATATGAATATTCGAATGTTAGTTTGTGTTTCTGGTGTTGTGATGTGTAAGAATTTCAATTTTGATTGTGGTGTGCTATTTTGTGGTGCGAGTTTTGTCGTGTGAGTTTTGTACTGTGACAGTAGCGGTGTGGTTTTGGAGTGCGTTTTTTGCAGCTCATTTTTCATAGTGCATTTTTGTAGTGTGCTTTCTAGAAGCCGATAGACAGACATATACAACGATACAGGCACATCTACGACAGATGAACAAAAATGAGTTACTCGTAGCAAACCTCCGAAGACAAATATCACAAGAAAAATCTTACTAAAATCCCTACTGCTGTCAACTCTAGGAGGACCTATCTCCTGGTCTTACTACTATGTAGTGTTTGACTAAGAGAGTTTTTCACCTGCATTATAACCGACCAACAATCTACATACTAAAACTATCACCTCCACATCCACACCCAAACTTCCAATCATAAACAAAATCCATAAATCCCACTGGCATGAATCCTATCAAATTGCTAAAAAATAAACACATCCCTATATCACCATTCCCAATCACTTCTCCAGCTGCTCTCCAACCGTTCCCTACCTAACGTCCTTTCACAAATCACATGACCCAGATTGAAATTATTTCCGATGGCCTACATATAGCAGAACAAAATCACAATTATAGACCAGTCCTGGACTGACCCTGTTGAAAATGCCAGAAAACAATGACATGCAGAGGTTCAAGTACGAAGAAATGGCCAACAAGGTGGTCAACGCAGACCCGAGATTGGTTTCTCGAAGAAACAAGCTGGACGCCGTGATATCTCAACCCAAGAGTTTGAAAGGTACAATGTCCAAGCAAGAGATGGGGTCTCGAGTGCGCCCACAAGATTTGGACAAAGACTCTGCTACGGTGCTGGAGATCCAGCTGTCTAAAGAACAGTATATAAAGCAAGAGAAACGACGTCAAGAAACTGGTGCTGGTACAGTGACGGGTTCTAATTTGGCAGATTTCCATGCCGAAGGTCTTATTTACTATCCACGATCCAGTGCCACCGAGCAAGTATATGAGCAAATTTTGGATTTAGTGTACAAATCTATGGGTGGCGATGTTTCCAATGATGTTTTAAAGTCTGCTGTTGATGGAATACTTGCTATTCTTAAAGGCACTGAAGACAACAAGAGAAGTCTATGTGAAGAGATTCTCGGTGAGAAGCTTAGTGCTGAGAATTTTGATGAATTGACCCAGTTATCTGAACAACTTACAGATTATGGTACTGAAATATCTCAACAGCAACAACAAGATGGAGAAGCTATGGCAGTGACGTTTGATGATGACGAAGAAGAAGTGGATGAACTTAGAGACCAAGTTGAAGCTGAGCAAGAGGAGCAAGAGCCAGAACAAGAGGCGAAAGATTCCACCAAAAAAGTCGAACTTTCAAATGAAGAAGTTCTCACTTTTAATTCTGCTGCTTCTAATACCAAGTCTGTAGACTTGCCTCTTCATACCATTGACTCGATTTGGTTACAATCAGAGATCAAGAACACTTTGAGTGATTCTGATTTCTATAGACTGGCTGATTTATCAGCGAAGATTGTAGGGTTGCTAGGCAATTACAAAGACATGACTGACGATCAGCTACGGTTACAGCTTACAGAGTTGTTGGATATCACTAAGGCAAACCAACTAATCAACGCTTTGGTGGCGAACCGGTACAGAATCCATTTCCGGTTGAAATTGCTACAATCCGAGAATGACGAGAAACAGAAATTGAACGTTATCCAAGAGATGAACGACTTGGATCTTGGACTGTTGATCGATGAGTTTGATGCGTTTGAGAACACCGATGGTGGAGACAAAAAGAGAAGAAAGACTCGTGGTGGTGTTAGTGTTGACAGCACCACTGAGCCTGCTGCTACCAGCCAAGATGAACCAGCGGTTCAAGATAAACCTAAATATATCCAATTGGATGCGCTTAAATTCGAGCAAGGGTCACGGTTGATGACCAGATCCAAGGTCAGCTTGCCTTCAGGATCGTTCAAGAAAATGAGCAAATCTTATGAAGAGATCCATGTTCCTGCTCCAGAGCCAGTTGACACTTCTGCCGTCAAACGGGTGGCAATCTCGTCGCTTCCAGATTGGGTGCAACCGGTGTTCCCATCTTCTGAGACCGCCAGTTTGAACTTTGTCCAGTCTAAGGTTTTCCCTGAAGCGTTTGAGTCCGACACCAACATGCTAATATGTGCTCCTACAGGTGCAGGTAAAACCAACGTCGCTATGTTAACGGCTTTGCGAGCTATCTCGAATTTCAGAAACCCAGAAACTGGCCATATAAGCTTGAACGATTTTAAGATTGTGTACATTGCCCCTTTGAAGGCGTTGGTGCAAGAGCAGGTGCGAGAGTTTTCCAGAAGATTGGGCCAGTTAGGAATCAAAGTGGCCGAGTTGACAGGAGACTCTTCTCTCACAAAACAACAAATCCAAGAGACTCAGATCATCGTGACAACCCCTGAGAAATGGGACGTGATCACTCGAAAAAACTCCGACACCAGTTACACCAATCTCGTGCGGCTTGTGATTATTGACGAGATCCATTTGTTGCACGACGAAAGAGGCCCTGTTTTAGAGAGTATTGTTGCCAGAACGTTGCGCCAGGCAAAAGATTTGGGCTCGCATATCCGGTTGGTAGGGCTCTCAGCAACATTGCCAAACTATAGAGACGTTTCAGATTTTTTGCAAGTGGATGACGGTATGTTTTATTTTGATGCCAGCCACAGACCTTGTCCTTTGAATCAGCAGTTCATTGGAATCACTGAAGAGAAAGCGTTCAAGAAAGTCCAGGCTATTAACGATGCTTGTTACGATAAAGTGTTGGAGAATGCAGGCAAGTATCAGATGCTTGTGTTTGTCCATTCTCGGAAAGACACCGTGAAAACCGCAACGTTCCTCAGAGATAAACTATTGGAGTCTGAGAATCTCGGTAAGTTGTTGAAGAGTGATGCAGGTTCAATAGAGTTATTGAAGAGTGAGGCACTGATGATCAAGAATAGCGGGTTACAAGATTTGATTCCTACTGGATTTGGAGTCCATCATGCTGGGCTTTCCAGAGAAGACAGATCTACAGTAGAAGACTTGTTTGCTGAGGGGTACATCCAGGTGCTTGTTTGTACTGCCACTCTTGCTTGGGGTGTCAATTTGCCTGCTCATACTGTTATTATTAAGGGCACTCAAGTTTATTCTCCGGAGAAAGGAGCATGGACTGAGCTTTCTCCACAGGATATCTTACAAATGCTTGGAAGAGCAGGAAGACCTCGGTATGATAAGAACGGGGAAGGTATAATCATCACCTCCCACGACGAAATGCAGTATTATTTGGCTATTTTGAACCAGCAATTGCCAATAGAGTCGCAGCTTGTGAGCAAACTTACCGACAATTTGAACGCTGAGATCGTTCTTGGTACAGTTCGACTGTTGGACGAGGGCGTGGAATGGTTGGGGCACACTTATTTGTACTACCGGATGCTCAAATCCCCAGCCATTTATCATGTTGGTACTGATTATCCAGACGACGACAACTTGATGAAGAGACGACGAGACTTGATTCATTCTGCGTTGATCGATTTGGAGAAAAGTAGTATGGTCCAGTACAATCAAGCTACTGGCGAGATAGTTTCCACCGAATTAGGTAAGATTGCATCGCATTATTATGTCACCAACGAGTCGATGAATATCTACAACGACAGTTTGGAGCCATACTTCTCACCTGTCGACATGCTCCGTGTGTTTGCCAAGTCTGGTGAGTTCAAATATATTCCTTCACGACAAGAAGAGAAGTCGGAGATTAAGGCGTTGATTTCCAGGGTTCCTATTCCTGTCAAGGAGTCAGAGACAGACCATTTGGCCAAGGTCAATGTTTTGTTGCAAGCATACATTTCACGGTTGAAGCTTGAGGGGTACGCTTTGATGGCTGATATGGTGTATATCACCCAGTCTGCCAGCAGAATTTTCCGGGCCATTTACGAGATGTGTCTTACTCGGAAATGGGCTGCCTTAGCTAGATCTACGTTGGAGTTCTGTAAAACGGTGGAACACAGAATCTGGCTTTCTAACTCGCCGTTTCGCCAGTTTCCTGACTGTCCGCCTGAGGTGATCAGAAAGACTGAGACGTCCAGAATCCCTTGGTCTCATTACTTGGCTCTTGATAACCCGCAAGAGTTGGGCCAAGCCATAGGGTCGGAGAAGTTCAGCCGTAAAGCATTTGAGCTTATCAAACAGTTCCCACAAGTTCTGTTTTCTGATATTCACGTGTTGCCTATCAGCGCAAGTCTCATAAAGGTACAGCTTACGTTGTTGCCTCAATGGAACTGGAATTCTCAGGTGCATGGAGCTTCTGAGCGGTTCTTGTTGATGGTGGAGAACAGTAACGGTGACCGTATTTTGTTCAACGATGCTTTCTTGGTGAGACAAGAGTTCATCAACCAAGACCATATTGTGGATTTCACATTAACTTTGCCGGCAAACGATGTCAATGCGCAGACCATTATCGCTCCGAACTATTTTGTATCGGTTGTGTCTGAAAAGTGGCTCAATTGTGAGTACAAGGTACCTATTCCGTTCTTCAACGTCAAACTCCCAAAGAAATTCTCTCAGCCTACAGAGGTCATTGATATGCCGTTGGTATCTGTCAGAGAAATCAAACAGAAAGAATTCCAGAAATATTTCGCTGCGGTTCGGAGTTTTGACCAGTTCAACAAGTTCCAGTCGCAAGCTTTTTCTGCCTTGTACAAAACCAACGACAGTGTGTTTGTGGGTGCAGCCAAGGGTTCTGGAAAGTCTGTGATGGCTGAACTAGCGATTTTCAATTACTGGAAGCTGCAGAAACCTGGCAGAGTGGTCTACATCAATCCTTACCAAGAGAACGTTGACTTCTTCTATCTGTTGTGGAACAAGCAGTTGTCCTCTTTGGCTGGGGGCAAGCAGATTGCCAAGTTGAATCCAGCAAGTGAGTTATGGGTGAACTTGAAAAAGCTCAATGACAGCCATCTCATTTTGGCTACACCTGAGAGTTTTGAAATGATTGCCAAGAGATGGGGTAAACACCGTAAGATTATCAGTACTATTGATTGTTTGATTCTTGACGATTGTCAGACTGTTGGACAGAACGCTGCTTACGAAGTTCTTATTTCTAGAATGCGGCTCATTATGAGTCAAATAGAGAAAGACGAAGACCTTAGATTGGTTGCTCTTGCTACTCCGATTGCCAATGGCAAAGATTTCTGTGACTGGCTAGGAGTCTCCAAGACCAACACCTTTAATTTCCCTGCAACCGAAAGAGTTGAACCATTGGAAGTGATCTTGAGGGCTTCTACCATCAACCATTATCCCTCGTTTCTCAATTCCTTTGTCAGATCAAGCTACAAGTTCGTGAAGGATTACATTCAGAGCACCTCTGGTAGGTGCATGATTTTCTTGCCAACACGAAAGATCACAGTCGAGGTTGTCACTCAGTTTATTCGATTCCTCCGGCTTGAAGAGACGTCATTTGGCTCTCCTTTGACAGGCAAAGACCAAGCTCTTGTACAACAGATCCATGATGCAACCGTGAAGGATTTAACCAAGCACAATATTGGGTTGTACTACAAGAACATGAAAGATACAGACCGGCTTATTGTTGAACGACTTTTCAGCACCGGCAAGTTGAAACTTGTTCTTGCTACTGTAGATACCTGTGCGTTTGCACCTTGTGCCAATTTGATTCTTGTGCTTGGGACTCAATTTTACGAAGGCAGAGAACATCGTTATGTTGATTATTCTGCTGGAGAGGTACTTGAAATGGTAGGGCTTGCCACTGCCGATCAAACCAGTTCTGGAAAAGTGGTTATTTTCACAACTGCTAAACAGAGAGATTATTATAGTCGGTTCTTGAACTTTGCAGTTCCTGTTGAAAGCAGTTTGGCTCGCAGTGTCAATGATTTGTTCATGAACGAAATCAGCAGCAAGGTCATATCTACCAATCAAGATTGTATTGACTGGTTGACTTATACGTTCTTCTACCGTCGTCTCCAATTGAATCCTACGTACTATGGAGTCAACGACACCAGTGCTTTAGGATTGTCTGAGTTTTTGTCTGAGCTTATTGAAGATTCGGTGAAAGAATTGGAAGAGGCAGAGATGATTGAGTTGGAAGGCGGTGATGAAGACGAAGAAGACAATGAAGAAGAAGAGGACGATGAAAAGATCGTGCCTTTGAATGCCGGAATGATTGCTGGACATTATGGAGTGGCATACAACTCGATTCAAATCTTTGTTGCCAACTTGAACAATACTGCCAACAAGAAGATTCTGTTGAGATACTTGCTTGAGATCTTGTGTTTGTCTACTGAGTTTGAAACGTTGGTGCCAATCCGAAAACATGAGAAAGACGTTTTGAGACGGTTGTACAACCATGTGCCATTGAAGACTAGTTTCTTTACTAAACTGGCCACCAGTTTCCAGACTTCCGTGAGTTTGAAAGTGTTTATTTTGATCCAAGCACATTTTATGAGACTCAACTTGCCGCCAGACCTTGATGCTGATTTGAAATCCGTTCTTTCTGTTGCATTGAACTTGCTTAATGCTATGAACGATTTGTTGTCAAGCAATGGAAACCTTATAGTTTTACGGTTAATGACTTTGTCACAGATGATAGTCCAAGCTATCTGGGAGAAAGACGAGTCTGCTTCTTTGAAACAGATTCCGGTTATTGGCAGCCAAGTGTTGAAATCACTTGAAGACAAGGAAATCACTGCTGTCAATGAGTTCATTGAGTTGGAGGATGACGACGAGAAACTCCAATTGTTGGGTAAAGACGTATCAGAGAATGATTCCAAGTTGAACACTGTGATCAACTTTTTGAACAATTATCCTATTATCAACGACTTGACTTACAAGATTGTCAATAAGGACGTGAGAACTAACGAGCCAATCAGCATTGTTGTGTCTGTGACTAAAGAAGAAGATATCGAGTCGGAAGAAGAACTTGTGGTGAACTCCGAGCATTATCCGTTTGAGAAATTGCAGAACTGGTGGATTGTCATTGGTGATGTCAACACCAAGACGTTGTATGCTATTAAAAAGGTTGTTCTTAGAAAAGAAACTGAGACTTACAAACTTAATTTCACTTTGAACGAGGTGGGAAATCATGACTTGAGTCTTTGGTTGGTATGTGATTCTTATTATGAAACAGAAGAGATTGGTTTCTCAGTGACCGCCACTCAAGGAGAAGAAAGTGAGGAGGAGAGTGAGTGAGTGAAGGGGGGTGATTAAGAGGTGGTATGACAGAAGAAAAAAAGAATCAAATAGAGAGAATTGAAGAGAGTGCAGTTCAGTGTGGAATGATGTTGGGCATTCATGTATAATATCTTATGATGCCGGGTTGTGTGCCCTGTGTTAATGTACAATGCTAGAACTGAATGTAGGATACCATATGTAGATTAATGAAAATGAAGACTAAATGACTGAGCTGAAAGGAAATTGGATTTTGGTACAGACTGCAGGGCAGTGAGAATGGTGGTTTTTGATTGTTTGTGTGCCTGTTGAAAGTCAATATTATTGGCAGTGTCACAGATAAATGGTTATGCCTTCTGTCGTAAAGTCTGAAGCTTGATGGTTCGTTTTTGAGCACTTTTCAGACTGAAAGGTGCGGCTATAGCAGTGATGACTATCCAAATAATAAGCACAGCAAAATTTCTTCCGATGTGGCGTTTGGTGGTATCAAAGAGACAAACAATCAAGATTTTCTGGAAGTTCCAAACCGGAAGTGCATAACCGTAACGGTAGAGTTTCGGACAGAGGTCTATCACAGACATTAGAGGAGAAATGTTGATGATAAGGAAACCCACCACGTAGAAACCAATAAACGAACGGTCAAAACTAATAATGTGTATAAGCATGTTCTCATTGATGCCTCCAAGAGCTGCCACATTGAGGTACGCAGCTGCCCATATCACCAAGAACCCTGCCTTTCCAAACGCAGCATCGTACGGCAACTTGAACGCTGCCACTACGATAGCAAACGCCAAACCAATGGTGGCATAGAGACATTGCGAGGCCCCGAATTTGTATGCCACGTAAGATTTCTTATGCAACTTCTCCTGGAGTTTCGAATGGACAAACGCAGAGAAGTTGAAGAGCTGGATCGAGATCACAATCATGTAAATAAGTCCGGTGTACACTATACCTGCAAACGTAGTCACTGTGGCAGGACGCAAGTCGGTAGGCAGCACACTGAACGGGCCGGTGATTAAATGTGAGGCGTTGGTGGTATTGAGAGTGTTGGCAATGATATCAGAAGAAACTAACGACAAAAGCGGGGTGATGATTTCCTCGGCCGCCTGGTCAATGAGCAATCGATTGAGAGAAACAAGTGCAGGAGAGATGTAAGTCTGAGAAGTAAGCAAGTCATTGCCGGTTTCATACACACAATAAACCGACAGCAGAGGCAAATACGACGCATTGGCGTTGACAATGGCATTGTAGTAGTCGACGGAAGCATTGGGAGCTATCACGCATCCTGCCCAGTAATTGAACTGGTACACCTGCCGTTCCAACTCTTGCAAGTAAGTATTGTTGTTAGGATGACTCATTTCTGTTTCAAACGTAGTGGAATTATAAATATGCCAAGTGCCAGTGGCTTTGACTTTTTCTGATTGTACTAATGACAGGAACGTGTTGCCAATGACAGGTTCGACCTGGCCCACTTGTTGATCATCGGCATTGATTAAAAGGAAATTGAGCCGATGCAATCGCGACGGTCTACCTTTGTAAGTGCCCCAGTAAATCGACAAAAGTGCTATATAAAGACAGAACACCGTCAAGTACACACGCATAAACATCATGATCACATTCCTGTTCCAGAACCGATGGGCTCTTTGGAACACAGTTTCTTTTGTGATATGAGGAAGATGGGCATGATGCTTCGAGTTAGCCGGTTCAATGTCTGGGATTTTCCGAGCAGCAGACCCAGACTCATCAATCGTGCGTTCGGCCGACTTGGGCTCTTCTGATTTTTTGCTGTTAGTCAGACTATCAGTCATTGCTGTTGCAATAGTAATTCATGGATACAACTCTCCGGTTATGTCTCGGGTGTGACTGTTACCCGGACACTGCTCAGTGAGACGGAGTTGTGGGTTGCTGAGCCTGGAGTAGGCAGTTACTTGCAACCCTTAGGAAACCACAATGTCGGACGTTGAAGTGTTTGCTTATTCGAAAACAGAGACTCTTGCCGAGACTTTGGGCAAGTATATTTTGAGAGTGCAGAACCAAGTGTTGTTGAAGAAATCGGTGTTTCGGATTGCTGTCAGTGGAGGGTCTTTAGTAGAGAACTTAAAGATTGGACTTATTGACAACCACGAAGTTCTTTCTAAGATCAATTGGTCCAGCTGGGAGATATACTTTTCCGATGAGCGATTGGTTGCTTTGGACCATGAAGATTCTAATTATAAATTGTTCCATGACAAAGTGCTTACTCCTTTGACTGAGAAACAGATTGCTGGACCTAAAGTGTTCACGATCAACGAGTCATTGGTTCATGACACCGACAGCAGCAATGACGCCAAGATTGCTGCCGAGTACGAGTCATTGCTTCCTAAAGACCATGTTCTTGATTTGGTGTTGTTGGGACTTGGGCCAGACGGTCATACTGCGTCGTTGTTCCCAGGACACCCAGGGTTGAAGGAGCAGACCAAATGGATCATCAACATTGAGGATTCGCCTAAGCCACCACCACGCCGGATCTCGTTCAGTCTTTCGTTGTTGGCCAAGGCCAGTCATATTGCTTTTGTTGCTACTGGAGCCTCGAAGCAGAAGGTCATCAAACAGATCTTCGAGGAGGAGTCCTCGGGATTGCCAGGTGAATTGGTCAATGAATTGCCAGGGATCCCAATCAAATGGTTCACCGACAACGCCGCGGTCCAAGGCGCACCTATAATTGTTTCCATGTTCGAATAGGAACTCGGTGGGGGTCGGGTAAAGATGTAGGTGCTGGCGTGCACTTGACTGATCCTCACAGTTTCAAGGAGTCACCTGCAGCCCAGGAGTCCGTCCAGGACAACGAATCGGCGGCCGGCCACTCCATATCTGCGGCCCAGGACTCCCGCCTGTGGCTCCCCTAGTCTGCGCTATGGGCTTCCGACTCCGCCTGCAAGATCGGTTGGCGATCGGTCGGTGTTCCACATCTTAACGTCTACGAAAATATCATACAGTGCAAGTTCATTAGTTGTAGTCTGAAGCCACAGTAAACCATAGTAAAAAGCCAAGTCACAAGTCAAAGTCATAGAACACAATCCCAAGTAGATCTCGGCAGTCTTTCCGATTAAAAAAATTTGCAATTCCACTTCTATTGAGACCCCCGGTGTTCCTGGTATAACCTCACCTTGACTCACATGGGGTGTGCAGTCTACCCGTACACTTGGACCCTGGTCTTCCCATCGCCTCGATCTGACACCCCCACCGTTTCTCTGTATATATAACTGGAGCTCGGTGCACCACTCATGAGACTCGCCAGCATTTCTGTGTCTCTGTCTTTGTGTCCCTGAGTCATGCTCCACAACCTTCCACCCGAGCTCTCGTTTGAGATCTTCCACAGACTCTCTGCCAACGATCTATGGTGGGTTGCTCAGACCCACCCCGAGGTCCGAAGAACCGTGGCCCAGTACCTCCAGCTGTGTCAGAGTTCTCAACGGTTTGTGCTGCGTTTTGACTTGGATTGTGTCAACTCTCCTGACAATAAATACAAGTTGACGATTCTTGGCAGAGTCGATCCTCTGGGGTCCCATCGGATCTTGGACCTGCTTGCAATGACTGCACGTATGGTGCCATGGTTGGGCCACTCCATTCATAAACTTCAGTTCAAACTTCCTCCGTTCTGGAAAGGCTCCGACCGTCAGTTCTTGTACATGCCAGTGGCTGGATGTCAGCCCGTCTCCACTGCAGTGTGTAACCAAGGACAATACTTCTTTGCAGCTTATGACGTGCATGCAGTAGAATCGATCCAAGTGGTACCCCCAGACCAAATGTCTGGTCCATGGCCCGAGAACTCCCGGGGCCAAGCTTATAAAAACTTCAACTATTTCAATTCTCTTGGACTCTCACTGGCTGTGCTAGGAGCTGGTGCTCTTGAAGTTCCTGCTGACACAAAGTACGTGGTTGCAGTATCAGACATTGCTGCACAACCCCGGTCTTCTATAGGTCCCTCTGCTATCAGTTCTTCCAGCACCGCAGCCACGTACCTTGTGGCATTCGATTTCACGTTCCAGTCGGTCAAAGTGTATAATAACAAAGGCTCGCTTTATTTGGTGGTCACTCTTAACAACTACGAACTTGTGATATACCTGTTAGGCAGTCTCAAGTCTCAACCTCATTCGTTGTCTGATGTCGATTTGGAAGCCATTCTGACCGAATGGGACCATAATTTCGAATGCAAAATCACTAATAACGGAGTGCTTGTTAACGAAACCCATGGTGTTGCCTCGGTGTTTCTCTTGAACCATGACAATCAATGGGTGAAAGAAATCATCGAGTACAACAGAATCAACTGTCAGTTGGGCTCTGCAGGTAAAGACAATATCCTATTGGTAGGCAAGAAAATGACGTTAAGTATCCAGAACTTCACTCAGGATACTCCTCAGCTTCTTTGTTCGTCGGTTCTTCCTTACAGTGCACTCTTGCATCTTGACAAAGGTGTCGCAGTATGCTCCCATTCCATGGTGTCAAGTTTTGGTGGGTCTCCTGACAACTGGGTTGATTTCGACCCGTTCTCAGTAGACCCCACGCCTAAAGTGGTGGTCCGGTTCTACAGAAGTTTCCTTGCCGAGAACGAAAGTCTCCTACAGAACAAGTCGCCAGACTCCATTACATTGGACATCATCACCAACGTCAGCGACGAGTCGGTGGTGGCCAAGTTGCTTCCTAACCAAAACAGATGCGTGATTGTAGTAAGGCTATTTGACGTCTATAACGTGTTCAAAGGGTTTGGCGTGCTCGTCTTGAAGACTGATAAACTCTCGTTGCAGACCTTGGCCCATATAGCTTTGGGCTCTGCTCCAGACCCAATCGATTGCAGACACTGGTTCGACGCTCCATCGCTGGAGTCCAACCCAATCAGTATCAAGCAGATCACAAAACAGCTATTCATCCCTAAACAGCATTTCTATGACGACCTTGCTGCTGCCCCTTCGCCTTTAGGTAACCCTTCAAAACAATCGGATGCAGTTGAAGACATCATCTCCAGCGACGACCAGATCTCAGGCACTGACTCTGGTGAAGTCGTGATCCATTGGAAGTCCAAGGCTCTCGTGCTTACTATTTAAATTTCATAACGTATATCTGCCTTAATAATGATCCCCGGCCCGGGCACCCCTTTCATTTCTTCTTACCGTCACTCAACAACTTGTTTCTCTTCTCCTTTCTGCGTAATCTTTCTACCTTCTTAGCATGGTACTTTTGAGCCAATCGCTGGTACCGTTCTTTCTCTTCCTTCTCCTCCTTACGTTTCCGAATATCCTCCTTTCTTTGACTATCTTTGACAGTCTTCTCTTGTTTCATTTGCTTCAATTTATCCTTCAACAACTTCTCTTGTTGCTGTTTTTGTCTTCTGTCACCGAACAGCACCTTCTTCCCTTTCTGGTTCAAAGACCCCGAAAATGCATTCTTGGTGACCTTCCAGTTCTTTCCGTTTACTCGAGATCCTTGTAATTTCGATTGATCTTCAACTGAACTGTTCGGCGTTTCACTGCTCATACTGATACTTTTGTTGGATTATGGGTGTGTATTGTACTGGAACAGTAGTGAAATAAAAAAATTTCTACCTCATCGTTGATAAATTGCTAAGCGCACATCGCATCTGTACTTACTTGCAGTTGAACATTTAGATGCCGATAGCACTTCTACTCTGTGTTGGAAATTACTCAGAGTTAATCAAATTATCTTCTTAGCCTAATTTAGATTTGTTTCTATTATTTCTCTGAGTGAGGCTTGTTAAGGTGTAAGCGATGTGTGTGGTGGAGCCACTCTGCATTTCTACAAGCTGCAGTTCCTAGCGATTCACTTTGGGACTCAGAACGTAGTGCTGAGTAGACCAATATTTGTGGTAAGCAAGAAAGTAGAAATAAAATTTTTAGGTGGTCATTAAAAAGTTACATCAAAGTGTATTATCCAATTTTTTTCTGGTTCCCATGCATTCCCGTTGTTTGCAATCAATTTATGTGTTTTGGTTTACAATACTGAACATCAAGAACTAAAATTCAAACATCGTTTCAATAACTAGTAAACTCAATAATATGTCTTGCAATTGTAACAGCAATAACGAGAAAATCTGAGACAATAAAGAAATTAAGTAGCCATTCTGGTCGCTAAGAAACCATGAGTTCTTGACATTGCCCTTTGATGTGTATCTTTACAGTTTACGAGGACTGCCGAACGAAACTACAATCCTTGTAATTACTACCAACCTCCAAAGAATCAATCAAAACATTGTTCTGTCGACGATGCTTAAACGATTTTCTCCTAAGTCTTCTCTGCCATTTCTGGTTCTCCGATCTCACCAACTCTACACCCTACAACCTCAGAACAAGTAAAAAAATGTTTAGTTTACATCTATAACATAATCCAATAATTCACTAACCAGCAGAACCCTGTTACGAAAAACCACAAACCTTGACCTGGATCAATTAGACCGACTGTTGAGTCTGGCATCAATCACCGCAATCTCTTCTTTGATGCTTGCTTCTTCCACGGTCTTCACGAGCTCCTTGGTACATTTAGCAATATCAAAAGCAATGCCGGCCAATCTCTGCTTGAAGTTTTTATCAGCATAATCGTCGTCATCGCTGTTGTCGTTAGTGCACAACATATCCATTCTTCTTCCACAGTCTGCCAAACTTTGTACCACCCATCGACCATGTTCTCTCAACGACACATTACGAGACTGTGCCATAGAAACACTGGTAGCGTCAAACATCTGGCCAACAACTTCTCCAATAGCCTTTGCACCCTCCTTCAAAGTTCCAGTAGTAGAGTCTGGGGTCTTGATAGAAGACAAGAGAGTCTGAATAGTCGAGATGACTTCAACAGTTTGATGCTCCAAATACAACAACAACTCGGCAAGAGTGTTGTCTGGATCAGCAATATCGAAGGTTCTGACATCGAATTCAGCAGATCGGTCGACCTTCCGAGTTTCTTGCAAAGGAGAAGGCATTCCGCTTTGTCCTCCTCCCATGTGCTCGGTGTTTGGTTTCTGAATGAAAGAGGTATCAATTCCAGGGTTCTTCTTTGGTGGGGTTTGCAATTTGTTGTTGTTGCTTGTCCCGTTAGAAATCGGTGATCTTCTGCTCTCATCAAGATCTCTAGTTGTTGGTTCAATAGGAGACTCGAAAGCTTTTTCAACAGGTTTCTCCACAGGTTTTTCCACAGGGCTTTCCACAGGTTTTTCCACTTGTCTTTCCACTGGCTTTTCGGTCAATTTCTTAACAGGTTGCTGGATGAATTTCTCAACAGGCTTTTCTGCAGGTTTCTCAACCTGCTTCTTAACAGGCTTTTCGATCTTCTTTTCAGCAAACTTCTCGAATGGTTCAGTGGTATCATCAAGTCTTGAATCAATCAGAGTTATGCTAGTATCTTCTGGAACCAGCTTGCTGCCTCCGAACTTTGAAATGATTTTATCCGACAGAATTCCTGGAGAACTGTGTGGTGTCGAGATAGGAGTACTATTGTTCAGCGACTCCTCAAGCTGCTTCACTCTCGACATAATACTACCTTTACCTGTGGGCGTGAAGTTTCTGATGCTGGAATTGGAGTTAAGATCTGGACTGGTTCCTGCATTGAACTGGTCTCTCAATTTGCTAATGGAGCCCTTCTTTGGAGTAGAATGATGTGGAGGCTCGTTATGTTCGGAGTTCAAATCAAACGAACTAACAGAGTTCTTGGTGATTCCAATCCCAGTAGCAATCGGGTTACGATCAGTAATCTCGATGGATTTCTCAATAGACTTTTGAGGAGACAAGTCCATAGATTTGTCAAGAGCTCTGTCAAGGGACTTCTCAAACGAATCATCACTTGATCTGTTGTGGAAATCATGTGTCGACTTGTTAGTGAACGATTTTTCTGGTGAATCATCATTCTTAGAAGTAACAGAATCAGATCTGCTCTTCATATCAAGTCCCGTCAAACCTAATCCAGACTCCTCAAATTTGTTGCTCCGGACTGCAACAGGACTTGTTTTGGTGCTGTTATTATTGGAGCCGTTGAACCGTGGCTTGCCAATCAAGCTTGGACTCAACGAGAAATTAGTTGTGAACGGGTTCTCTCTCTTGGTGGTGACAATAGGCGAGTGTCCTTCTCCTTTAGTCATTCTTAAAGGTCTGACATTAGCAATCTCAGGACCGGTATCGCTGATTTTTGGAACAAACCCAGAAGTTTTAAGCTGACTAAGTTCTCTTTGTGGATTATAACCATTGGTCTTGATATCCTTGAGAATAGGCACTTCAGCACCAGGTAACGATTTGCTAGCTTTAGCAGCTCCCACCAAATTGCAAACACTGAACGCGATTTCACTGATGGCAGTCTCAACCACCAACTTAGGCAAGGTGTTACCGTGAACTGCATAGAATCGAGTAGAAGTGATCGCATGAGACACGGAAGCTTTGATCAATGCAGAGTATTCTCCGTTGTTGATCGACTCTCCCTCACTAGCAATCTTACCAGCAATAATAGTGATCTTGGTGATGGTCTGGAACAAGAGATCGGTGCTCAAATCGTCGTCATTAATGATAAGCAAGAACGAAGAGATGGACGAATTCAAGTCGACCACCGATCTCAAGGAAATCAAACCAAGCGGATCAACGTACTCTTCCATGGCTTTCTCTGATAAGTCAACCGGTTTCAACGACACCAGAGAATGCAAATCGTTGCTGACCGACTGTTTCAAGGTCTCAGATCTCAAATCCTGGTACTTCTGTTGCCAGTCAAGCACTTGGACCTTCAACCCTTCAATAGTCTCGTCGTGGTCATTGACGTCTCTAGCATCGACCTTCTCTAATCTCTGTTCTATTCTTTCCAATTCTGACTTTGATTGAGTAGAGTTGAGGTCTCTGGACATAGCTTCTTCCAACTTAGTCTTGTGGGATTCCAACTCTTCCTGAGAAGTAGCTAGCTGTCGTTGGAGCGATTGGTTCTCATCTTCAAACAACTTCAACTTGTTGCTTGATTTTTTGCGTTCGTCCACGATTTCGTTCCGCAACTCTTCTTCTTTGAGAAGCGCAGAATTGTACTTTTCTTGGAGGATCTTGAAATCGTCCAAGATCTCCTTGTACTCTCCCTTGGAATTATCATGCTGCTCTCTTAATTGAAGGTAAGAAGCCTGGTTGCCTTCTTTTTCTCTCTCCAAGTTCTTGATTGTGAAATTCAATTTAGAAATCTCTTGCTGCAAATTGGAAATCGTACTATCAGCCGACGAATTTTTCTGGTTGGATGCCTCTTCATGCTGGGCAATCAACCCTTCATGCTGAGCAATTACACCGCGTTGATTTTCAAGCTGGCTCTCGTACTCCGATGCTTTTGATTTATGAGTTCTGTTTTCTGTTTCAAGGTCCTCGATCTGTGCTTCCAAGTCTCTATTCTGGACAGTCAAATCAGCAATAGTACGTTCGTGCTCGGTGATCAACTTATCCATCTTGTTACCTTCCTGAAGCAAGAGCTCTATTTCTCTGTCTTTGCTGCTGGAAACCGAATCCTGTTTAAGATGACGAGGTTCAGGAGACCGGATTGGAGGCAGCATAGGATTAGACGCTATCTTGGCCATGGAGTAGTTGTCTTCACTGGAATGGTTACTGAACCGTTTGTTGAAGCTGTCGGGACTTTTCGTTGCAGGGTTGCCTCGCGTGAATGAATGGTTGTCGAACGACGGACTGTTGGTGAGTTTTTCATGAGCCAGTTTCTGAGGATTCTGAAACTTCTCATCCTCTTCCTCGTCACTGCTCCAAGAAAGCAACGTCTTAGTAGGATTCACTGTGCCCGACTGAACTCCAACAGGAGCAGTCGACCGGTCTTTAGTACCGGCGTCGTGGTTGGCAGCCCCCGCATCTTGCTGGTGTTGTTGGTAAGCTCCAGGGACATGGAGCCCCCTTCTCTCGATCTCGTACAACATATCGGTGACCAAATCCTTGTAACGAGCCAGAGGAAGCGACGCCAACTTCTTACGAGCCCTGTTCCGCTTGAAATGGAACTGTTGCACTGGAGGGAGGAACTCGGGTTTGGCAGGAGTCTCGTCAAGTCTGCGGACAAGTTCGTCGTGAACATCGGTACTGAGCTCCGAGAACTGCTCGGTGGACAACTTCAACAACTTCTCACGAGCCTTCTTGGTACGCGACGAGTTCACATGACGGTCGGAGGTGATGTCCTGGGAGTTGTAGAGAAACTCATGGAACGCATTGGAGTGGGTGACCAAGTTGGAGACCTCGGAGTCGTCCGATCTGACGTTCTGGGCCATCTAAAAGAAGAATAAAAGTATAAGCGACGAAGATTCAAACAAAGCACATTGGCTTGTGCGCAGACAATATAATACACTGGCGAACCCGCGGCTGTGGACGAGAAACGAGCCTGATCTGCTGAAGAATATGTCGTGTAACTTTTGTGACTATGTTGGCGATCCACAAATTTTATTCCCAAGAACCTTGCATCGGGGTGGGCGTGGTATGATAGACGCGTCACAGAGCGTCAACGTACACGGCGGAGCGCAAACCGCTGCCCTTGCTTTTGGGTGGGTTTAGCAAGAGCTGCACAGACACAATGGATTTGCGATAGGATGACTCGGGGATATTTTTAGAGGAATCAGCAATCCCAGAACCACAATCGATTGAAGATCTGCTTTCGTTAGGTTAAGATTTAGTGAGAGTAGCTACTTGGGTCAGAAACCACTCACTCTAGTTGAGTGCCGATTCCCACAAACCCTATCCCTTTTCAAAGTGAGCTGGAGGTACATTGCAGAAACCCACATGGAAAGACACGACACTGAAAAGTATTGGCAGTGGTGAAAACCGTCTAGAGTGTAGTGTGTTATCAGTAAAAAAAAGGAGGTGAAAAATTGAGCTAAATCTAGTAAAAGAGTAGTGTAAAACAAGTAAAAATAAAAGTATACGTTAAATCGGTTACTGCATTGGATAAATTGTAAATGTGTTGCGAAACCGGTAATCGGTTAAGCCACTAGCCAATTGCAAAAATGGTGTAATCGGAATCAAGATAAGCCCTATAAACTGAGGAAAAATACAGATCTGGAGATCACGTGGGGAATCTCAGGTTGTGAGAACTGTGTTGAACCAGTTTGGGTCTGGGGACTGGGGTTTGAGTAAGATTGGATTGCCGAAGTTGGACGAGATCATGTGACATGCACACGTAACTGTCGAGCAATGGATTTGGTGGTGGATTAGAGTGGATGGTGAGCCGGTGATTGGATTGAGGTAGGGTTTGCAAATAGTGGTTGGAGAGTGGCTTTTAGTTGGTGAGTATTGGGGTGAGGTTTTTATAAGGAGTTTTCAACAGTAGGGTTTGGAGGTGCAGGATATGGCAGAAGGTTTGTGAGCGGTTTGGGTGGTGGTTCTATGGTTTGGCTGCGTGTTTGAGGATACGAAGTATAGCTGGCAATTGTGTGAGTGGTTTGTACTTGTAAGGGGTATTTGATTGCGCAATTGTATAAGTGGTTCACGCTTGTGTGGGTGGTGTATGGCTGTATTGGTGTATGGTTGTATGGTGTATGGCTGTGTGGTGCACGGTTGTATTGGTGCATGGCTGTATGGTGCATGGTTGTGTATAAGAGAGCGCTGAGAATTGGAAGTTTCGATGAAAAATGTCTGGATGTTAATTCTTGGCATTGGGGATGGAGAAGGGGAGCGGAGAATATTTTTTATTTAGGTATTACGATTTTGAGATGACAGGTATTTTAGCCCAAGCGCTAAACTTGGGGGACATTTTCTGAAAGGGTTAAGAATTGGTGATTGCAATTATGTTGTCATGGCTCCAGCAACATTTCTGCTAACTTATATGGGCAGTGTGGATATTCATATTGAGAGAGTGACAGACAATTAGATAGTAGAAAGTAGGAAACAGTACTTGGAGTGTTCGCAGAAGTCTGTACTTTCTTGCAGGGAATTATTTGCTGAGAGATATCTGCAGGTGGACATAAGAGCAACACAATTCTCCGAACGATCAAACTCCGTGTACATAAAAACTCCTAACTCCAATAGAGTTAACCATGAAAACTATCTAGTGAAAACTTAACGAGTAAACCAAAAAACTTAAATCAGTCTAGTCTTCATCCTCATCAGCACTATTCAATGTCACACTCTCTCCCTCTCTGTCATTATGCAACACTAAAGTCTCCAATTGTCAGCCCACAAACATATACAGAACAACCAATCAAGGTGTCACGTGGGTGTACACGTAACTTGAGTACCAACATCGAACTAAGTGAACAAGCAAAATTGATATTACCTATTGAAGTATTCGACAATTGACAGCTTTTATCGACGTTTTGTTAGAGGTCGCTAATTTTAACTCTGAGTGAAACCACATGTCAGACATTTGAAAAACGTATCTGCAAGAGCTAAGCCGCTGAGTGACTTGATTTTCTTTTGTTAGGATCCAGAACGGCGGGGCGAATATATGGGCTTAGGTTTGCGTCTCAAGTCAACAAAATACAAACAGAGAAGCAACCAGAGGCCGACAGAGAGAATGTGGATATACGTGACAAGACTGCAATGACCAATCATATGGAATATAATGCTGGGCGCAGCGACCGAGACTCGGACGACGACACCCTGGACGGTGAGGAGGGCAAGTATCCTATCATTACAGTGTCGAAACACTCGTTTGCGTCTTTTCGGTTGAGGTACGCCACCCCAAGCCAGATAGCAGAAAATGACAAGACGGTGTTTCTAGGCAGCATTCCAGATCTCTGGCAGAAAGACAGGGCGATCCACAAGTACTGGGGCTGGTTGAGTCTAGGTGGAGATAAGACAATCCAACGGAACATGAAGAATTGGAGTTATCTGAGAGAAGCTAGAGGAACACTACTCAAGATACCAACAGCAAACGACCACCCTAATGAAGAGAAACAGTCCAGAAGACCCACTAATAAATCAAACGAAGTCAAAATGCAAAAGAAAATAGCAAAGAACCAAGCCAAACGTGAGAAACACCAGATTGAGTTTGCTCTGCAGGACCATATGAAAGCTTCCAATGTCGACCGGTCTATCAGACCTAAAGCTCGGCTCCGATCTGTGCTGTTCAGTGCTGCCACTAGAGGACACAAGCGAGCACCTCTTGTTGCCAAAACGTTGGCTCCTGAACCAGACACTGACGATGTAGTATCTATTGCACCAGTGATCAAGCGTAACGATCCTCAGTACAAGAAGTTGTACAGTAAAGCCATAAAGAAAACGGTGACCACAACTAAGCATTTGACCGAGGGAATGCATAGTGGCCAGAAAGAGTTGGAACGGAAATTGCTTGGACGGTACTTGAACGGTGAGGTGGTGAATGTTCAGAAAATGCTTGTAATGGTGAAAGCTAATCCAAAGTATATGAGTGCTACTGAGAGAAACGCCGATGGAACTGAGACAAGAGTCGTGGAACGCTGGAAAGAGTACATGGTGGTGGCTCGTTCTACTGGAAGTATTCACAGACCGTTGTTGATCCAGTTCTACACTAATAGAGATATCAAGAGACACGAAGAGAAAGCAGAAGAAGGCAAGTCAAAAGATAGTAGAAGCAGAGACAAGAGCCTTGACTTTTACTTGGACAAGGATACTTGTAAATTGGAGCTCTACAACACTCTTGACAAGTCTATCATGATAGCAGTACCTTTGCCTGACGAAGGAGTACGTATTTTCATTTTCAAGTGCCGGTCACAGTTTGCGTCGCTTGAATGGTACTTGTTTCTTGACGAGGCCATGGGCGTACGTGTTTCTGAGTTGATGCAAGTGTATGTTCCTGACTTGGATATCACTTTGAATGTCCATGTTGACTCTGACGAGTATTTGGCAGTGGTGAACACTTCGAAGAAGTCAAATAGTTATCACGTACAGTACCGTGACAAGGGTTACAAGCTCTTAAGCCAGTCTCCATACACTTATCTTGTGAATTTGGCTATCAAGAACATAAAGAAGATTGAGCCAAAGACTCCAGAAATAATGAAATGGTTAGAACAAGCACAAACAACCGACACCAGACTAGGACTTGCTTGGAAATGCTATGATCGTTTAGAATGGGTTGGCGACTACGAAATTAACTTTCCTCATGTTTACCAGGTTCTCAACGAGACTCATAACTTGGAACTTCGGTTTGTATCTCAGTATCCAACTTCTATCTTCAATAATCGCTGTGAACTAGTTTCAGAACCTCCGCCTATTGAAGGGTTCCTTTACAAATTGACCAACACAATCGGTAATCAGAGAAAAGCTTTCAATAGGAGCGAAACTTCGTCGCTCAAATATTTCTTCACTGTCAATCACCTTCTATTCTTCTGCGCACATAGACGAGGGCTTCCACCAATCGCTGAATTGTACGACTCTGGTAGCAGCAGCCAGGCTGTGGTCGAGAAGGCCAATAGTGGCCTAGGTGAATCTACGAGTTTTACATGCTACGATGTTGATGCTCAGAAACATATACCTTGGCTTGCTCCAGGAGTTCCTGCTGAAGAGTTCACCAGAAGAGACAACAAGGCGTTGGGTCAGTTAGAAAGAAAAGGACTACTCATGCTTAAATCTCTGGGTATCATTGATTTGACAAAGATAAAGCAAGTAACCACTTGTGAGCAACCATTCGAACGTTGCAAGGTAGTGACAGATCATTCGTTTGAGATAATTCTTCACAACAATTCGAGAATCGTGTTACGTTCGTCAAGCGAGAATGTCAGCAAACAATGGATTCACAGGCTCAACGTTTTGTCAAGCTATTGGAAAGCAAGAATTGAACAGGATACTGCCGCAGTGAAATTTGTTCGAGACACCAACGTCTTGGCACTTGACATCGATGACAACTTGGAAACCCAGTTCTCAGAGAAAGCTGCGAAGTGGGAGGTTCAGAACACAATCGCCAGTGCCAATGTGTTTAATTTAAACACTTTGTCTGTGTTGAAACCTCTTATCTATAGTGGGAAATTGTACTGGAAACCCCGTAAACATTCTACTTTTGAGAAGTACTATGTGATCTTATCACCCGGTTACTTGCTGCTTTTCAAGATGTTCAAGCGGTCTCCATTTAATCAATCTGTTACCCATACAGAGTACCAACATTTCTCCAGCATTCCTTTGAATGACTGTTACTTTTACTCTGGCAGACTTACTGAGATGGATCTTTTACAAAGAGACCGGAACTTTGACAGCAGAAACCCTGGTGAACATTCGTTGCCTAAGATTTACTTGGATGGCTGGACTTCTTGTGAAGAAGAGGCTCCTCGATGTTTCACTCTTTGGATCGGCCGTAAACGATTGATCAAAAGTGCTGTGAAAAATTCAGAACTGGCCAACGACCCAACTAATGCATCAACCGTGTTCCGAGCACTTGATCCAAGAACTAGGCAAGAGCAGAAAGGACAAAACAATGTCGTGAAAATGGTGACGCGGCTTGGTATTGAAGGTCGGTCTATGGTGTTTATGGCACGATCACGCCAAGAGAAAGAGCTTTGGGCTGTTAATATTTTGAACGAGATGGGCAGATTCAATGATCTAGTTGCCTCAGAAGAGATCCATATAACTTGATTTACAATCCATATTATGGATTGTTGAGGAGAGATAGAGTTGATTCTTTTTGCTCCTGTTTTTTTGTTTTTTGATTTCTAGAATGGTTTCAGAGTTTTAGAATGTTACCATTGAGCACACAAGACATAGAATGCGCTAGTTACAACGTTGGAGACCTACCATTGGAGAGTATTATGGAAGATGCAACACACAACACGACATACCACAAAACACATACCATACCACAGAGACTACATTGTTCAACACAGAGAACAGACACAGAACAGAGTACATCTTTAAACTCACGACAGAGTACATCAGCACACTACAATAATTTTGTCAACATATCATGTTTATCAACAGACTACAACCACCGACACACACCTACTTCGCATCTATACCATTAAACTCTATTTCATTGATTGTCATCCATATAGCCTTTTAATAATCTAACATAACTAATACATAATTTAATCCATAATAATCTATCCCTCAATTCTATGATTGCTGTCGTTTGTGTGTCTTTGGTCCATTGAGACTAAGTGTTTTCCACTTGGAGAATCTCATGTACCCTTCGTCAACGTCATTCAAGGATTCCCATTCCTTGTCTATACCCTGGAACAACACACTCCAACGAGGTGTAGGCGATTTCGATTCAGAGTACCTTGTCGATTGTCCAGGGGTCGACATCTTAGACTTGCTGTCGTTGTCATCCATCTGAGTATTTTCTGGCAGAGTCAAGTCGTCCTTAGAATTAAGAGCAGACAAAGCTTTCTGACGGTAGAAATTATCAGGCGTCGAATGTTCGTTGGCGATTTCCTCTGGACTGGACATTGGTGCACCCAAACTTTGTGATGGTTCTGAATGTTCAATTGCAAGCCCCATAGAAAGTTCCACAGACCGTTCCGATGATTGACTAGTGGAATCTTCAACTTCTAATTCAAATGCTTGACCAAGAGGAAGAGAAGACTGGTTTTGTGGTTCACGCATCGAATTGTGAATAGAACCCAAACCATCAGAAAACCCCACCCCAAGACCTCGTACCTCTGAATCACGAGCACTTGTAGAGTTGGAACTCATTCCACTGGAGAAATCACCTCCATGTTCCACAGGGTCTTCCAAATCAATCGCCTCCAACAACTGTGGTCCTCTCTTTGATACCTTCTCAGGGATCACGTCAGCGAGATTGGCCCGGATAAGTTGTTCTCTTGTACTGTCGTCGGAATCATAGTCAATATCCAGGTCAGACTCAGACTCTTCTGATTCTTCATATACATCAGAATCGTTCTGTTCAACCTGCTGTTGTTGCACAGGTTCTGACGGAACATTGAATTTCTGAAGCAAAGAGGCATCGTTCAACAACCCTTCTTGTTGGAGTCTCAACAATTGTCCTTGAGTACTATCGTCACTATTGTACAGTTCATCACTATCTTCGCTTTCTTCTTCCTCAACTATCACATCAAATTCTTCTCCCTCCGACTCTTCTTCCAATTCAACTTCCTGCTCAACAACCACCGGCGTGCGCTGCACTGCCATTGGGGTTCGAGCCATCATAGGAGTTCTTGCTGACATTGGAGTTCTTGCCGACTTTGGAGTCCGGGTCATCAACATGTCTCTCTTCTTCAAGGCAAACTCGTCATTGTCCAACTTCGCAGTTTCAAGCTCCAAGTCACTTTCCTCTGAGTCTTCGAAATCTGAATCTTCAAGATCACTGTCGTCGTCATCAGAGAGTTGGTCATTGTCGAATGAAACATGGAGCGACGAGCACAACGCCTCCATCAAGTTGTCCCAGATCGGAACGTTGATCACGTTATTGGGCAAGCTGGTGTTGACAACAATGTTGCTGTTGCGTTTCTGAGACACCACGCCCACTTGGATAGCAACTTTCTGGAGAATGAACCCGATGTTTGGCTGGGCCTTGATTTCGCTTGTAGAAAGCATAAGCACTGCAATTTCCTTACTGATCTCAACGTCATCTCCAAGGTATGTTTTAATGTAGCCGTTGATGTCCATAGCAGTGCCTGAACCAGTTCCCAAGTCCCTGATAGGCAGTTCAAAATCGTCCTGGTGACTAGCACCATGGATTGTTTTGAAGCTGTTGCTGGTGGCAACAATATGGATCTTGGGGATCTTGAACTTCAAGGTCTTGAAGATGTTGACCAACATCAGTTTCTGGCCGCCAGTCAAACTGTGATCGCTGTTCAAGAACACTATCAACAGACCAGGACTGGTGAAAAGGTTGTTTCTCACACTGAATCTGTTCGAGAAGTTCGAGATCGTCAGAGCTCTGCTCTGGAACCGGGAGCTCACGCTGAGCCGTGACTGTCTATTGAAATTCAATGTACTTTGAGATCCAGTGCTGTGCTGGAAGATCGAATGAGTTTCTTCTTCGATAGGAGACTCAGTGTCGTTCAAGTAAGACTGTAAGGTTTCAGTAACAAGCAGCGCAGGGAACTGGCAATCGTAGTCAGAGAATGCAGCGGCCCATTTTTGAATCACATTATTGCGAGAATCTTCTGGGGAGATGTAGATGGAACTGGATGTGAAATCAAGCTTGATGGCCGATGTCGAAGGGATCTCGACCCTTGGGATTTTGTTCTGGACATCAAGTCTCATTCTCACAAACGTTTTATCAATAGGATTGTAGATAAGAAGCATCGACTTGAAAAGATACACGACTCTGCTAGAGAACTCCGACTGTTCCATCGAGCTGAAAGATACTCGGAGCTTATCTACCAACCGCAAGTCTCCATACTGGTTCAACGATCTGTCGTCGAAATCAGGCAGCTTTGATCGCATCACTCCTTTAAGGTGGTCTATGAGTCTATCAGTGATGTCAGAAAGCAAAGGCTCGTCATCATTTTGAGAGTAAGTGTTTGCAGTTGACACCGAAAGAGAAGAGCTCAACGAATTGGATCTAGACACTCCAAAACCATCAGATATAGGCGAAGGAGATCGTGATGCAGACGATACCACCGACGACACTCCTGAGATCGAGGATTTACGAGACCGGGACAGACTGAAGGTGCTGGTCTTGGACGATTTCAGTCTACCAGTGTCGTTGCGCACCAACGGACTGGACATCTTCTTAGTGACACCTGTCCCCTTTGGCTTGTTGAGGGCCTCTGACAGCTGGTTGAGGATATCGTAGGAGAAATCGTGCATGCTTCTCTTTCGCTCGACACTGACGTTGGTGAAGTCTGCCTTCGGAGGAAGCTTCTTCATCTTGGCACTTCCTGGGATGTCGATGAACAAGTTGTTTTTGTTACGGAAAAGCGTGGCGTTGGTCTTAGGCGGCGACATCGACCCGTTTCTCGAGTACGCTTCATACGGCAAGGGTTTCTTGGAAGGAGACAGGTGGACAGGTTTCGTCGGGAGCTTATTCAAGTTTGGCGAGCCATGCTTGCTTCTGCTTTTCGCATCTGCAGGAGGATGTGGAGCCTGCCTCTGGACCTGGAACTGAGGATGCTTGGTCTTGTGCCTGTCAAGATCTAGAGTCGAGGGTTTCTTTTTCTGGAGTGCTGATTGAACAGCGGGCTTGGGTTCTGGAACAGGTTCCTGTTTCTGCTTGTTAATGAGAGGGCTGCCTCCAAGCTTAGCGTTGAGTCGCAGGTTGGAAGCCAGGGAATGCAAGGTGTTCTTAATATAGGGATTGTCGGAGTTGGCAAGATTGGACCCACTGACTCTGCCCAAGTTGTTGTAAGGATTGTATGTGCTGCTGGGGCTGTTGACGTTCTGATAAGGGTTGTGGATCGGACTGGTGAGCTTGTCGGTGTTCAAGTTGAGTTTAAGTTTTTCCGACGGCGAGGTGAGAAGTGCCGGTTTAAGTTCGTATGTCACATATAAAGTAATGAATTCCTCCACAATGTCCTGATTCTTAGGAATGGCTCGCACACCTGCCCCACAGTTGAAACAGATCGGGAACGCTTTCTCAGCAAGAGGTTTCTTGTTGAAGTTCAAGCCTCTGGAGCTTCCGTCAGCAATAGCTTTTTCTTTCTCCAACTCTACACTAGACCGTAAACAGTCTTCATGACAGAAACAGCCACACCGGAGCTCAAGAACCTTCTCCACTTGGGTGGGCGACGTCTGGAGCACCATATCTAGCATCTCATCGCATATAATACAGGTTCTATCCTTCAAATTCTGTTTTGGGATCTCTTCTCTTCGTGGAGGCTTGAGGCTTGGGTACTCGCTAGTGTCCAGAAACTGAGACTCGTAAGGACTGTGGAAGTCAGAAATAGAAGGCTGTGATTTTGGAAGTGGTGGAGGAAGAGAATGCTGAGGAGTAGGGACTCGTTTATATTTGGGTTTGTGGATCTCCAAGTCCGCCAACTTGTCTTTCACTTTACTGTTTCTACCACCATCACTGGTAGTCAGACTGCTTCTGAGCTTCTTTGGAAGTATCGACCCGAAACTCGAAGTGCTGGTCTTGGTGGTGACGTTTGGAGACTTGGCCATCTGTTGCAGAGGAGAATAGTTCGATTCAAACGGCGAGGGTATTGGCTTATAGCCTTTTGGATCATGGCCCGTTATTGTTGAGTATGAAGAAGCACTACTGTGGATATTCTGGCTGTAAGCTACCGATTTTGGAGTGGAAAGTGGAGACGGTAATTTGGAAGCGTTGGCCAGAGACCCAGCAGATAAATTGGAGCCGCTGTTTCGCTGGTTGCCTCGGAAATAGAGTCTGGAAGCCTCATAGTTGCTTATTGGCGAGGCAGCTGCGTTCTTCAGCGAGCCTTGAGACAGAGACGAGATGTTTCGTATTTTTCCACGCAGCTGCAACGGAGACTGGACATTGACTTTAGAGTTTGACGACGACAGAGGAGACGTGAGTAGAGTGGTGGAATTGATGCCACTGGGCACGTTCTCGCCGCTGCTTATACTGGCGGTCTCCATATGAGACGACGACAGTTTCCTCGAGCCGAGTCTCCATTTGAGAGGTGACGATATGCTGGAGGAGGAACTGTGGTTGGTGGTTCCTTCAAACGAGCTGTTGTTCTTAAGTATTTTCACAGACAACGGTGACAGATTGTTGCTGGTCTGTTCGTTTGGGGCTGTGTTGAGCCTTCTCAACAAAGGAGAAGGAAGTGATGACATGGTGGTTGTGTGGTGGTTTAGTAGTCTAAAGTAGAACTTAGTCTGGACTTATTGACAGAACTAAGTTACGTAAACCACAGCACAAACCGTGCAAGCAAGTAAACAGTGGTATGGTTCAAAGGATGACACAATATGGTCCTTTTGGAGTTACTGAGCCAGTGAATGTTCCTGGAGGCCTGGTTGATTATTGACAAAACCACCAGAGTGGTGGACCACAGTCAAAGTAGGCTCGGATAACAGTCGGTGCGTGCAAGTGCTGAGGCAGAAAGCAAGCCAGACAACAGGGAAACGCCAGGAGAAACACAGACACGCGGTACAGGAACCGGCACAGACAGTAGGAAACAAGAGACCCCAGAAAAGTGTGAAGAGTAGCTAGTTGAAGCTGATCGCGTGGATTAAGGACATCTGGTTCTCGGACGGCACTTTGAGCAGCACCTAAGATTGCTTGGGACTGCCGGGGGCTGCAGCTAGAGAGTCTAGTTTGAAAGGCTGCAGACCGGTGAGTGTGGGACTTAGCGAGTGAGGATTATCAGATGGAAGATCCTCTGGTGGCCATATGGGTTATTTTTGGGAGGTGGCAATGGTTGTGGGAGATATCCAGGGGTCGGGTTCGTACGGGGTTTGTTTGGGTGTGGATGTTTCAAGTAAGGTTGTATCTAGGGTTTCATGTTGGATCCAATGTTGAGGTGCAAGACATGCGCTGTTTGTTAGCGAGGAGGGAAACGTGGAACCAAGCAGTGGTATACAGAGAGTTGGAGCAAATAGCAAGACAAACAGAGTAAGTTGATGTGAGGCTGGAAATGTGAGAGGGGATTAGAAATGGGTGTTAGTGGTGGTGGTACTCGAGGTATTTCTCAGCGAGGACATGCAGTCTGAAGAGTTAGAATATGATAACGTTATGTGGGTAGGAAGAGCCTTAAGTAAAGTGTAAAGTGTAGAGAAGAGGAACAGAAAAGGTGTGGTGATAGAGTAGACGAGAACGGACGTAATAGATATATTGATGCAGAAATTGAACGGACGATTGCAGAAGAGATGACTAGTGGAAAGGTACAGTGAATCGAGAAGTATATCGATGGATTGACAGTGGATCAGCAAGACAAGTAGCAACGCAGCCATCGATACAGTCGACGAATTGAGTCGGATGTCAGTAGAATCAAGAAACCGCTGGCTACAGTTTAAGTGTTAGTGTGAGCCGGGTGGGCTCACTTGTTGGTAGTGCCAACCTAGAAATCGGTAGTGCAAACTTTGTTGGCCTCAGTGTGAGTTCAGTTCCAGTGGGCTGCGTCTGTGTGGAGAGATTTAGACAGTAGTGTGTAGTTGGTGCGTGGTTGGTGCGTGGATGGTGCGTGGTTTCAAACTCGCAAGTACCAGGGCGGCGGTACCCAGCAGGTACCAATTTGTTGGAACAGAAACTGTTGGCAGCGGAGAATAATTGAAGCGGAGAGTTATAGTTTGTGTTGTACTGGTTGTTGATAACTAGAATAAATTCATTGGTAACAGCAACTCGTTAATGGACAACAACTTTGAATCGCCATCAATGAAATACGCAAATGATTATTTTTTATGTGAGGAATTTTCAAAGATTTGCGTTAATGTATGACAACAGAAAATAATAGTAACGTAATGATTGCGGATTATTGATAGTATTTTTTCTGCCGGAGTTAGAGTTGGCGATTAAGGGTGAGAGAACTGGCCGATGATCTGGAGGCAGTTTCAAATTTCTAGGCGGGTATAGGGGCCGAGTAAAAAATGGCCAGGCGGGAATTAGAACAAATGCCGCCTAAGGTTGCAAGAGTTCCGTCCTGCCAAGTTGACGGACCGGCCTAAAACTAATTAGATCTAATTAAGAGATTCAGGGCTGAGAAGACTTAAGTACATAAACGGTAAGTTGTGGGTGTTTGGTTACTACATCAATTTACGAAGTAATGAAATTCGCACCAACTGGTGAACGGTTTACGAATATATTTTTAACCTTTGCTGGAAAATAACCAATCACTTGTCAGCTTGCGCATTGAGAAATAATATCTTTGTTGGCTTGTAGAATGTGAAAATCTACAACGTCCGTCGGTGCATCGTAACACGAATTTCATCTTGCAGTGTGTATGCCAAGCCATGCAATCTGCTTCATGAATTCATATGATTGATAGTGCTCTTAGAGTTAGATATATAAATAGGAAGGGCTGGCAGTGGATTATATTGTATGGAATCCCGGGGCTTCGTTCGTTTACAGTGAGCTTATCTGGTGGAGTTGAGTCGACTGTGGAGTTCAGAGTTGCAAGTGATGATTTCCTAATCTTAACCCCACAACATAACACCGGATCTTCTTTCAAGGTGAATTTTTCATCCGACTGTTTATCACTCGTCCTTCTCTTGAATCGTCAACATTCACTTCTTTGCATTCCAAATAGTCCTTTGAATCAATATCAATGCAATTCAGAATTATTCAGTCGCTTCTGTGAAGCCTCACGTTCATTTGATAAAGCCCCCCTACAAATTCAAGTCAAGTGATTAAAGCTATGTACTAGGCTATTTACTCGACTCTGACATCATGCAAGAATCCCTTCTTCTTGAAATCCCAGGTGTCGTCGGAAAGTCTTCCACGCAAGATTGGAATTTCACTACCTGGCACGTAGACGTCCTCGAACAAGATGTCCATCTTAGCCTCTGGAGCTGGCGACTCCTCAGCAGCCTTAACCTGCTCGTCAACGTATTTTCTGGCCTCCTTGTCGTAAGCCTTGATCTCATCCTCGGTGGCAATCTCAAAGTCCAAGAGCTTTTGCTTCAAGCCACTGATAGGATCGTTTCTGGATCTCATGTGTTGGATCTCCTCTCTGGTTCTGTAGGTGGTACCTGGGTCAGACATAGAGTGACCTCCGTATCTGTAGGTCTCGTACTCCATAACCAATGGTCCATTGCCGTCGGCAGCCCAGTCCTTGGCAAATTTGGAGGCTTGGTAACAGGCTAGCACATCCATACCGTTGACCTTCAAACCTGGAATGTATTGACCTCTCTTGTAGTAGTCGGTCAAGGCAGAAGATCTGGCGGCGGCAGTACCCATACCGTACTTGTTGTTCTCACAGGCAAAGATACATGGCAAGTTCCACAACTTGGCCATGTTGAAAGCCTCGAAGGCTTGACCCTGGTTGGCAGCACCGTCACCGTAAAGAGCAAAGGTCACGTTGTTCTCGCCCTTGTACTTGTGGGCAAAGGCCAACCCAGCTCCCAATGGGATTTGGGCTCCGACAATACCGTTTCCTCCGTAGAATCCTGGAACAAACATGTGCATCGAACCTCCCTTACCGTAGGAAACACCACATCTTCTTCCCATAAGCTCTCCCAAAACACCCTTGACCGGAGCACCTCTCAAGTACGTGAACCCGTGACATCTGTAAGAGGTGATCACGGAGTCCTGCTTGGTGATGGCATACTCAATTCCGACAGCAACTGCCTCTTGACCAACACTCAAGTGACAGAACCCTCTGATCTTCTTGGCCTTGTACAAGGCGTCGGCAGCCATCTCCATACGTCTGATGACAATCATGTCCTTGTACATCTTCAACAACGTGCTCTTGTTGGTCTGGAAACTGGTCTCCGGACCCTCAAGATTGTAGGTCTCAAACGAGTTTTCTGGCAACTCAATGGTGATCAAGTCGTCGGCATCGGCAGCACTGGCCAATCCTCTGACTTGAGTCCGGGCCACTCGAGAAGCGGCCAAGGTCTTTGGTGCAAGTGTTCGAAGCATTGAGTATAGTATACAAGACTAGAAAAATTGAAACCGTAGCCTCTAGAAAAAATAGTCCAGCACCAGGCCATCACCAGACCTCACTATCGTCGCCTACACGGCAGATCTGGACCCGATACATTACCCGGAACAGACGCCTGGGGGTGCGGTCAGGATGGGAGCAACCAGTAAAAACCCGAACATACACCCAAACATGCACCCGAACATACACCCTGACACCAGCACATCCTGACCCAAGCCTGTGTCACCCGGAACAATGCTTCAACGCCATGGTTACCCGGGGATCCGCGATAGCTGGCGCGTCATCCTGCGTCTACTGGTGACCGATTAAGGTTTCAATAGGGTCCTCCATCTGTTTTGGTCAGTGGCTAGCAAATTTCATAAAGAAATAAAAGTTGAGATTTTCCTCACCACGTAGTTTTTTCGCCAGCTGTGTTGTTTCCATCCAAGATGAAGCTCAGTGGGATTATCAACCATGACACCTTCAAGTCAAGAAATATGTTCATCAGTGCGAAGCGAACCACTTGGCTCTCCATCAAGTCTTCCCCAGTAAATGTTCTTTTGTTGGTGATACCGTTTGGCTTGGCATCGAAGCACGTTGGATGGCCCTCGTTATCGGTGTTTATTTTGAACTTTGTGGCGATTGTGCCGTTGGCCGCTATTTTGTCTTTTGCTACTGAGGAGTTGGCTGAGCATGTTGGTGAGAATTTGGGAGGGTTGCTCAACGCCAGTTTTGGTAACGCAGTGGAATTGATCATTGCCATTATTGCTCTTAAGCAAAACCAAATCAGAGTGGTGCAGACCTCGATGTTGGGTTCGATTCTCTCGAATTCTTTGTTGGTTTTGGGTTGTTGTTTCATTGCTGGTGGGTACAACAGAGTGACTCAGAGCTTCAACGTCACTGTTGCTCAGACTTTAGGCTCGCTTATGATCTTGTCGTGTTCCTCACTCTTGATCCCTGCTGCATTCCATGCTTCGATTGCTGACAGTCTTTCTGACGATGAGGTCGACACCATCACACCTATCCACCCAGGAAAACGGATCTTGGAATTGTCCAGAGGCACCAGTATTATTTTGTTGTTGATCTACATTTTCTACTTGTTCTTCCAGATGAAGACCCACAAGGCACTTTTCGAGGTTGAGGAGGAGCCTGAAGAGGTCATTGCTAACGATGCTACTATTGAGAACGCTGAGAACAATGAGAGTAGAGCACCTGAATTTTTGGAGCCTCTGATTGACAGAAGTGCCAACAAGACTAGTAGCATTCTTCAATCTGAAAGAACTGCTAATACCAGAGACAGCGACGAGGTTGTTGAGGTGACTCCAGAATTGCCAGATGCCAGCCACGAGTTGAGCAGAGAAGACGACGGTTTGAACGGTGGTAGAAAACTCACCACCAGAAAAACCAAGGGAACTCTTATTTCTGTGGCAGGTAACATTGGTGAGCAGCACTTGTCGTTGATTGGTTCCATGGTTGTTTTGGTGATCTCCACTGTTGTGGTTGCTTTCTGTGCCGACTACATGGTTGACTCCATTGACGACTTGGTGGAGCAATCTGGAATGTCCAAGACTTTTGTTGGTTTGGTGTTGATTCCTATTGTTGGAAATGCTGCCGAGCACGTTACTTCTGTGGTTGTTGCCATAAAAGACAAGATGGATCTTGCTATCGGTGTTGCTGTGGGCAGTGCTACCCAGAACGCATTGTTTGTCACTCCTCTTATGGTGCTTATTGGATGGTGGATCGACAGAGAAATGTCGCTTTTGTTCACCACCTTTGAGACCTGCGTGTTATTCATCAGTGTGTTTATTTGTAACTCGTTGATTGTTGACGGACAGTCCACTTATTTGGAAGGTATCATGTTGATTGGTACGTATGTGATCATTGCGGTTGCTTTCTTCTTCTTCCCAGACTCTGCATCTGCATTAGACTGAGCAACATAGCAATGAAGACATTGCCAATGTTCAATATGGTTTCCTAATGACTGGGAGAGTTTTTTGAATTGTATCAATACTTGCCATTTTCTTATGAGACTCGATATCGTTTACTACTTGCTTCAAGAATTTAATTAGTATCTTGATGTCGTGACACTCATTGACCTCATTGACACTCCTACAGTTATGGATCATTTGACTCTACAAATACCCATAAACTTCTAAACACTAATTGCCTTCAGTTTAATTTATTTCACTTTGCTCTAATCGTTGTAAGCTACGACTTCTCTCTAAGCCATGTCTCTAAACCATGTCTCTCTGTAACCACACAAACACTAAGTCTCAGTCTAATCAGCAGGTCTAAGCACGTTTGATCCTTAATCACTCCACTCTTCAGGTTGCGCACAACCAAAAAAAGCTCCCTCCGGCACGTGACTGCAGGCAGCACTGGCTGTTTTTCACTCTGGCTAACATTAAATTGTGTCACCAGTCCTCCGACAAAGCAACAAGAGGATTTCAATTCCAGGTCATTTTTGGGTTTTGTGGATACATGGCGAGACCTGCAACACACCCTGCTGCTTTTGGTTTGACGGAATTAGACGATGAGCCGTTTTGGTTAATGAACAATTGAATGATCTACAATGGCCAATGACACATCCAGAGAGTCCAACGACTCTGGAGAAAAAGAGTCTCCTAGGAGAGTGCAAAACACCATAAGACACAAAGATTCACAGAAAAAATCAACCACCCGCACAAAAGACAGAAAGCCGTCTGGAAACAGAAGAAGCCCTGGACCTAAACCTGGTCCACTGCATCCAGTAAACCCTGAGTTCCGTTCAGGCAACGAGCATTCTGTCACACACACTTCAAATGACTCAGACGATTCTGAAAAGAATCCTAGAATCAAACTGGAAATACCTACACAAGCGTCGATTGACGCACGGTTACGACAATTGCTTGCTGATCGCCATATCGATCTGTCAGCTTTCATTGGGTTCTTGAACTTTGTCCACGCAAGATACGGCGAATGGATCAACAGAAGATTGCAAGAGTTGGACCATTCAAGTCCAGTGGATTTGATTGAACAGGTATGGAACGTGGTCCATGGACGGATCATGGCGTATTTTTCAATCCATTTCAGAAAAATCAAAGCAGATCAATTAGCCACATGGACTCCAACTCAGAAAGGCAACAAGAGTTACTTTGGATTCAAGAAGGTCTATGAGATATACCTCAGTCTTGTGAAACTCATCCAAAAATTCTATTTACAATGTGCACGTAATATCTTGGAGTCTTTCAACTTGACAGATTCTCTATGGCCTCAAGTGTATGAGACTTTTGGATTGGAATACTCGATTGACCAACAGTCGCCTCGACTCACCTCGCTTGACACGATCTCTAAACTTGTCCATTCTTTGCATGTCATTGCATACCATCAAGGTGAACTCTCTCGTCTTCGTACATATAATAATCTTGCACTTGTGTCGTCGACAACTGCAGCATTGAGAGATCAGCCTGTGCTGTATAGATACGAGACATTTGTTCCTGCACTCGACTTCTTTGCTATGGCTAACGATTTGTTACCAGCACTTTCTGAACCGTTTAACAGTGTCGGTCAGATCTTGGATTTATTAGGAGACCTCAACTACACTACCATCAGAGCGGTACTCAAGAGTTTCAATTCTCCTAACACCTCACCGTATCCCGGTGACAAGTTTGGGGCTCTTGTTTTCTTTGTAAGAAGTGCTACTCAGCGATTGAGTGGCTCCAACGATTATTCTCGCATTGAGAACATATTGCTTGGTAAAGCAAAAAATGCCCAGAGTTACGTCGAGCATTTCCTTGAAGAGCTTCATTTTTGCTTGGAGTTGGAATCAGTCGAGCGGAAGGGATATCGAGATTGTGAGGTGAGCGACCCAGACCGAAACCGAGCACTCCGAACATATTTCATTTTACTTATGGGCTCGTATTACAACCAACAAGAGGCATTGGTTAACAAATTGGTTGAAAACACCGACTCGCAGGTAATCAAGAACGAACTAGTTCGGAGTATCGAGTCCAAGTTTCATCTTTTGGTCCATTCCTGTTTCTTTACTCCAGGGTTTGCTCATGCCCTCGAGAAGATGATCGTCATAATGCTTGGTGTATACCAGATTATGTTGGATCAAGCTAATGCCAACCAAATTGAAACTTTTAACGACCTTCCAGATAACATCAAACGATTTCTCGAGAGGTCTATGAAATTTCTCATCACAATCCTAACTTTGTCCATACGTACTATTGGCGCAAAAGATCTTTCAGGACCTTCTAAACATTACGAAGGAGTGTCCTTTTTCTTTGCACATTTGTTACCGTGCTTGCGTATAATTTTGGCCTGGGTCAAGCATTCAAAAGTTGTTCTATCATATGCCCGTCAGCAACTCCCTTTCGTTTCCAAGTTGGCGTTCCTCACTACCTGCATGCTAAAGAAATATCCTACAGATGACGGGTACTCGCACAGACTCTCCAGACTTCGCTATTTCGAGGAGGATATCAGGTTGAAAGAGTTCAAACCTATAGACTTCTTTTTCAAGGATTTCAAGGATAGTTTCATCAACAAGTCCCGGTACAGAAGTCTCAGATTAGCAGGGGTGTTTCCTGCTGAACAGTTCGATCTTGAGGAGGACCCAGAGAGCGACGATGAAATTATTGAAGACGAAACTATTTTACGGTGCTGTGCTGTTGGCTGGACAGCAAGAAAAATTGTTGCTGGAAACCCTTTCAATATCGAGTTTGATTCGGAGACACAGGAGTACAATCTCAAAATGTACGTTGATGAGATCTTTGAACCAGACACGAATTATGATGATTGGGTTGATCCGAAACGCAGTCCTCCAGCTACTACCGATGCTAGTAGTAATGTCAATCACAAGAAAAAGAAGGTTGACATCAACGATCTTGACACGGATTTCGGTGATGAGAAAGTCAACAAGAATGAAAGAGCGACCAAAAAACGGACTGAAAAGAAGCCTTCTCGTCCAAGCTCGAAGTCTCAAAATCTGTCGAAAGAAAAACTTGTGGAATCGTCTGCACCATCACAGTTTGCCGATTTTGAAGATTTCTCTTCGGCGGTGATGAGTTCTAGTAAAGCGGCAACTAATACTAAGGCGGTGACTAATACTAAAACGACAACAAGTAAAGTCCTGAACGTTGATCAACGATTGGCAACCGACCTTGAAAAAGAACTTATTCTTAATGCTAAGAAGGGTGCCGGGAAGAAGGTTGCAGTGCCTAGCACCACTAAAGAAAGTATACCAACCCCAGGACTTATTGATGATCCTGCTATACTTTCTGCTTCTAAGAAGCTGAACACTCTGCCGGCTGGCGCTAACAAGGCTGATAGTTTGAATGGAAAAGGAGCTTCCAGTAACAAGCAGCCAGTTAAGGATATTAGTACTGTGGATGATGCTATTTTGATTACAGTCAAGAAAGAAGACACTGATGAAGTGCCATTGGCTATGGACAAGATTGTTCCTTCCTCCAGAGATGGTAATATTTCTGATGAGGTTATTGATATCGAGGTAGTGGATCTCATTGATTCAGAAACAGAGGATGAGGATGAGCGTCAGGAAGCTGCTGTTACTAGGCAAGGAGACAACGAACCTAAAGTTCAAGGTTCTCATGTGCCAATTAGCGAGGATAGATCTGAAGGAAACGCAGTGATTGATGTTCCTGCTACTGATACAGAGAAACCATTAGAAGAAACAGACATTGAATCAGAAGCCAGTGAAATGGAGGTTGAAGAGAAGGAGAAGTCCGGGAATTCCAACGAACCTGTCAAGCAAGTACCTGCTTCTACTGAGATGTCTGATTCTCAAAACAAAAACTCACAAGAGATTAGTACTCCGGTTGATCGCCCAATACTTGAAAAAGATTCAAGTGACCACAAGGATGACAATGTCCATGCAAATGTTGAAGACTCATCAGCTACCGATTTCGATATGGAGGATTCTGGAATCTTGAGCGGCGACCAAGAGGAAGAAGAAGAAGAAGAAGAAGGTGAGAACAAGGACGAGATATTCAGTAAGATGGTCAGTACGTTGCTTGATGAAGACTCTTTGACATTCTCACCGATGGAGTTTGCACCACCGTCTGCACCTTCTGTTAGAAAGAGTCTGTTGGTTGTCAATGTGGGTGTGCCGTTGATAAGTTCCAACAATATCTGGTCTCCTAATGGTACTAATGGTAGTAAAGAGTCTATGAACAGACAGACTGCTAGTGATTCTGATAATTCCAGTCCTAAAGTCAGAAGAACATTAATGGTGAGTGATCTTGAAAACAATTTGATATCTAAGTCTGTCGAGACTAGTAAACCACCGCAGTTTACAGGGTTCGGATCGAGCACGAATTTAAACCTGCCTACGAATTTCGGAGGAGTGTCGTATGCAGGGTTTGGAGGAAGTGGATCTCCAGGGTTTGGAGGATCAGGTTCTTCTGGTGCCACATTCAGTGGTCCGAACACCAGCTTTGAACAATCGACGAGTTTAGGTGGGCAATCAGTTCCGCTGTCGTTAAGCGGACAATCAGTTCCACAGTCGACAAGTTTAACTGGACAATCAGTTCCTCAATTGACAAGTTTCAACGGGTTGTCGGGTGGTTCTGGCAACTTCCAAGGGACAAGTAATGGACCATCTACTTTCAATGGACAGCCTGTGTCTTTCAGCGGGTCATCGAGTGGGCCACCCAGAGGTTTCAGTGGATCATCAGATGGACCTACAAATTTCAATGGTATTTCGAATATACCTGGTGCAAGCTTCACTGGATCTACGAATGGACCACCCGGTAATGGCCCACCCACCAACTTCAATACACCTCCAAACTTACCTACACAACCTGGTTTCTTCAACATGTCATTCTCTTCCAATGTTCAACCCTTCCAATCACAAGACCATTTCTTTACAGCAAATCAAGGATTCACTCCGTTTGGACCACAGTCCCAAATATCACTAGGAACACAGGGACAAGCTACTGGACAAGCCGTGGGACATACCACAGGACAAAATACAAACTTACAGAACCAGTACTCTTGAGCTGACTCTTAGACAGCTGTTGAGCCGACTCTTAAACTGAGTCCATCATGTTCGCAGTACATTCATTTGAGGACTGCGCGCACCCCTCGCCTTCCCAATCGTACACGGGGTCTCGGGAAGGGGGGTGCGCGTAATCACCGAAGTGACACCTGTTGCACCGGAGTGTGATCTCCAGCACCACCACATTTTTTCCACAGAACCGACGATTTTTGATCTCACTGCCTGTAGCACTTGACTCCCGGGAGTTTATTCCATTTATCTCCGACACCGCTTTAGTGCCACCAGCATAATATATCGCGGAATCCGTGCTCATTCGTCCGGGGCGGCGCCACGTGCTGCACTATCGGAGCGTTACCCGGTTGTCTCGCTGGCCAATCGCGTGCTGGGTAAGTTCACGCCCGAGGTCATGTGAGTGAAATTTTTTGGGATCGGGCCAAGTCCAAAATCGCAGCTGGGTTTACTATCTTTTTATCTTTATCTACTGTAGCCCAGTTTCTACTATCCAGATACTATGTCCCAAGTTCCTAACTTCACTGTCAGCGACTACGCCAAGTTTGCTTTGGCCGGAGCCATCGGTTGCGGTACCACCCACGGTGCCATGACCCCGATCGATGTCATCAAGACCAGAATCCAGTTGGAGCCTACACTCTACAAGTCGATGGGTCAGTCTGCTAAGAAGATCATTGGCGAGGAGGGTGCCGGTGCCTTGTTGACTGGGTTGGGTCCTACCGTGTTGGGTTACTCCATGCAGGGTGCCTTCAAGTTCGGGGGTTACGAGTTGTTCAAGAAGACCTTCATCGACTTGTTGGGCTACGACACTGCTGCCAAGTACAAGAACTCGGTGTACATCGGTTCTTCTGCTATTGCCGAGTTCTTCGCTGATATCGCTTTGTGTCCATTAGAGGCCACCAGAATCAGATTGGTGTCCCAGCCAAACTTTGCCAACGGTTTGATTGGTGGTTTTGCCAGAATCATGAGAGAGGAGGGTGTTGGATCTTTCTACAACGGGTTCACTCCAATCTTGTTCAAGCAAATCCCATACAACATTGCCAAGTTCTTGACCTTCGAGAGAGCCTCCGAGGCCATCTACGCTGTTTCTCCTCCAAAGGACCAGTTGTCCAGTGCCACTCTCACCGGTATCAACTTGCTCTCTGGTGTCATTGCCGGATGTACTGCTGCCATCGTGTCTCAACCAGCCGACACCTTGTTGTCCAAGGTCAACAAGACCAAGAAGGCTCCAGGCCAGTCCACCGTTGGATTGTTGGCCCAGTTGGCCAAGGAGTTGGGTGTCAGAGGTTCGTTCGCTGGTTTGCCAACCCGTTTGGTCATGGTCGGTACCTTGACCTCGTTGCAATTCACCATCTACGGACAATTGAAGACCGCCTTGAAGACCCCACCGGCCGTCGACTTGGGTGGAGCCAAGCACTAAGCGGGTCTGCACTCATGCCGATATTCCTGTTTATAGATGTTCAATGCATTTATGGTAATGTTAATATTCTTTGGTGTAGGGAGGTGAGGGTGGTGTAGGGGAGAAGAAGGGTGGCAAGGGGAGAAGAAGGGTGGCAAGGGGAGGCCAAGGGGAGTAGAAGGGTGATTAGAGGGAGAGCCACAGGTGGATTCTGAGTGTTACCTGATGTTGGGAATGATCTGTGCTTGAGATGCCTATGACTGGGTGTGTCTTAGAGTTGACCAGGAGACGTGTTAGTGAGAAGTGTCTGTGAGAAATGTTAATGAGACTTATCTAAGTCAAATGTCTGTGAGATATCTGTTAGAAATATCAACGAGAAGTGTGCGAAAGAATTATGTCTATGAGATCTGTGAGAGACCTCTAGAGAACTGAGTGAGTGCAGATCTCTAACAGAACCATGTCGAGGAATCATGATCAGTAAAACACCCCCGTCACCTCTAGTAAATAGTCTACCTCCTACAATAAATGAAATATATACATGCCATTCGTATTAGCGTCGTTATTCTGATATGCTTGAAATAAGTACCAGTAAGCTCAATATTTGGAGGGTTCAACAACCTGCCTCTATCCATTTCCAACTCCCAAGAAATCTTCTCCTTCACAACTCCAAGAACCCTCTCCCTTGCAACTCCGACAATCCTCCTCACCTGCTGACCCTCCCATCCTCAGCTAGTCCCACCGCTCTCCGTTTACGAAGCTTAGCCAATCGTCTTAGCTCTCTCAAATCTGGAGGTGGACTCTCAAGCCCCAACTCAGCTCTAAGCTCATCAATATCGGTTTCCAACTGGTTCTCCCAATAGACATTGATAAGAGGTTTACAGTTAAGTCCGTTGGAAAAACACCACGGATAATAAACTCCAAGGAGCCGTCTGCGTTGCTTTGCACTCAACTTCCAAGGCGACAACGCTGCTCCAATACCAGCAAACGGTAATCCAAAGTTGGCAAACTCAAACGCTTTAATAGCAATCTCCCCCTCAAGCACAATTGGTAACCCTGCAATGGCATGATGGAAATCGTGACACTCTCTGTATCTCTGGAAGATGTATGCTAGTTCTTCATCGTCTATATAGTGCACTGGTTCTCTAGTATCAGGACTCACACCTTCTTTCTCCAACCATTTGTAGTAAGTGTTACCAACCGTGTTACTAGGCAACGCCTTCAAATAGTCTAAATTAAGACTCGAGGACGTGATCCGAGGTCGTTCGCGTAAGATCTTACGACCAGTAGCATCACTGAGCATTTGGTCCCGGACTCTATTAAGAATCGGAGTGTACGCTGTGATTTCTCCGATTCCTGTAATATAATTGTTGTTTTCAGGATGGAACGTGGCTCCCCAGCCACAGGCCACCGTCATCAACACTCGGTCAATTGCTCGTAGTGGGATATGTGTGGGATAAAGCTTGACACTCATTGGAGACCTGGTAAAGTACTGGACTGAAAGTTGCTGCACGGTAGTTTTTGTTGCATGGTTTGGAGTGCATAACAAATGTATGGATGGATAATCGGTATAGATAACTGGAGATCGGCCTCGGTCTTGTTTTTCTTTCTTTCCTTTTACCATGGTGCTTTTGCCAGTAGACAACTCCACCATCCATAATGACCATTCGGAATTGAACGATGAAGAGTTTGAGACATTGAAAGAGAAAACTATAGGAGGTGAGTAGATGGATATTGACTGTTGTATTGAGTATCCGATTACACAAGTGCTCGACTGACTTGGAAGCAAGCACAGCTATTAGATATCAATTCTCATTGGTTAAAATTGTCCTTAAATCAAATTGCAAACCCCAGACCAAACTAACATCCAGCAAAAGATAAAGCGTATGCTCCTTACTCCAACTTCAGAGTCGGCTGTGCCTTAGTTACTACCACTGGCGAGTTCTTCACTGGTTGTAATGTGGAGAACGCCAGTTACGGAGCATGTATTTGTGCCGAGCGAACTGCTCTTGTGAAAGCAGTCTCTGAAGGTTACAAGAAATTCAAAGCCATTGCAGTGTCGACTGATTTGAAAGACAAGTTTGGTAGTCCTTGTGGGATCTGCCGGCAGTTCATCCGGGAGTTTGGAATCAATCTTCCATTGTTCTTCTTCAACCACGACGGTTCTAAATATATTAAGGTGTACTTGAAAGATATACTTCCTCTCAGTTTTGGACCAAGTGATCTTGGGAAGCCGGAGCATACCTGATGATCTTTCTTGGTTGGATGCGGTTGTTGAAATTAACGTATACTGCGTTCTGCTACCTTCTGATTTCTGGCTACGTCTTCAAATTACTTCCGAAAGGTTGAAAATCTATCTATATTGATTGTAATATAAGAATTATTCTATTGTATTTACATTGTATCTTTGTATGTTGTCTGGAATCCAAGGTCTATCATGGTCAGTGCGGTTTGAATTATCTTTGTCAGAGATACCCAGTAATATTTCTGATGTTTTCAAATTGCCTGCGATATTTCTAACACGCCTTTCATTCTCATACAGTCCCCACCCTATAACAACTCAACAATACCATTCTTATACACATTGCCTAGTTGCTGCTGCTCCTGGCCTTGCTCCACTCCTTCTCCCAGATCGATTCTAAGAAATTCTGCCAGATCAATGTCATAATGCTCGACTCTCTCAAACCCAAACAATTTCCCAAACTGTCTTGCAAAAGCATACCCCACATCTTTAACAGTAGTAGTGACACTCTGCTCTTTCATGCTAGTAGTTCTAGCCTCGTCTAATCCACACATCACAAACTTGTTAGGATACCCTAAATCGGTATTGACATTGACAGCCACTCCATGGGACGTGATTCCTCTTCTTACATGGACACCAATACTGGCTATCTTGTTGGTCTCATCAATCCATACTCCAGTATTATCAGTTCTTATAGCTTCAATACCATACTCTGTCTTATCACCTCTGAAGTTCTTGCCACTACTAAGTGTGTCTATCACTGTCTGCTCCAACCCATCAACATAACATTTGGCAGTAAGCTTGCGGTTGTTCTTAGTAAAGTTGGTCAAATCAATAATAGGATAATTCACCAACTGACCTGGTCCATGATACGTCACTTGTCCCCCTCTAGAACTCTGATAAAAATATGCTCCGTTGTAACTGTACTTCTCGATCATATCTTTTATTGGCTGAAGCTTCTCCCGTTTTCCTCCAGTGAAAACCGGTGCAAACTCAAACGTTAGTAAGATCGAAGTAGGACGCATGTCAGTAAGTAATTTGTCAAGAAACTGACGTTCATAGTCTGACAACGTTGCCTGTCCTTCTGGATCTCCTGTTAAAGAATTATATTCACCGCTCTCAACTTTCTGTAACTGTCGTTGTGTTTTGGACTCGATTTGTTTGTAGTCCAAATTGGCTCGTACAAACTTCTCTTGGATCACAAGTCCAGTCTCATATGGAATCACTGATTTGAAATGAAGGTGACGAAGAACCTTGGAGATTCCAGGTTTTATTGATATCGCAGTGCCACTAGGACATGTGGTTGTTGATTGGAACCGTCTAGCAACTGTCTGCAACACTAGTCTTTGTCTCATCATGGTTCTTGGTGTTGGGATGGCCATGGTATTATTGAGTAAACTGCATTGACTGTAATTTTTACTGTTGTAGTTTTTCAGCCAAGCACTGTGCATATCTGCCAGAAGAAGCAAGGGATTTGAACATGAGTGTTCGATTGGAGTCAAGTAATGGAGAGTGGTAGAGGATGATTAATTAAGCAATTTGTGATTTTATTGTTTGACGAAAATAGGATTTGTGTAAGACCAGTTTCTGTGTGTTATTCATTCGATCGTCTCTCATTAGTGCTTCTCACTGTTCACTAACAACTTGATTATTTGCTTCTCTCGAACTACTGATCAATTAACTTTCAGAATATTCTTAGATGTGTTCTATAAACTTTAATAATGGTTATAAGATCTCAATGATGGTTTTCCCACTAGTGAATCTCTGAATGATATCTTCTACTCAGTGTAGATCTCCTCATGTATAATCTCCCACTCTTCTCTTTTAAACTACACCAACATCCATCAACCCAAATCTAATTACTCTCCAGACACCCCTCCACCCTACAACACCCCATTATAATCCAATATATTAGCAATCTATGCTATAGTACAATAAGCTATCATTAAATGCTAACCACACATGCCATCAATGCCATCATTTATGCCACTCTCATCTAACTCCATGCCACCACCTACCAAAACAACCACTCCGGTTTATGCATCCCCACCGCCTTCTCGATCTCGTCTCTTGTACTAAGACCAATCAAGTTCTCGGCAGTGTACTCTGGACTCGACTCCTCTGGGACATACAACCCCACGCCCTTACCACCAAGCGTGGTCTCAAACGGCTCGAATCCCTCCTCCAGGAACTTTGCTTTCAACTCTGCAATCTTCTCAGCAGACACGTCGTCCTTCAAAAGCGTGATGGCGCACCCTCCTCCACCAGCACCAGTCAACTTGGTGTCACCCACCTCCATCTCGTCACAGTACAACTTGACTCTTTCCAAGGTCGGATGCGACACCCCCAAGGCCACCAACAACCCGTGGTTGATCCGTATTATCTCACGGAACCGTTGTTTAGCCACCTCGTCAAAAAACGGACGCACCATCAACTTGTACCCCTCACGAGTCAAGTTCTCGATTGCGTCCAACATTGCACCGGAAGTCTTTGGGAAATCGGTGCAGAGAGTCGAGACTTTGCCGACCAAATGAGCAGTGCGTCGAGACTGACGGGTGTTGGTAAGCAAGAGTCGGAACGACGGGAAGTTGCGCATGGCAGTGCGCACACTTGGAATCGAGCTTTTCATGCGTTGGAACATCACGGCTCCTCCATGACACGCAACAGCATTATCGATTCCTGAAGGGTTACCGTGAATACATTTCTCGGCCATGAACGCCCACTCGTCAATGAAATTCGACTCGTCGGAGTCGGTGGTGCTGAGGTCGGTGGACAAGAGCAGGGCTTTCTTGATATGTCCGCCAAGCAACAACAATGCAGCCGAAAGACACACCCCAATGGATGCAGACGACCCAAGCCCTGCGCCAATAGGTAGCGTCGACCGGACCGTGAACGTGTGTCCTGGCAACTCCTGGGAGCACAAGTTCACGTACAAGTAGAGAAACGCATAGGCAGCACTGTGATGGAACGGGTTCTGGATAGACAAGAGCATCGAGCCAAGGGCACTCACAAGTTCGGGCACCAATTCCTCCGTGGATTTGTTGGAGGCAGCATCCTGGGCCTTGTCGTGGTACTTCTTGACAGCTTCCCAGGGGAAGTCAGAGATGTTCCATTGGTGGCTGAACCCTATGTCAGGGAAATTGAGAGTCACTTGACCCTTGTCCAGATTGTCACTTACTAATAAGTAAGTTCTAAGAGAAAGAGCGGCGGCAATCGCAGGCTGAACGTTAGTATATTAGCAGAAACAATATTCTGGAGACTGGTACTTACCTTGCCATACACGGCAGCGTGTTCTCCAAACAAAATCACTTTGCCTGGCGCAGACACCATGAACGGTGTGGAGATAGGCTTCTCTTCTGAGACAGTCATGTTGAAATTAGAGGCGAATAGAAATCAAGAAAAAACAGAGGCCAGGGTCAGACGACAGCAGCCCAGAGGAAACAAGGACACGGGAAACGCAGGGAAAACCAAGGGTAGAGGTGAACGATTGGAAGCAACACGCCTTGAGAGCAATATTGCAAAAAAATCGGATTGCGATATTTTAGGCAGTCGATCGTATAACACTGGATTTTTTCGTTTAGCGAGACAAAAAACATTCACGGGATCCGCAGGCCGACGTTAAACTCCGTGCTGACCAGGAGGGGTCAGTGGGAACGGGGGTGAGGTGCCATGTGGGTGGGTCGTTCACCGTTGCACAGCGGTGGATATTTCAATGAGTTTTTACTTGTAGAGGTTGATTTTTGGATGGTGGTTTCATTGAATAATTCTCTATCAAATGATATAAAAATATTATAGGACAAGGTCAAATTGTTGCAGGGGAGAATCCCCTGAGGTAACCGTTTCCGGGTAACGTTTGCGCGGTTTAGGGGGTGCGAGGGAGTGGCGGCTGGGGAATCGGCTGAAGAGCCGCCTAAGTTCCGTTGGGTTTTGGGCTCAGGTTGGAGGGGTCATTGGTGGGCTGTAGTTTGAGATTTGAGGGTATACCAGTGGGGTGGGTTTGAGTGTGGAAGAGTCGGGTGGTATTAATGGTGGGCAGTGAGAATGGAGAATTGAGGGGGTAGACAGTTTTGTCTGAGTTGTTTTCAATGGGATGGTTTTTAATGAATGAGTTTCTGAGTGTACAAGTCTTTGAGTTTACAAGTCTTTGAGTTTACAAGTCTGTATTGACATTGAGTGTTAGGTGAGCCGCCTAGAGAGCCACCCAGAGCCACCCAGGGAGCCGCCCGGAGTGTTAAGCCAAGACCTACCAAACCCAACCCCGACCCGCCCAAGTTAAAATTACCAGACCACCCAGCATTCGGTCGAACGCAGGTGCAGAAGAATCTGGGATCTGTATACCACAGGCATGGGACCGCATGTACCCATAAGTTAGCCACACATTATCTCCACACTGGCAAGTCTGGAATCAGTAAAAATTGGCCAGCGGACTAAACTCTCTGTTCCCTATCAAACAAACACATTTAGCCAACAGATAATGGGGAAATGTCGCAGGGGAAAACGAGGTCCCCTAAGCGTTTCCGGGTAATCGCGCACTCCAAACTAGGGGTGTTCAGGGGGTGGGCGAAGGGGCGAGGAGAAATTGGGTTAGATTGGCAATGATTAAGAGATCAGGAGGAGCAAGTGATGGGTTGGGCTATGGATAGAGTGTTTGGCAATGGGATACTCAATGATTATTATTAATTAGCAGCAAAAGATTTCTTTACAAAATAATGTAAGGATATTCTTGACTCCATACGGTTAAGAGAAGCTGGAGTATGAGTAGAGATCAGAATGTATGGGCATTTGTGCAAGCATTTTGCTGGTGCACCACGGAAGCGGACATCTAGCCACGGCAATACAAAGTAAGTGACAGAGCATAAGCATGAGCGAGGTTGGAGTGGATAAAATAAAAAAGAGTAAAAAAAAATATTAATAAACAAATGAATAAATAGAATAAATAAAATATAATAGTAATCAGCAAACCCGTAACAACTCCCATTGGTTCTTCCACTCAATTTGCAAGCCACGCGTGAGCCGGTGCGTAAGCAGGCAGCAGGCAGCTAGCGTAATGTGAAAAATAGCTTATGGGTTCACGGAAGTGGGTTGACCAGGAAAAAGAAAAAAAACCAGTTGGGCAAAAAAAACCACCGTGTCTGGCCTGGGGGTACGTTGCTACAAATGAGCACCGGGAAAATGACACACATCGACGACCAAGCCAGTTACAGCGTCGGCGGGGCGAACCCCGAGTTGGAGGTGTTGTTGGCCAACGACAAGTTGTTGCACAAAGAGCTTTTGAAGACCAACGTCGAGCAGCACCGGGCCGAGAAGCAGGTGGCGCTCGCCCAGTTGCAGGCCCGGTTGGCCAACGTCGCCTACATGGACATGCTCTCGATCAGGGCCTCCAACGTCAATATAATGGAGCACGAGAAGGCCCACAACTACCAGCGATTGGCCTCGGAGTTTGACAGGGTCCGGCCCCTTATCAAGCACCAGACGATGTCGCAGCTTGATGGGCGTGACAGTATCATCACTGTGGTGCCCGAGGAAGGAGCCAAGAAGACTGCCAAGGGCAAGAAAGACGACGGTGATGTGTCACCAGCTAAGAAACTGCGTCGTCGTAAGACGGATGGGGTCGACGACACCAACGGCGACGGGGTCAATGGGGTTGCCGAGGGCGATGTTCCTGAGAAGAAACGCAAGAAACGTAGTGCTGGGCAAGTGAAAGGCGAGGACGAGAAGAAAGTGCGCAAGATTTCACTCAAGCCTGGTACTGAGGCCGACGGCCATGATGAAGACCATGATGGAAAGTCTGAGGATGAGGACAAGCCGAAACGCAAACGGGCAAAGCGAAAGACCAGCATGAAGTCGGAGGAGGGCAAGGAGTCGTTGCCGAAACTCAAGCTCAAGGCTCCTAAGCTCTCGCCAAAGGAGATGCGTGCGATCAAGAGACAGTACGACAACGTGTACTTGAACGTCTGGAAAGACATGGCCAGAAAAGACGGGCCTCGGATCCACCGGTTGGTGATGCAGTCCCAGCAAGCCAAGCTCATCAATTTGAGAAAGACCGCGATGCTTGCGGCCAGAGAGTCGTCCAAGTGGAACGTCCGGACCAACAAGAACTTGAAAGATTTGCAGACCAAGGCCCGGCGGTCGATGCGCGAGATGTTCAATTTCTGGAAGAAGAACGAGCGTGAGGAGCGTGATCTCCGGAAGAAGGCTGAGAGAGAAGCCATTGACAACGCCAAGAAACAGGAAGAAGAGAGAGAGGCCCAGCGACAATCGCGGAAGTTGAACTTCTTGCTTACCCAGACCGAGTTGTACTCGCATTTCATTGGCAAGAAAATTAAGACCGACGAGATCGAGGGTGCTGACAAGGACGCCAACTTGGAAGCGCATTTGGCCAATGGCAACGGGTCTGCTCACCATCAAGTTGAAGCACCGATCAATGCCCAGAAAACAGAGATTGAAAACATCGATTTCGACAACGAAGACGACGAGGCCTTGAAACAGAAAGCTGCAGAAAACGCACAGAGTGCAGTGATGGCTGCTAAGGCTCGTGCTGATGGGTTCAACAACCAAGACGACGAAGAAGAAATGAATTTCCAGAACCCTACTTCGCTCGGCGACATCCAGATCGACCAGCCTAAGATGTTGACCTGTACCTTGAAAGAGTACCAAGTCAAGGGTTTGAACTGGCTTGCTAACTTGTACGATAAAGGTATCAATGGGATCTTGGCCGACGAAATGGGTTTGGGTAAAACAGTGCAGAGTATTTCTACGCTTGCTTATTTGGCAGAGACCCACAACATCTGGGGTCCGTTCTTGGTGGTTACTCCTGCTTCTACTTTACATAACTGGCAGCAGGAGTTGACCAAGTTTGTTCCTGACATCAAGGTGTTGCCTTACTGGGGTAATGCCAAAGACAGAAAGATCCTTAGAAAGTTCTGGGACAGAAAGAGCGTGGTCTACAACAAGGACTCGCCGTTCCATGTGTTGGTCACTTCGTATCAATTGATTGTTGCTGATGCTCAGTATTTCCAGAAGATCAAGTGGCAGTATATGATTCTTGACGAGGCCCAGGCCATCAAGTCGTCGCAATCTTCTAGATGGAAGATTTTGCTTGGATTGCAGTGCAGAAACAGATTGCTTTTGACAGGTACTCCGATCCAGAACTCGATGCAGGAGTTGTGGGCTCTTCTTCATTTCATCATGCCTTCTCTTTTCGACAGTCATGACGAGTTCAGTGAATGGTTTTCCAAGGATATTGAGAATCATGCTACCAACAACTCCAAGCTTAACGAGGCACAACTTCGTCGTTTGCATATGATCTTGAAACCGTTCATGTTGAGACGGATCAAGAAGAATGTCCAGAAAGAGTTGGGTGACAAGAAGGAGATCGATATCTTCTGTGACTTGACCAGTCGTCAAAAACGGTTGTACCAGATCTTGAAATCGCAGATCTCGTTGATCGATATTCTTGAAAGCGCCAAGAAAGGAGGTGCTGACGACAGCAACTTGATGAACTTGGTGATGCAGTTCAGAAAAGTGTGCAACCATCCAGACTTGTTTGAGCGTGCCGACACCCGGTCGAGTTTCAATTTTGGAGAGTTTGCCGAGACCGTGTCGTTCTTGAAAGAGAACAACGACAGTGTTTTGGACGTTGTGTGCTCGAATCAGAGTGAGATCAAGTACCAGTTGCCTCGGCTTGTTCTTGACGAATTGATTAAACCAAACGAGAACAACGCAGTGGGGCTTCAAAACAAGTTACTCAACTACGTGCTTAATATTTGGAACCCTGAGTATCTCAAAGAAAGCTTACCAATGCTTGGGTTGGCTGACAGCCCTACAGTTGCAAAGTTACGTGAAGGTATTCTTGAGCAAGCTATTTCTTTGAAAGAGTATGGCCAGCACAAGCAACACCACGGAATTTTGAAGTTGCCTTACCAAGATATGTCTGAGGAATTGAAGTCGGTCAAGACTACCTACTACCAGAACTCTTACTTACAAGTGATGGAACCAGCAGCAGAGCCTAAAGCCACTGCCCCACTTCCAGAGATCATGTGTCCTAGTCGGTCGTTTGCTAATGAGAAGCAGCAAACATACTACAATCCAGAGATTCGCCAGGCGTTGGCTCCATTGTCGCTCAACACTCAGTACGATTTGTTTCGCCAAGGGGTTTCCCTTTCAGATTTCCCTAAGGCTGAGATGATGCCTGAACCACTCAACAAGAAGGTCGGGTACTCAACAATCCGAGTGCCATCGATGAACCGTTTCATTACCGACTCTGGTAAGTTGTTGCGGTTGGACCAGCTCTTGGTGGAGTTGCAGAAGAACGACCACCGTGTGCTCATCTATTTCCAGATGACAAAAATGATGGATCTCATGGAAGAGTACTTGACGTTCCGCCAGTACAAGTTTATCCGGTTGGATGGGTCCTCGAAACTCGACGACAGAAGAGACTTGGTGCACGACTGGCAGACCAGACCAGAGCTTTTTGTGTTCTTGCTCAGTACCAGAGCCGGAGGATTGGGAATCAATTTGACGGCTGCCGACACCGTGATCTTCTATGACTCGGACTGGAACCCTACTATTGATTCGCAGGCCATGGACCGTGCCCATCGGTTGGGACAGACTAAGCAGGTGACGGTGTATAGAATGGTGGTGAGAGGTACAATTGAAGAGAGAATGAGAGACCGTGCTAAACAGAAGGAACATGTGCAGCAGGTGGTGATGGAGGGCAACGCCAAGGCAAAAGCACAGCAAGCAGAAGAAGCCAAGAGCAAGAAAGAGGATATGGCGTTTTTGTTGTTTTGATGTGGATTGCATGATATATTAAGTAGTGCTTAACAATGCTAATATTATTGAGGATGTAGGTGGTATGGAGGTGGAGGTAGCATGGAGGTGGCATGGAAGTGGTAGTATTGAAAATGGGAAATGTAGGTTTGTGGGAAATTTTTCAGTGATAGAGTTTACACAGAGAAACCGAGATTTGGAAACCGAAGAAATTGTGAGACATTGATAAAGTAGAGAGAACGTAGAATGGAGAAGAAGCAGTACTAGAGAGGATGAGGTTTGGATGTGAGAGGTATGAGTGTGAAAGGGTGTTAAGATGTAAGGATGTGAAAAGTGCCAAGTAGTAAAGGGAGTCGTACCAAGAACAATAAAAAAGGAACAAGCAGGATGAGTTACCAATTACTGATAATATCTGGAATTATTGAAACGTACAAGGAGATAACAAAAGGCTGGAGAAGGCAGGCTGGAGAAGCAGACCGGATCATGAATGATGTGACAGGCAGTGAGATGTAACAAGAAGTAGTGAGAAGTAGTGAAGGGGATTCAATCGGAATCTAAGAATAACCGACCCACAAATCACAAAAGGCCACGAACACAAATGAGAATCTAGAAACTGTAGTGAGAAGCAGTAGAATGTAGTAAGAACCAGCAGAAGGGGCCAGAAGCTCCAGAGTCACCAGCAAGCACCAGATTCAGCAGGTGCAAGTGGGATGTGTTAAGCCGTATTAGAAATGCGACAGAATACGAAGCAGGAAGGACCCAGCATCTGGAAACCAACAAACTGCAGACAAGATACGACAGGATTGGAGGCACCGATGTGGAAAGGCAAGACAGAAATAGAAGTATTCGACTGGGGACTTGACTCTTCTGGAGATAACATTGGTGAAGTTAGACATCCATAGAAACCTGACACAGAGTGTAAGACATGTGAGTGTGCTATACAGAATGAGGCATCTAGATCTAGGAACCACCAGTCAACTAGCAGTTACAAAAACAAGGTCAAAAAAGAGTACATTCATAACTACAGATTCAGAGCCTCACTACAGGTTCAGAGCCTCACAACCTTTCACAAGTCTAGACATCCAAACATTAAGTGCCGACACTCAGAGTGTTCCAGGCTGTCTAACCACACCAGCTGACGTGATGCTGGGTTACCCGGCGCCATGCCCGTCGGCTCGAGCAAGGGATCTGGAGAAGTGGAGCTGATCCGAGATCAACCCGAGATGATACGTGTTTTTGAAGAGTGGAGAATTTTAGTTTGGTGTAGAGGATTGTAGTTTGTCTAAGAACCAATGTGACATCTGTCAAGTTTTGTTTTGGGGCAAGAACTTGGTAGATGGAATTGCTATGGATATTTCAGGTGAGGACTGAGATCTACAGTCATTTAAGAAAACTCAAGGTGATAGACATAATGTATTTAATAATCAATATAGTTCTAAGCTATACCACGAGATTCATCATAGAGCGTTGCAGAACCACAGGGGGGCGACAGGATTACCATCTGCCGTTGTTGTTACCACCTTGGTTTCCACCTTGGTAGTCCTCTCTTCTCTCTTCTCTCTTGTGGTCTTCGTAGTAGTCCTCAGCCTTGTTAGCCAAGATAGCACCGGCAATGGCACCTCCGATCTTTCCCAAGGTGGAGTGGTTCTCGCCACCGAGCTTACCACCAGCAAATCCACCGGCCAAACCACCAGCAATGGTGGCTCCAATACCTCTGGCACCCTCGTGGTCGTTCTCCTCTTGAAATTGACCTTGGCCTTGGCCTTGGTTGTTGTTGACACCTCTTTGGTACTCGTTTTGGTCACCGGAACCGTAGAAATCGTTAGCAGACATTGTTAGAAGAATTGAGTTGTGAATAAAGATGAGAGAAGAGAGTATGGAAATTGGGTTGGAATTGGGGGCATTATATAGTCTCGGTTCCGGGGTAACTGGCTTCAGGAGAACCCTGCCATGTCCTGCCGCTTGCTGCGGGCCGCTGCGTCTGTGCATGGGGCTGCTTCGGGGCGAAACCACACTGAAATCATTCATTTACTTCTGACGGGCTTACTTGTCGTTGGCCGTCGATATTTTTAGTGTCCTGGTCATTTACGGGCTGTAACTCTGTTGTAACGAAGATGAATTTGGTGACCAGGTCGATCACAGATTCTCTTAGTTTCCAGCCCCCTCCCACCAGTTTGAGAGTTCCCAATGGAGTGAGTCCCACCAATCTGTGCCAGACATCCGAACATAAGGGGCAGATTACGCAATTACGAAACGAGTCAAACTAAAACGACAGCGTGTCAACGAAAACCTCAGATGGGTGCACCACGATCCTGGAGTATGGAATCACTGCCAGAACAACGCCGATCTTCTTCAGACCCAGGTCACGGGTTCAGCCGCAACTGGAAGGTACACCAAGGCCCAAGAATAGCCTTGCAATTTCATGCAGGTTTTCAAACAGTCTCGAGTTCTTGGCTGTGGTGTGCCAGGTTGACTCCAGCCCCACCAGGGAGGCGCAGTCACGTGGCGGCCGCAGCCTCACATCCTCACATCTACTGGTCACGTGTTGATGGTGGCCAACCTTCCAGGCACCGGTGCTGTGGGTCACTGCGAACTAGTGACTCTTCTATACAATTAGCACTTCGAAATAGATAATACTTGCGACCATGTCTTTTGGAGGGAATGACTTCACACTTACGTTTTTGGGATGCGGGACCATGGGCACTGCCGTGTTGAATTCCATTTTGGAAGGTGACTCGATTCCGAAAAAGATCATCACTTTGAACAAGAGTGAAAAGTCGAAGGCGGCCTTGAAAGAAAAGTACGGCGACAAGATTGTCACTGATCTCTCGATTGAGGAGGCCATCAAACAATCCGATGCCATTGTCGTCGGGTTGAAGCCTTACATGACCGAGCCTGTGTTGCTGAAGGTCAAGGAATACTTACCAGGTAAGCTTCTTATCTCTTTGGTTGCCGGATGGACCATTGAAAGATTCTCTGCATACACCGACAAGGTTGCATTGGTGATGACCAACACCCCGGCAAAGTTTGGCTACGGAATGGCAGCCATTGCTGTTTCCGACGAGGTGTCTAAGAACACCAACCACGAGTTGGATGTGGTCAACAGATTGATCTCGGGAGTTGGTAAGCTGATTGTGGTGCCTGAGTCCAAGATGGACGTAATCACTGCATTGGTTGGCTCGGGACCAGCTTTTGCGCTTTTAATGATTGAGTCGTTGGTGGACAGCGGGATCAAATTGGGATTGACTTACGATGACAGTAAGACCATTGCATTGCAGGTGTTGCAAGGAACTGCCAAGATGACTGAGCTCACAGGACTCCATCCTGCTGTGTTGAAGACCCAGGTTTGTACTCCAGGAGGATGCACCATTGGTGGGTTGGCAGTTATGGAAGAGAATGGGTTGAAACCAGCAATTGTCAAGGGAGTTGAGGAAGCTACCAACATTGTCACCCGGCTAGGTAAGCAGTAGATTGTTGTAATTAGACCACTGAAACATAGATCGTGAAACTGGAATTTGTAGTAGAGTGAGTAGGAGGAAGTCAGAGAAGGTGTCCTAGTGGATATTCATTGAGAGAAACAAATGGAAACATAGTCGAGGACAATGTGCGAGTCTACAACAGCACAAACCACACAAACGTAAATTGGATCAGGAACATATCACGAATCAGTTCTACAGCTTACATTGCCAAGCCCATAACAATCCGGTAAAGTCAAAACATAATCTTATAGTATGGTTTGCGAGATCTCGTAAAATCCAACGAATAATTACATCGTATATTGGACCAATGTACGGATTGTCTATAGATGTGTAGCGGGTTAAAGTTGCTACACTATAAGCTACACTGAGTCAGTAACCAGAAGTGAACACTCTATTATTTTAAACGCTTCAATGACAATTGCTTCCTTCAATTATAGATTTAATCAATGGGTCCAAGAATCTATCCAGGCTGAAGCTGTAACCTCGACTAAACACTTCCATACACCATACATCCATGCACCATTACATCCATGCACCACATCATCCTCACACCATCCCTGGCAAACTAAATCATCCTCACCCCAGGCAACGCGTGGGTGTGGTTTGCGGAGGCACCGCCACAAGGTAAACACAGGGTGTCAAAACTCTAAGGCGAACCCCATGTGGCTGGTGGGAACGACGTGGCGCATGCGAGCGCCAACAAATCAAAGAGATCCAATACCGGGCACCGGGGTGCTGCGCAGGGTAACGGGGTGTGTGGGCCAGCCAATCACGGGCTGTCCTTTCTAGGCGGTGGGCTTGAATTTTCAACTTTTTCTCCCCTAGAGCTTTTTACCCTCAGATTCTTTCTTTTCTTCTTGAACAACATAAATTCTTGTGAAAACAAAGAAGTTTATTGAATTGAAAATGGTTCTTCCATCTTTATTTGCATCCACTTCGCGGGTTGCTTTCAAAGCTGCCCAAAGAAACCAGCTCAACTTTGCTAGAACCTTAGCAACTGCTGTTACCGGTGGTAAGGTCACCTCTGTCATTGGTGCCGTTGTCGATGTCAAGTTCGACCAGGGTTCTTTGCCAGCCATTTTGAACGCCTTGGAGGTCGAGAACAACGGCTCCAAGTTGGTTTTGGAGGTTGCCCAACACTTGGGTGAGAACACCGTGAGAACCATTGCTATGGACGGTACCGAAGGTTTGGTCAGAGGCACCAACGTCACCGACACCGGTGCTCCAATCTCTGTCCCAGTCGGAAGAGAGACCTTGGGAAGAATCATCAACGTCATTGGTGAGCCAATTGACGAGAGAGGACCAATCAACACCAAGTCCAAGAACCCGATCCACGCCGACCCTCCAGCTTTCGTCGAGCAGTCCACTGCCGCCGAGGTCTTGGAAACCGGTATCAAGGTTGTCGACTTGTTGGCCCCATACGCCAGAGGTGGTAAGATTGGTTTGTTCGGCGGTGCCGGTGTCGGAAAGACCGTGTTCATCCAAGAGTTGATCAACAACATCGCCAAGGCCCACGGTGGTTTCTCTGTGTTCACCGGTGTCGGTGAGAGAACCAGAGAAGGTAACGATTTGTACCGTGAAATGAAAGAGACCGGTGTCATCAACCTTGAGGGAGACTCCAAGGTCGCCCTCGTGTTCGGACAAATGAACGAGCCACCTGGAGCCAGAGCCAGAGTTGCTTTGACCGGATTGACCATTGCCGAATACTTCAGAGATGAGGAAGGTCAAGATGTGTTGTTGTTCATCGACAACATTTTCAGATTCACCCAAGCCGGTTCCGAGGTCTCGGCCTTGTTGGGACGTATCCCATCCGCCGTCGGTTACCAACCAACCTTGGCCACCGATATGGGTCTCTTGCAAGAACGTATCACCACCACCAAGAAGGGTTCCGTCACCTCTGTCCAGGCCGTCTACGTGCCAGCCGATGATTTGACCGATCCTGCTCCAGCCACCACCTTTGCCCACTTGGATGCCACCACCGTGTTGTCCAGAGGTATCTCCGAGTTGGGTATCTACCCAGCCGTGGACCCATTGGACTCCAAGTCCAGATTGTTGGATGTCTCTGTTGTCGGCCAAGAGCACTACGACGTGGCCACCAACGTCCAACAGACCTTGCAGGCCTACAAGTCCTTGCAAGATATCATTGCCATTTTGGGTATGGATGAGTTGTCCGAGACCGACAAGTTGACTGTCGAGAGAGCCAGAAAGATCCAAAGATTCTTGTCCCAACCATTTGCCGTTGCTGAGGTCTTCACCGGTATCTCTGGTAAATTGGTCAGATTGCAAGACACCATCAGATCGTTCAAGGAGGTCTTGGAGGGTAAGCACGACAACTTGCCAGAAAACGCATTCTACATGGTCGGTGGTATTGAGGATGTCATTGCCAAGGCTGAGAAATTGGCTGCTGAGGCCAACTAATCGCTGCTTACCAGAACCTTTATGAGTTAGGATACGTAGCTTTAAGAACTTTCTCTCATTAAAAAAAGAGCAATTTGAAAACTTATGTGAATAATCAAATACATATTCGTAACGTTAGACGGGTCTGCGATCCGTTGTAAACCGGTCTTTTGTCGACTCTTACACTGATTCGGAGCCCAGGTGTCTTAAAACTCGGAGTCTGCCCTTAGTGTAATACGAAGATGGTCACTGCAATGAAGACATCAGACCGACACTAGACTGAGATCTTATCAGCCACTTTAATAATTTCTTTGAACCCTTATCAGCAATTTCGAATGCTGTCATTTGGGTTAGAAAGAAATCACACTGTGTGGACTTGCATGATCAATACCTCAGAAGTGAAATTTACTATGTGGAAGTCACTCCCAAACAGGAATACATCGGTGAGAAGAAAATGAAGTCAGTTAGACAGCCTAGAACATGGTCACTCATAGAAGTTGAAACAGAAGAAACATTCGAGTTCCAGGGTTGTCTTCTAATTAATTACTCTTCCATCTTCAAGTATCACCTCCAAGTACCTTCTCTAAATTCACTAAGAAATCCCTCATCTACACCCAGGTCATGAAAGTCATTCAAATCCTCTGAGTATTTCTCTTAATTCTAACTGTGAAATCACTTTGAAGACCAATTTAAAAGTTTGCAAGAAAATTTTCACCACTGTTCTGGTAACATTTCCGTTCAAGTCATCAACATGGACACCGCTGGGAAAAAAATTCTGGCGACCACGAATGACCGGAAAACTTCTCTGAACAGAGTTTGGACCGCAATTGACGCCGATCTAGATCAGGGCTAATTTGGGGCTGGGCAATCTATGGCTCTTGTTGGAGTCAATACGGATTGTTTATTGACGATGATGTCATGAATTCCCTGGTTGCATTAGTATAGGATGGACGTATTGTATACCGAGTCTGGGGTAACAGATATGAGTGTACAATAAGTCCGCACAAAAACTACACAAGAGGACAAGAAGAAGTCTCCCACAAGTGCTCTACTGTCGACACAAGAGAAGAAAATTCTACCTCAAGTCATGCAAAAACTCCGAGATCTTAATGACCAGATCTCGCCAGAAAAATTTAACCCGGGGCCATGCAATCGCCGTCAGAGGATTGACCTCAGTACCAGAAACAGGTAATAGTCTCGAGCACCGACCCTGGTGGAAAAATCGCTCACAGTAAACCAAAACATCCTAACATTTTTCCTGATTGCACCGGACGCATGTAAGCAGTTTTTCGTGAGATTTTCATCATTGCATATTGAGCGATCCCATTTGCTTCGGTGACATACGTAATGGTTTCATACCCCCAAGGACAATCCACCGTGCCAACTTGGGGCCTCGCTTCGATACTGGTCCCTGCAAATCTGTTTTCCTTTGAACACATCTCCGGCAAGATGATGCACATATCGAGGCCAGCCGCGGTCTAGCGGTTGAGTGATTTTTTTCTGGTGCTGGTCCGTATTGGGCTCTCAACATGGCGTGTATAAGAGTCCCCCGTAGATAGGTGTTTTACCATTATTATTCCCAGTTTTCTGCTTCCTGTCTTCCTGATATTACACTGATATCAGCTCTACTTTTTCGCTGCTGTACCTCCTCTAGCGTCTGATTTATTGTCTGCTTTTCCTGCCTGAATGCAAATGAGTGACAATGTTTCTTCCCCAGCCCAAGAGCACGAGTTAGAGCATTCCTCCTCGGACTCTGAAGAGTTTGAACCAAAGCCACGCGGCTCGAACTTCAAGACCACTTTGTTTCTTGGGTTCAGCAGTTTGGGTGCCATCTATGGCGACATTGGTACCTCACCTTTGTATGTCTTCAACAGCATCTTCGATAGTGGCGCCCCTTCAAAGGCCGACACCATCGGTGCTATGTCTTGTATCTTCTGGTTGTTTGCTATTATCGTCATCGTCAAATATTGTTTGATCGTCCTCTACTTTGGACCAAACAACAATGAGGGTGGACAGATTGCAATCTACGCTAAGATCGCCAACCATCTCTCGATTGGTCCTAAAGGTGTTTCTATGGGTCAAGGTGACCTTTTGGCGTTCACTAGAAGTGAAACTCACGACAGTCTGAACCTTTTCAACGACGATGACTCGTCTAGAAAAGGTAGACGGTGGCTCACCTTGAAGGATGGTCGTTTCAACAAGACTCTTGTCAACAAGTACTTGTCCAAAGTCATCATGACCCTTTGCTTTCTTGGCTGTGGACTTGTCATTAGTGACGGTTTGTTAACTCCAACCACCTCTGTCTTGAGTGCTATCGATGGTATTGCTGTTGCTGTTCCTTCGTTTGAAGACAAGGTGCTTCCAGTCTCGTGCGTTGTGTTGTTTGTGCTCTTTGCTATTCAGGGTTCCGGTTCTGGCAAGATCTCGTTGTTCTTTGCACCTGTGATCTTTGTCTGGTTGTTGTTGTTACTTGCAACTGGGTTGTACAACATCATCAAGCACGAGCCAGGTGTCTTCAAGGCTTTGAGTCCTGCTGAGGCTATCTACTTCTTGAAGAGATACCGCAGTGTTGATAAGTTTGGTGCTATCATGTTGGCAATCACTGGTACCGAGGCAATGTTTGCTGATATCGGTCACTTCTCAAGACTCTCGGTGCAACTCACCTTGAGTACTTTTGTCTTCCCATGCCTCATGATTCACTATCTTGGACAGGCAGCCTACTTGACTAAGAGACCTGAAGATATCTCCAACATCTTCTACCTTGCTATCCCTGGCGGCACCAACTCAGCTTTGTACTGGATCATGTTTGTGGTTGCTACTTTGAGCAGTGTTATTGCCTCGCAGGCTTTGATCTTGGGTGTGTTCTCCATTCTCAGACAGTTGATTGCCCTTGACTGTTTCCCAACATTCAGAATCGTTCACAAATCGTCAAAACACTTTGGACAAATCTACATCCCTGCCGTGAACTACATTCTTATGGTGGCTGTGATTTGCACCTGTGTTGGGTTCAAGACTTCTGCTAAAGTCACCGCTGCATATGGTCTCGGCGTTGCACTTGACTTCTTGGTCACCACAGCCTTGATCACTCTTTGTCTCTTGTACGTTTACAAAGTACACCTTGCTGTCGCTGCGTTGATGTTCGTGGTGTTCGGTTCTCTCGAAGTCTGTCTCATCATTGCTGGAATGAAGAAGGTTCCACATGGTGCTTGGTTCACCCTCATGGTGACATTCTTGGTATTCCTGTTCATTTCATTCTGGAGATGGTGCAGAGGTTTGAAGATCAACCAAGAATACAATGATAGAACTCGAATCAAAACCGTTCTTGTCTCCAACAAGCACTCTGTTGATCAGGATGCAGAAATTCAACTCAGACTTGATGATTCTGAGCCTCGTGGAGATGGAATCAAATTTGACGAGGATCATTTCGAGCCAAATGAGAACAGCTTTGTCGACCCTTACTACCGGATCCGCTATGGGAAGGAGCAGTACTGCTTGAACCGTTACAAAGGTGTTGGAATCATGTATACTAACATCACCCACACCTTGAACTCTGCAAACACTGTTCCACGGTTATTTGAGCACTTGATTACCTCGTTTCCTAGTTTGCCAAGTAAGTTCATTTTCTTGGCGATTAGAGTCACCAGTGTTCCATACATTGACCAAAGCGATCATATCATGATTGAGGGTATCAAGGCTGTCAACCATGGTGGTCTTTACAGGTGCGTGGTGAAGTTTGGTTTCATGGACAAAGTGAAGATCACCTCTGCAACTATTAAGCACATTTTGGAGTGCATTGAAATTGAGGACTGTGATGAAGAGGAGATTGAGATCGCCAAGTACAAGCCATTTGCACAATCCAATGCTGATGACGATGAAGAGGTTGACAAGTTGAAGGATTTTGAAACCGTTTACAAGGAGACTCCTTTGAACTCTCGTGTGCTTCACATCATTGATAACAGCACCATCCGGTCGCGCATTTATCTCGAAGATGATGACAATTTATTTGTGAGAGGCTACAAGAAGGCTGAGCATTTTGTTCGTGGTTTCTTGATTGAGCAGTTGTTCGTTCCTATTAGTAACGTCTTTGGTGGGTTCGAGCGAAACGTCGAATTGAAAGATGACAAAGAGATGATATTTATTGGCAGCAACATAACCATCTGATTCATGGCAAGCTACTAAGTGGCACAGTTGGATTACATATTCTATTTTGTATAACTAGGAATGCTATTTATTATTTTGAATTAGTAGTCAGAGGCCGTTAATTGAGTCTCATCTTTTAAAACGCTTAGTAGCGATCATTTCCGACAAAGTTGTTCCTTGATTAAATGAAACTTAGAGTCAACTCCTTTGACCTATGCTGTTAGGTTACGGCGGAACACAAATCAACAGGAGAGTGAAAACTTACTTTATTACAGAAATGCTGGCACTTCTCTTGAAGCATACTTCCAAATAGGCATTTGCATCGCTGAACAGTCGTGAAGTCGAAATCGATGCATTCTGAAAACCTGTCCTGCACATCGTCGTAGCAGTAATCAAAATGAGGGTGCTTGGGGTCAGTAAATATTCCGACAATGACTAAAATAATTCAGAAATATACTCACGCATCCACTGAAGTAATCCCCAACGTTTGGAACCATGCCAAAAATTTGGATATCTTCAGATTCGTCAAAATCTGGTATGGATTTGTTGCTTGCATTACATGCGGAATCCAACAATGAAGAATAAACTCTCAGAAATTCCTGCAAATTAGTAAACCGCTCGTCTAATAATAGCATTGATTATAAATCATTCTCAATTTTAGAGATTAGGATATATTGGACTCACTTCAGATTTGATGTATGTTTTGATGCATTTTGTGAATGCTTGCTGGTACAATTCACAATTGCATTGGTCATCACCCTTAATCAAAACACAGTTCAGCCAATCGCGATTAGCTTGAAGAGAGCCAAGACATGATGTCAATTTAGCTTCCTAATAATTAAATTAGTCAGAACTCGAATGAAGTGATTTACTAGTTAACTCACGTTTTCCTTCTTGACAACAGGAGCCTGAGCAAATGCATCTGGATTCTGAGATGTAATAAGTTTGATTTGATCGAGGAGAATCATTTCTGATACATTGGCTCGCACACATTTTGAAAAACAAGATAATGCAACAAATAGTGCCAGAAGGGAAGTAAAACAAAAATTCAACATTCTGTTGACAAAGGAAGACGATTCTTGAAGCATTGTCTGATTGTGTTTTACTCGCTAGTTCTGCATGTTGGACACAGACAAAATGCAAGTCCGACATGTTACAAGACAAACAGGTTACATAAGAAGAGCAACATACTCTGATAATAAGGCAAGATGCCAGAAATCTGATTGTTGTATATTTTTTGTTTGTTTAAAAAGTCTTGCGTTGAGGAGAGTGCAGATGCTCTTGTAGGAACGCGAGGAGTCAGTCGAGAATGCATCTACCAGATCCATTCGCAATCGTCATCATCATCATCGTCATAAGAATCGTCGTGATCCACATCATCACAATCCTCATCATCTTCATAATGATCGTCGGAGTCTCCATCACAATCATCATAGTCCTTCCAGTCACCTTTACCATGTCTTCCAAAACTGTACTCACCATCAAACTTCGAGCACATGTCATGCTTCAAGCCATCAAACAACTCGTTTTGCTCAGCCCTGTGCTTAGGATACCTATGATACTTGATGTTAGTAAAATTGTGAAATTTTCTTGCTAAAGCCTTATCCAGATGTACAACTTACACATTCTTCAGCACAGTCCTTTCTAACCGATACCCCAAATCTGCATCGACAAATTGTGGCATCTTTCAAGGTATCGACACACCAAAAGAACGACTTCACTTGATTTCTAAAACACTCTCCAAATCCTTTATTCTATTTTCAGTTAGTCAAATTCTTATAGGGTTTGGTGGCAGTTACTTACGCAAATTTGAAGAAGTCGATACGATGTATCAGAACCAAGGTACTCGAGGATAGGTGAGCCTTCATAAGAATGCTCGAAGCCAGGACTGTCTTCGCAATCACTGAGAATGCTGGCAATATCATTATTTGCTTTTGCGGTATCTCTGTTAATTACTTCGAACTCAGGCAATGACTGAATCGACGCATTATTGCCTTCGTAAATATGGGTTAGCCACATCAAGCTTCCACAGCTGTAACTGCTATACATTCTCTCTAAGATTTTTAAAGATTTGTGCTAAAAGTTAGAAAGACTCCTGAGCCGAACTTCAACGGTAAGAAGTCAAGACTGGTTCCAGTGGCTTCGATCCAACTTACTCGATGACCTGAATGATTCTCATGGATATCCTTGATGAAATAGGTCAACTGGTTACATATATTGATCTTAGGAACAATGAGCTCAGAAAGTTTTGGTCTAATACTGCCTTTAAGAGGCATAGTACGATTCTGAATTTAGTAAGACGAGGTTAATGGAAGTTGAGTAGTTGCTTACTGTTGTAGAGTTGTATCCGAGACTTCCAATATCAGACACATTGACATAGTAACATTGGGCCAACGAGGCAACCGCAAATAAGAATAACAAAGCTTTCATTACAAGACCTTGATTTTTCTTTTAGATTTGAGATTTCTTTTTTGCTTACACAATGCTATTGCAAACTCGATGTTGCACAAGCACCAGATCATGTTGAGTGCTTGCCTCAATTACCCGGCCGTCGAGGCAGAGTGCCAAGCACAACCTCAAAATGAAATATCAGAGTGGCTAAGTATTCGGTATTAAAGAATGGACCAATTGTCAGGATTGTCACGGACGTTGAAGGAGGATGTGAGCCGGGCCCAGCACCATTTCATGGAATGGTACCGTGCTCAACCATATATACGGCGAGTTATGATAATTGTGCTATGTATCTCTACCACGATAACCGGGATCTTGGTGATGATATACCATAAAGCACTTATCCAGCTGCTTATCACATTATCTGATGATATTGCCGGATCAAAGAAAGGCAGTGCGATCCTCTGGCTGCTTATTTTTATAGTAGGATTCCCTCCATTGGTTGGATTTTCTGCCCTTTGTACATTGAGTGGGATGGTGTTTGGATTGACATTTAAAGGTTGGTTCTTTTTGGCCACAGGTGCGATCTGTGGATCAACTGCTTCGTTTTTGCTTTTCAAATATTTATTATCAGACAGAGCTCGTGCTCTCGCAGAGAAGTCTCCTAGTTTTTCAGCTATCACTGGTGTGATAGGCAAAGACCGTCAGAAGCTTCTTCTTTTGTGCTTACTCCGATTATGTCCACTTCCGTACTCGTTGACCAACGGGGCACTTGCAAGCGTGCCTGAGTTGCAGGTGGGAGACTTCTTTTTGGCTCTGTTTATCACGTCACCGAAATATTTGGTACATATTTACGTGGGATACAAATTGAAAGAGATTGGTGAGACCAAGGATTTGGCAACCAAGATCGTGGACGTTTTGAGCATTTGCATTGCAGGGATTGCGGCCACGGCCACTGCATGGCTCATATATTTCAAGACCCAGCAACGGCTCCGGGCTCTTAATGGGGGGATCAGTTTGGACGACCCAGAGAGCGAATTGTACTCGGAACTCCTTAGCGAGGACTTGGACTCAGAGGTGTAGGCAGTGGCACAGCAACCATAGGCTAGGGAAAACTGTCAAGTGCATTGTTAGGGAAGCAGGTTTAAGCCACTGGGAACCGACTAGTGGCACGCGTTTTTGACCGTGTACTTTGGCTCAGTGTGGTGTTAGGATGTCCTGTGAGGACATATAGGTACTGGGGGCGCCGTTATTATTCCGGAGTGTGGTTGAGAACTGGTAATTTAATTAGCACAGCCAGGTGCCCTGTCAACAGTATGGGAAGCTGCAAGCACCATGGCGCAGGTTGTTGCGCGGACACCCCTTTACGGACACATCCAGGCATATAAACGGAAACATTCTGGGAAACGCAAACCACGAGTTGTCTCAGATTTACGTGTCGAGTTTGCACCCAAGTTGCTGCCTGGCACAAAGTTACCGGCCACCACCACGGCCCCCAGCGGCGCCAACGAAATGTCTGTACATGAACAATAAATGGCTGGCTGTAAATTGAGACCTCGCGAGCCTCAGCAATACGTAGCACCGTTGAACTTTAACCGAAATCCACACCATGCACATTCGGTGGCCGGGTCACGGGACCGGAGGGGGTGATGGAGTTTTCACCAGGTATGTCAGTTCTGGAATCCCTGCTGGTTTTTCGCACCACTGTTGTTTTCATTCATTTGCCAGGCCAGTGAGCTCGAGACTCTGAGTGTTCGCCTACTAACTGCGCCATGGTTCGTGCCTCCAAAGTGGATATTCCCAATCCGTTCAACAACAGCAGCTACGAGCCTATCTTTCTTCTGTCCAAGGAACCGTCTGCCAATGTTATCAAGAAGAACGATCTCACCAAGCGGATCTCCGAGATAGAGAAGAACCTAGAGGCGGTTGAGAGTCTTCTCAACGACACCAGGAGCGTGATTATTGATGAGGACAAGGAGGGGATCCGCCAGTCGGGACTCTATGGCAGAGATCAGGACTCCATGAAGTACAAGATAGAGGAGTTGAAGAACAGGTTGCTGAGCCAGAAGTCGCTCACTGACATTCGGTCCGAGAGCGAGGTCAACGGGGGCCGTCTCCGTCACCACAACAGTACCAGTGTCATCAGCGACCGCATTGACAAACACAGCAGATACTCGTTGGACCACAACGACTACGTGTACGGGAACATCAAGTACAATTCCCTGAACTTCTCCGACAGCGAGATTTTCTCGTTGCCGATGTTCAAGTACGAGTATACCCAGAAAGACCAGGAGTTGAAGAAGAACATCAATGCGTTGCGGGACCGTTTGATAAGGAAACGAATCTCCGACACCGCACTCTCCTTGAAAGCGTACCCGATAATATCGTCCAAGCCAAGCTTGTCACGCGTGACCCCTGACAACGACAACGACGTGCCTGCGAAAAACAGGCTTTCTATAATAGAGGACAGTTACGAGCGGTTGACTGGCGGAGACAATCGTGGGTCTGATTCTCATAGTCAGATCAGCCGGTCTGCTAAACGTAGTTTATCGTATGGGTATCTTCGGTACTCTCAATACACCAACAAGTCCAGCAACACGGTTGGTGGGCTCAGAAACGCGTCTGGTTCTGACTATGGACAGAGCACTGTTGCCGACGACCAGCTGAGCAGAAAAGTGTTGCATATTGTGAAAAGCATCGAGAGCATGAACGGCAACTTGCCTCTGCCGGTGTTTGGTAACAGTAAGCTTGTGGACAAGGACAAGTTGGCCAAGCTCACGGAACTGCGACTTGTTTCTGAGAAAAGAGTCGAGACTTTGAGAAAGAGACTTACTCTGGAGAATTTGAGGGAGCAGTTAGACGAGACTCCTGTGGCCGACTACAAGCAGTCTGAAAAGAAACAGGCCGAGAAGAAACAAGACGCTAAACGGGCTTCGACAACTGATTCCAGTATGAAGGAGGTGTTGAAGAAACGTAGTGATGTCAAGGAGCGGATCGAGGAGTTGAAACGGACAGTGTCCCATAAGAATTCGGATGCCAACTCGTTGAACCAGTCGATTATAATAGAAAACGGTTACGGGGTACCACCACGGCAGATGAGCCGTACTGGTCAGTATTTACGGTCGTTGGTGGTTAAAGAAAAAGCCAGTGCTGAATCTGACACTTTGGTGGATACCACGATGCAAGAACCGGAGGTGCAAGAGAAACCAAGTTTGCAGGCAGCTGTTGAGCCACAACCAACTGTTGGCAACGAGACTGTGGTGGAAAAGACAGAGGAGAAACCGGATGAGGATCCAATTGACAAGCCAGAAGGTAAGGTCCGTCACACCAAGTTGACGATTGTTCCAACGATCCATTCGAACTCGCCAAAAACACCTATCACTGAAGGACCACTCCATGGAGCAGTGAGTCCACAGTCTGCGCCTTCGCTTGCCTTAAGCGAGTACGCATACACCAAGCCAGACATTGAGTCTGTGTCGCAGAACTTGACTTACAGAAGATCAGCTTTCGAGGACGAGAAAGCCAAGGAGAAGAAATCCGAGGGTCCTGCGCAAGCTTCCGATGATGTCTTGGTTGCAGACGACGACGTGGGAATCAACCGGAACATGAGCGTACGTGGTTACAGAAGCCATGGCAAGCTGCATTCGATCTCCAGCAACTTGTCGCTTGGAGACCAAGAGAAGACCAAGGTCAAGCCAATGGAAACGATCCGGAACTCGACCGCGTTCAGTCGCGACAGTGCCTCGATGCAAGACGTCCACGACAACCTCAGCGAGTCGGAGCATTCACATGAAGATTACTACGATGCAGGCCAGATGAGCGATGCCAAGAAATCGCATCTCCGCCACAAGTTGTCGAAGAAACGCTCGTTCAACGTGCTCAAGCAGTCTGTGGTGGAGTCGTCGTACCTGGGCCAGCCGCGGGGCAGGGCGTCTACAAACCCAATGGGCAACGTCAAGCACAGCGTGCATTCCAAGAAGCAGAAGATGTCGTTCTTCCGGAAATTGGTGAGCATCTTCAAAAAGAACAAGGCCACGTGAGTCGGTGTATATTAGACTGGGCATTGGCGTGGCGCACGTGGGTGCCTTCTTTAGAGACGGTTTGTTTAATGATTTGAAGTTTTATAGTTTTTGAATTATGGTTTAGTTGTTTGCTGGAATTGTAGGAGCACCGACCAGCAACCATGCTGCCACACGTGACAAAAGCAAAAAATTTCTAGATAGACTGCAGCCATTGCTGTAGGCGAGAATCATGGATAATCATTAGTTTCTTGGGATTTAATTGGGTTGCTGTTTTAATTTATTGGTTGTTTGTTTATATTTTGGATTTTAATATTGTTGGTGTGCTGGAATTAATAATTAATGATGTCGCAGGACGAAATACAACAGACTGAAAAGAAACCCAAGGGTCTGATAGTAAGCCGGCTGGGAAAGAAAGTGAGACTCTTAGGAAGAGGCGTGTACCAAGATCTCAAGAACAGATTACCATATTACTGGAGTGATTGGGCCGATGGGTACAATTACAGAGTGATTCCGTCTACGGTTTTTATATTTTTCACTAACTTATTGCCTGCTCTTGCTTTCGCCCAAGATATGTTTGACCGTACTGATGATTCCTACGGAGTCAATGAGGTGCTTCTTTCATCAGCACTTGCCGGTATAGTGTTTGGGATCTTTGCAGGCCAGCCTCTATGTATTGTGGGGGTCACTGGACCAATCTCGATCTTCAATTATACGGTGTACGACTTCATCAAGAACAGAGAAGACTGCAACTATTTCTCGTTCATGTGCTGGATAGGGTTATGGAGTTGCGCCATGCATTTGGTGGTGGCCCTTATCAACGGGTGCTGCTACACTCGATATGTGACCCGGTACTCGTGCGATGCGTTTGGGCTTTTCATCAACTGTATATATGTGGAGAAAGGCGTGGAGATTCTCACGAGGCAGTTCAAGACTGCGGACATGTACTCGAGTGGGTACTTGAGTGTGGTGATAGCAATCCTCATGGCAGTGTGTGGAGTGGGCTGCAGTGTGTTTGGAAACGAGACCCCGTATTTCCATTCAGTGATCCGCAAGATCTTTGCTGACTACGGTACACCGTTGTGCGTGGTGTTTTTCAGTGGGTTCCCACACTTTGGTGGTTCCATGGACAGCGTCGATCTCCAGCACATCGAGATCCGGAAATCGTTCTCGCCCACGGCCAGCTCCCGACACGGCCAGTGGTTTGTACGGTTCTGGGAGGACATCTCGGTGGGCAATGTGTTTTTGGCAATTCCGTTTGCGGTGTTATTGACTGCGTTGTTCTACTTCGACCACAATGTGTCTTCCTTGATGTCTCAGGACAGCCGGTTTAAGCTCCGCAAGCCCTCGACGTTCCACTGGGACTTCTTGCTTTTGGGGATCACCACCGGAGTCACCGGACTCATTGGGATCCCGTTCCCCAACGGACTCATTCCGCAGGCTCCACTCCACACGTCGTCGTTGTGTTTCTACAAGAAGGTGCCGAAGGCTGCGGCAAAGCGAGACGATTCTGAGTCAGGGCTGGACGTTAGGGCCTACGAAATGAGGCTCGAGGGCGTGGTGGAGCAGCGGATCACCAACACGGTGCAGGGCCTCCTCACGCTTGGGATGATGTCTCGGCCGCTTCTTGTGGTGCTCGGGACGGTGCCGCAGGCGGTGTTTGCGGGGCTTTTCTTCATCATGGGGTTCACGGGCCTCCATGGCAACGGGATCATCAACAAGATCCGCTACGTGTGTACAGACCGGCGACTTTTGCCTGGCGATGCTGAGTACAGGGAGCTCAGCTCGATCCGGTGGCTCTACTTGTTCATCGTGTTTGAGCTTGCGGCGTTTGCGTTTGAGTTTGGGATCTGTCAGACCAAGGGCGCAGTGGCATTCCCTGCGGTGCTCTGTTTTTTTGCTGGGTTTGCCATGTGTTTCTCGAAGATCTTCCCTTTGCCAGACTTGCAGGTTCTTGACGAGCCTACGGGGTCCAGTGCACTTCTAGAAACTCTACGACTCGAGCCCGAGCGGAAGCAGGCCCTTGAGTTTTAACCGCGGCTACGACCTCCAGTGGGTGCTTAATTGCTCATTAGCTGCCCCCGATTAATTACCATGCCCCTTACCTTGGCCACGAATCATTGGTTGTAACTTTGATGGGATCATGAGTGCATGATGCTGCGTAAGTGAGACCTGAGGTCGTGAAAGGTCTGGGCAGAGGAGCTCCAGCAGCAGCAGGGCAGCAGCAGCAGGCCGTCGGCAGTCAGCTGGTGGCTCAGGACCAGGTCTGGCCGATTTGTAACAGGTGCGTGTGGAACAGCGCAACCTCGTCCTTGCAATGTGCCATGGCCGATTTTACACGGGCTGCAAATGCCAGAGTGCAGAGGTGCAGCACCAGGCGGGTGGGTTTTTGACTCGAGGCCGCGAATTCTAAATCTTCCAAGGAATCCTGACATGTACAGAGATTGCAGGGGACTGCCACCCCAGCTCAACAACTAGATATCAAAAAACCTCAACACCACGCATGTAGATAGCCCTGGACGGCCAGGGTGACGGCGGCAGACCCCCTGGCACCTCTAGGGTTGGCGGTGCTCGGGGACAATTGACGTCGATCGCAGGTCAAGCCACTTTCCTAATTTGTCTTGGATTAGGGTGTGGCCCAGCAAATACGTTTGACGACGACAATCAGACGACCAGTCCAACCCGACTTTCTTGCTCGTATACTGCAGCTGCGGTCGGAAAAGACGAAAAATTTTGCCATTGGGTCTCGCAACTTATGTTTCAGTTTGTGGTTTCGCTTAACTTATGTTATGAGTCGTTCCAAACTTTGGGGAGGTGTATGTAGAGTGAGTGTATTTGCGAAGTTGTGGATTTTACACCATAGAGAACTACACAAGATTCCTACTAGCACTAACCAACTAGCCGTCTTTACAAACACCTTCTATTACTGACAGTCTCCATTAGTAACAGTCTCCAATAGTAACAGTCTCTAGTCGTATGGCCTCCCTCCCCGTCTCAACAACGCCCCCTGCAGCACCCCCATGCGCCCCCGCGCCCGCCCCTGCACTTTCCCATCACGTGACAGGCCCCGGTTTTTAACTCTGGCCACTGCCAATCGACAATAGCCAGGCATTCGAGCAGCGACAATGTGACCTCGCAAATGCAGTAGACGGGACGGGATTCCAATTGCGGTCGGTCTGTGGGTGCACCCACTCAGTGATTTATACTTTGATATTTCTTGGGCGATCACCTGGCTCTCATTCCCATTGATCTGTCGGCCGTACAAGACTCCCCAATATATTCAATCTTGGACCAAGGCTCTTGCTCCGTACCAGTTCTCGCACCCTGATCTCCAGCCAGGCTGCGTTTTTTTAGGGCTGCATTTTTTCGACTACCCAATTTCCTCCCCCGAGTCTGCCACTGCCCACGCCTTGCAATGACCAAGAACTCCACGCCAGGTGCCAGTACCAGCACCTCCGTCAAGCCAGGCGGGCCCTCCAAGAAACCGCACCGCCGCCGCACAGACCCGATCGATCCTCTCCAGATCACCGAGAATCTTGGGTACCAGACCTTCCGCAGAGACTCCCGCAAGCCCTGGACCAAGGACGAGGACCGTCTCCTCGTCAAGCTTGTGGACCAGTCGCTCGCGGACCACGGGGTGTATGTGGACCAGGGCTACGACAACGACAAGCTCCCCGACGAGCCCAAGCACAGCTACAACGACCTTGTGTCCTGGGACCTGATTGCCAAGCAGTTGCCCTCCAGGAAGCCCAAGGACTGCCGCAAACGGTGGTCCAATTCTCTCGACCCGCTGCTCAAGAAAGGACGCTGGACCAAGCTCGAGGACGATCTTCTTCTCCAGGCCTACAAGCTCCACGGGGCGTCCTGGCAGAAAGTGGCTCTCGACATCCCCGGCAGAACTGACGACCAGTGTGCCAAACGGTACATCGAGGTGCTTGATCCCTCGATGACCGAGGACCGTCTTCGCAAATGGGACACAAAAGAAGACTTGTTGTTGATCTCGCTTGTCAAGCAGTACGGCACCCGGTGGCGCACGGTGTCGTTTGGCATGCAGAGCCGGCCGTCGCTCACCTGCCGCAACCGTTGGCGCAAGATCATCACCGACGTCACCCGAGGCAAGGCCAACGACAACGTCAAGCGTGCCGTCGAGGAGATGAAGAACCTCGAGCCCAAACAGGACGACACCCCGCTCACTCCAACGGTGCCAGACTCCAAGAAATCGCACCGGAAATCCGGGTCCAAATCCAAGTCGTCGTCGCAGTTCGGCACCCCTATTCTTGATCTCGACGGCCAGAAATCCTCGCCAAGCAACACCACCCCGTTGACTCAGCTCTCTCGTGACTTCGAGAAAACCATCATTGGCGAGGACTACCTGGGCCCTGACCGCAGACCTAGCTACGGGTTCCCTCAACCTACAAGTCTTGTGGCCCAGCAGCTGGGGGTCAGACTCCATGCCGAGGCAGAAAAAGCATTGGTGGGCCTTCAGTCCAGTGTTGTCGAGGACGACTCCGAGCAGATCCTCCAAGGGCCTGGCTCGGGGTTGACTCATCCGTTGCAGTCGCCGGTGGTTCTTACTGACGACAGCATCAACTACACCTTGGCCAACCCTCCAAGCTCGTCCGAGATGTCGCTCAACCCTGACAGCAAGGTCAACTTGGACGTCGAGTACCGGTTGCGGGTCCAGGACAAGTCTGGTCGCGAGGTCAATCTCTCGGAGATCATCGACGGGAACCACAACCTCGACGACTTGCAAGACGGCGTGATCTCGTCCCGATCCACCGTGGGCAACTTGATCAACAAGTGCAAGGAGGCCGGCTTGAACGTCTCGCTCTACCAACATATCCATAACTACTACGGCAACCCGGACCCTAGCAACGATCTCCTCGAGGGAAAGTACCCTGCTTACAAATACCCACACTCTGCCCCTTCTTCTTCAGGGCTCCAAGTGTCGTCGCGTCCTTCGAGCTCGTCATCGCAGTTGCAAGACGAGTCGTCCACTGTCGACCCAGAGACTGCCAACCAGTTCTACGGCAGCGTGGTGACCTCGATGCCTCGGATCAAAAACCCGCCTTCGGTCAACGGGATCACCAAACGGTCGTCGGTGACTTCTACTCCGCTCATCAACCCACGCCGTCGCTCGATCTCGTCAGTGTCGTCGGCCACCTCGTCCAAGTTCTCACGGTCGCCAAAATCAGGGCTCAGCTCGTCCAGATCCAACGTCAACTCGGTCAACACCACCCCATACACCGCAGAAAACTCGGCCAACATCCATCGCAGCAGCCTCATCAACAAAAAAGCCGTCTACGACACCGAGGAGCTCGAGGAAGGCATCGACTTCTGGGACCACATGCGGTTCCTCAACAAAACCGTGCCTGGCCAGATGGCTCACTCGGTGCCTAGCTCCAGTGGCAACTCACACATCCCGGTGGCTCACACCGTCGAGCCTCCAGTGACCCAGGACCAGTTCATCGACTACGCGAACCCGCCTGCCCCTGCCACTGCGCCAGAACAGACGATAGACTACATGCCAACCAACCCCCAGGACCACCCGGGCCCGGCCCTCACCTCACAGTACATTCCTAACCCTATTCAAAAATCATACCCGTCCAATGACACCCAGTTCTCACTTGCCGCGTCGTCGGCCTCGTCGCAACATACCCTCCAGCCACAGCACATGCCAGTGTCGGAGCACCACCCGCTCCACTACGAGCAGGCGGCCCACTCGATCGCCGACTCCAAATACCCGGTGTTCTTCTACTCCAACGAGAACGAGTTCGACCCCGACATCGACGACCATGGAGGCTTTGGGCTCCTCCCATTCAACCCGTCGTGAGACCAGATGTCTCGGCCGGGGTCCTGGACGCCGCCCCGACTCGGATATTTGAGTCAAGGCTGCGGTCTCAGGATCTCTCCACCATGGCCGCTTCTAGACCTTCGTTTGCCAGCTCTGTTTTGTCTTTGATTTCTCTACCCTCGAATTCCATGGTTCTCACGACCCACTTCTTACGAATCTTGCTTATATACTTTTTCAGGTTGCCTTTATTCCTCGGGCTGTTTTTCGGGCTTTCACTTCAACGCATTTGTCGGTGTTAAATCTTATGCATCCACTCATTTTTCCACAAGCTGTAAGCATAGGGCCATGTCTCACTTAGACGCAGCGGTGTCTCATGCGCTTTTACGTGTCACGTGACCAATAACACCTGACCCCATGCGCATCGCTCATCTCATTGTCTGGGCATTATTATCCTCTTCCTACAAGACATGCTCTACTGCCATGTTAATAGAATCGCAACGTCTGGAGCTTATCAACAGGTTTAGCGACTCTGCATGCGACCTGTCGGTGGCAGTTGGGTCTGTGGCGGTAGGTGAGTACTCTCTGGGAGTGTCTAAATTGAAACGGGCCACAAGAGACCAAGAGTTGAAACCTAGTACCAAAAGACGGTCGTTGAAACAGAAAGTGACTTCCAAGTACCAAGATATAAAGAATTCGATCCGCCAACGAGGCGAGCTGCGTAGTGCCAGTTCCGATACAAGTGGCAACAGGATTGTACGGCCCGATAGTGACGACGAGGTGCTTATCACTAATAGCAAGAAGTACCAAGGGGCGAAGCGCAAACGGTTCTCGGGACGTCTGAGCCATTCGGTGCTTGTTCTTGACGGCGACGGGTCTGAACCGGAATCCAGAGACTTGCTTCGTAATGAGCTGTGGCAACCTCAGTCGCTGGTTCCATTGACCACTTCCAATTCATATGCACATGGGCCGCCCCAGCTGACCTCGCACTGGCTGGGTCTACATCGACGGTTGAACCATACCAGCTGGAGTCCAACAGAACACACACGTAGGATGCATTCGCGTCAGTCGCTGACGTTGTCTGATTTGTTTATGGCAGAAGATGGTGGATCTCCTCCGCTGCCTACTACTGAAGAATGGATGTCTAGCAAAGATTATCAGCAAATGGACCCTTGTCTTATGGACCCAGCCAGCACCGACAGTATGTATTTCTATCAGCCCGAGTACCTGGCAGCAGGGCTCGATCTTGATGAAGCTCAGTCGGTGATTAATGAGTCTAATAACTTACGGTCCTCGACACTCTTGAACAACAGTGCTAATGATATGTATGAGATGGATTCCGACAGCCACCATGGATTGCCGCACACTCACGCAGACGACTTGACGAGGTTCACTCCGGGGTTTGGAGCAGCAGACCAGATCAATGGCCAGTTCACGGCTATTTCTAGAGAGTCGATTGAGGAGATTATTCAGCATATATTTAATCTTCCTCAAGGTTCATCTGATCAGCCTCGGCGTGACCGTACGGGTCAAGTGTCGTCGATTTATTTTGAGATGACGATCGATATTCTTGATGAGCCAGGAGATGATTAGGGGTGGCAGGGGGAGTCTGCAGGAGATTTTGAGAGTAATGAAGAGCAATGAGGAAAGAGATCGATGGTGAGTCGATAAGGGAACGGCCTAGAATAATGATGACCGGAGAGTAATAGGTTAATGAAGCGTTGGAAATTAGGGTTGACTTCTCTGGCACAATGTCAGAAGTAATGGGTTAGGAAGAAGCTGGTTATAGGCTAAGAGCATAGGATGCCGGAGGTTAAGGTTGGGCTTAGGTTAATGTGGTAATACGGAAATGGGTTTAATTGGATTGATTAGATTAGATAAAGTTTGTAGGGCAAGTAGTGTAGCGTAGATTTTTGTGTGTGGGTCTCACCTTTGCTACACTTACTAGTATTTCTTTGCAAGTCTCTTTCATACTGACTCTTTGATTAAGGATTGTGTTCTATCTATGTATTGGTGATACTCACTGGTATGGAAATTCTGATTATGCTTTGAAAGCAGCAGTTTGGATGCTTCTTGATGGAAGATCTGGGCAGCGTTCTAGAAAACGTGGGCTCTGGAAGTAATTTGTGTACTATTCTGAGCACTCAAAGTAGTAATCTGCAAACCACCCTTAAGAGGAATTCTCTAGAAGCAACTACTAAATCCTACTGATTGCTACTCCCACTAAAAACTCTCAGTAAGAATGGCTCCTGATTGCCAACCTGCAGCAGAAATCGCAAGTGCCAATTTGCCGTTCAAATCGATCTTCGTTGGCCGACGAACAGTGTGGTCCCAGTCTTCAACTTCATAATAATGTCTCAAAGATTTGTTCTGCTGCGCAGCAAGTTCCTTGAAATGAGCCTCAAGAGTGTCGTCCCTTCCAAGTCCAAGACACCCACATTTCTGCGACTCTCTTCCCCAACTGAGAAGTTCACCATTGGCAAAAAGTGCAAGGAAATGATAGTCGCCCATAGAAACGTTGACACAGTGTTTGTTCTGGAGCTCTGGCAAAATCAAAGGTGCAGCAGACTCATCGAACGTCTTGTTGACAAAATCGAACTTTGCTTGGTCAGTGGATTTCTTGGTACCAAGAAGGACTGCTCCGTCGTTGGAGAAGACTGCAAATGACTCAAACGTGCCTGTGACTTTGTCAAACTTCTCGGTGAATTTAGTGAACCCTTGCTTGGCATTTCGGTTCTCCAAGAACGCATTGAAAGAAATTAAAGGATAATCGATGGTGCGAACAGTAGAAGAGTATGAAGCCTCATCAGGGAAGTCCACTCTATGAACAGATCCACTGTCGGTGCAATAAACAAGAAAGTTGGCACATACCGAATAATCCACCACCCGAGAAGGACCCTCGACTGCACCAGTGTTAGGCAAGACTATGAAATGCGCATTCTTTGGTTCATCGAGTCTGTCCTGCTCGGTGAGCGGGTCTCTTGCATTCCAAATCACAATGCCGACGCCAATAATGTAACAGGAATTGACGGTCCAGCCTGCGACTATTTTTGTGATGACATTTTCTCTACTTTTAATAAGCGACACTCCGTCCTTGACGAACTTCAACCGGACTCCTGTGACATGGTCTCTGGCCTCCCAACTCCATATATTGTTTTTGGAGTCAAGAGCCATGAAATGGCTACGGCCACTGGAGATCCCGACAATCCGCAAGTTCTTTGTGTTTCTAGTAAGAGGAAGCAAACGATGACGCACAAAGTCGCCGTTGCTCTCGACCAATTTCATCTCGTCCAACGCAGCTTTCGAGTAGAACTCTTCGGGTGTAAGGTAGTACGTAGGATCAAGATGATGGTATGCGCCTTCAAACGTCTGTCTTCCACTAGCAAACCTAAAATCTTGGAAGAAAGTAGGAGACGTCATGATATTGAAATCACGCTCTGGAGGTCCTGGCATTCGGCCAATGGCATCAATATGTCCCAAGGTGAAGATACTGCCTGCACTCAGAAGCACCTGGAACGTCGTGCCTCCAGCACTAACATCGATAACATTTACGTCATGTTCCGCTTTATTCTTGTTGAGAAACAGAAACACCTCGGTAGGTTTACACACTGAGCCTCCGCCAAAGCCTGTTGTTCGGTGGTCCTGAGGTACCTCACGCATCCGGTAACCCAACCGTCCCCCATCGTCTGCTCCCCAAGTGTAGAGGTGGGAGTTCATCCGGATCTTGTATAGTTGAGACCAGTTGTTGGACTTGATTGCCAACGGAGTAGCGGTGTCAGTGCCAAACTGTTTCTTGAAGAGTAATTGGTGCACGGCTGAGTTGTTGAGAGCTTGGAATACCTGCTTGTTTCCTAGCTCCATAAGTGTTACTATATCTTGGTAGTCAAGTAGAGGTAACACATGGAACACAAACACGTCCTCGCCAAGATCAAGGAACGATTTCATAGGTTTGTCCAGCGGCACCAATTGAAAGTAGGAGGCCATTTTCACAGGGATTTGCCAAGGTCTAAGGGGAAATGTGAAAGGGGCGTAGAGCTGGGGTGAGGTAGAAGAGCAAACCAAACCAAGACTTGGATTTTTGATGAGATGATCTGTCTGCATGAGCAAGCGAGAGGTGCATGGGCTAAGCAGTGGAGGTGTTGTAGAGTGTTTGGTAGGGTTTAATGGGTCATTGGATATATTCAAGTGTTACTGGATTTATATATTCGTTGTTGTGGTTAAATGGTTTACTGTTTCCTATTTTTCTGGAGAGATTCTTAGCTTTTTTGTTAAGTGTTTGAATGCCTAGTTTCATTGAATATGCAGTGAATGTTTGACACAATAACTAGACAGAGAACGATGTAAATGGAAGATGGTATCTGTTGTTGCCCTGATGTAGTAATAAAAGTGAGTATAAACTCTTGCTTAATATATTCTTCCTAAACTTCTCAACTATTCTTGTTCAGTACTTGAATACCTGTGAACTGTGATATGCAGTCTAGGTCTTGATTACTTTACGTTTACAGGCATATACCTGATCTCTACACTTCTTAACTTCATTACTAGAAACTCACTTGAACTCAAGCTGATCCCAACATTCTCACTTACACAAAACTCTTCTAAATTTATAATCCATCAATAAGCCATACAAATCCTAAACAACTCTACTTGACAACTCTAACTCCCACCAAGCATCAACTCACACCCTAAGTCAACGCTAACACTACCACCATCAACACAACCATTATAACAACACATATAAGAATCAAACACTTCTTAGTCTTCAAGCTTCGCCGCTGGCTCCGGTCCGCTTTCACCAACTCCCGATCGGCAAACCGCACGTTGTCACTGTAGTTCATGATATTGTTCTCGATATTGTCTATCATAAACCCTTGCTCATTGACCAAGGTATCTAAATCTTTGAATATCACATTAAGCTCACTGATCGACTCTCCAATATTCTGAATCTCTTCTTCTCTTTGACTGATCAACTGTGTCTGATACACAAGCTCGGCGTTATTGATAGGATCAAGCTCCTTTACAAGTGTCAGTTGTTGTTGCTGCTGGCCTGCTTCTTCCGATTCTATAGCTACTTCCAGCTCGTCTTGTAACAACACTGCTTGTTTGGTCTCTTGCTCTTTGATAAACAGAGTGAACGACGTCTGCTCGGTCTGGAACATCTTCAACGACGTCGCCACTTCTCTAAAGATCTTTTCTCTATGTAGATTCTGACTCTTATTGATCCGGATCTTGCCATCAGGTCGAGGCTCCACTTCCGGTTCCTCATCAGTATATCTAGCGTAACCGAAATCATTCTCAAACACATAGTTATTCAATAATGATTCTCGAGGCTCATTCAACAGTTTAAACAAATCATTAGTCGAACTTATAAGCTCGACCACTCGCTTCTCTAAAGTGTCTGGGTTCTTCCCAACTCGTCTACTCTTCAAACTCCCCACAAAATTCTTGATATTGCTTAAATTATTGTTGATCTCAAACAAATAATTCGAGACAGACTCAATAAGCACATTGAATGACGTCTCAGGGTCGTTCGCTTCTATATCATCTTGTATTGTAAACGACATCTCTTATGATGGCAATACTAGGTCATTGATACTCATACCACAAATCTATTACCTTGATGGTTACGAGCGATGGGGCAAACGCCCATGGCTTAGCCTTCTCTCAAACTGTCAACCATACACTACAACGTCACTTCTATAGACAAGAAAAAAATAGAATCCCAATTATAATAAATCCTTACATATTTGGTTCAAATCATTCGATTTTTTTTGGTTTGGTTTTGTCGTAATGAACTATGTACTGAGAATCATCTATATATATACCGGATCCATGGGACCTTCTATTAACGACTATGGTGGTATGCATTCTCTGTTGGTTTCTTGTGGGGTTCTTGTGGTTTTCTTGTGGGTTTCTTGTAGTTTTCTTATTTTCCGTCATTCTATGAGCTTCCTGATTGTCAGTCTTATCAATATCTTCACTACACCTTAGCTGATCTCCCCCAACTTTTCTTCTTCGGTGCTTATTCTCATCGTTCTTAATGCTTTACTCGCTTCATCATTCTATCTTTCAGCCTTCGCTATCTTCTGGTATTCCGTACTTTAATCTGCCATTCTCTCTCACTCTGCACCCTCACTTATCCTTTTTAATTCTCTTGGCCAATTTCTTCTCTTTGCGTAGTGCCACTAACCGTCTCAATTCAGACAATATACTTAAAGCAGAAATGACAGCAACATAAACAATAAAGAGAACAAACGAAAAAACCAACCCAATTATAACCAATTCATTCTCTAAGAAAAAATCTTTGCTTAGAAGCTTAAGCTCGTTGTCTTCTGCTACAAGCTGGCTTTGGAAGATTTCATGCTTGTTATTCTTAGCAATATTGTCTCTGTTTTTGGCAATATGGAAATCGATTTCTGGGTTGATGATTTCTTCATTGATCCGTTTTGGATCATTGATAATCTTGGTGAACGGATCAAAGTCTGGTGAGAGTTTCTTAAAGTTCTTCAAGAAAGATCCACTCTTTGGATGTCCTTGGTATGCTTGCTGATCTGCTTCAGTAGAATTCAGAGACGTCAAGAGAATTGTCCAATAAGGTGAAGGAATCCGCTGGAACACTCTTCGTATAAACGCATCATGCTGCTCAAGAATATCAAACCGATACTTGTAACCCTTATCGGTAGGCAACGGAGGTAAGTTGACGACAATCACTCTTTTGTCAGTATCTATGTAACGGAACATATCTCCATATTCTTCAAGGTCTTCTTCTGTTTCCAAATCAACACGAATAACTTCTGCTCGACAAAGCTTCGACACATAATTTGTCAACTGCTTGAATGGCAAGTAGTCTTCAACAAATGGAAACGAAAGAGCAGTCGAATCAAGGGTCAATCTCCATCCAATGTTCCGAAAGATTTGCTGGTTGTTTGCCCTGAAATCATCGTTAATCAAGCCTGGCTGATTAATTAAAATATATGCATCGGACGTACAGCGTGAAAATAGCTGTCGCACAATGTCTTCTACTTTCTTTTCAGGATATGGATTAGGTCTTGGAGACTCGATTCTTCGAACCAATCCTTTGACCAATTTCGAAGACGAGACAATCACAGGAGGAAACGCCAGCAATCCCGACTGGATCACGCCAAGGAAAACAAAAAACAACAAAAGCCGCATTCTTTTTTGGTCTGTTCAACTAGTTCTTTGAAACTGTTCTTGGTACAAATGTCAATCTGTGAGGCTGTAACAAATATCCAACTTTCACTGTGAAGTATATACCAAAACGGCGGGTCTCAAGCTGCATATAAGCAGCGCATCTCCCAGCATCAAGCAATTAACTTGATTCTTTCCCTTTACTGTTACATTGTTCTCTTTTCTTTCTAAATCTTGTTTAAATGTCAATTAAACCAATTCCAAACGAATCTGCTGTTTCTCTTCTTTCTACTAGTCAAATCTCTTCGTCTGTAGCTGCAGTGAAACAATTGGTCGACAACGCTATAGATGCTGGCGCCAATTTGATCACAATAGAAGTGGATACTGAGACAGTGATTGAGATACTTATGTGTTAGAGATGACGGATCAGGAATTGAAAAATCTGATAGACCTCTAGTATGTTTGAAATCAACCACATCGAAAATCCACTCTCTTGAAGATATCCGGTTGAGTCTACCAACATTGGGATTCAAAGGCGATGCTCTTCATCTTCTTGCTAATCTAGTCGGTCATGGAACTGGAAGTATGACTGTTGCTACTATAACTGATACAGAGCAGGTTGGAGAGAAATGGTCGGTTGGTACCGACGGTAAACCAGTGGCTAAGTCTTTCAAGAAAGTGCCTGCTCCAAAAGGAACAGCCATTACTATTACTGGTTTGTTCTCTGGGTTACCAGTAAGAAAAAAGTATCACATTAAACAAAGAAAGTTACATTTAGCCCATCTAAAAACTTTGCTTCTTGATTATTCTTTCATACACTGCAATCGTTTGAAGATAGTGCTTAAGTTTGTCAAAGTCAACACTTCGTATCAAGTACGTGGCAACACTGGTAATCATATGGTACTAAATAAACACAACGATAGAGTCAATTGGTTAGCTGACCCGCTTGTTATTAAAGACTTGAAAAACCAATTCTTGCGCGGTAATAATGTTCCATTCTATGAGGGTTCATGGAAAGTCGCTTATATTCTTCCCAAAATGAATGCATCGTCAACAATTGCCGAGAACACTCATAAGATTAAAACTGTGGGGTTCAATAACAAACCCTTAAGTCTATCTTTGGGATTAGGAAAGAAAATCGACAAGCTAGTTAATTCCATTTACAGTGATTATGGATTGTTGCCTCCAATTGTTTGGTTCTTAAATCTCACAAGTCTCGAAGAAAGTGCAGGAGATATCACCATTGAACCGGACAAGACAGATGTTTTGATATCGGACGAGGACGAAGTATTGGCTGAATTGAGACATGTATTGAAGAAAGATGTTTCTACTTTGATGACAAGAAATAGTGAGAAAGTCGACGAATCAGTGGTGATTGTACTGGATGAAGTACACAAGGGTTGTGTGCACGATGATGTCTCGGTTGTGAAAGTTGAGAGTACTAAGACAAAAAGGAGAAAACTAGGTTCTTCAAGAAGGAAGAGAGTGCACTCAGATGAAACCGTCACAGAACATGATACCACATTGGTTGAAGATGTGGTAATTGTATCAGCCAAAGATTTGCTTGACGAGCAATTGCGAAGCAAGAAGAGTATTACTTCTTTACCATGTGAAGTTTCAGAGATTACCGTTGATGAACCAGAAACTGATCAAATTGAGAGTAACCCCAACGATACTGAGTTCTGTAATGACATTGGTACTCATGGCAATCTTAATCCGAACTGCTCTGCTCTCATTAACGCCAACTTCAAATCAGAACAGACGTCAGGAAAAGCGGTCGAAGCAAAAGTGACAAGAGATTGCTACATCAACCCAACTTGTGTCTCTTCTTATGATGTCCATACTTATTCTAGTGAGACAAGTATTAAGAGAGCATTATTGCATAGTTGCAAATCAGAAGACCTTAGAACTCTAGAAGCCCATTTATTAGTGGATCATAGAAAGTCTTGGGCGCTCTGGGAGATGATCTGAATACCATAAAGTGGTGAGGAGTCGATACAATAAGATCAGTATTATTATGCTTTTGTTTGCTAGATTGACCAGCTTATGACTAAATGACTAGCTAATATACAGCTAATGACTATTATATAAGGAATGACAAGATCATAAGTTTTCCGATTAAAGCTTGATTCTGTTTCTCTCGATACATTTTTTCACTGCGAAATCCCAATCAACATTGAGCACGTAGTAAGTTTCGCTGAGAGCTATGACCATCAAACCAGAACCAATACCTAACCAAAGACCTGTCAATTGCAAATTAAAATGGTAAGCAAGAACGATTGCCAAAGGAATAGCAAAGAAATCATAGACAACAAAGTTGATGATACCTCCAATGTATGGAGAACCTTGGCCTCTCAACAACGAACCAGAGACAGTATTAAGGGAGTCAAACACTTGAATGACAGCAACAAGAGGCATGATTTTGATGATCAACGCGATCACCTCAGCATCATTAGAATAGATATGGGCAATAACGGAGCGGCCAAAGAAAAGCACGGCACAGTTCAAGAATCCCACAAATGAACCTGCTATCAAACCTATGTTGGTACATATTTGAGCAGGGCCGATTCTTTGAGCTCCAATGAAGTTAGCCACTCTTGTAGAAGAAGCAATACCAACAGCAAATGGCACGAAGAACGTGAGAGATGCCACGGTGGAAATAGCTGACTGTGCGGCCAACGCACTAGTACCGAAATACGAAGAGAACAAGGTCAAGATTTCCCAGCTGAGATTCTCAAGGAAATTGCATACAACACCAGCAATACCAAAATTGAAGATCTCACGCCATCCTGTAAAACAGCTAGAAGTAAACCCATCCCAGCAGTCTCTTCCGTTAATGAACACAACGTAGCATACAAGGAGCGAGCACATGAACCAGAAGTTGAGCACACATGCAATAGGAATTCCAACGTAACCGATCTGAGCAGTTAGAATTCTGATGAGGACCACACTGAGCGGTGTGGAACAACAAAGGACAAGAGTGGATGCATTGTAAATGCCTTGGCACTGCAAGAACCGTTTGAGGTTCTCAAAGATGATGTAGGCAGGAGCAGCAAGAATAAGAATACGCAAGAACGAGGTGGTGAGGTCGACCAACTCGTCGGTTTCTAAAATGTAACGGAAAAAATACTGGGAGTTCCACCATAAAAGACCAAACGGAACAAAGCAAGCAAATGAGAAAGCGATGGACCTCTGAGTGTAGAGGCCGACTTTCTTGATATTACCTGAGCCATAAGCTTGAGGACACAAAATGTCAAGACTGGTGGAAATACCTTCAAAAATAGAAAAAGTAACAGTAGAAGTCATAGAACCAAGGGAGACCGCAGAGAGCTCGTTTTTACCAAACAATTTGGACGCAGTAATAGTGCAGATTATTGTGTACGACTGACTGAGACAGAACGCAATGATCAACGGTACTGCATTGTAAATGAATGTTTTTGTCTCCAGGGAAACAGTGACGGTTTCATGAGCAAAGTCTTCTTCATCCTCGATGGAGGTGTAGGAAGCAAACGAGGATTGTCTTGAATGGCGAGGACCTGAAGGTCGGCGAGTTGGAATACTGGACTTGCTATTCTGTCTGTTGAGTTTAAGGATAGCAGCGCCGGTGTTTTTGCTGCTTCCCTGTTTCGTGGCCCCGTAGTTCGGTTCGGGATAGTATGTTTGAGGAGCAAGTTCTGGTTTGGAGGTATTGTCGTCGCTGGAGTTGTCGCTGGAAGAAGACCTCTGAGTGAGCAACGGCTCAAGATCAGGATCCGGCTCGATGTCACTCAACCCAGCAGGTAACAGGTTGAAAGAATTAGCGTCGTCGTTAGAGTTGGATTCGGGAGACTCGTCTTCGTAGTGGCCACTGGACACAAGCGAGAGGAAACTGCGCTGATCGTCGTTTCCTCCATAGCGGAATATCGGGGTCCTTGTGCTGGGAGGAATAAACGTGGTGAGGTACCGTTTGCGGATTCTGCCCCCGAAATTGATGTCTGTGTTAAGACAGTTGGGAAAATGCAGAATGGTTCGCGCAAGGATATTTGGCACCATTTGGCGTGGGTTGCAAGTATAGGATAAGCAAGGAAAGGTTTGTGATAGAGGATGTGAGGATGTGTGGAATTGGATAAACAGATCGGAGGTAGGATACCTGCAGGTGCATTCAACATGGAAGCGAGGATTTGCGGCGGGTTTTTGGAAGGCGGTTGGTTTCTGGATGTGTGTTGTTTGGGTGTTTGTTGTTAGGATGTTTTGCTGTTAGGGTGTTTGTTCGGATGTTTAGATGTATGGATGTCTGATGGTTTATTGGGTTTGTTTATTGATCTTTTGGTTTGTTTGTTTACTGGTTTGTCTTTGTGCATGCGGCTTACTTTCAGTTTGCTAATTGGTTGTATGTGTGAAGTGGTAAGCGAGCGGTGTTTTTTAAGGGTTTTTCTCTACTATGTGTTTAACTGAAGTAAACTGTCTGACTTAATAGTTTGGATTTACTGTTTGACGATGTTTACAATATAATTTGATATGCTTGAATAAAGTTCCAATTAGTGATTTCGCTTTCCTTTACTTTTTTTGTTTGTGTTCATCTCTTTTGCTGGTTCAACTATTTTATTAACGCTGTGTGTATAAGTCACTCTATTCTGTTGCTTCGGTAAATTATTCTATTCAGGAGATCTATTGAGAATTGCGGTGATTGTAAACGCTCGCTCAATGCGAGGCGCTAAACTACGGTGCATTGCGAGTGCACAACAGTACAGCGTCCGAGAAAGAAACCCAAACACCAAGACTGCTTTGTATGTGCGTAGTTTAAGACTTGAGAATTCCAGATTCAAGATAAGTAGCTATGTATGATATTGGCAAGTCATGTGTCAGAGGAATTACCAAGCTCGCATTCAACAAAAGATAAAGGCCAGATGGAAATCCCAAACCTTGAGTTCAGAAACTAACTGGCCTGTTCATGTCTGTGTGGCTGATACTGCGTAATATAAATTGTGACTCACACAACCGACACAGTAGACCTGTCATAAACTTCATTCCAGAAACTTATGAGAGTGTTCCATTTTCTAGTGCATGCAAGAACAGACCCTATGCATATTGACTGGATGTGAGCTCAGTAATGTACTCTTTTCTGACGATTAGAAGAAAGCAGAACTTTCAATGCTAAGAATGAATTAAAAGACAAGCAAAGGAAGGAAGACGCAAATAATGAAGAAGCAAGATCCCAATAGCAATATTTTTATTTCAGACATTGTCAATCGTATCCAATTGGGTAGCAGTAGGTATTAATCCACAATACAACTAGAGCCACAAACAACGCTCACAAGACAAAAACATGATCGCATAAACAAGTCAAGGTCAAACCCATATCCATGAAAAACATACAAATAATCATAAGACTCTCATGAAATCCCCATGCATCTCTATACTTTTGTCTCATTGTACCTGAAAAATTGAGACTCAGCCAGTTACCTTGAGAACACAAATCATCACCTTCACGGCGTACCAATAGATGGCCCAGTGTCACTCACTTGTAACCAATTCGTGCTTCTCGTCAAGGAACTCGTAGTTGTACCTGTACTGTTTGCACTATCATAATCAAACATCGCACTGTCATTATGTGAACTTTCCAATTCTTGATCGGGGGTACGTCGTAACACCGTTTCAAGTATAGTCCTGTCTCTCATTTCGTTAACTGTACCAGCATTTATACTGGGAGTAAACTCAAAAAATCCAGGTTGTGTCTGCCTCTGGCTGTCCAGTTGATTATCGTCTTCATTTGATTCTACATTCTTGTTCTTCAGTGAATGATTCTCAGCTAAGAACCGTTTTAAATCAAGATCTTTCCAAGAATTCTCCTTTTTCTTTCTCAGACCACCACCAAAAGATGATCCAAATGCTCCACTCTGTAAATTATTGTCTTGGACTCCACTTTCTTCAGCACCTTTGATCTCATTCAAACACTGTTCTGATATCTCAATATCATCAAACGGTACTTCATCTCGTGCCCATTCTTGCATATAAATTATATGATGCGGCTGTTCCATATATATATAAGAATAATCTGAATTCCTTGACATTTCAATTCCAATTTATTATCTCTATGCTGCTGTCAATGCTAACGTCAATAGTATTATTCATTACTGTTTACTGCACATCAACAGCAGTGTTATCCCGGGTAACTGGGCATCGGTGATGACAATTCTTGAGCAATTTTACTGATGAGGATCATCAGCAGGATGCGATTGTTTAGCAGTTTATTGTTTGCGTTTGGGCTTGTGTCGGTGGTTGCCTCAAAGAACGTGTTTGATTTCTCTTCGTTTGAAATCCCTGACGACGAGTTGAAACACCTCGAATCAAAGTTTGAGAAAAGACATGAGCAACAAAAAGTGATGAGCATGTTCCGGGACTTCAGTACTAATCTTATGGCGTTTGCTCTGCCTAATGATGTCAACAAGATCTCGATTTTCTCGTATTACCTCAGAGACAACTACGATTACATTCACCTGAACACCAAGTTGTTGAAGAATTTGATCATCTTTATTCCTACGGATCGTGCGGTTGGAGAATTGAATGCAAAGCCGTGGGAGTTCCCGGTAGCAATCACTCCGGAGATGCCAGAGAGAGAAGCGGACGAGGTGTCAAAAGATAACATCTTGAGTTTCGTTAAGTCACATATAATCAACGTGACTGATCTCCAGTTTAAGTTGCCGGACACCGATCTGGTTGATTTGGAAAGTGTGAACAATCACAGGATCTCGATCAAGAATGTCGGAGGCGATTTTTATGTGACTACTGCAGGTTTAGGCGATTGGTACAAGATTGACAAGACTGAAGACAGCAAGTACCAGGATCAGACTATCACGCTTATTGTTATCGATGGTTGTTTGGATTGGCCCGAGAAGTATTAGGGGTTAGTTCTATAGAAGTACATAGAATACGAAAGTTGGAGCTGGAGATGGTTTAGGGATCATTGCGATTGGTTTAAGGATGGTTCACGGCTGTAATTGAAGCTAAGTGTGGGCTGCGATGCTCAGCACTCTAGATGTTAGTTCGATGAGTTCAGATATGTTGGGCAATCGTTACCTAATTGCTGGATCAACGGAAAGTGCCTGGAACAGTTAATTTTTGGTGTGTTAGACAAGCATTAGATATGCGTAGGTATCTGGAACAGTCAATACTCTGTGATTTACCTGGGTGATAGATACCGAATAATGTTTGTCTAGTTGAGCCTCAAGCTAACGTTGTCCAAAGTCGCAGTGCTTGTTTGCTGACTGCTTGGTACTAAAGCTGCAGTGAGTTCGGAGAAAACCAAGTGGGTATAGCTCCGATTGACAGGGTTCAGTTATCTGTGGAGAGTGAGTGTTTGTTTTACAATAGTTTAGGTTTTGTTTGTGGTTGTTTTCTAGGGTCTTGTTTAGCACTAGCTTGTTTGGCTATTTTTAGGTTTGATTGGCTGATTATCTCAGATTGTCAGCGGGCCACAGACGAGTTGGTTAATATTTTTTGCAAGGATTTTTCAGGTTTGTACTGAGAATTAGCAAGCGGCGAGCCCCACTGCGATAACGCACACCACTGTTTTGGGAGCCGGCTAATAGCTGAGGAACTTTTAGGTTAATATTTCCTTTGGTGGGGCCAAGGTCTCAGGCGTGCGTTGATAAGACAAATTTAATGTTTGGGATAGGAAGTGCTGACCAATCGGGCAATCGAGGGATTGGGTTGTGGTAAAGTTTGTCAGAAACCTTAAACCCCAGCGAACTCTGGGATTACTTGGTTGGGCCGCCACACGGGGTCAGGAGAATTAGATCATCGAATAAGCTTAAATTGGGCTAAGAGATCAAAAAGAAACAAATCATCAAAAGCTCAGCCTGCTGCCGGTTGCGTGCAAAGAATTCCAGTGTGATATTCCAGGCTGACGGGGCTGATCAGAACCGCGTATATAATATTCTACGCTGGAAATGATCTGGAGCTACTATTATGGGCCAGGGTCGGTGGAGACTCCACCGTTTTTGGACTAGTGGCAATGGAGTGGTGGTCCCAATGAGGTTAGTGCCAGAGTTGACAGAAAGGTAGTTGCTAATGGTTACGACCACAAGTTTAGCACGGCGTAAGTTAGTAGCCCGAACACTGGAACAGCAGGTGAGACACCAACGTGAGATCAGGCGGCACCAGGAATGGCAGGTGAGGACAGGTGGTGACCAACGTTGGAGATTGACTAGCAGGATTTCTGAGACGGCGATCTGCCAAGTTTGTCTGAGACTGAAATTTCAGCAACATGCAGAGTGGCAGCGGTACTATTGGCGGAGCTACTATTGGATGTGCTACGGGGAGATATTCTAAAATCTAATATTAGTGATTTCTATACGTAAAAACAAAGCACAAATTTTGGTAACAAAAAACTTAACACCAGTAGTTGTAGGTTCTCCAGTAGAAAGGCTTGGTAGCAATGTAAGCCTTCTCCTCGGCAATCTCTTGCTTGAGGAGGTCCATGTCGACAACCTTTCTTCCCGTGTCCAAATCAATGGAAGTCAATGGGTTGAAGAAGACAAAGCTCTTTCTCCAGATCATGTAGAACACGTAGAAGAGAACAATGACTGGAACAGTCAAGTAAGCTTGGAAGAAGTCGGAGACACGAACCTTGTTGGAGACGTGGATGGCAAATGGCCAGACGGCAATCCAGAATTGAGCAACCAAGACCAAGATGTAACCAACGAGACCGTAGACGGAACCCCAGAACCCGGTTTGAGAAGTGAAGGACAACTCGTCGGTGTTTCTGTTTTGAGCCTTAAGAGCCAATCTGAAGACAACGTGACAAGCACAAGCAGAACCCCAGGTGAAGATGGAGGACAAACCAGAAAGAGCCAACATCCAGTCGAAGACGTCCCCCTCCTTGTCAGAAGCAGCCAAGAAACACAACAAACCGAACACCAAACTGATGGCAGTGGAGACAATTGGTCTACCCTTCTTGTCAATGTAAGCAAAGATCTTTGGAGCAAAACCTTGCTCAGCCAAAGACACCAAAGTTCTAGAACAACCGAAGGTGGAAGAGTTACCGACAGACAAGACAGCGATCAAGATGACCACGTTGAAGACAGATGGCAAACCCTTGATACCGGCGTTGGTGATGGAGATGACGAATGGAGAGGCTCTGGCATCGTAGGATCCGGAACCCAATCTGTCGTTGGTGTATGGAACCAACAAACCAACCAAAGTCAAAGAGATGATGTAGAAGAGAGTAATTCTCCAGAACACTTGCTTGGCAGCCTTTGGAAGAGACTTTCTTGGGTTAGCGGTTTCAGCAGCAGCCAAAGCACACAACTCGGTACCAGCAAAAGCGAAGGCAGCAGTGACGAACACAGAACAGAGACCCTTGAAACCGTGGTTGAAAGCACCAGGGTTTTGCCAGTATCTACCACCAATGTACTCGTGGTTTGGACCTCCACCGGCACACAAGATGATACCGAGGAAGATGTAACCAATGACAGCAAGGACCTTGATGATGGAGAAGCAGAACTCGGCCTCACCGTAACCACGGACACCAAAGATGTTGATGCAGACAATGAACACCCAGAAGATAGCAACCCAAGCAGCACCACTGATCTTGTCGTTCCAGTACTTAATAACAATCGAAGCAGCAACCAATTCCAAAGGAAGAACCACCAACCATTGCATGGCGTAGTTCCAGCCCATAGCAAAACCCCATGCAGGAGAGATGAATTGAGAGTTGTAAGTAGCAAAAGCACCAGAGACAGGGAAGGCCACAGCCAACTCACCAAGAGCTTGGATAGTGGTGAACATAAAAGTACCAATAAGACCATAGGCAATCAACACACCGGCTGGACCTCCAGTAGCCAAAGAGTTACCAGAACCAACGAACAAACCAGTACCAATGGAACCACCAATGGCAATCATCTGCAAGTGACGGTTCTTGAGGTTCTTCTGTAAAGGCGACTTGGCAGTACGAGCAACAATCTTCTCCTGCTCGGTCATACCCTCAGAGTGAGCAAAATGGTCCTCAGCAGGCTTGAACGAGTCGATGAAGCGGGCGAGAAATCCTTCAGGAGCCTCGGAGGTGTATGGCGAGGTGTTGCCAACATCCTTTTCGAGTTCAACGTCAGAGTTAGCTTTTTTGTCAGACATAATGAGAAGCTGTGATGAACACTGGAAAAACAGCACTGGAGATTCAGGGAACTGCCAGTATTTATATTGTCGATTTGACACAACCCTAAACTGGAGTTTCTGGGACCCGCTGCAGATCGGCGCGGGCTGCTGCAGCGGCTGCGACCGCCTCAGTTAGGCTCCATATACTGACAGGCCACGATAAGAGGCTGCTGCAAGATAGCCAACTCAAGATAATGCCAGCACACTCAAACACACTGCAGCCTGGGCTGGGAATTGAAGGCGATAGTGAAGCTGGATGCGACGGTGGTCTGCCGTGTCGGAGGCGGCCGATATGACATCCAGGGTTCGCAGGGCCCTGGTGTTGCTGAGGAGAAGCCTTCCACCCTTCCTGTGAGGGGAACTCGGAACTGCCTGCCCCAGCACCAGCGGTGTGGATCAGCTGGGGGTCGACCTGGCAAGAAACCTTCGACCATGGGTTCTGAATCGGTGATGTTCTTTGCTTATCAGGCAGTGAGGCCGGGTGCAGGATGCGTCGACCTGCAGAACGAACTCAGTTGCAGGTCTGTTTAAGACCAGCCTGGAATAGAACCGGTGCTAGTTTCCTGGCCCACAATAGAAGCTGGTTGTGACGAAACACAACGCCCATCAATCCGCAAGTCTGGGTTGGTTTCATCCAGACATCTGAGCTGGTCTCTGAGCTCTGGATGAGTCGATGACATCAGGGCCGCGCACCCACCCCCGGCTGCATCGTGTGCCTTGCCTCCCCCACCCAATCAAAGCCGTTTGTTAGTATCACTGGCAGTTGTCCAGGTTTTCTCAAGGCATCAAGGGAACCATACGGCACTCATTAAGTGTATGCTAGAACACGGCAACAGGTGCATGGCAACGCCGCTCGGGTCACGTGCGCGCCAGCGTGCTGCAGGCGCCAGTGCGGCGGGCTCTCTAAGGTGTGAAACGTCGAGGAACGTTCTGAGGAGAGTCCATGGCCGTCGAGGTCATGGATTTATGGGTCTGCTTGAGGTCAAGCTCCCGGGATTGTTTGCGTCTGAAGGTGGGGCCTGTACTATGATGGGGTTGTGTTGGGGATGGTTGCGAAGTTTTTAGGTCAAGGTTACTCAAGAAGGTTGGTGGTGCTGCTAAGTGCTTGTAGGTATCGCCAAGTGCCTTGTGCCAAGTGAGTGTTGGGTTTTACTTGCCCGGTGGTTGTTGATTTCTTTTGATTGCTTGGATTCTTGGTGATACCGTTTCTTGGTGAACCTAGTTGGAATCTTGGATTCGTGGTTGTTACTTTTTTGGGTGGAGGTGTTTGGGGTTTATGGACTCTGTTAGTAGAAGTTGTAAGTGCTGGATGTAGTGCTCGTAGTGCTCGTAGTGCTCGTAGGCTGTAGCCTGCATTGTCGAATGAGGAGTGATCTCGATAGGGTTTGCTTGGCTCTAGACCAATGACCGGTAAGTTTACTAAGTGAGTATCATTTGAGGTGATTGAATGTCGTGAGATTGTCAGCTAGGAGAATACCGACAATATGGAAATCAGGTTAGCTGTAGTCGGCCGTTGGTGGAGGTTGGTGGAAGCTTGTACAAACGGCACGGGTCCCCACGGAGATTGGTGGTGGGTGGTGGTGGATAGAGGATTACAGTGGATTGGGAATTGATGTTCAATCGTCAATTGTTGGTTGTTGTTGAGTGTAGTGTTGGTGGGTGTTGGTGGGTGCTAGTGAGTGATACTGTGGGGTCAATTGAGTGTTACTATTGTCCATTGACTTCCTCATTTCAATCTATTACAATTCATAATTCCTACTATCACTGCTACAATCAATGCCTACTACCACCAAAGACCAACGCCAACTACCATCAGCTGCTGTTGTCCACTACCACCAACTGCTATGCCCACTACCATGACCGACTCTATTGTCTCCAATGTTTACCACAGGCCCAGTCCCCACCACAAGTCTCACATTGATCGGCTCACTTTCAGATGTCTCCAGGTTGGAGGATCAGTAGGTCTTGCTCATAAACTTGCTTGAGTCTCGCCTGACCATTGGGCCAACAATTGTGGGCAATGTCTCAAGGGCTAAAAATAGGCTGTATTCTTACCCACCTACGATGGCAATTCAATTGCTGGCGTGCAATCGCTGCCCAGTTAGGCAGTTGCTGGGGCTACTCTACGCACACGGTTCAGGTAAATGGATAACAGATTAAAAGTGAGGGATTGGCCGGCCAGATCACCAGATTTTTCCGGTTCCGCGGGACCTGTGCACGGCAATTTCAGTGTATATAAGGTTGGCTGGAAATCAGGCTTGATGCTGGGGCTGCAGCCACTAGTGTCGATCCAGGTTACAGACACCCTGTCCACCAGGAGGCAGCTCCACAACATTCAGGCCTTGACAATCGACACAGCCCAGTCCAACGACAAGTGGACCACCTTGTCGTCGTCCACAAACTTGGAGGTCGCTTGGTAGGTGCTGCGGGCCAAAAACCCAGATGGGGCCTGCATCTCTGGAAGTGTAACCTCGTAGAATGGCTTGTCCACATGGTTTGGGGCATAACTTCCCAACGGCTCCTCCAACTTGTCGACGCGAATGCCTGCCTTTTTAATGCCCTGGAGATACTTGATTCCAGTGACAATTTCGTTCTGGACCTTGAACTTGATCCGCAACGAGTACATCGAGTCCTCCGCGACCTTGAATGGGTTCTTAGGAAGCCCAGCACGGACCTTCTCGTCCTCCAAATTGACAACCACAGGAGCCTTGCCTTCGACCAAAAGAGCCATCTCAAGCACAACAACCTTCCGTTTGTCACCTGGAGCCACTGGAAGTAAAGCTGCGGTACTCAATCCAAGAGACTCTTTCCACTTCTTGAGCGACTCGTCATTGGCATCCAAGCTCTCGTACTCAGCCAAGGTCTTTTTCTGACCCACCACGTACCCTGGGGCATCCTCCGGAACTAAATCGTCACCATGAGAACTCATAATTTCTGCAGCACTGCCGGAGTTCTGTGTCTATTAAGGTATAGTGGAGAGTGCCAGCTGGAAGCTAGCTGTCATTTGGGTTTCATACGTGCGGGTAACCTTGGATGTGTTGGGGGTGGGCACACACCCTCAGGGACATCAAGCTTCAATTGCCCAGGTGATAACCGAGGCTTGGTGTTTCTTTTCAATGAGTTTCTTTTCAACGCTGTTTCAAATCTAGAAGGTGAGATCACCAAGTCAAACTCTACCGGGCCAAGAATACCCAGTTGATTCCAGCACGAACCTAGAACTGTGCTGGCCCGTAGGTGGCTGGGCTTAAATATGAGACATCCAAGCACAACCGAAGCTCAAGCAGTGGTGGTGAGTGTGCGTGCGTTATCTCTTCGCTGTTGAGTGCTTGCCTGCCCACATGGAATGACGCTTGACGAAATACATGAGCAGTTGCCCAATCAATCGAGCTGGATTGGTGTGATCAGGTAAGTTTGTGGGGGGATGGCTAGCGATAACGGAGTTTGTAGATGCATAGACGATGTACCGATGTGCTTGTGTTGATGTACTGCTGTACTGCCAGTGATAAGTCATTGATAAAGTCATTGATATGTCAGTGGCATGTCAGTGACATGTACAGACCCACAGTATCTTATACGCACGGATTTCTCGGGAACCTGTCTCGTAACCTCCGAGCGTATCGATTAGTTTGGAATCATGAATCTTGGTATATTTCTGATTATCCACCATTTGTTATAATTTTTTTGTTGTTTTTGTGGAGTAGAAGTTGGAGTGTGAATTTGTGGGTGGGATGAAAAATGCAGTGATCTGGTGCGATCGATAATGTGTGTGATTCTCCGGTGGGTGTTACTTTTTTGAGACCTTTGGTATTGAGACTCTTAGAATTGAGATTTTAGTAATGAGACTTTTGAGGTTTTGTGTGTGTTGGGAAGACGTGGAAAAGGTAATGGTTCAATAATTGATGGCTGGATATCTAGTGGGCAGTTGAATATTCACTGGTTTACTAGTTTACTGTTTTGCTGGCTGCTTACATCACTGCCTGATCCACTACTCCACTACTCCACTACTCCACCACTCCACAGATTCACTGCCTCCCTCATACCTCCCACTCCACTGCCCATCTCAATTGGAACAAACGTGGATCGATGACCCGAAGGTCTTGCAGACAACTTTCTGTTACCTTACAAGATATTCCTTGGCACTTTTCCTTTGCTTTATCATTGCCATCTTCTTGATTGGATATCTTGTGATAACCAATTGGTCAGTGCGTGAATTTTTACGTCTTGGCATCCGGAATACAAGGCACAGCAATAGGATCGTTCAGTCGATTGACATGCCCATGTTTTTCAGCTTTTCTAGGACTTTCTTGACTGAAGACTCATTGCCTCAGCTCTGACAAGGTGTGTGTTCTACGATATCTACTACTCCATCTTTGTGGCCTCACTTCTTAGAACTCATCTGCTTGCATCTCTCCACTCTCCACTCCACTTGATCTCATCTGGTTTTGTCTCTCACAGACCGATCTCATCTGATGCAGTTTCCCCAGTTTCTGTCACTCCATTTCTCCTGGTTTGTCATTTTTCACTTGTGGTTTCTTCTCTCCATCTCCTTTCAACCTATTCAGTTCCTCTCTCTCACTCTTTCTCTCTCACTCACTCACTCTATATCATGATCCTCTCGATCTCCCTCTCTCTCACTCTCTTCCTCTCCCTCTCCCTCTCCCTCTCCCTCTCCCTCTCCCTCTCCTCCCATACAGAAATACCCCTCATTATGCTTGCCTCTATTATCATCTCGATCTATAAAGACTGCTATCTCTATACAAGATCATGCCTCACTCTATACAACTTCTCAATTACCTCACACCATATGAATATTGCCTCATGCCTTGGCTCTCATCAAAAACTCATGCCTTCTGGCCTCCATCAATACTACCCACAACCCACCTACGAAATTCTCTTCATCAAATACTCAAACGTGCTGAAAAAAACAACACTGTTGAGCACCGATCGACTCACACTCACCCCAAGACCCCGGTACATCCGACGTGTAGGCCTGGTGAGTTTCCGTTTGATCACCACCTTCTCGAGTCCTCGCTGCTTACGAATGATGTTGGCCACGATGTCCCGCTGGGTCAAAGACTTGACTGTGTCGATTGGGAAGATCGTGACCCAACTGAGCACTCCTGAAAGCGCACCAGCAACAGCAATAGACACTGGCTCGAGCTTGACAGAAGTGCCCATGAAATACCCGTCAGAACTGGCCACCGAGCTCTGGATGAAAAGCTTGGAAGTCTCGTAGATGGCAAAGTAGAGCCCGGAGCTGATGAGTTCGCGGATCATGTGGAACTTCATGCCAGAGTAGAGTCCAAACACCCCTTCCTCTTTGACTATCTGCGTAGCCACCTGGAACGTCAGCTTGGGCACCGGCGATAGGAGCACGCTGCCGGCGTTGCGGCGGGCCTCGAGCATCACGATCTGCGAGTAGAGTTTGGTGAACTCGAACGGGCACGCAAAGAGAGACACACATGCGCCTGTGGTGGACCCGGTGATGAACGCGGTGGGGATGTTGGCTGCGGTGACCATCAACTGTCGCTTGCGGAGTCCCTGCTCCGAGGTGTCGCTTAGCACGGTGTCCTGGTAGCTCTTGAACCCGGGCACAAACTCCTCAAGCAACGTCTGTTGAGTGGCAGCCACCTGGGGCTTAAACAACGTGTAGAGACTCACTCCGAGCGACTTCGAGAACGACGTCGACACTAGCGGAGCCGCCACGCCTCGGAACAACCCCTGGATGCCCTCGTGCCTCACTGTCTTGCGGAGACAGTCGAGGGCCCCGTCGAAATAATGGGTCTGCATTCTGGTCTTGATGGTGTCGAGAGGAAAGCCCACGAGAGTCGAGGCAAGCGAGGCTCCATAAGATAATATCGTGGGCCGCCAGGGCTGGAGCACAGGAGGCATGGAGAAGAACGCCAACTCCGGGTCGATGGGCCCCGTGATGGCAGGAACAGTCACCGATTCTGATTCAGAGGTCGGGTTGAGCTTGTTCATGGCTTCTTCATTTTACTGATTATCACAGTGGGTTTCTGATCTTGAGTCACCTGCCAGATCGAGTCCGGTTTTCGTGGGCGGTCGGTTGGAGTTACCCGGTGCAGGACCAATGGTGAAAAGTGAAAATCTGTGTCTGTGAGTCCGTTGAACCGTCGTTGAAGTAGCTATGTCTCTTAAAGCCAAGTTCCAGTTGCTCACGAAAGTGAGAGCAGGGATATTTGGTACGAATTACAACCCTGACGCTACGCGGACGGGCGCAAAGATTTTGCGCAAACGGTTGGTGGGGCCTACAATCGCCAACTACTACAACAATCCAGATTTGTTGAAGTTCAAAGACTTGAAGCGGATGTATCCTCAGTTTGATTTTGTGAATGAGGAGGAAGAGTACAGATTGCAGATGGTGGCTGGGCGTAAAAGAAGAGGTAAGGGGCCACCAGCCAAGAAGAAGGCCAAGAGTGATGGTAAGAAGAAGTGAGTGTGGAAGAGTGTACCACAGAGGATGTGTTGAGATAGAATATTACATAATAGATGGGTGGAGGTTTGAGTGATTTAGCCGGCATCGGTCGAAGAAAATAATTTGATTGATGTTGGTCCAAGAGTGTGATTTAGTTCACATTGGCTGTCGACTCTTATAATAATCGACTGATTCATTAAGTAATCACGTCATGATACTTGGGGTATCGCTTGGTGAAATTGTTGCTGATTCAATTATGGACCCAGCTCTGAATATTGTATAATGTTACCTGAGATGCTCAGGTAGAAACTTGCATGTATATATTGAAATGATTAATATCAGTCATGGATTATGAGATTGTAAGATGGGGTATGGAGAGTGGAAGGTATACGATTCTATTGAGACTAGGAAATGGGGAAGTAGAATGAGGGATACATAGAAGAACAGAGCAGTAGTCAGTTGAGTAGAGTGGATCGAATAGTACTATTAGTGCATGTAGATTAGAATCGAGTACCGAGGGTATGGTAGAGTCAACCACACTCAGAAAGTTAATTAGCACTCCAAGTGAATGGTACAATAATTTGGCTACGACTACTTGTGGAATCGTTACAAAATGTTGCAACTTGTTGTCTGAGCCAAACTATTATTATTATACAATTCAAATCGTAATTCAAATGATAATACCATCTTGCAAAGTCATCATATATTTTCAATTGAGACAATTCTCATTCAGCCATGCCAACAATGAACTTGTCTCTGATAGCCCACAATTGAGAGCTAACAACTGAGACTAACCTCCTCCCTCCCTTTTATCATCAGACCCTCCCAAGTACGTCTTCTTCAACTCTCGTTTCAAATCCTCAACTCCAATTGGTTTAGGTGGAAGTGTCGAGTAAAGAAGCTGGTACAACTTGTTTCTGGGCACATTGATAGGAACTCCGGTTAAAAGATGTTTCAATGTAGACACGCTGAAATAATACAACTCGAGCCGTTTGATAAGAATGAGGTATGGGTGGAAGATCTTCGAGTAAGCCATCGGCACGTTTCGTAGCTCAAGGTATATTGTGTTGTGGTTGTCGTTTGCTGGTGCGAATTTTTGGGTCGAGAGTCCTGTGAAATTAAGTAGTCTGAAATTCAAGCCTCCAGGAACTCTGAACCGGTCTTTGAGACGAAGAAGCACTGCAAAGATAGGGAAATGATTAAGACATGAGAGCACAATTTCAAGGGCTACCATACTGGCTAAGATCGTGAGTCTGACCACGGTAAACGACAAGTAGAATGCAAGAACTGTAGGGATGATGAGGAGCACCACTGTGAAGAGAAGCGTGCCTAGAAGCAACTGATCAAGAGTGTATTCGTGAGAATCTGTTCTGTTCTTCAATACATTGTTTCTTTTTCCATAGAACAAGTTGAACAAACTTCGAAGAATCACTAAGAGCCAGTTGAAAATCTTGCAAGACGCAAAATAGAAGCAGTACACATGGAGGGTAGCAAAGTTGTAGAAATCACATATCAACGATATGATGAAAGTAGTACCGAATATTCCTCCAAAGAAGGTAATGGCAAATATCACTCCGGGAACAACGATGTTGACAAAAACATCACTAAGAAGGATCTTGTTGCAGTAGAAATCAATGATCCAAAGGAACAACTCACCAAAGAACTGTGCTAGTTTAGTATTAAGTTTGAAACCAGCTGGGTAATTCATCAACCAGAACGTGAGTTGATGGAAGTCCTGGAAAAGCCATTTCTTGACTATCACCTGGATAAGAAAGTACTGAATCGCCGCCGAGTTCTCATGGAAATACTGGCCCACAGCAAACCCAAGAATCACGTCGTTCAATATAAGCCATATCGTGTTGTAAAGTCGAATGTAATCAAGAAAACTGTTCTGCTGTTTGATTTTAGCAAACTGAGCAAAGGTTAGACAGAACTGCTGGAGTCGGAGATCGATTTGCTGAGCAGTGAGACTGAGTTCCACAAGAGTTTTCGAACGGCCCAGTCTGAAATTGAGGATTCTAAGGAAACCTTCAATGATTATACGAGCATATATCACGGCATACACCGCAAACACCTTGTAGACATAACTGATGGTAGAATCGGTGGTGTCTGGAGATTTGTTGAGTGAGTCAAAGTAATGCTCGATCTTAGGCTGGGAGTTCCGAGGGAATGAGATGTCGTTCTGAGTTAGAATGTTGTTTGTAGGAAGAGGATAGAGGTAATTAAGAAAGAAGATTTTGAAATTCTTCAAGCTGCGAGATACTGAGAAACTGTGTTCCCAAGGTTTGGCGGGGCTCAACTCGGTGTTGTGTTTGCTTGTTTTGAGAATGTAATGGTACAAATGGAGCCGGTAGAAATAGCAATTGTTCAACACCTTGACCATGTCTTTGAACCCTTTTTCCTGGGCATTGAGACTGCCCAAGCTGCCATGGTACTGCATTTTCGACAACCAAGGAATTTTACCTGAGTCTGTGTCTTTCACCTCGGAGAACTCAAGACCTATTGGACGAAGCGAGTAGAATTGCATGATTCGAGGATCAGGAACACTGAAAAGAATCAATTTAAGAGAAGCCTTGATGTTGGTGCTAATCGGGTACTTCGTCAAGTTGCTATAAATCAAGTTCAAAGGAAGCTGGGTGAAAGTGTCGCTCTGAAAATTGAGAAACCCAAACACCTGGTAATCGATGTTGGAGCATGTATCTTCCAATCTGAACAACACCTTGTCGTTATGCTCATAGAGGGTTTTTCTGTCTATTAACGTCTGCAACTTGTGAGGATCAAACTGGACCATGCTGAGAATCACATAGTCACAATCATGGATCTGGAGTCCCACTATAAGACAGGGAGTGCTGTACAAATAGGGATTGATCAAATCTTTTGGGTAATAATAATGGGCCGATGTCATTGCAGCATTTGGGTATGGTGTTGTGTGGTTGTTGTCGTGGTTGTATTAACTTTGTATGTGTTGGTTTAAAATGATTGTGGTACTTTGAGGTAACGTTGGACAGTGAATTGAAGCGTGTTGAAGAATGAGTGTCGTTATCTGTGAAGCCTTGTGGTAATTTATGACAGTGCCCAATAACGATTTTTCAAATAAATCTTGTAATTATAAATAAATTCTGAGTCAATCTGATTTAATTTGGTTTGTGGTAGGTACTAATAATATCGATCATTTGTGGTTGTGGTGGAGTTGTCGATGCCACAGAAAAATAAAATGGCCTGTACCATTGCGGTGGGTGGTTCACAGAGGCATAGTTGAAGTAATGAAGTTTTGAAAGGAAAACGAGGAAAGCGGAAGAATAGAGGAGCAAGGCAGATTGAGTGAGTGGCTTAGGATTAAGATTTCGAAAGATTGACGATGGCCGAAAGGGGAAGATGGATTCGGGAGGAGAATGTGGAAGGGAGGGAGTGGGAATTGCATGTACGGAAGCAAATGCGTGTGCATTAAAGAGGGGTGTCGGTCAAAAGGTGACAGGATCCCGAGTTATAGAATAGGAAGGTGATTCAGGGAGGGAAGGTAAAGGTGAGTTTTGGTGGAGGAAGAAGAGGGAGGATTTGGAGAGGAATGGTAGAAGAATGGTTGGACAGAAAAGAGTTGGACGGAGTAGGTTAGAGTGAGCAGTGAGGTAGAGTGAGAGTAGAGTGAAGAGTAGAGTAGAGCTAGAGAATACTGTTAAGCGGAAATGTGAGAACAACATCACACTGAATATGAATATAGGAATACGGGTTGTTGAATTCCAGTGAAATGAGTAGACAAGTGAAGTGAGACAAAATGAAAGATTTGCGAGGCTTCAGTAGATTCGGTTGGCAGCGGTACGGCTGAAGTAGGAGAACAAGTTTACGAGATTTAGTGTGCAGTTGGGAGTATGTATTGAGTTTGAACGAAAGGGTGGAAAAAAGGTGGGCGGGAGTTAGGCGGGTGGAGGGTGAGTGTAGGGCGGGCGGCAATAGCTGCGGGGGTGGTGACTAGAGTTGTCCAGCATTGCAGCTGGTAGGCAGTCGCTTGTAGTTGAGACGGCTCTGAAGAGGTGGTTGCTGGTGGGCAGTTGCTGGTGGGCAAGAGGCTATTGTGTTTGGGCGGTGGAGGCTATTATGTTCAGGCGGCTATCAGTGGAAGACCGATTGAGAATCGGCCAGAATCAACTAGGCACAGGTGCAGGTCGGAAAGCATTGGGCGACTGCAGCAGAGGGTTTTGTAGGCAGGTAGTTAATACCCTGGTTTATTTTAGGCGGGTGCTTAACGAGGTTTGTGATAAGCGCAAGCTGTGAGTACCACAGTGGTGCATTTCTGACTGAACGTCTCTGGGTCTCCTAGGCGGCTTCTGTTCAGTTGTTTGTTGTGGGCTGCTGTTCGTATGAGAAGTTCTCTAGCACGGTGCTTTTTAGACAGCACTGCGTCTTAGTATGTTCTGTAGTGCTACATTCTTAACAGTGTACTAGTGTATTATTTCAGCCCTTTCAATAATTTACCATTCATAAAATTGTTCAGACATATCTCTGGACAGCTTTTCTCTACATTCTGTGGATTGCGCAAAGACCCAAATTCATCAAACCAGATTTTAGTGTCTATCATGTCGAGTCATGTTGAATCTTGCCAATGTGCAATTACTAGAACAGGCATTTCCTATCAAGTCTAAGAGGTCATCAGTTTAATAATCTATTGCATCTAATCGTCAGAGAAATTATTGATGAAATCCACCAGCGCATCTTTTTAAACTACTACACTCATTCCATCCAACTTACAAGTCTGTACATCTGCAACTGTGATGAGCCCGATGAGGCTAATGGCCAGGGTCTAATGAGGGCGATGAGTTTAATTAACTCGATGAGCCTATTGGCACAAAGTGGATGATGCCTTCATTATTTTATGGTAGTGAGTTCTATTGTTAAAGAGGAAATAAGGAGATCAGTAAACCGACCAGTAGGAGAAAGTGTATTTGATGTTGAGTTGTGGGGAAGTGATTGCAGAATTGAAAGTACATGAACAAATCCGAGATCCGAAATCCTCAATGAGTGTCAAAAGAAATGGAAGAAAACGATACAGGGATTGAAATGGAAGTTACTTGAAGTGGAGTGACAGGTGAAATTAGAAGGGTGCATGGAAAGGTATGAAGCATTCTGAGATGTCTTCGTAAATGACTGTAGTGGAAGCAAAAACGAAACGACTGCAAGACATTACTTGGACACAATGAAATGAGGACTAATTAAAGAGTCTAAAAAGAGAGTGACCAAAAAAGAATAGAGAACAGAATATGAGAGTGTCAAAAATTTGAGCATGGCTTCTATCCCAGTTGCATCTGTGCTCAACATCTTGTCTTCCATTCTGGTCCTCTACCGTGTCTTCTAATTATTAGCTCTCTAGTTCCCTTTCTCTTGAATCTCCAAACACAATCCCAACACAATATTTTTGAGTATATGTCTTCTGAATGCGATACTCAGAACAAGTTCTAGGATAACGCTTTCCAGGTACCCGAAATCCCGGGATAACTGAATTCCAGGATAGCAGACTAGTGCAATCAATTAAAACCGCAGCAACTCCGCAAACTCACAGTATCAGCAAGATTACTAATGGTATCTCCACACCCTATATGCATCTTTCAACTGATTGCCGATTACTATTATCTGTAATTCTTCTTACATCATCACCTGTTTCTCGTTTCCTTTTCGACTTCTCACATCCAATAAACTCCAGACAAGATCTATCTGAGACAATCTTCAACCAAAAACTTCAATCTCTCTTGATTCTACTCAACCACACTCTCTCCAACAACGCAAACCTCAAACGGTTCAACATCTTTGGTAATAACAATCTTCCCAATTCAATCTCTACATGCACGCTGTCAAGTGGCTCGAGTTAATTCTTGCCATTGCGTCAGCAAAAACTGTAACTACACTTATCGTAAACCGGACATGGTCGTTTACATTTAAAGTTTCAAATTAGGAAAATCAATCTAGAAAGTACTTGCAAAATAAGGAGGGGAATTAACTAATCATTAGGGCAATCGCGACGCTAGTTTATCGGAAATGTCATGTGTGAAATGTAGGTGAAATGGGTGGAGGGTCTGAGAGCAAACAAAAACTATGGGTCTTCAACGGAATCCGCATATCATGGAAAAACTGTAAGAAATAACTTTCGCTTAGAAGGAAAAAAGCTCGTAATTCATGGCGAGTGAATGACCAAGCAATCGGTATGAGTCAACTTCTGACGTCAGCATACCACCTTATTGTATTCATGTCTTCACTGTACAAATTTTTCGCTGTGCGATCTTAATTGAGCAATAACAGTAGAAAGATCTCTTTTGACTTTTCTTCTTGGCACGATTCGGACTAGGTTTCTGACAGTTTCTAACCGTCTTGACAGCCTTGACAATTGCTAATGGTTCCTTGTAAGAGGATTTCAGTCCTATAGAACCTGTTGCTCACAATCTCTAGCAAATCATTCTAATAGTAGTAGAAACCTAGAATCGTTCTCAAGAAATCACAGCTTATGGTATCAATCGGCAAAGAAATGTCTAGTAATAGTAAATAATACTTTTATTAATCTCTAACCAGTTCTAAGCCAACATCAAACATTAACAAATTTTAGTAACACAATCTCTTTCAAGTCCACTTCAGTTCTCTTCTCTTGTTGGCTATTTCATCTTCTTCCATCTCTCGCCAAAATCAAAATCCCACTGGACAATCCATCAAAAAAAACTAATACAAAAACGAAATAAAGCAAATCAAATAAAATAAAATAAAAAAGTCTATCGTTGTTCCGGAGATTTGGTGTGGGTGTTGGTTAAACTGTCAATTTTCATTCTTTTCGATTCTCGTTCTCCCTGAGGCTCTGGTCGTGGCGACTTCGTGTCGGTGAAGTCAAACGAGGCTCGGAAGTTTGGCGGCTTCTGGGTCAACTGGTGCACGTCAGGGTGTCTGGTGGAAATGTTGGACACCACGCCCGACTGCACAAGTGACGGAAGCGTAGGCAAGGTCACGTTCGACACAGGAGGAAGCGAGGTCTTGCGGTCGTGGATTTGGGAAATCGTCGAGCTGTTGCGCGACATCCGAGGAGCTCCTGGCACGTTGAACAAATCTGGCACTGAGCGAGGAGCGTTGTAAGACGTAAGCGTCAGCTGCGAGTTGGTGCTCTCGCTTTTGCGAGACTTGTCAAAGAGCACGTCGTTGGACGAGTGTCTTTTCTTCAGGTGCTCGTCGTCGCCTGGAGGGTAGGCTCCCGAGTTCTGAGGAAGGTAAGCAAAAGGAATGGCACCTTCAGAGGTCCGCACACTAGAGATAGACGAAAAGTAACCGTTCTGGCGGTAGTGGTGCGAGTCTGGAGAGATACCATTCATTTTGGAGTCTGCTGAAGGCAGGTAAAGCAGCGGCGGGGTTGAGTATCCTGGCTCCGGAGCAAGCGGGTCGCAAAGAATGCTCATGGTGCGCAGACGACTGGACGAATTGCTCGAGTATCCTGCGTCATGAACAAACGGATTACTCTGGCCAGGGAATTTGGACTGGCCTGGCTTGTTGTAGTAGGACGTCTGGGGCAGCGTCTGGACGGTCGGTGGTTGAGCAAGGTATTTGAATGGATAACTGGAAGACCGAGGTCCGTTGTCGCTGGTGATTGACAGGATCGAGTCGGAGCGTACCGTTGGTGTATACTTGATACTTGACACCGAAGACTCACGGTGCATCATTGGATGCGACATGCTGTTGGACCGGTCGATTGGCTTGGATGCAAGCTTGTTTTTAAGAGATGGCAGCCGCACAAGGTAGTTGAAAGGCTGCTGCTGTTCGTCCCTTAGCGAAGCACGTTGGATGATCGAGGCACGGAACGAAGCAAGCTCGTTTTCAAGACTGAACCGCATGCCGTCAGGTCTCGACTCCTCGTCTTTGTAACTCTGGACAGCAACCCGCTGGACAATGTCCAACAAGCGGACCATGTCCATGTTGGTGCGGCGGACGTCGTCGATGGCGGTGTCGTATTTGATCTGGAGCCTGCTGTACTCGCTGCGGAGCACTGTGAGGTTATACAGGAGGTCCAGAAGCTTGCTGTTGAGTCCCGGAACTTCCTCCGGCTGGGGCACCGGGGGCGGCACCCTCGACGGAGCATATTCGGGCTGCGGACCGGATTCACTCCCCGACACGCTCATCGGGTTGCTGGTGACGGAGTTCCCGCGCTTCATGTCGAGGTGCCGGTCGAGGTCTCGCAACTCCTTGCCTTCAGTAAGCGCCAGGAGGTTCAGGTCGCTCTTGTTATACTTGAAATCCTTTGGAGGTGGTTGTTTCGACGAACGACGACGGATGTTCTTCAACCCGTCAAAGTCTCCCTTACGGAAACTTCGAGAGCTGTGGAAGAACTCCCATCGGGTGGCAGGCACCGAGTCGTCTTTCTTATCTTTCTTGTCCTTGTCCTGAGAGTTGCTGTCGTTGACTTTGTGGAACCCATACATGTTCAACTGGCGCACAAACGACGCCACGTTCAGGTGCTTGAAGTAGGTGAGAAGCACTTTACAGAACTCCTCGCTGGGAATGAGGAAGAACGAGTCGTGCGAGTCCGACCACCATATAAGGTGCAGAATCGTCAGGTCCTCGAGCATATTGTAGAGCTTATGAATGAAGATGGTGTGCAGACCTTTGCCGGCCTCCTTCTTGGACTTCTTGTCAGTTGCGCCAGCAACAGGGGTGGTGGAGGTGTTGTCAATGTCATCGTCGAGGGCCAGGTGCAGAGGCAGCAGCATAGGCGGTTCTGTGTCGCCGCTGTCTCGAAGCGAAGTGCCGTCGGTTGGCATTATTGGGGGCACATCAACCGGGAGAAAAAAAAACTCAGAAAGACTCTGGTAGGATCAGGGAATAGTTATAGCCGCGGGGTAAGGATATGAGTGGAAGCGGCGGTAGAGGAAGGCTGAGGGTAGCAAGAGCCTGGAGGAAAAACAAGAAGAAGAAGAAAACGAATTATTGAGGAATTTTGCAACTGATGATTTCTTCAGATATATTGGGGGACAGGAGCACCACCTGCAATTTCACAGTGCATGCTGAGGGGGTGGCCGGAGCCCTATTTCCAGTCCGAGGGTGGGGGCATCCGAGGCTGTGACGAGGGTATATCGAGGTCCCAACCGAGGTCCTTCCGAGGGAACCGAGCACACGAACGACGAGGTTACCCATCGAGGCTGATATTTGCTCGATCGTTGTTTTAGGTAGTGCAGGCGTCGAGCTAGGGGACGGAACCCGATTCCTCGGGAATGTCGGTGGACGTATCCGGGTAACTGCGTTGTGCTGGGCCAATTCCGGGGCCCTCGGTTCTCAGGTCAATACTCCTCGGGTTGTGGTGCCCTCGGCTTCAAAACGCACTTCTAGAACCGGTTTTTCTGTGCGGTGGAACTTTCTGTGGTGTCATGTACTGAGGTTAAAATGGAGCAAGTGAACAATCACATCTCCAACTCCCAACCAAAAAAATTTTCTACAATCTGTGGACATCGTGATCATTCTATTCTTGTGAGCTCCGCCAAGGCTGTCGGCCTCGGGGATTGCTCCAGCTTTCAGCGGGTTTGCTACTGATTTACCGGGGTTTTGTTGCTCGCTCCATGCAGCGATCCTGCGAGGTATGCTGCAATCTCTTGTTCCAGATCTAGCCAGTTGAAATTTGCAGCACCGTCCACGAGCCGGAAATTCGGGCTTGCCGAGGTTCGGTTGGGACTCGAAAAGTCGACTATACCGTTAGCATCCCCGTCACCGTTGGCCAATTCAAACTTTAGTCGCTCACAGTTCTCGATGATTGTTTGCCCTGACGTAACTGTGACCACAAATAAACTACTGCTAGTGTGATGTATTCTGAGCTGATGACACTGTAACCGGCATTCCGAGTCTGTCATCTCATCCACCATCACTGACCCTGCCACCTGTAAATCCACCACCACCTCTTGGCACTTCTGAAGATGAACTGATCCTACCACGATTCCAGGTTCGCCTCTCACTATACATCGGCGTAGGTTCAGGAACACCAAATGCTCACCTGCCCCTTGGGTCACTCGGATGTATTTCCCAGTTGAGCCTGAGTATTGAGTGTGGAGGCTGCCATTGTCAGAGGCCTCACAGGAGCCCCCGTATAGGCTTGACTCATTCTGGGCGACTTGGGTGGGGCCTGTACTGTGGTGGTGTTGACCGTGCCTTGTGAGGTCACTTGGCTTGTCAGTTAAACTCGACGGCAGGTATTCACTGGGGTTTTGTTGGCTTACCAGCGGGCCGAGGCCATTGCCTGTACTGGTTCTCGACGCAAATTTCCGATTACCAAAGGTAAACTTGGTCTGGAACTGCTTGAGCTTTTTCTCGTTTAGTTCACGCACCATGTTCACTTGCTGTACTGTTAGTGGATACGGAGGTTCTAAAAATACTACGCTGAGTGGTGTCATTGGAGGGCGGTAATTGGACGGTGGTAGTTGGTTGTGGTGATTTGTTTGTAGGCTATTGGAGAATTGAAGAATTGTTGGAGAACTTTTGGAAAATTAATTGAGACTTATTCTAGGTTATGTGAGAAGCGAGACTCAAATTGCTCAATTGACCATCCTGAAGCCTTTCTTCTAAAGTTAAACTTGCTAATGGTGGCTGATTGTTGGAATTCCATCAACCTTGGAGGTTTATTTGTTGGTGTCTTCACTCGTAAGAGTTTTCACTTGGTTCTAATTTCACTTGGTTCCAATTTCATTCCTCCTTTTCATTTCTCCTTTTTCATTTCTCCTTTTTCATTTTCCCTTTCATTTCTCCGAGTGGCATCTGCAAATTTCACCTCTTCCACTTTCAATTCCCTCACTCCAACTTGTACCACTTTCACTTTTCTTTATCCCTTTCAATTTTCATTCTCCCTTTCAAATCCCTCCGGGTCCTTTACTCTGCCATTTGCGTCGGCGTTTGCTCTGCGTTATTTTTTTCTCCCTCTGCGTTTTTCACTCTTCCACTCGGCCTCTGCATCAACTACTTTCACACCTCAGTTCCAATTCTCTCAATTCCATTTCTACCAATTCTTCTGTCCTTTTTTCTCTACCACTCTCACTCCAATTCCACATATTCTTGTTTCTACTTCCACCTCGCACGACCTCCCACAAACTCAGCGCATACTTATTATTTTACTCACCTCGTTGTAGTATTTCATATCATGACTTGGAATCACCGATTGTGACCTCTGAATAAATTCACTCAACAATTGGATCTTTTGTTTTATTAATATCGCCTGTCTCTTCAGCGTCACATCCTCTATTTCTTTAATTATTAGACTTTTCTTGGAATTAAACTCATGGTATATGTCATCTAGTTCACCCATTTTTCAAGTCGCTGCTTTCGTCGCAGTATTTTTTGATTCGATTTTCTGTTCGATTTTCCTCGTCGTGTTTGTCCTATTTCTGCAACCCTGGTGTTTTCCTTCGATGTTCTTTTTTTCTGTTCTTCTGTGTTCTATGTTCTTATCTGTGTGATTTACTGTAGCTCTGTATATTCTTTTCTGCGTTCTTTCTGTATTTGTCTGCGTTCCTTTCTGTGTTCTTCTGTATTCCCTTCTGGGTCCTTCTGTTTCTGTACCCTGTTTGTTCTATTCCTCAACTGATCCGTCGGTGTTTGAACCTGGAAACTTTTCACTTCTGACACTTCCCTCTTGTCTCCAGATTCTAATACCTAGCCTTCTCTTCTTTTACTTGTTCTTTCTTGAAAATCCCTTTTTAATCACTACACCACAATATATCGCCCCTTGTCTGTATCCTTCAATTATCCTTCTTACCCTCACTCCTTGTTATCTCTGTCTCCACTCTTTCCCTATTGTATTTTTATTTTTCTTCTCACGCCCAATTGTCGCCCCAAAAACCCTTTTTCCCCGGGGGCGGCCCCCAGACGCTTCTCGACCCAGACCCATTTCCGAGGGCAAGGCGACCGGGGCGGGCGCAACACCCCCAAAAACGACATCCGACCGAGAAAAAGTATCCTCCACTAGCAAGAAAAAACTCAAGCACCTAGAAAGAATCCGACCGGATGCTGCATTCCCATGCACCACTAAAGTTTGATCGTCTGCACATGCACGACTACGGTTCCGGAAACTCACAAGATAGTTTCTGCAGAAATCATGGCCCCCATACCCAGGCGCTTGCAGCAAACCAACGTACCCTCGCGCCTACAAACGCTCCCCCGCGCACGTTGGCACCTCCTCCCTGGTTAAGCGAGTGTCTTCATGCATCGTCAGGCCGCTCTTCATCTTTCCTAAGCCTTGACTTTCACTTCCCACCGTCCATCGGTGCATCTGCTCCGCTTAAGCTTCCCAGTTCTCGTTTAGATCCGAGCATATTTGCTTCGATCCCTAGTTGCTAGATTTATTCGCTTATCATTCTCCTGCCCACTCTCCTGCTCCAGTGCCCCAACCTTGTTTGCCAGCTCGCTCCCATCGACTTCCGACCAATCTCACGGTGCTTCCGTCATGTTTTCACATCGGACGATCTTGGGTTGCCTGTATCCGACTTGCTGCTTACGATCTGCTCATGCTGCGCTGCTTACTATTCTTGGCTTACTGTTTTTACCGTTGTTGCTGTTCTAGTTCTTAGCTGCTGGCAGTTACTCCTTTTCTGTCGTTTCTTCCTTTTTCGCTAGTTCTTCCAGATCGTATCGCTGTTTGACTCGTTACCGTCGCTGTCTAAATCCTCCTCACACCTTCTGTTTTCAGATTCTCTTCCCGTTACAGCGTTTCCTCATCACTCTCACTTAACCTTACTTCTCTTAGCTCATCTTCGGATTCTCACACTTGCTTTCTCCTAACCCTACCTGCCTCTTCTTGCTTCCCGCCTCCTCTTCCACATGCTTAATTTACCTCCTCACACCTCCTCATTTCGACACCTCCAAACATCCGCCTCAATTGGTGCCGCCTCACTTCCAGCTCACCCCAACACCGCTCCAACTGTTGCTTCCATCCCAACAGTTAATCCCTACCTTTCAACCATCGCCCCTCCTGTCCCGCTATCTGTACTATCTCATATGCCGTCACCCAACTTGCACCATCCCGCACACCGTCTGAACCCTCAGGCTTGGTCTGGTCGCCCTTGCCATTGTCACCCGGCCTCAGCCTCGCCCTCAACCCCGAGACATTAGTCTGCATCGCCGCTAAGTTTAAGCTCTGGTGTCTGGTCAACAATACAGCCCCAAATGCCATGGGTTCTCTCCTGACCGCAACCTTAGAATCGCGTGTCAAATCTCGGTGTTGTACATAATCGGTTGCATAGGATCCATGACAGGTGGTGCTGACCAGCTTGGCTCGGGGTTGTTGACTTCCGGCTCCGCCCTAGCTGCCAATGGTACTCGTAAACCAACTGTCGTCTGAACACCTGGGCAGCGGGGGTCCGCATTAGCAATCTCCACCTTATTATTGCAATGTGCAACTGGTAATTGACGTTGCGCCGATCAGGAATGGGGGTCTAATTGGCTGGCAGTCGGTCAGGACATCCCAGCTGAAACTCTGGCAATTACCAACCTGTCTGGTACTATGCTGCATGAAGTGGTCAAGACCAGTCTAATTACACGGCCTGTCTGCTACTATGCCAAAACCTAGGGTTAATTGGAGGGTGGCCAAGAATCTAATCAGCTGGTGGAGCTGAAAACTGTGGGTTGGCTTAGAAGTGAGCACAACGGACTAAGCGCCGGGTTTAAGTGAGCACTGTGGAGTGCTGACAACCGGGGCTAATTAATGGAGCGACAGTAGGCTGGGGGATGGCTCTAGTTTGAGAGACAGCTGCAGATTCGATAGTGACTGCGTAGTTGAAGCTTACAAGGAATAATAACCGATGCAATTGTTGAAATCGCTTTAATTCGTAGAAGCTGTCTACAAGCTCACCGGCAAATGATAAGACCTTCTAGAACACCCATAGACAATCGGTTGCAAATCACTGACAACTCGTTGGAAACCCATTAGGAATTCACCAGAAATTGACAGTATCTCAGAGCCCCTGGGTCCTACGGCACACTACACTACAACTGAGACATTCCAATCTGAACTCTAACTGACTTACAATCTCAACGCTGCGACAGATCAAACAACTGCAGAGGTGCATTCCAATTCTCCAAGAAGCCAATCAATAACCAAAATAATCACCACCCTCGGAACTATGACACAATAACAATTTAATTAAAGAATCCGCACCACTAACCCCATCAGTCGTTACTGAGAAAACTTTTTCCTCCTCACACCTCTTCATTAAACTCACTCCGCAAAAACAATAGGAACAAAAACTCAAAAACCCCAGTCCCCAGTCTCACAAACTATAAAAAAGCATCTGAGAAAACCAAGAAAAAAACCCTAATCCTGGAGACATAATTAAAAATTCCTAGAAAATTCCGTGATTAATTAAAGTAAAGACTCGGAAAGCCGTAACGAACTGCAACGATAGAAATAACACTATGACCAATAATTATGACCTCACGTTCTCATCTCCGCTGTCTAGCACCATGTATCTCCTCACAAACACCCGAACACACACCCGCACATACGCGCCCACAAAAACACCCAAACACACACCCGTACATACACATAAACATCCTTACATGCAGATATTCCCATAAGAACATCATAACATCCACATCCTCACCTCACATTCCTTCCTGTGGGTTCGGGTGAACCTGCACACCAACTCCAAATAGGTACAACCCCATGTCAGCTGATGCACGTGATCGTCAATTAATCAATCAAGTGTCATCAGCTGTAAGTGAGGTTTAAATCTCGTGCCTCATAGAGTTCGGCGGGCACGTGGATTTCGGGGGCGCCTCAATTACAATATAGCAACTAAAGGAAAGAAAAATCTTCCGTTACAAGCTTACCCGTGACCTGTGCCGCTTAATCCGTTGCTGTGCCACCACCTTCATTGCCACTCACCCCACGATAATGTTCCCATTTGTTGGATTCTGGGAACTCGCGGCCCGAAAACCATTGCTGATGATCATCGACTCCCAACCCAGTATCACACCGGATCCACATCCTTACATACACCCGTACATACGCTTCTCCCGCATCCTCGGAACTCGGTTACCAACCCGTTTCTATTTGTCACGTGATTATATACCGCTTACTATCCAGTCACTGATTCTTCTCTTGGTGCACGTGATTTCATCTTCCTAGTCTAACTTGATCTTCACAAATTTTAACGCTGTCTCCATAAAAAACAAGAGTCTCAATTCACAAGTCTTATACTCGACAACCAGAGCCGCTTCAAGTCTATTCTCTATTTCCCTCATATTCCTTTTTTTCCTGTCAATAGCCCCTGCTCCTGTTTTTCTTTTCTGTCAATAGTCTTTTCTTTTCCCCTGTTTTTTTCTTTGCCTTCCTCAACCCTTTCCGTTCCGTGCTTTCTTGTATATATCCACACCTTGAAGCCGCCCCAGTTGTTCTTGTTCATACCATGTCTTCCATAGGTGAGTGCCAGCATCTCCGCTTCCCTTTACCTTCCGTTTCCACTAACGCTTCAGAAGAAACAACCTCCCCTGTGCAACCGTCGGTGTCTGGATGGGACACAAAGCACAAATCGGGCACCCGGACCTCTCTGTTTTCTGGGTTTGCCGGCGCCAACAACCAGTACCGCTCAGTATTTGACAAGCCGGACAACGACGTGGCCAGCATTGTGCTGAGTCTTAGCTCCACAAGCAACAGCAATCTTTTTGGCGGAGGTAATGCCCCGCTTGCCGGTCAGATCAGCGACTCGGTCTCCGAAGACAACAATGACATCTTTGGAAGTTTCCGCAAGTCTGGATTATCTGCGATCTCTACTCCGATGGCTCTCGGCAAGGGCCTGCGACTTCAGAGTAATATCTTTGGCGCGGCCTCCATTAGTGGTGGATTGCCTACCACCATTGGGTCTGGAGCTCCAGGCAATTTCTTAGACAAGTTTTCTGCAGTGGCCGAGGCCACCAAAGAGGTTGAGAACTTAGGTGGATTCAGCCGATTGTCGTTGGGATCAAAGCGTAACGACTTTTCCCAACGGAGATCTAGTTTCTTAAATGAAGACAAATCGCTGCCGTTCTTTGAGAAATTGAGTCTGCCAAACCTGATCCATGAGAGTTTAAACAGTGGAGGCTCACGATCCACGTTGTCCGAGCGGATCGACAACTTGTACAAATCGCCAAACCAATCTAACAGTAGATTGAGTGGAAGCGAACATAGCTCAGAGAAAACAAGAAGTACCGACAGCAGCAACGCAGGTCTCTCTGGTCCAACCGTCGCTGCTTCGGGACCAACTACCAAGAATCAAATGCCTGCAATGCATCATAATATGTGGAACCCTGCTGCTGCCACGGCTTTCACACCGATGTTCAACGGCCAACAACTCCAGATGTTTCCTCCTCAGCCTTACAATCCGTTTGGCTACATGAACCAGTTTTCCATGCCGATGATGCCTCAACAAGGATTCATGCCTCCACAAGAGAAGCCAGAAGGCAAGGAAGGTGACGCTCCTACTGACGAAAAAATGTTTGCTGGTCCTCCGCCAATGATGCCTAATGGGGTCCCAATGGTATTTCCTGGGTTCAATCCGTACCAGATGTTTCCAGGACAACCACCATTTGAGCCTCAACCAAAATCTCCAAGTCAGATGAACAGTTCTCCAGTGGCACCTTCGTCTCCTCCAAAGGAAACTGAACCTGCTCCTAAACCAAAGGAATCAGAGTCCAGTGCTCCTTCGAAGAAATTGCATCGTAAAGGTTCGCACTCGCCTTCTGGAGGAAGTCGTCGCAAGAACCATATTTATCGCTCACCAATGCTCGAACAGTTCCGTAACGAGAAGTCTACTCGGAAATACACTTTGACTGATATCTTTGAACATGCGGTGGAATTCTCTAAGGATCAGCACGGTTCGAGATTCATTCAGCAAGAACTTGAAAAAGCCTCATCCGAAGAGAAAGAAGTGTTTTTCAACCAGATCAGAGACGTTTCTCCAGAGTTGACTACTGACGTTTTTGGAAATTACGTGATCCAGAAGTACTTTGAGTTTGGTACCGATATCCAGAGAAGCATTTTGTTTGACAACATGCGCGGTAGAATCTACGAGTTGTCGTTGCAGATGTACGGTTGTCGGGTGGTTCAAAGGGCCATTGAGAAAATCACGTTAGAGCAACGGTTGCAGATTGTCGATGAATTGAAAGACAATGTGTTGCTTTGCGTGAAAGACCAGAACGCCAACCATGTTATCCAGAAACTGATTGAAACTATTCCGTTTGAAAAGATTGCTTTTATTTTGGAGAGCTTGAAGGACCATATTTATCATTTGTCGACCAATCCTTATGGATGCAGAGTGATTCAACGGTTGCTTGAGTTTGGCCATGAAGATGATCAGAAAATGATCTTGTCTGAGCTATCTAGATACATCTACTACTTGATCCAGGACCAGTATGGAAACTATGTCATCCAGCATATTTTGGAGAACGGGTCGAAACCAGACCGGGCCAAGATCTTCAAGATGATCAAGACGAACGTGGTGAGTTTCTCGAAACACAAGTTTGCGTCTAACGTGGTTGAGAAGACTGTTATCTATGGGGACGACAACGAGCGTGGTGAGATTTTGTCTGCAATGTTGAAGGGCAATGAATCGTTTGATGACACCCCAGTTGATGATAACTCTCCATTGGCACTCATGATGAAAGATCAGTTTGCCAACTACGTGGTTCAAAAGTTGGTCGAGGTGACGAACGGTGACAAGAAACGGTTGCTCATCAAGAAAATCAAACAGTACTTGCAACAGATCTCAATGGCCAACTCTTATGGTAAGCATTTGGCATCGATTGAGAAACTCATTGCGTTGTCAGAGACTGCTTCTAAAGAATTGGAACTGGTGTGAGTTGTTAGTGAGTGCGTGTTCATAGGTTGTGCTATTTACTAGGCTTTGCTAAACATAAAAGCAATTGCCGTTTGCCCAGTGGTGCATCACGTTATTGTATATAGGATGCTGTAAATATTATCATTCTTCGTGTATTACAATGTAAGGGGAGGTTGGAACTCTCTTTAGCTCTCTTGATTTCTTTCAACGGTCAATAAGCGCGTGCTCGTGTTTCTATCTTACAGTTTCCTTGACACTTCTATAACATGCTATTGATTGATAGAACGACGACTTGATCAACTCTACGTTCTACAAAATGTGCGCTCTTCAACTAAATGTTTCATTGAACGTATAAGTTCATCTTGTAGAACATCCGAAGTCTTCCTCGAAGCCACAGTCGTCAATCTCAGCTCACATAATGTCTCACTATTTCACTGTTTTCTGCAGTCAAGTTTCTCTTCTTTTTCTCTCTCTCTTTCCTTTGTATTCTTCTCTCGTATCTCTTCCAGTATGTCTTTTCTCTTGCTACCCAGTCTCCACACCTACACTTCTCATCTAAACACTCTTAATTATTTATATATATCATTTTCATTACTCTTTTCACAAGGCATACTCTCATTCGACATGCACCTTGCATTTTATAAGAGAATGTGCATTGCATCATGTATCCAACGCACACCTATTATCAATACACGTCTATTGTTCATTTCATCTATTATCAACGCACAGCTGTTGTCAAACCAGCAGTTGACATTCTACAGATTCCAGTCTGCACATGCGACTTGCTGCTTTGGCGGCGTTGGATTTAGTGGTGCCACCTGAGGTGACTTTTTGCACTAACCAATCTCTTCAATCACTGTAAACAGCCAATTCAAAATCACCACTAACAAAGCCTTCACTAACACTCTCACGAGTATGAAGTAAAATTGAACAAATCGAACAACTTGTCATTCACTTCTTCTGTGGCTTCTGGTGCCTGAGGTTGTGTGAAGGCATTGAAGAATGGGATTCCTGACGCTGCAGGAGCTGGCTTTGCTCCGTTCTTCTTTTCGTTTTCCTTTGCTTCTTTCTGGTGCTGCTTCACTCTGTCCTTGATTTTCAAGATTTCATCGTACCTATGAGTCCAGTTGGTGATGTAGCGAGAGTTGAAGTTCCAAGTCTCGGCAAACTGGTTGGCAATAAGTGCCAAATGTCGAATGAAAATAGGCAAATTCTTGCTGGAGATCGTCTTTACTTTGCAGGTCGAGAAAAGTTCTGGCAACCCTGGTTTGACATAAGTCTTGACCTGGTAGAATTCACCACCGCTACCAGCCTCTTCGTAAGTGTCTGTGTCTTCGTAGCCATCAGCAACTGACTCGTCGTCCGAATCGTATGGTGACTCGTATTCGTTAGACCGAAGACTTGTAGGAGTGATCACGATATTGACACACGTAAACTGCGAACATATAAGGTCGAAGTTGAACGGAAGCCCCGATTCATCAAAGAAAATATTGACGAAATCGTTACCTACGTGTCGTTTCTTCAAAATCCAGCTGTCCTGAGTCTTGGAAGGCATCATTGTCGTAGTGTGAAATAACAACTGTGAGATCTTGTCGTCCCAGCAGTACGCATACTCTCCATCGGCATCATTTTCGCGGTCCAATCCTGCAGTGAAATAGGTCGAGTTGTTCTTGAGTCGGATAAGATCGCCGATTTTCAGAAGAAATTGTTGGTACTGTCGAGACCCAACTGAGTTCAAAAGAATTTCTTGTTCGTTCTTCTGGCCAGGTCCAATGTAGATCATACCTGCTTTATACACCTCAATCAACGGCAATCCGTCAAAGAGAGAAATCGAAGTCTTGAACTTTGGAATGTCTGGAATCAAGAGCGGAGTCCGTTCTGTGTCGGTGAACACATTGGCTATAATCTGGAGGAACACATAACCTGAAGTGAAGAGCCCGTCAGTGTCACTGTTGCTTGCATTCTCACGACTGTAAGTTGCCAAGTTCTCTAAAGCAACCATCGAACGGTGAGGCTCGATTTCAAACATAGTAGTACCGGTAGGACGTCGCACTGTAATATACGAATGACCTGTGACTTTGTGGGTTCGCACAGTGATGATACTGATTCCATACACCCACCGAGACACCAACAAGTTCGGGTCGGCAACGTCAAATTTCTCTTTAATGAGCTGGAAACGTAAATCCAAGTTGGAGAACGTGAACCGTTGCACAAAGTCAATAAGAATGAAACATGCAGAGTCGATCTCTTCCCCGGTTTGTTTGTTGATATCCAACAAACATTTCACAATGTAAGGAGCCAACTGTCGTCGCACACTCATTTTCATTTTCAAAAACCAACCTGAAATAACGTTGTACGAGAGCAAACTGAGATATGTGGCCATGCGGCTGTCCTCGGTGTCTTTCTGATCTTTAGATGTCTGAATGAACCGGAACGCCATTCCAAAGATCGGTTTGAAATCGTCAAACTTGAGATTGGACATCAACGATGGCAAGTGCGACAACGACAAAAGAAATTCTAAGGTATGTGGTGTTGCGTCTGGCGCAGAAATATGCTGTTGCAATCTCCACAAGATCGGTTGGAGGAACCGTTTCACTGACAAAGGAACTTGGTAGCAGCACACCGTCAAGGCATGAAGACACAAGATTCCAATGTTTGCAAAGTTATCCAACCCACCCACAAGCGCACTCACAATCTGGTCGCTCTGTTCTTTACCTTTGAATCGGTCAGAATATATAACCAACCGCACCAACAACCGCACAGATGTTTTTTGAAGCATCACACGATCTTCCTTGTCGAGGTTCTTGTTGACAGGTTTGGATGATAACTGTTCACAGGATTTCTGACGAAGAAACTCCAATGAATCGGTTGAATGAACAAACAATGGGATATTAGAGAGCTGCAAAATAATAGAGTACCACGTGAAAATAAGAATCTCTGGCGCATAAGACCCGTTAAGAACTTTGGTGATCTGTTTGAAGAACTTGTTAGGTTCTATCACACCTTGAGGCACCACTTTCTCAAGATCATTGCTGGCTTTACCGATTCTAACGGTCTCAGAAGGTAAGAGAAACTGCTCATCTGGCACAAACTTGAGAATCGAGTGTTCGTCAACAGCAGCTTTAATTTGCTTGCTGATATCGTGATAGTATACTTTGTTGTTACTGCTTCTGCTCTCAGTAAGAAGCTTGTACTCTCTTGCCACTCTGCTGAAATATATAGCTCCAGACTCTGTGGCTCTGAGTCTTGTTAAGCAATCATAGACCACAAAAATAATGTTGAACAATGCTGTTTCTGTGTCTGCTGATGCATCAGGGTCCAGCGAACTGTCGTTGCTTCTCAATTTTGCACAATTCCATCTCAAAATCGCAAGCAACACTGAGTAGAATGACTGTGCTTTAGCAGAACCGTCGATTATATTGGATTGGGTGACAGTACGCACAAACAATTTAGAGAAAAGCTTGGTCAAAAGCAACAAGGTGCTGAGAGGCATAGGATTCTCGCATCCTTTCAACAGCTCGTTCTCAGACTCAGAAGCTTCAATCGATTCATGAATCTGTTCGTCAAGGAAACCCTCAAATCCATGCAAAATGTTGTCGATTAACAATTCCTGGAAGTATTTGTGTCTCAGACGAAGCAAGATGTCTTCAAGACACAGCAACAAGTACTCGACAACCTCGGGGTTGGTCTCTGTGGCAAAGTACGAAGTTTTTCCTTTGCCTCCCATAACACAGACTGTTCCTATCGACGACACACCAAACATGTAGATCACCAATGGCCATAGCTGTTCGTTGTTGCCCTTGAAGTCAAAGTTCAAGTGGATCATCCGTTTCACAATCTGGAGCATCTGAAGTTTTACTTTATAGAACTCGCTTGAGTTGTCCTCGGTCTGGAATATAAGACGTTTCTGCACCGTGTGCTCATCAAAAATCTCAAGGAAAAGATTGTGGAGCAACGTCAATGAGATTGCACTGTCCTGATTCGACAAAAGATTACCGTCTTCGTACGTTTTCAACAACAACTTCCAGTTGTTCATGGTGAAAAGATTGATTTTCTTCAACGAGAACTCGGTGATATCCACCGAGCTTAGTCTGGACTCATACTGCGGGTCCTTGTTGTATTTCTGTAAATCGTCAACCACTCGACGGTACACATGGAGAATCTCAAACAAAAGAAGCTCCGACATCGTCAAGATCTCAGGAATTTTGTCTTTTCCGTGTTCCTTCGCTAACCTGCTCAAATTCTGAACATATGAGGTGTTGTTCTCAAATAAATGTGGGTAGAGCTGACTGAAGTCTGCACTCTCGTCAAAGATCGACAGATACACTTCATCAAGAATGTCAAGAATCGACCAGGACTCGATCTTCAGGGTCTCCAAAGCTTTCTTGTCCTCGGAGTTCAAAGAAAACGATTCTGTCTGGAGCTGATCCACCACATCCACGTCGATGTCGGTGTTGTATATAAGCATGTCGCTGGTGGTGTTTTCAAACACAATCACATTCTCAAACAAGAACCCTATGAACACGATGACGGCCCTGTTGACCTCGAGGTTCGCCTGGTTGGCTGCCGCGGTATGTTTTTGTTTGAGCACATTGTTGGCACTCAATCTATGGTGTAAAGCATTGATCAACGCCTGGTACTTGAACGACGCAGGATCAAAGATCAACCGTTTACTGTCAGATCGCAAGATCTCAAAGTCATTCTCCGATATATAACTCTCAAGCAACTGCAACACACCGGTCAACACTTGAGAAGAGAAGTCTAGCTGGCTGATCTTGTCTATTGGTTTGACCGGTTTGGCAGCAGATCGCGACTTGGCAATCATCGGGAAGTAGTTCTCGAGACCCAGAGTCTTCTTCTTGCGGCGGATTTGTGGAGTGTCTGTGTCGATGGAGGTGGCCTCGTTGACACATTTGACAAACGAGTCTTTATATGAAAGAATTCCGGAGTCTTCTGGAGACTTTGGATCGTAGAGTTCGTTGCTGATGGAGGCGGTGTCGACCTTCAAGACGTCGGCAAAGTCGGTTTTCTGGATGATGTCACAGAGGACGTTGAATGTGATCTGGCTACAGTTGTCGCTCTTGATCAACGACTTGAAGATCGCATCTATCACTGGAGTGTAGTCGCCTTGTGGATAGAAATAGAAGAGGAGAATAAGCACCCGAGGAAACGCAGGCACGGGGATGAACGCATAACTCAACGCAGTGTTGATGAAGTTGAACACTTGGTTGATCACCTGGTTACCATGCTCGGTACCGTTCAACGTTAGTGACACTTTGAACAAAATCTTGATTGCGAGAGACAACACACTGGCGTCGAAGATGTAGTGGCTGTCTTCGTTCAATACTTTGTTCAACTTATTGATGAAGTCACGGAGGATCTTGATACCTTTAGGTGAGGTAAGCAAAGCTTCACAGCTCAAGATATCGATGAAAAACTGGGCCAACGACCGCAGGCACAACAACTCAAACGATCTGTCGGAGCCGAAGGTGTCGGCAGAAACCACGCTGAAGGTGTCGGAGACGGCCGTCTCACGGATGTACACCACCACGTTGTGGAACTGGTCTATCAAGCGGCTGTCAACTAAGAGATAGAAACATTTCAAGAACGAATCAATATTCGGGTCGATGGAGTTGGGGCCAACTTTACAGAAATAAAGGATATCACTCAAGTACCGAGTGAGTACCGAAAGCTGACTGAGGTCGTCATAGTGGATGCATGTGTAGAGAAGCTCGATCACAGTCTTGCGAAGGTTATCGTAGTTACTGTAAGTGGAGGTGCTGTTGTCGATCTGGTAGAGGATCTGGCGAGCAGGGATCCAAGTCTCAAGTATCGACGAGATGGATTTGTTCTCGATGCCTTCTTTAAGCTGGAGCAAGATCTCCAACTTCTTGTGGTTGTCAGCAGCCCGGAGCTCGTTAATAAGCGCCTGCTGATTCTCAGAGCCGCCGACAGCCACCACGTCCACGGGGAACGGAAGCTTAGCAGGTTTGGTCGAGCCCGAGTTCTTCTTGAGCGACTTAGCAAACGCCTTGAAGAACCCATACCCTGACGCCGGCTTGACAGGTTTCGACATTATTCAGGAGCCTAGCACACACAGCCATACGAGGGTCGCAGGGCTCGGGGAGAATGTCGCGGGGAGGATGTTTCTCGGTCGGGGAGCCACGAGGATGTTGCTGGCTATGGTTCCAACGGTCTGTTGAAGGATGAGGTCAGTTTTTGGAGGAGGTTTAAAAATCAAATGAGATGCATGGCTGCAGCACCGTGAAAAAAAAGATTTTCTGCCCCAACTGTGCCAGTACTAAACCCGACCATGAGCGACAAAACTGCCGGTGCTACACAGTTCCGGATCCTCACGGGGTCTTACGAACACAATTTGCTTTGTTTGTCGGTGGTGTTGCCGGCCGACAGCTCGAAAAGTCCGGTGTTCCAGCCGATATTCAACTTTGAGTCGCACTCATTGTCGATCTACTGCATCAGCTCTAGCAAACGGTACTTGGTTACTGGTTCCAAGGACGAACATATCAAGATATATGATTTACAGAAACGTAAAGAGCTTGGTGATTTGCTTACTCATGAGGGCTCTATTAACTCTTTGAAGTTTTCAGACAACGGCAAGTGGCTTCTTTCTGGTTCCAATGACAGTACGATTGTCATCTGGAGAGTTAAAGACTGGGAATTGTTTGGCAAACTTAAAGGACACAGTGAAGGTGTCACTGACTTGGCTATCCATCCATCCAGTAAAATCGCAGTGTCATGTTCCAACGACTCGACGTTACGGCTCTGGAACTTGATGACGGTCAAGAAAGCTGCTCAGTTGAAACTCAAATGGCCAGTCACTAAGGGCCAGAAACCTCAGTTCATTCGCTGGTCTATCAGTGGCTCTCACTACGTGGTGGCACTTCTTAACAGAATCTTGGTCTACAGCGCAGAATCGAGTCTGGTGGTGAAAATTCTTGACTTCAAACCTTCGGTGATGCACATTGAAGTGTTCCAAATAGACGGTACTGAATACTTGGCAGTGGGTTTGGGTAACGCATTCCTTGAGTTCTTCAAGATGGAGACCCTTGTGGTCGAAGAGTCAGAGCCTGTGGCTGCTGTACCAGACTTTAAACTTGTTGGGCATACCAATAGAGTCAAGGATTTCAAATTGTACACCAACGAAGAGGGCAAGTCGTATCTTGTGTCGATCTCATCTGATGGAAAAATCGTTGTGTGGGATATTGAGAAGAAAGAGCAGGTAGCAGTCTACGATACAGGAGAACGGTTGAACTGTGTGGAAGTGGTGCCCGAGACTGTTGAGAAAGTCGACACCATGAAGAAACGAGTGTTGGAAGAAGACCCGGGGTTCAAAACTGAAAGCGAGTATGAGACCGACGGAGAAGAAACAAAGAACATTCTTTTTGGTGGTAAGAAATCACGCAAGAAGAGAAAGAAGAGTAAGAAGAATAAGGTGTCAGTGGACGTGGAGTAATGTAATATATGGCCGAGCTGGTGTGGGTTGCAAGCCATTGTGTGTGTCTTGCAAATTGTCACGAGCTTTTGGTATTCCTTTCAAACGCAGTGTAGTGGTGTACAATGTAGCGTCTCTCTTGGTGTGTGTGTTCGGCATATTTGATAGTGGCTTACTGCTATGGTTTGTGTTTGTTTGTTGAGACTTGGAAAAATTCCCGTTCTGCTCTAGTTATTATCAATGCCTGAGTATGAATAAGTGTGATACTGTGTCAGTCTCTCTAAGTTGCTCGCAATTCTCATCAACTTTCAGCTGCGATCCACTCATAAAATACTAGTTGGCATCAGCCGCTCTGAACTGCTATAACTCATTCCTGCCTGTCTGACCCCCTTTCAATCACTCTCAGTCATTGTCAGCACACCTCTATCACTCTATCACAATCACCCTCAAAGTACTCATAGTAATACTCCGTTGCTCAAAGTCAAAGCCATTCACATACACCCACCTACACTTCCATAGAATACAAATCAAAATATATTATCTGTGCAGTACACAATAAATTACAACATGCTAGTCATCACCAGTAGTCGCTAGAACTCCGTAACAACCTACAACTTGGCTCCTCTAAGGGCAAGAGCACTCTTGTCATCAAACAATTTCTTGGCCTTGGTCCAGACATTGGAGGTGTCTCTATTAGGCAACTCCAACAAACTTGGAAGCAAGTCACGGCTGAAGAACTCAGACGACTCTCTTGGCAACAACGATGGTAAGTGGTCAATGCTAACAACAGAGAGTTTTGGACCTTTGATCCCGTCCACCGGCACCGTTGGTTTGTCAAACACAGTAGCAATGGTGTAGATTGGGATTGGGTTGTGAGGGTTGGTGGTGTCGGCAGAAACATCCACCACGGTTCTCAAGGCTCTGTCCTCTCTGTCCAAAAACTCTTTGTTGATGAATGGTGGGATCGGTTTGGACAAGTAGATACAGTTGACAAAGATGTCAGAATCAACAATCTCTTTGAATGGACCTCCCACAGCGGTCTCTTTCATGTCCCATTTCTTGATGTTCTCGTCTGGGATGCCCACCGATTTCAATAAGGCAATGGCTCCAGATCCACATCTACCAAGAGCTCCAATGATCAAAGCAGTAGGCAATCTTCCGTTGGTTTTAACCAAGGCTTTAGCCAAGTCCTCTTTGATATCGGCAACCAAGGCATCCTCGTTAGGGTATGGAGTCACACCTGGCAAATCCTGAGACTCGTTGTTCAATTGCTTGAAACACCAGTCTTTAATACCCAAAGCTGCACCAGCAAATCCAGCATAGAATCCAAAAGCAGCCACACGTCTGCCCTGGTCGTTCTCCAAGAACTCCAAGTCATACAACGTGCCCTGGCCCCTCGTGAAACGTCCCAAAACGTCTTTCCAGCCAGCCTGGTTTTTATAACAGTGGGCAAACTGAATATGGGTGTTGATTAGTGGGAAAGTGTCAGTTTCTGGCATCTCTTTCAACCCAATGATAAGTCTGTCTTTAGGAGCGCTTTTCCACGATCCCTCTGGAACAATTATAGCTCCAGCTTTTCTGTACTCATCAATGTTGAAAGTAGATTGAGAAGACTCCTCAACATACACTTTGAAACCAGCCTGTATCAATTGGTTGGTGGTAGTTGGAGTCAATGCAGCTCTGGCCTCCAATGGCTTGGTCTCAGCTCTCAAATGGAGAATCACTTGTCCGGTCATTGTGGAAAACTGAGTTATGAAAATTTAAAGAAACTGAAAAATTATACCGTGTCAATTTCAGTGGTCTTATACCTCACAATCTATGAGTAATCTTTCAATTTTCATGAGTCACATCTCATCGCTTATGTAATTTTAAGGGGTGTCGCTGCTGCATGTCTAGGGGGTGCTGCCGTCCTTTTTCACTTCACCTCACTGAAGACCAAGGCTCAATATTAGCTCGGTACAATACAAATGATACCCAGTCGAATACTAAGGAAAAGCAGTCATAGAGAAATTAATAGAATTGTCCGACGTTTGTTTACTCCTTTACAAGAAGAATCGGCCAAAGATGTTAAGAATATTACGAGGAAATTGAGAGGGTCTCTCGAATCAAGAAATCTTCAACCTAAGACTCCAATGCCAGCCAAATTGGATTATAGTTTAGACAGCAGGTTGTATCCGTCATCAAAGCAGGTTGAACCTGAATCCCAGGCAGGTGCGGGGCTGGCTGTGGCTTCTAAATTTGTTGAGGAACGACTTCTGGAAATCGTGCCTAAGACAAGAACCAATGTGTTGTTCTACCGGACCAGCAACTCGTTTCTAATGAAACTGGATTTTGTATCACTTGTAAGCGAGACTGGTACAAATAAATTTAATTATCAGTGGACAGACGAAAGCTTTGAGTTGGTTAAGGCACTCAATCCTGGAGATTTGAGTTATGCCGGCGGATTCTATCTTGTGTTCAAAGATTACAATGCAGCAAGTGCGTACTTTGTTGAAACCATGGGATGCTTTTTTGATTCGTTGCCTATAAAATTGAGTTTTGAGGAACCAGAAGCGTATGAGCGGTTCATCACTCGTCCGGAGTTTTATGAGTCACATTCGTTCCAGGATCTAGAAATAGATGGAATTCCAGAGAAACGAATCACAATCGACCGTTCAGCTCCTGCTGTTGCCAATGAGCAATTGCTGGAAAACGTCCCATTCAAAGTAGAAGAGCCTCTTCCAGTTCGCCGTGAGAACTGTATGTTGGTGCACAACCTCCCGTACGTGCTAGATAGAAAGGGTGTTCTTGACAACTTTCTATGGTGCTACGAAGTATACCCTGATTACTCACGAGCAATAACATTGTTGCAGGATGATCCAGTTGCAAGGTACCGTGCCTGGCTTGTCATATTTGATAATCCTCAAGATCCAATCAGGTTCTCTAGAGTGTATCATGGGAAGTTTTCAAAGGGCGACGAGAATCACAGAAAGGTGTATGTTGAGATGTTTGGTTAATGTAAATAGTTTAATCCTTTTGTTTTGCCAAAAGCAGCGTTGAGGAACTTTCATTTCACTGTCAATAGAACTTTTAATGTCATATCACAGCAGTAAACGGCGTAGAGCGAATAGTACGCCGATGTTGTATTCCTGTTTGCAGTTCCTTCTCTTGTTCAAAGCTTACACTCCATATATCACATCGAGATTCATCAGGTTCAGCCTCAAGATTAGTCGAGTCAAGCGGAAATTTTATAGAGGTAACAGCCACAAAAAATTGAGTGTTAGAATTGGGCACAATATAATTAGGGTACCAATTAATAGTTTCAATTTGTAATTGTGAAAGTTCACCAACGAGATTGGTAACACAAACACCGAAGTTCACTACACAAGCTACGCAAATAATACAAAAAAAGTACTGCAAAGCTTTTAAAATTTACCCACAAATACAGGATTAATTTTTTCTGTTCTCGCTGGTACGGTGCGTTTCACTTTGAGAGCAACTTTTCAATCTGGGAGTGTCAATGTTAAAAATCATGCATGAAAGTGGCGATGAAATTCTTAGCTCATCGGAAACTTTGATGAGTGACAAAAGTTTCTTCTTAAATGATCCACCATCTACAAAATGGAAGACCCAGAATATAACAGTGCGAGGTTCAGGATATTGAGCAAGAAGTATCTGAACTATGAGAAGCAGGTGCTTTTTGATATATTCAAGAGTTGTGGGTACTCTGTCGGGAAAGTCGAGAGTTTACTTGAGCCAGTGAAATCGCCAAGTAAGGTGCCCCAAAAGGCACCAGCAATGCCAACGCTGAAGCGCCCCGAGACAAGACCTGTGGCGCTGAAACCAGAGCCAAGCAAAGTCACCAAACCAGAAACAAAAAAAGTCACTAAACAAGGAGTGAAGTATCAAAAATCAATCTTCAATTTCGTTCAAGCCAACACCAAGGCATCGGCATTTGGTGCTGCCACTCAATCGCATTTCCAACCAAGTGGCGATCCTAATCACGTAAATGTTCAATTAGATGGACCAAAGGTGAGGAAAAAAGGAAGAACAGTTTATGTGAATCACGACGATATTGCTGAACAGTTGCCGTTGATGACGTTCCACCCCCACGTGTTACCTGACGACATTGCTGACCGAATGCTTGAGTATTTTCTACACGATGAGGCAGGCTACATCCATCGGGAGTTCTATATCTTTGACAACAAAGTACGAACCGACCATCCTCAGTGTGCCTACTCCAGACCTGGAAGTTCAGACTACTACTACAATGGTAAGAAAGAGACACTCAAAGTGTACAACGAGCTCATCTCTAAAGTAGAGGGATTGATCTCTGAGGTGGTCAATGCCGAGTTGCAAAAGCGCAGAAGAATGAAGTTTCAATCCAAGCTTCCTTGGGAGGGAAACTATTGCGTTGTCAATAAGTACGAAACCAAGGACCAAATCACCGACTGGCATTCAGACCGATTGACCTATATCGGACCCCATTGTGTCATCGCATCCCTTTCATTAGGGGCCACTCGCCTGTTCTGTGTGCGGAACTATGTCAAGAATCCATCCGACCCCGAGTTGATCACTTATAGTGTTGGGCTTCCTCACAACTCATTGGCGATCATGCATGCAGGGTTCCAGGAGAAGTACCAGCACAAAGTACGCAGTGCCCAGAACAACCCTCACCATTATCAATCGCACCCCCTGGCCGGCGAGACCCGCATTAACCTCACCTTCAGAAACCATCTTGTTGAGAAAATTGAGGAGTGCAATGTGTGCGGAGGTAAAATGATTCTCCGGGTGGTGACCAGGGGAGCCAATGTCGGCAAGTACTTTTGGATCTGTGCGGGGGGAACTATGGGTGAGGAGTGCCTGGGGTTCAAGTGGTCCAGCTACGTTTGACGAATCAGCCACAATGGCGTATCCCGCCGCCGGCAAGTCTGGCTTAGTTCCAGTGGTCTAGCAAACACTGGTATAAGACACAGCCCAAACCTCACACCCCACAAAGCTTGTCAGGCCCCATGCATGATTAGGCATGACATCTCGGGGAAGTAATTGGTCTCCCTTAAAACCCAGTGGAGAAGACATTCCGTTTCCACGATCAAAAGAAACGAGAAGACCCAGCTGGAATTTCAAAACGGACCGGTTGGTGCTTAATCGAGGGGTGCGATTGGCAAGATTTCCATATCGCCTTATCTGAGTCACCAACCAAACCATAATCGCATAGTCATTATACGTCGTCAAGTCGTCTGACAGAGATCGTAGAAGGTCGTAAGACTCCATCCTCCAGACTACAGAGAAGTTCAATAATATCATAGAATTTTCATAAATATTCGTAAACTATCGTGACGTGGGTTTCGTAATCAAAAATATAGTGCTAATAAAAATCAAGGGGTTGCCTGCCAGAGGCCCAAGGCTTCGATGGCCTGGCAACAAGAAATAAACTTATGCGTATGCTCATTTGACGTATTCGTAGTCGATGCCATTAAATTGCTTGTAGGACTTGTTGGTGTCCTTGATAGCTTTCTCCAACATGTTGTTGAATTTTTGGTACTTCTCGTACTCAAAGTCCTCCTCCCCGGTGTACTCATGGTTCATGTCTCTGAGCTCCTTGATCTCCTTCTTGACATCCTTCAACTTGGAGTTGAAGTCATGGTACTCCTTCCAGTATTGAGTGGCGGCCAATTCGTCCTCGACCTGTTGGTCCACGTCAAAGTTGTCGACCATGATGTCGTCCTCATCGCCCTTGGACGAGATCTTGGACAATTGCTTAGTTAAGGTTGAGATCTTGGTGAGTTTTCTCTCCATCATGTCAACGTTAACTGGGGCGTCAGTGCTCATCTTGTAAAGTAGTGGTTGTGTAATAAAAGTTGGGGTTTGTTCACTTGAAAAGTGGTAAGGATTTCAAGTCCAGGTGTCCAAATCTTCGCCCCTTTATATACCCCCAAAGAAGGGGAGAAGTACACCCCAACAAGTTAATTGCATAAACAAAAAATTGCGGAGTCATTGGCATTACACTCCAAATGCATGATGTTTCTTTTTCTCGGGCGACGGATCGCTCAATACGGTCCCCCTTAATCACGTGGAGGCGGTAATGGGGGTGTATATATCACGTGACTGTCCTCTGAATCATCACTGTACATCCGTACATACGAACAGCCTTGAATACGAGGAGCAGACCAGATCGTCAGTGGCGGTTCTCCCCATCCATACATCACATCCATACATCAACACATCCACACCTATACACATCACGTGTACAAAGTGTAATTTATGCACGTGACATATCCGTATTGGGTAAAACGTAAATACTATCGTTGCGCTTTGCGGAAAATTGTAAATAGGTGCTATTGAGCAGTCTAGTTATATAGTAGAGGATAGCCTAGAACAAGGTAGATTAGACCCGTTATTGAAATTTTTGTATCAATTTTGAAGCTGCCGAATCTCATAATGTCGACAGAAATCCAACCAATGCATCAAAGTCCCGAGAAACACAGTTCGTTGCTCCAGAAAAGACTTCTTCAGCATTCGACTCAGTAAGTATTGCGAATCAATCGGCGATGAGCAGGCCACTAACTTTCTAGAAACCCTCGCAATATCATTGCCTCCCCTACAGACACAATGTTGTCTCCATGCACAGAAAAATTGAAGAATCACAAGACCCGATTTTTCATGGCTTCCAAGCAGACCAAGATCGATTTTGCACAATCGGCTGGCCAGTCGAAAACTAGCGAAACTCAATTGTTCAACAGAGAAAAGAAATTCGACGAGGATCCAGAAATAGATGAGAACGAGATCATGAAAGATGTCGATCTCGACGATATATAGTAACAGAATGGCAAATAATACGGAATACCCTTGGATGGCTACTTTATGAACTGGTTCCGTAGATTATATTCAGATGGGCAACAATATATACAAAGCAGAAGTTGTTAGAACTTGGCAACATCGATACTAGGAGAGTTTGAAACACTGATTAACGAACTTGAGAAATGAGCTGAGTACTCAAAGGGAATGATACGGATGGGAGATGGTAATGTACTGTTTACTAGAATTCATCATCCAATACAATCAGCATCTCATGGAGTTTCGAACACACTTCATCTACAATCCTCCGCTTCTTTCCCTTAATTTCTCAGTTCTCACAGTGTAACAACCCTTCACTTAAGATCTAGTGTCACTGGCAGTATTCAAAAGCAACGACTCGTTGTCCAAGATGATTTTGTTAGGAGATTTCGACAAGATCCCTGCGATTTCTCTGGCAGTGTCCAATCTCTTCAATTCAACATAATCTTTTGATTTTTTGATGGCATCACCAATAAGTTCTGCAGATTTGGCCTCACCCTGGGCCTTGACCACCATCTGCTGTTTCTCTTGCTTGGCTTTGTCGACCACAAATGCAGCTCTTTGAGCGTCCTGCTGAGCAATCTGCTTAGCTTCAACTGCATGAGTGAACTCTGGCGAAAACGTCATGTAAGTGAGCGAGACATCGTCCAACAACACATGAAACTTCGATGCTCTTCTCACGAGGTTCTCTCTGATCAACCGGGACACTTTCTCTCTCTGGGTGATCAATTGGGAAGCATTGAATTGTGCCACCACTGACTTCAACACCTCGTTGATGATCGATGGCAACACGCGCTCATCGTAATCAGTGCCCAACGTACGGTAAATCGTAGGCAAATGTGGAATCGATGGTTTCGACAACACTCTACAAGTGATATTGACCATCTGCAAATCCTTAGTACCAGTCAAACTACTGATGTTACGAGGCTTTGCTCTCACATCGTAGTCAATTGGTTTTTGAAGCACTGGAATTGCAATATGCGTTCCTTCGTTATAGATTGTTGGTTGAACTCCTCCAATTCTAGAATAAATAATTGCACGGTGGCCACCTTCAACATTGAATAAAGAAGCATTCACAGCTACCACTCCAGCACCCAAAAGAATCAACGAAGCCAATCCAGCAATTGGCGCTCTAGGAGGTTTCCCTCCCGAGTTCTGGATCAGTCTAGACCGTTGCTTAAGTTCTTTTGCAAATCGTTCCCAATTGGCTTGGTTCATTTTTGTTCACTGTCAAGGAGAACCCGGTTGCGAATTCAAATTTGCCTCTCACCTCCGCTGTCACGTGATATTGGAGGTTTGAGTGCAAGCGAATACTGTGACCTACATAAACTTGGCAGGCGAGTTTGTATCAGTAATTGCACAACAGTATAAAACATTGACGATATTTAAGATATTCAAACACAATGAGTGAAGACGAGAGCAAGTATGAATTGCATGAGGCAGCACGTGAAGGCAAAGTGTTGACGGTGCGTAGTTTAGTGAAGGCTGATCCTAAATCAGTATTGGTTAAAGACAGTGATGGAAGAGTGGCACTTCATTGGGCAGTTTCTTCAAACGATAGAGAAATTGCATCGATTCTTTTGAATCCTTTAGTGACAGCCAATGCTGGTGGCGAGAAAAAGTTTAAGAATTTCGAGATTGATGTGGATGATTTAGTGGACGATGCAGGCTGGACTCCACTTCATATTGCAGCCTCTATTGGTAGTAAAGATATGGTGGAATTGCTCATGTCTCATGAACCAGAACCAGATATCAATCTTCCTAATGGGACAGGACAGACTGCTCTTCATTTGGCTTCGTCTAAAAGTCATTATGATGTGATTTCATACTTGTTGGACAAAGGTGCCAGTGCCCGAGTGAAGGACCGTAGTGGACAGTATCCATTGCACAAGGCAGCAGCAGTAGGATCGCTCCAATCAGTTCAATTGCTTTGCAAAAAGGGTAAGAGTCCACTCAATGCCAAAGACGTTTATGGGTGGACTCCTTTACATCAAGCGTTGGCTGAAGGACATGTGGATGTGGCTTCTGAGTTGCTTACATTTGGTGCCAATCCAAACGTTAAAGATTCCGATGGATTGACCCCGGTGGAGGTTGCTGCCGATCAGAATATTGCGAGAAGTTTTATTCAACATGTTAAAGACCAAGGAATTGAGTTGGAGAAGTAGGTCAACTGAGAGGCGAGCTTTAATGATGAGAATTCGTCAATTGAACTTCAACATCAAAGACCAGTTATCAATGGGATCTACTAAGTTTGACAGAATGAGCTCAACAAACAAAATAAATAAACGAAATATCACGACTTCTTAATTTAGAATTGTATGGGAATAGTAGTGTAAGTGGTTTGTACTTGGCAGTTACATTAATGGCACATCTGGTGTATTCGAGTATCACTGATTCCTACCATCCCACACTCGTTGTACTACTTCAATAATCAATTGCAATAGCTCAATGTCCGCCACTCATTGAGCTAACCCAATAATCAATTGAACAGCCCAATCTCCAAAACTCAATCGCTGTATCCTTTGTTCTATCTCTGCTTGCACCACCCTATTACTCTCTCCACTCGGAATCTTCCTCCCACACTCTACAAAAATCAATATTCGGTAATTCAATTATACCCAACTGTCACAAGTCATTCATCTTCATCAACCTACAACCCCCACTCATAGATATGTATTATACATGCTCGAATCATTTCATTCACATATCTAACGACCCTGCGCCTACGCATTTATCAAAAGCATTAGATTGTAAAAAGAAGTTTTATGTTCCAGAGGTTTACCATGAGGCATTAGCGTTTTCGGTCGACTCGGCCCAGTCGGCAGCAGCGTTGGCGTCACCTGCTGGAGCACTCCAGTCAGCTTCGTCTGGTTGAGCAGCCCAGTCGTCGGCAGCAGCAGTGGTCTCCTCGTCTTCCTTGGTCTCCTCGGCGGTGGCATCAGCAGCAACCTCGGCTTCTTCTGGGTTTCTGTAGAAGAACAAATCTGGCATGACGGTCCATGGCTCCTCTCTGCTTGGCAAGGTGCCTCTCAATCTCAAGACCTCTCTGGCCAACAAGTACCAGATCAATCCGATGGAGTGCTTACCTTTGTTGTTGGTTGGGATGGCAACGTCAACGAACTCGGTTGGAGAGTCGGTGTCAGTCAAGGCAATGACTGGGATATTAACGTACGAGGACTCTTTGATGGCTTGGGCGTCGGTTCTTGGGTCGGTGACAATAATCAATCTTGGCTCTTTGAAAGATCTGGTGATGTAGTTAGTGAACGAACCTGGAGTGAATCTACCGGCAATGGCGGTGGCTCCGGTGTGCGAAGCAAACTTCAACACAGCTCTTTGTCCGAAGGTTCTAGAAGACACGGCAACGACATCGGCTGGGTTTGGGATGGCAGCAATGATTCTGGCAGCCAAGACAATCTTCTCCCAGGTTTTACCAACGTTGATCACGTTGACACCGTCTGGACGGGTCTTGTAAACGTATGGCTCGTTGTGGACCTAAATGCTGTTAGTATCGATGGTTTCTGGAGTTCAAGGACCTTGCAAATGTTGTACTGGTTCTCAGAGACATCTTGAATCTCATGGCTTGAATACATAAAGATTCTGACAATAGATGCTTGTAATTCAATATTTTACTGGTGGAATTGTTCAATCTATAATACTTCAAATACTTGTTTCAATTCTTCTTGTCATTCAGTGATCTAATCGTTTGTTTAACTGACCTCTTTGTCATATTCAATCTCTCGTCTTAACCTTGTCTCAACTTTGATTCGATCCACAATGATTCAATACATACCTGAACGTTCTTAGCACCCAAGTGGACGTTGGCAGCTAATAATAATTTAGCATCGTCAGCAGTTAAATCGAAGGACTCTGGAAGGGACATCTTGCTTGATTATTGATGTTAAACTTTTACAAAGGGTATGCAATTTTCACTATAGGCAGGTGCGACGGTATAATTTTTCGATGTTACCCGGGACATACCGACGGGCCCACGAAAAACCAAATGTCGCAGTCACAAAACTGAGAAATCCGTGCATGTGACAAGCATGTGCCACCGCCAAGGGCACGCGCGAGGTCACTCCGCGGCGGAGTTACCCCTCGGAGATATTCCGAGTCTTCAGCTGCTGATTCAGTTGCCATTAGATGCACCCCATGGCATCGCCTAATGATAGTTTAATTATTTCTAAGGTCTGATTTTTTGACAGGTAGCTGGGTTTTTTGCTTTGTGATCTGTACATGACTGCCCCCATCTCCATGGATCCAGGCACGGTGCCTGGCGACTCTTCCTGGCTCCAGTGGCCTCACTGGGTCGACGAGATCACTCCTCCATACAAACAACTCCGCAAGTACTCCACCAAGAAGTACGGCTACGTCACCTTGGTGTTGTCGGCGTTGGTGATCTGTGGGTTGCCAAGCTACCTTAGACTCAAACATGTCTTGGGTTCGCGATTCTCGTTTTCTCTTCGCCCAGACTCGTTTGGTGCGCGTACTGCATCGGTGATCAGAATCGTGGTGTTCTGGCTGGTGTTCACAGCCGTGGTGTCGCTCCCAGAGACCTACGGCGATGCTCTCTTCATCACCAAACGGTTGGGAAGGGTATCTGCAACATTACTTCCTACAACTTTCTTTTTGACTCTTCGCCCATGTCCGTTTCCTGTTCTCTACTTGCGATTAGTGTCGATCCACAAATGGTTGGCTCGGATTGTGGTTCTTCAAGCTACGGTCCACGCGATCCTCTACACGTATTATTACGTCCGAATCAATACTCCAGGCAAGATCATCAAGCTTGAAAACTTGTACGGCTGGGGTGCGTTGTTGGCGTTCTTCATCATTGCAGCTACTTCATTGTACCCAGTGAGGCGACTTAGCTTTGCGACTTTCTACATCAACCACTACATTCTCAGCTGGGTGTTGGTGATCCTTTTGTACTTCCACTCACGCCCGCCAGCAAAACTCATATCGTTTTTGAACGTGTCGATTCTTTTGTACCAGGTCTTCCTCCGGTTCACCAACACTTCACTTGTCAACATCGTGGTCCATGATCTTTCAGATAACCTTGAGATCGTCGAGATCCCAAAAGATCAGATCCCCGACGGCATGTTTCAGTTCAAACATTCGGTGATGCCTGGCTCTCATGTCCGAATCCAGAAGAAATACGCCAATCCAATCAAAAACTTGTTCTATCGATACATCTGCCCGTTGGCTCATCCTTACTCAGTTGCGTCATTGCCAACCGACAAATCCATCATGCTTGTCATCCGGAAACTGAGATTCCATCTCTCCAGCAACGAACAAAACTATCTCACTGGCTCCTACGATCCAGACATTGATTTCTTGACTTATGACCCAGAACGTGCTACTCGTCTCGGATCCATCAGTCGCACTGCTTCAGCTGTGCGTCTGTTCAAACGGTTGTTCCACACTCGTACACTTTACCGATACCACGACCAACCTGAGACTCACAACATTGTGACTCTCACGTCGCACTATATGATCCTGGCCTCCAGAGTTCTTATGGTTATTGGTGGGTCTGGGATTTCTGTAGCGTTGCCGTTGCTTCGAATCTTGTGTATCAGAGGTATTCCGTGCAAGATCATCTGGGTCATCAAAGATGTTCGTGACTTGTTGATCTTTAAGACCTTCAAAAATATTGACATTCATTCCATGGAAATCTATCTCACGGGAAGAAGCTACCGATTTGAGACCTTGGAGGGTGGAGAGTTGCGTTTGGAAGAGTTGTTCGACAGATTGGACGAGGACTTAGAGACCTATTCACAAGCTGAGGTTCAAGAGGAGATCGATTTCACCAGCTATGGTCAAGCTGCCGAGTCTGCTGTTGATCCTTTGCCTTATATTCCTTTCGGTAACCTTCCTGCTGCTCATCAACGTCAACGATCCAAATCTATGGGGTCTCCTAGAGCTCGTCGTGATTCTCCAGTATCCCGCGACCACCCAATTCAGGATATCTTGTCAAGATTGCATATTGACTCTTATTGGAGGGTTGATAAGCCTGATGACGATGATATTATGGGTATCAATGCTGATAATGTCGGAATCAACATCTCCAACAAAGTCAACAACTTCGATGCGAAACTGAGATCGGAGCTGACCAAGCATTACGGAGCTGTCCGTGGATTGTCGAGTCCTTTACTCAAACCAAAGAAGGAGAACAATAAAGCTATTCCTATTGATCCAGAATCACTCAAATCTGGTCGTTACAGAGGTATTGTCCAGCAGTTGAAGATTTTCAAAGGACGACCTACCTTGGGCCAAGATACATTCGACTGGTGTCTTAATCATGTCTGTGATGATAGTGCTTCGGAAGCCTCTGGGACAATTGGAGGAGACACTTCACCTTCTCAACAAACCCATTTACTAGGCAAGGCACCTGCATGCTGCAATAGAAAGGAGGAACATCTTGACGATATCGTGAAGAATGTGTGGGTGGTGGCAGTGGGACCCCAAGGACTTATTGAGAAGTCTCGGTACTGGTCTGCTGCTAATCGTCTTAACTTTCATTCTGAGAGTTTCTCCATTTAGTGTGGTGCCTAGAATTTGGAGGAGTCATTTGGGTTAGCCTTTTAGGTTAGTCTTTAGGAACAGAATTTGAGGATAGTATTTAAGAATGGTCTTTGAGTCTTGTGTCTGGTCTTTAGGACTGGTCTATAAGGATGGGCCTTAAGGACACTCTTGATAGTCAGCTTTGGAAAGCCTTTAGGCACAGTGTTTATGACCACTCATTGTGACCCTTCTTTAGGACGAAGCTTTGGGACCATTCTTTAAAAGAAATCTTTAAGACCACTCTTGGCGCACCGACTTTAATACTGGTCATTAAGGGCAACCTTTGATACCATCCTTTGGGCCCAACCGTTAAGGTCGATCTTTAGGACCACTCTCTGAGTCATTCTTTAACGGTACCGTTTAGTACCACTCTTTAAGAGCATCCTTTAAGTCTGCTCATTAAGGGCCAACCTTCCACTCAAAACACTCACCATAAAGAAGACTTCACAAACCTCTTCAACACCGTCAGAACAATCATAAAATTTTCCATCGTTGTTCATCAAAATTTACATACATCAGTTCACCCTGATCCTCAAAAGTTTTCATTCATACATACCATGCTTTTCTCATAAAAAATCCACATAACGCTTTTTTCTTTGCCTTCCTTTTCAATGCCATCGAAATTCGTACCGTCTTAAAAAGCTACCTGCTTCTTGTAACATGCTCTTCTATTACATTCTACATATGCATCCCACATTTTCTTCTTCTTCTACTTGCACATACATTCTCCACAGTCTCCACTTTTCTTCCTTCACGTACACCTCTACATCATTTCACTCTCCTTTCTTTGCTCCTCTAACAGCTTCAACTTAGCTCTGATATCGTTTCCTCCACCCTCACACCAACCCTCGCTCTTTAAATTACATTTCCACCACTACCAAATCCACACTAAACTTCCACACCTTTGCCTCATACATCCTCACATCCAATTTAAACTTCACGCCTACTTGCAAGGGCCCTCGGGTCTCACATCTGGGGTGTGCGCGCCCCCATAATCGAGAGATCGTGTTTCTGATTTTAGCTTATTTCACCCACCATAGATAATGGACACCAGGCTTAGACTTGTGGCCGAACAGAACAATTTTGTCGAGTAAAAAATCGAGTCTTCTTCCCACAAACTCAGGCTGCAACCCCAGACACCCCGCGCCATGGCCAAGAAGAACAGCTCGTACGTGAGCAGAAAGCTTCTGGAGTTGCTTTACTCATTCAATACCAGCGACAGGTACGCCGACTATGGATCAAAGCTGGCGGAAATCCGAGCAGTAAATCCCCCAAAAGGCTCCGGCCCCTCCGGCGGCAGCTCCCCGTACCGCCTGCCGAAGTTTGGCTCGCCGGTGCTTGACTATTCATACAACTCTCCGGAGGTGGCCTTAACGGGCGACTTTGACACTCATAACGAGGGCGTGTCCGAGACCATCTTGGCTTGGCGACACATCGAGCTCTGGACCCGCAAACACCACGGCGATTTGAGCGAGACTCTCAACCCGCCCGTGACCCGTAACGACATCTCGAAAGCAGAGGCCGACTTGAACGTCGAGTTCCCTCCTTCGTTGGTGGCTAGTTTGCGGATACATGACGGCCAGGATTTCTCGGGCAGTTTCAAAGACTACTGCGGACTTTTTTTCACTCTTGAGCTCATGCTGTTGGACAAGATCGTGGAGATGACCCGTAACTGGCGTAAAGTCTCCGATACTATTAACGGACAGATGCTTCAGAAGAAGTTGAACAACGATGTGTTACAGGATTTGCGTTCGCCGGAGCTCAGTTACGAGAACGATTTCCATGACAACTTCCACACTGCCAAGGTGAAAGGTGACCGTAAAGGCAACTACCAAACTTTGGAGACTTTCAACTTTGAAGTGAATCCAAACCTCGAGTCTGATTTGCACAAACCGACTGCAACCACTGATATTACCACTAGAATGCCTGGTCCTATGACCCACCGTCGTGCTGCCAGTATCACAAAACAGTCCCTGGTGCCTCCACATACTATCCACAGTGTCTATGCCCACAGGGACTGGATACCCGTGATCACTGACAACGCTGGTAACCACGTTGCTATCGACTTGTCTCCCGGAGTTAACGGTACCTACGGTCAAGTGATTCTCTTTGGAAGAGACTTTGACATCAAGTACGTGGTGGCTGCCACTTGGGGCGACTTCATACTCAACTTTGCAAAAGACTTGGAGAGCGGCAACTACGTGATCCAGAGCGATGAGTTGATCGATGATATCATGGCGGGAGACGGAGAGTTGTGTTTCTGGGACAAAGAAAAGCAGATCCAGCGATCGTATTTCGAGGTGTTGACTGAAAGAGCCGTTAAAAACTACCAGGACAAAAAGAAGATCAAGGAGAAAACCAAACCGGTGAATTCCCAGGAACAGTCCAATGGCAACTACACTTATGAAGAGTCACAGTTACTTGACATTGATGAGTCTCATATTAACGATTCTGCTTTTGCAAGCACGGTGTATGAGTCGCATCTTGAAAGCTCGCCTAAACTTTCTCAGGATGTGTCTGAGAGTTCTTCGACGACGGAGTTTGTCGATGCAGACCCTAACCCTAGTGCAGGACTCGAAACCATCAAAGTCAAGAAGATAATTGATGATAGCTTTGAGAAAGAAACTGCCGATGTCCAGGAGCATTTTGAGAACGTGGCTATTTAAATTACGTGGCTCAAATCATAGACTTTTTGAAGATTGTTACTATTTAGAATGATCCTTGATTCCCTTGATTCAGAATTCCTATACTATATGACGGTATTTGCTTACCAGATGATTCTTTGAATGACACCTGGTTCACTTGCCCAAGTGAACTGGTAGTTGATGAACACGAGCAAGAGCATAACGTCCACTCCAATGCTCCAGACAAGTTCAAGTGCAAGTCTTTGAGTTGCTGACAATTTTATACCAGCCACAGAGGAAGATGGTGGCACCCGAGCAAGCAATCGCCAGTAGAAGTACGGCAAGATGTAATAGCGAGGCTCGAACAACGGCGACGGCACAATCGTGGCTAGCACACACACGGTATACGACGCTATCACTGCAAGAGATTGCAGTTTGAGGCAGTTCCAGACTTGGAACCCCGAAAAGTGGTACACTGGAATGAGTGCGTACCGGGTCATAGTGTTGCGGTTGATGATTTTTTTCCAGATATAGAATGTATAATGACGGTTATCCGCAAGCAAAAATGGATGAGCGATGGTGAAATGTTTGATGGTGTAGAACATGACGGTGTAGATTGTCGCCGTGAGTGCAGTGCCAGCTAATGATCCAAAACTGTTCACAAGATACAATTTGAGTGATTGATCTGAGACTGTCAATGGCCAACTAAAGAAAAGAATGAAAAGTAGGCAGTAATATACTTGAGGGATGTGAAGAGTGCTGACATGGTTGGACTTGTCACCAAAAGTGATCCCGCCGTTATAGTAAAGAAACCCAGCAAACAAGATAAAATTAAGGATGAAAGGACCCATGTGATGAAGTTCTTTCATAGTAGCTCTGAGGAAATAGTAGACTTGGTTGGCAAACGGTGTGGCAAACTTTGGAATGTTGTTATCAATCCATGCAGTTACTTTATCAGGTCTCTGGTTCAGTTTCTGATCAATCAACACAGCCATATTAAAAGCCGTCCACACAATGTTGGTTTGACGGAACCAAAGACTGAGAAACCCTAGGAATGCACCGACCAATGCGGATTTAGGAAACCCAAATGGTACCAAGTAGCATACTGTGAATGACGCCAAGATCAATACCGTTGCCCAGACGTCGGTATAAAACAAGTTCAAGTACAAAAACAAGATCGGCAGAGCCACAAACGTTGCAAGCCAGAATCGCTGAGGGAATTTTTGGGTGATAGGTAAGAGAACCACGGCAGGTAACACAAGGGTTCCTCCCACTGCGTTCAATGATCTTAGAGCTGAAAGATCACAGCTGCCAGTCACCGTCTGGTAAATCCATGCCAAATAATAGAGTCCTGGAGGCGTAGTGATTTTCGGGTCCCAGTCAATGAAGTTTCTGTTGCAATACTGCTGAGCCTGAGGAACATGGAATATCTCATCAATGAATTGATATGGAACATGAACGGTTGAAATGAGATGGTGCGCATAACACACAAAGACTACTGCCAACGGATACGTGACAAAATAATTGAGCCACGAAGTTTGTTCTGTGTCAGCAGCCTCAGCCTGCTGAGTCACTGGTTTCGGTTTGCTTTTGTGTTTTGTTGGGGCCATTATCGTACAAAAATGTTCAGTACAAAACAAAAGAACAGTCTACAAACTATACAACGTGCCAATTTATTCATGTCTGTATGCACAAAAATATATACCATTGCGGCGGATATATTCTTCGGGTTAGATATTGTATGCCAATTGCACGGGACTTTCTTAGACATTTAATCCCCACGATGAGATATCGATGGGGTAATTATGAACATTACAACGGTCTACGCACCAGTTTTCGATATAATAATTTACAAGACAGTAACAGGGGATATGGTATATTACAGTTAGCTGGTTTTATTTTAGTTTTCCTAGCAGGGGTTGCTGAATCTACACTGGCTTTAAATTCAGTTACTTCTGTGAGCATGCTCTCTCAAGAGTTTGAGAACTACAATTCCACCATTGACCAGGTGTCTTACAACGGACTCAACTTGACTTCAACAATATTTGCCAGTCATGGCTACACCAACCTGTCGATGTTATATGTTCAAGAAGCTTTACAGACATTAAATTTCCAGGCATTGGTACTAGATGTGTACTGGAATTCATACTTACAAGGCTGGCAATTATGTCCAGGAAACACTTCGCAATGCGATCAGACTTTCGGAGTGACAGATTTTCTTAGCGAAGTTGATACGATTCTAGAGCGATTATCTCCGAAATTGTACCTTGTGATAATGAACCTTAGACCTTGGGCAGGGCCTGCTAATGTCACATACAAAGTCGCAACCAATTTGTCCAGCACCATAATGCAGACACTCACAAGAACATTCCTACCCACAGACATGACCGATGCCACATATCCAACCTATTACAATTTTCTCTTTCCTGATGATAATAAAGTTATCCCGATGATATGGCAGAACTCTTTAACTAACGAGACGGTGGTGCAAGATCAGTGGTTGAATTCGTTGATGTACGATTTGTCATATACCGACAACGTGCCTAACCTAATCACCAACTTCAGTGAACTGACTTATGAACAAGTACGTAATACCAAATGGAGATTGACATCTTCAAGTTCGACAGACAAAGATCAACTACGGCAAGTGTTGCTCAGTGGATACTCCCTCATAAGCAATGCACAGGACTATTCTGTTTACGGCAATCTCAGCTGGCTCTGGAACACAGGACAGCCCAGAACCTACAATAAATCTGTGAAAGGTCTGACTTACGAGAAGGAGCTTGCACTTGGCTCTAAATGTGCAGTGCTATCAGGCACAGGACTTTCCATAGACAGTTGCTACGCCGACCATTATGTTGCCTGCAAATTCTCCAATGGGACCTGGATAGTCGTGCCGAAACAAAAATCATACTTTGAATCAACCTCAGCTTGTCTCGCTATTTCTGGAAACCCCACTTTCAAAGCACCCAACAGCCCTTTGAACCAAACTCTTCTAATCCGGGAATTGGCAGAGCACAACTGGACCGATCCTATTTGGGTTGATCTCAATGACATTGCAGTCACTAATTGCTGGGTCACCGGAGGTCCGGATCAGCTTTGTCCCTTGAAAACCGTGGAGTCGGTCAAGCGGTTTACACGCATGGTCACCCCGATCTCGATCTTCATCATCTTTGTGTTGTCGCTCATCATTATCTCAAGCACCCAGTCTGTTCCAATCCAGAAGAACAGAAAATACTGGAAGAAATTGGTATCAGACTGCACTGAGGATGACTACGAGGGAGTGCCTGCTTGAGCACTATTTTTGGTAGGGGGCAGAAAAACTTTTTGTCTCAGTTGTCTCATTGTCTCTATGTTGGGCAGTGTTGATTAGGACGATGTTCTAGCCATGCATCCTTTCATAATTTCGACGCGGGCTGATTCTGAGCTTGTGTACATTGTTGCCAAACCGCGACTTTTTAGTCTAACAGCCAGCAATTTCCGGATCATTGTTGCAAATGTGTGATCGCCCGCCTTAATTACCGATCGCTGCTTATATTGCGATGGGACCAAAGATCGCATGTTGAAGCACGGTTATGTAAGCGAACCAGTTCCGATGTTACTCTTGAGGATCGGTGGTGTGACAACAATGGTGGTGTGACATGATGGTGAGGCTGTTCACGGTGCCGTGGATATTATTTTGTCACGAACGTGGCTTTGTGTTGGTGGGTCTGAAAGCGTCTTTTCAGCTGAGACATCCTGATCGGAATCTGTCTACTGGCCTATATATGTACCTGTGCATGTTAACTATACAGTAGCCCACAAAGGTTGTAGCCAGACCTTGTACGCTTGGTTATACAGCCGGCCCAGGGGTTCACCTAAGCCATTGCCCAATCAGCGAATTATCTCAGACTGTTTGTCTATCCCCTCAGTCAGCTCTATAAGATCACTTCCGAAAACACTCGTGTCTGAGTAATCTGCAGCTAAGCCGAGCGAGTCAGACCACAGATCGTAGAACCTCACGGTCTCATCATTGGTAGCTACACAAATTGAGCACGAATCTGCCGAGCTCACTGCTGAGAGGGCTCGTAGGTTTGGAGTCGCAGGCACCTCCAGTAGCCTCTGCATGCTGGGGTATCCGTACACCACGATCAGCACAGGATTGGCGGAATCTCCAAACCCAAAAGTGGCAGCAATCTGTTTTTTCCTTGAGCTCCAGATCAACGAGGTGACCTGGCTTCGCGTGTTAAAGCTGTTGATCTGGGTGCCGGAGTTAGTGTGCCAGAACCGGATGGTTCTGTCTTTGCTTCCACCTCCCGTAGCCAGTAGTGAAGTTGACCAAGGACAAAAAGCTAATGCCTTGACCGCAGCCTGATGCGGAAGAGTGAATCTCAGGGCAGGGGTGCCAGGGTCTGCTATGGACCATACGGTACAGCGGTTATCGTTGGTTCCTGCTGCCAACTGCTGACCATCTTTGGAGATTGCTATGCCTTGAGGATTAGTACTAGAACAAAGAAGCCTGAGGTTTACTACCCACCACACACTTGCTGGTCGCTGACATCGAAACTATTGGTGCGCGACAACTGTTCAGACTCAACTACAAACCGATGCACTAATCCTGTTTCTGTACCGACGTAGAATACTGTGCTGGACCCTGGCATCCAGCACAGACTGCAGATCCCTTTGGACAGAGGGGGATGCTGAGCAACCAATTTCTCAGAACTCTGTGAAAACAGAAACAGTGCTCCACGTTTTGTTCCCACCAGCAAAGAGTCGCCAGCGCATCCAACAGACATCACCAAATCGTAGTCGTCTCGTGGCAATGGCACCGCACCTTTGTCCTCGTTCCACAAGTACACCTGGGCACCAAGACCCACGGCAACCTTGTTTGTTTTGTGGGACCACGCCACCAAGTTTGAGTAGAAGTCATTTCGCAGGCCAGGGGCATCAAGCACTTTGTATGGTATCTGTTGTTTTGGTGATGACGGTCTGCTAGCGTTGGAACTGGGCTTATGGAGCCCCAGCTGCAACATGGGCAACTGAGCCGCCCGAGCGCGGCGGGAGGCTGGGCGGAAGCGCAGTACTCGTGGGGGGCAGCTGGGCGGCCTGGTTTGGGGGACCCGTCCGAGATCGTCGGTGGTTGGGCGCACGGGATTACGGTCGAAACGGTTGACCCAGAGACAACGGCGCAGATCAGGGAGCGACCGATGATTGTCAGATAGGCGATGATATGCGGAAGGCGAAAAGCCAGTAGGAAGTAGTCGTTCCATGATAAGAATTAGGCTAATTTCTAGATGGGACAGTGGATGCGGCACCCAGCTACACCAAGGGATTGGCGTACCACAAAAACACATACACAAACTCCAGCACATGGCCGGCCGAAGCAAAGGCCTGGCCGAGGACGCTGGCAGCCCCCCTTACGAACCTGACAAGTTTTTCAGGGAGGTGTCAATACGAATGGGCGCACCGCATTCCAGGTATCAGCTGGCAACTGAGGACTGGCAACTGAACACCAGGAGGAGTTCGTGTCTCAAGGGCGGTCTGGGGGATTTGATGATGACGGCATCTTATTGTCTCGGGCTGGCAGGACGCAATCAAGCACCGCGAGGTGTGTGATTCAGACTGTCGCTGATGGCCAGTCGCCAACGCCAGTTGGGCACTGTTTGTCTCTGGTGGTTCGCATTGAGGAAGCGGTGGGTGTTCGGTGCATTGGGGCCTGCTGCGGCTACTGCGTCGGGACGCGCCGAACTGCATAACTCGGAGGGCCTTGATTCCGCACAGCCAATAGTACCAGTTCGTATTCACTCCGCTAAAATTAACCAGCTTCTGTGCGTTGAAAGTTCTGAGACAATGAAAATTGTCAATAAACAAGGGCCTCAGTGCCCACACCTTCACAGCCCACCCACTGATTTAGCCCAGACTGTCGCCCCATCCAGGCCCAGCCCCAAACACCAGCCAGGCTATCACTGGCATTGAGTCCAACGGCTGGCTCCTCCGCTTATCACGCAACACTATGCCGGCTCAGGCTTCTGCTTCGGTTAAATCCCTCTGTCACAACTGGGGGACTCCCGAGCCTGGTACCTGCCATAACCCTGATGTAACTGGCTGAACACCAAAATAGTCACCGACTTCCGGGCGCAGTGACTGGAAAAGTCTCAGACCAAAGATGTCTCAGCAGCAGCCCCCGATAGTTGCTCCAACCTTGGTCTCCCGTGGCCCCAAGCTGCCCAGCAGCCAGCTCACACTTGCGGACCTAACTCTGTTTCCAGTTGGTTGCTGAGCCACATTCCAGCGCCAGTGCCAGTTGTCAAGCTCCTCCGCACCTGCCCAAACCGCTAAAGGTTCTAGAAATGGGGCCGCCTGCTGCAGCAGCTGGCATCATGCACCGTTCCTAATCAGGCATTCAACCACTATGCATCAACTTTTTTGCTTAACCCACAGGACAATTGAGCCACTCTACTTGCAACCGAAAAGTTCCCCATATAAAGGTTGGCTTCCCACCACTTAACCGAGCTGCAACCTTGTTGTCCAGCTCAAAACTCCAATTCCTCAATTTCAATGGCCACCGTTGCTCACCGTCAAGACACAAGACCGCCTCATGCCAGCGCGTTGTATCCGACTTCCACCAAGTCTGAGATAAACTCGATCACTTCGTCCGAGAAGACGGCCTATGCTTCCAATGCCTCCACCAACACTTCCAAGTCGATGTTGAACGTCGAGCGTCTGCCTGACTACACTCGTTTCGACAGCAAAGAGATCAACATTGTGCGCTCTACTTGGTGCAACACTGTTGCCAATGTCGAGAAGGAGGCTGCCAACAGCATCTTGGACAACCCTTTCCCTAAACCAACCTCCTCGATGTTTGCTTCGCACCATTTCTGGAGACAGGTGTATGAGTCGCTCCTTGGTGCTCACCCTGAGTTGCACAACGTCTTGCCTTCCATCAAGCACCAGACTGTGTCGTTCTCGGGAATCATGTACACTGCTATCATGAACTTGGAGAACCTCAGTGTCATGAACAGCTTCTTAGAGAACTTGGGAAGACGTCACTCCCGTGTGTTTGGTGCTGAGCCAATCTACTTCCAGTACATGGGCATTGCTTTCATTGAGACTCTTGCCGACAAGTTTGGTGACTCCTTCACCCCCGAGGTCGAGGCTGCTTGGATCAAGCTCTACTCGTTCCTCCTGAACTCGATCATTGAGTCCGGAATCACCAAGCCAGTGGTGATGAACAACGAGGAGGACGACTTCAACACCTTCATGAACGCCATGTCCACCTCGGGTGTCGACCACTTGCTTGCCAAGAAGAACTCCCACATCAGTGTGTTGGGCGGGGACACGGACACCGCTTCGGAAACCCTCGCTTCCATTGACGAGAAGACTGAGAGCCACGACAAGAGCTCTAAGGACACTAAATACCTGGAACACTCAGGTGAACAGATCAAGGCCAAGAGAGGTTTGATGTTCTTCAAGACCAAGATGTCCAGACATTAGCTTGCTCTAGCCTTGGTTCTGTACTATACCCTACGGTTGTGCTCTACGTGCAACCCATGCATCTCTATATTTTATACTATCGGTTTATTTACGTTGGACTCTGTTTTTGAACAACTTGTAGACGGTAATGTTTACTGAAAAGTCGGGCTGAAATTTTAAGGGTGAAAGGCTCTGGGGAGAATTTTCTCGATGGAGCTGCACTGCAGGAATTAAACAATAGGACCTCTGGCGCGTTCTCATACTGCAACCCAAACTACGAACTGGCTACTCGCAATGGAGACCCCGCTGTAACTCTCAGACAAAATAATAAAATAATCACAATAGGCATCATCCCGTGGCACTGTGTTGCTGTGGTCGATCCCTCTCGATATTCCGCAATTCGTAGTGTCCCACGACAAGTTTTCATGCCGCAGGCCAGCTTATCAGACAATGGAAAATTATTTCACCGCCCTAGAGTCGCACCATCTCAATTCGTTCCTGTAATGGCCAAGTACATTAGCAGGGCTGCAGCCAATTATGGCATGATAAACCATTTAAAAATAAATTGGCGTTCTGGATGCTAGCTCACAACATCTCAATTGCCAGCACTATCAGGATTTTGTTCGTGCCAGAGAAATACGGTCCAAACACTGCAGTCTATCAAAACTAGGCAGGGCAAATCTTTTCACCCACTGAGCACATGGCCCATTGCGCATCCCTTGGCACATCTCATTGCACATACAATGGCAGAGCAAATCCTGGTTCTCTGTATACCACGTCACAGTTGACAAATCCTGCTAAGCAAATCCTGATAGGCTTTCACCACGTTTACTAGGCCATGACATCTCCTTCTCCCATGCATTCTCCAGCGCGCACTATGCTTTCAAACTATGTTTTCCAAAGTGTGTTTTTCCAAACTATGTTTCCCGGAACTAAGTTTCCAATCTTTTTCCTCCTTTCATTAATTGCATCAATCAAGTTACATTCACACTTACATTTTGCAGCCCTGATTTCAGGCTACACTTTTCACACCACGCTTTGCAGTCCTCATTTTGATTTATAGTTTGCTAGCTTCTTTTTTCAAGCTTTGGCTTCCGGAACCTTCGCACCCTGAATTTTTCACTCAACACTTTTCGACTCACACACCCCTTCGGAGCCAACTCCCAGATATCCCCTTCCAGTTCCACTGGTCCTCGAATTGCGTATCTGATATTACGTACTTATTACGTACTTCCCATTCCATATCACCCACTATTTCATGCAGCGGCATTTCAAGTTACCGGTGTTCTCGCAACACTTCACCATACATATTTCAAGCTAGCCTTCCCGATTTATTTGACACTACATTCGGAGCTGCGGTGCCTAACCTCCTCTCCACTGCGAATCTTGAATACACTGATCTCCAACACTGATCTCCAGCCATCCTATATCATATTTTCTACAGCGATCAAAATATTCTTGCCTGATATCATGCCATTCCATATTTTCTCCTTCACCTAATTCCTTATTAATTTCGCTTTCTCCCACAGATTTTTTCGTTTAAGCCCACCGAGCTAGTTCTGCGCTAGGCCCACTAAACTCCGCGCCCCACCTGCAATCTCTGAGCCAACCAAAACTGCCCAACGGCAGCCCGCTGCTCAGAGCCGTCGCTTACTGCCCCGAGAAGTTTGCTGCTCGGATTGTCGCTTGCTGAACTCTACATTCTGCAGTCTCTTGTGACGTCTGCTAGTTCTAGCTTCACCTACCGACACTTCCCCAGTTACTGGTTTTGTCAATTGTGTTTACGTGCACGTCCAGTCTTTGAACCTGCGGCAATTCTATCTTCCGACCAAATCCAATTCAAGCCGTTAAGCCGTTACGCCTCAAATTCATAGTGACTCCCTTCGTCCTAGCCCTTACGCTTCTTCTTGGTAAAACCAGCGTCGAGATTTCGCTACTTCTTTGGTGCGTTGCGCAGTTGCGTTTTCGGTGCTTGGTCTACCAATTTACGAGATTTCTCAGCTTAGTTTACTTGCTCTCTTCTCTTTTGCTCTTCACTCTTTACACTGTCTGGTGCTGTCTGCAACTACTATCTATGTTGTTTTTGTATTTAGTTACCTATTTGCAATATTCCCGTTCGTTCTAGCTGTTACCTGTCAGTCTTTGTTTTGTCATAAGCGACCGTTTTCTATGCATTGTTGCTCCAACTAGTTTTTCGCTGCATTGTTAAACTTGTTATGGTGGCTACAATCCCTGAGCCGCCGTACGCTTTTATGAAATCCACTGGTGGTTCGATTTGTTAAACCTACATGACTTGCCAAGTTAACGTTCCAATTTCTTGTGTTACAGTTTTGATTTGACTTTCATTGTTCCTCTGGCCACTTCTCTACCATTTGTTCTCCAACCAGACCTCCTTCTATTCTTCCACTCTCACCTCCAGTGCCAACTCCATCTGTCAAATCAAGATATCAATCCCCTGACATCAACCACTCTTGCCCATTCACGCCATACCCATACCCCTGTAATCTAGCTTGAGTAACCACTTTGCTCCCCAGTCCACCCTTACCTCACTTTACTCTCTAAAACACCCTCACATTAGTTCTGTCTGAGGACATCCTTACCTCACTTAACACCAAACACCCTTACCTCACTTACCTCCAGCCCATCCTTACCTCAGCCAGGCCTTCCACCCATACCTCACCTTGTTCTCATTTCTAGACCTCAATTTCACAAGCCACTGGAATGCTCACAAGCCGCTTTGCACTAGCCACAACAGTTGCACTCCATCTCGAAAATCCAATTTTCTACTACTCTATTTTCCAGCATCTAACGTCATGACTTCTGACAGCTATGAAGCAAAACTCGACCGGCTCAAGCTGGAGCGCAAGTTACAGCACGAAGTCGATGGTATTTTGAAACAGAAAAATCAGTCGTACAAACCAGCCACCACCGATCCGGGGAGAATCATCCAGTCGTTTGTCTATCCAAGACTGTTGAATCAGTGGTCCACCACTCCAAAGCCGGACAACTACACCGTGTCCCAGTACATCTCGTACAATTTCTATCACTTGGTGCTTGTGACCATGTTTTTGTTCTACTCTCTTTTCCGCGGTGTGCAATACTTGTACCACAGAATCAACTTGCGCATCCAGGCACTTGCTTACAATCCTTCCACCAGTCCTCAGCTAATACGACAGGACGTCAGCAAACTCGACAAACTTCCAACCAGGGTATCTGCGGTGTTAAAATTGCGCTCGGAACTGGACGAGGCAGGCGGACTTGAAGGATTGTTAACTGATTCAGGTGAAGTCTGTGCCTGGTGTGTTTGTTCAGGAATCCCGTTCTTGACATTGTTCGAGTACAATGGCATTCTAATCGCTGAGCCAGAGAAATTGGTGGCTGGAGTAACAAAGTCTTTTTCTAATTATTTTGGCCCTAGCAGTATTCCGAAGTTCTCCGTCAAAGTACCAAGATCCAACACTGTCATTTATGGCAATGGATCCAGTGACCGTCTGGGTTACTTGGCTGAAGCTGCCAAGGTCGATATCGAAATCATGCTCATTTCAACAAGAGACGGAAAACAAACGATTGCCGACTTGGCCAGAACAATGGCTGACTTGGCAGTCAAGAAGGAACTCCGGCCAAAAGATATAGATATCGATCTCATTGACAGCGAGCTCATCGACCTCTCAGGGTACGAGCCAGACTTGCTCATACTTTTTGGAGGAGATCTCGATCTACAGGGTTATCCACCATGGCAAATTCGATTAAGTGAAATCTACTGGGATCAAGATAATGATTCCACTAGCTATGTGGTGTTTCTCAATGCACTCAAGAAGTTCTCCGTGTGCAAGATCAACGTCGGAAAATAAATACTCTGGCTCTATTGTACTACATTGAGGGTACTCAAATCTTGCGTTTCAACATCTTTCAATATTCCACAGAATATCTTATTGCATCGCTCATTTCACATATTGGCTTGGTTGCAAAGAATCATGCCCATCTTTTTTGCTTCATACGTAGGGGTCACAGATCTGAATTATGATGGGGCCTCAGTCAAAAAGCAGACAACATTTGAAATAAAGAAAAAAGATGGGACATCACAATAATTGCTTCAAAGAAAAGCTCAAATATGGATGGTGCCTGAATTGCATGGACTCAAGATTCAAATGAACTTTGCGCTGACTCACGCGAGCTTCGCACTGGTTCAAGTGAATCATTCCAACGTTTTCAAATGAGTCCTCAAATTACTCCAATCGATCTTGCTCCTTTCCATCAAACTTCAAAGTTACGCTTTCACTGCAACCAACTCACCACCCGCTACAATCACCTTCATCACCATCTACAAATCTTACCCAATCTTGCAACCTAACCACCCTGCGACTTTTCCGTCTTATATAATTGACAACCTCACTCTCCTATCAATAGCTCATCCCACCCGTTGTCACATCTCATTGCTCTTGCTCCTTAATAACTCTGCATACTTTCATGTTATCGTAGGTCCCGCCGGCCTGGCTCCGCGGCTCGACGCACCCGGTACTATTAGTTACCCTGCCCCTGGTCGCGTGACCTCGGGTTTTTTGCCAGCTGTTATTTGTGCAACGGCAGTGGCCAACCAGACACCACCTTGGACTACAGTGAATCGCGCCCCTTTATTCTTTCGTCTTTTCTTCCACCACAGGTACGAACCATCGATATTAATCGCGCCACACCGCTATAAATAGTAAGTAACTGGAGTCTAACTAGAGATATCGCGGCAGCGACACCCTGGCCATCATTATTGGTGGCCCAGTTTTATTTGCCTGAGATATAGTTTGTTATTTCATCGCGAGTATTTCACTCAGATATCGGCATTGCTGAGACCCTAGGCCAAGCCTGGAAGGTGCGGCTGGCAAGAGAAAACCGCATGATCCAGCTCACGGTGGCAAACAGCGTCGTATTCCGTCATCCGAGTCGAAGCTAGTTTGGTCAGTGGATTGGATGTTTCAGTGGCAAGATCTCGTTATCATGAGTTGGCAGATACGTGTACGATACGGCAGATCTCAGGCTATAAATAACTAACCGGGAGTCCGTCGCGGCGACCGAAGGACAAGAAACACTTACTAACACGGCAGATGGGTATCTTCTTTTCCAAATTGTTCCAAGGCCTCATTGGGCGCAAAGAGATGAGAATCTTGATGGTCGGGTTGGATGCCGCCGGTAAGACCACCATCTTGTACAAGTTGAAGTTGGGTGAGATCGTCACCACCATCCCAACCATCGGTTTCAACGTCGAGACCGTCGAATACAAGAATATCTCCTTCACCGTCTGGGATGTCGGTGGACAAGACAAGATCAGACCATTGTGGAGACACTACTTCCAAAATACCCAGGGTATTATCTTCGTTGTTGACTCCAACGACAGAGACCGTATCTCCGAGGCCAGAGAAGAATTGCAAAGAATGCTCAACGAGGACGAGTTGCGTGACGCCTTGTTGTTGGTGTTTGCCAACAAACAAGATTTGCCAAACGCCATGAACGCCGCAGAGATCACCGAGAAGTTAGGCTTGCACTCCATCAGACAAAGACCTTGGTATATCCAAGCCACTTGTGCTACCTCTGGTGATGGTTTGTATGAAGGTTTAGAATGGTTGAGTACCAACTTGAAGAATGCCCAATAATTGTGTTTCCAATGATGTTTAATCTCATAAGTTAATATTTAAGGAATTTTTGAATACATGTCATTACTACTTTATATTATTACATGGGCTTCTTTCTATATAGACTTAACCTGCAATCTTGCTTCTATCTGTAGATTTTAGTAGAGTTTTACTGGATTTTTACTAGATTCTTACCAGATTCTAATAGTATCACTCTATATCAAACTCTCAAATGTGTAGTCTTCTCAGACACTCTATACCAAACTCTGGTGGACTATCTCTGATACACTATCTTCAGATATCAGCAACTCAGTTATTTCTTTTTATTTTTCCAAGTTGCTACCGTCACATACTTGGAGTAACTCTTGACTTTCTATTCTCCTCATTTCAGATAGTCATCTTTATTTACACTCTTAAGTTCTATCTTCATTAACCTCATTTACTCAATAGTTTCCTACTCCGATGTAATCTTTTATTATTTACAGTCTTTATATTCTCAATCAGAAACATTTCCGCTTCATTTCCACCATCATTCCAATATCTGGTGTCTTGTCTCTCTATTTCAAAACCGTTTTCTTTTACATTTCCTACTTCAAACTCCGCCTTTGTTTAGGGTCTTAGGACACCCGTTGTGATTTACGATTTTTTCATTTACGATGCTACCTGTTAAACCCAGTCCCAACTCCATTTCTCAACTCCGAACTGTACTTCTATCTTATCCCAACAACTCCACACCACAGCCCTCCTTATCGATTCTCGCATCTACGTGTTCATCCGTATTTGGAAATCTCATTCCAAATGTCTGCAGCTGCAAATGTCGCCCCTGCAAAGTGAGAACCAGGTTCGCCTGATCCGTCAGATCTCAGTTATACATGTTGATTGACGTGCCCTGTAGTATTGCACGTGCATTACTCCGTGTGCCCTGTGACGGTCTTTTTCCCTCAGTATTTTCCGGTTACCCTGCACCCTGGCCCCGATGGTTGAAAATTAGTAAAAATTGTTGCAACCGAAATACTTGCACCGCTCACTAATAGATATAATTCAAAATGGTATGTTGAAATCGCTAGAAACAAGTTCAGAGAAGTTCACGAAATGGAGATATGTTGTAGATTATAATGAAATAGATATGGGAATGATCGAATAAGATATGGAAACACACCAATTATTGGAACATCAAACACAAGAGACTAAACAATAAAGAAATGACCAGTTGAGAATGAGTTGGACAAATGTCAGAATGGATACTCGAATGAATCAAAATACAATTTTTATCACGAAAATGAAATCATTAAAGATATTATAATTGAAGAATATTGGAACCAGTTAAAGATGTCGATCATAGAAGTGTTCAAGTCATGCTAGTCTTATTTTGTTAGACAAAATATCGAAAGCCTTTGGCAATATGTGTTACCATATGTGTTGTGCTAAGTTTATGACAAGACGTTATAACAAAATGAAACACTGTTTGTCTTTAGACTGTCCATGTCCATATTGATCAACCATCAGTCCTGGTTGCTTTTCTATCATTATCCCATTGTGATTCTCTCCTCGAACATTTTCACAGTTACTAACATCCAGGCTGGTATCAAAGCTTACGAACTCAGATCTAAGTCCAAGGATGCTTTGGAGAAAGAATTGGCTGAGAAGAAACAAGAATTGGCTACCTTGAAGGTCCAAAAATTGACCAGACCATCTTTGCCAAGAATCCACACCATCAAGAAGGACATTGCTAAGATCTTGACCGTCATCAACTTGACCCAAAGAGAGAACGTCAGAGCTTTCTACGCTGGTAAGAAATACCAACCAAAAGACTTGAGAGCCAAGAAAACCAGAGCTATCAGAAGAAGATTGACCAAGCACGAATCCAAGTTGGTTACTCTTAAACAACAAAAGAAAGACCAGGCCTTCCCAAAGAGAAAGTATGCCATCAAAGCTTAAGTTCATATAAGGCGATGATATAATTTTTAATGGTGTATTATTTGTTTATGAATGTAGTGGTGTAGGTTTGCTATGGGTGGAAATCGTAATTTTGTATGTCAGGTTGATTCTTGAAGATCCACATATTACGATTACCGAAAGGTTCTCCATACATTTTGTGTTTAAATTATTAAGTATATGTCTCTCTAGTATGTTTCATTAGCAGAGTTTTTTGAAATTTTGGTTAGACGATCTTTCTCCAGTTTAGTTTGTTGATCTACATATAATCTATTTGATGACATTTCAAGTACCTATACTATATTAACTTTAGTTTAGTTCACTGTTGCCCAGTAATCCATTTTATACCATCTCAAGACAATCTCAGCCTGTTTTCTCAGTTCTCTTCAGCCTTTTAAACTCCTCGATCTCAGCCTTGAGCTTTGTATCATCCACAACATCTTCGAGTTTCAAAGGCACTCTGTTGAATGGATCTGTGGCGTCACTTAAAAGATGTGCCTTGATAGTTGACCGATCAATACTAATCTTCGAGGAAGGCAAGATCACAGGATCAGTCATCAATGTGAACATCAATGGATCTAAGAATTGGTCTGGAATATCGTCTCCCAATTCCAAATCTTCCTCCTCTTGCTCCAATCGTTTCTGCTCAGCTGCTTCTGCAAACGTCAACAAAATCTCGAGCGAAGTAGAATCAAGCTGTCCAAACCGCGACAAGATCAGGTGTGCTTTTTCAAACAACTCCTTCTTAAACGAACGGCCGTCTCTTGACACTGCGATAGCAAATTGCTCTTCGTGAGCCAAGTTCACATAGATCTTTGCAATTCCTGTCAACAACTGTTTCGGGTTGAATTTGTACTGTTCAGGATTCTTAACTTTCAATTGGCCATACTTTGGACCGACAAGCTGGTTGAGATTGTAGTCCAACATACCTGCCAATCGATCAACAATTTCGTTTTTAATGAACGCCCGAGGAGCTTCTTTTGTGAACAAATCAAACAACTCGATCGTCTTGTTACTGAGATTGATGAACGAACGTGCCTGTCTTTGAGACGAACCCAAACTAGAATTGAGCTCTTCAAACCGAACACCTTCATATTCAGGATCTATAGCTAACTCCATGTTACCTGAAACTGTTCGAGACTCGATCTCGATACTGAGGTTACGGATTTTAGCCAACTCTGTCAACGACTCGTCAAGCAAGTAAGTGGTATCGTTCAACATCCGAGCCACAAACCGCACAAAGAACTCTTCGTTCAGCTCACTGTACTGTTTTAACTGGTTTCTGTAGTGAGGGAATTGCCAGAGCTGTTCAATGATCACGGAAATATGGAATCTGCTATTGAACTTGTCGTAGAACTGCGAAGAAGCGCCAGTTTTCTCCACTGTGATATAGAAATCAAGCAACGCATAGAGCATATGATCAAGAGCGACCTTGTTGGTCTGGAACGACGAGATCATGAACCCTGCACTGTGATCGTTCTCATGTTGAGGAGTGGAGCCAAAGAAAAGACACTGCACCAAGTTGGATTTCAAGTGAGGATTGCTAATCAACTCCTTGCAACGCAACAAAACCACTGCAAACTCGATCACGTAATTCAACCGTTCAATATTGTTCTGGAGCGGGTTGTTCATGTATCGTATAATATAGGAGATGTATGAGATAATACTCTCGACCAAGTATTCTGGGTAGTACTTGAACGGAGCTGGTGACCGTTTTCGAAGTTCCTCAAGGTTTTCTTGGATGGAATCGATCTCTCTGTCAGGATAGAAAGGGATTTTCAATGGCACAGTAGGATACCGATGAGAAGGATCAATCACTCTTGTCAAGAACACACCACTGGACGACACAACCTCGAAGAAATCAAGTTGGAACGAATCGTTCAAAAAGAAACAGTGCAACGCATCCAATTCTGCTTGGACCTCGTTCTGTTTGTTTTCGCATTCCTTGGTCTGAAGCTCCATCATTCTCTGGACCACAGGATTACTTTGAGCACTGAGTCGTTCCTGCTGCAGTTTTATCTGGTCCATTTTCCGTTTCAAGTAATCAGCCATGTCAGTGAGCTTGGACTCTGTTTGACTGAGTCCTCCAATTCCAAAGTTCAAATACGAGAGTGTCAAGAAGAAACAGTCGGAGATAAAGTTGGGAGCATCGGCGTTTTTCAAGCTGGCAAAGTACTGGTCAGCTTCGGCAATAGTGGAATTGACTCTTGTTTCTTCACGGATATCAAGAAGAGTGTTCTTGCTGAAATAATCGGTGTCGATCTTGTCAAGTTTTTTGAAGTTGGATTTCAAAAACGGCAACGAAAGCTGGGCCAAAATCAAACTGATGTTGACCACCAACCCATGACTCGAGAGTTTACTGTAATCTGGCTGAGTAGCTACTCTGGCATGGTTCTCGTTGATGATGTCGCTGAAATATTTGAGGACATCTTGACGAGACTTGCTGGATCCCCGAATCAACCGGTCGACAATCGGAAACAAAAATGTGTTGAGAAGCGCTTTGTGTTCCGACTGAGTGGATTTCTGGATCTGAGCTATTTGGTACTTTGACTTTGTGCCACTTTCACGGCCAAACAAAGCTTGTGCTTGTCTCAGTCCTAAAGGTGCTACGCTTAAAATAGGACCCAAGAGAGAATTGAGCTCGTACTTGAGATGATGGCTGGTGTTTCCTGGATAGAAGGACGAGATCTCAGTGAATATTGATGCCACCGACTTGTCGTTCAACATTGCAAGATAGAAGTTCAACACGGCAATGTATCGCTGGTCAGACATGTCGTTGATGCTCTGTTGGACAAGGTACCGTGACAACGAAGGGAACCAAATCTCAAGGATCTCAAGAAGCAGTTCTTGGTTCTTGGATTCAGAAAGCACAGCAAACAAATAATCAACGAACCCGTTGTCGCTAATGGAAGAAATGAAATCATGGGTAGCTCTCTCTGGACTGTAGTCCACAAACGTGTCTGGAACTTGGAAACAGATCACTCCATAAGAAGATACTAATCGGATAGTCTCCCCAAGAATCTTTTTCTGATCTCTGAAGAACTCTTCATCTGAAGCTTTCAAATTCGTTTTCTTGAGAGCGTACCTGTTATTAACCTTCTTCAAAGCCGTGCTGGCTTGTTCCCATACTTCATACAAGTACCGAAGAGGCGATTCCCGACCAATCTCTGTCAAGTTCTCCAAGATCACTCTGTCTATTATATCGTCGTCAAGAAACAAACTGTTGTATCCGGAGTAGTCATTAGGCTCAATTCTCGATAGTTCACTGTGCGTAGACGACACAAACACACTATACTTGTTTATATCTTTAGGATCCCATGACGATAAGAGGATCTGACTAACATCGCTGGCAATCCATTCCTTCAAGTTCTTCTTGACATTCACCTCTTTCGACACTGGTTCTTTTGGTTTTACTGGTACTTCAGGCTCTTGTTTTTTCAATGGCACGTTTGCCACTACTGGTTTCACCACCTTTGGAGGCTCTACTTTAGCAGGAGTCTCTGTTACTCCAGCCCCAGTGGAGTTGCCACTAACTGGAACTTCAGATCCAGTTGCCTGACTTGTACTGGAACTGTTCAACCGGTTCAAATTGGCTAATCGCTTTGCTCTTATATCATCTTCAATACCCATGATCAATAAAAACCAAATCCCAAAAATTGACAATGAGAACCGTTTATATTTCGGATGGTTCTGTTACTCTAACACTCCTCCAAACAGACAGCTGGACCAGTGTGACAGTTACCCGGCTCAAAGCAAGAGGTGGAGGTTATTCAACATGCATAATAGATTTGGATCTGTGCTAGTTCTAAGCAAATGCCTTTAAAAGTTGTACTACAAAAAATAATAAGATTAAGTCGTAACCATGCTTTATTGTGAATAAGATTGAATAAGATTGAACTTCGAATAACATTGAATAGTGGCGAAATGTGTTCGAGCAGTCCGGTGTCAATCCACAGTGTTTAGTAGTTTGGCTTCCACTGCAGTAACATCAGCTTTAGTAGTCACGTTAGGTATAGAAATGGAAGACTGGGTGTCACCTGGTTTGCTCTCCAAGTTAGCTGCTATGGTAGCCGGCAAATCCAGTTCACTGCCATCGATTTCCTTGCCTTCAAATATCGTTGGCTTGTCATCAAACCGTATACTTTTCCGTCTGTTCTTCACGGTCGAGTCAGTACTGTCATGGGGTGCTTGTACCCCTGAGGCCACCACTGCCAGGATCTCGGCGTTGGTGGTGCTTCCCAGCATGGTCTCATTCAAGTACAATCCACCGTTGCTGAGGGTCAGAGTGTCGTTGGTTTTAGATACATGGACCAATTCTGCCGTACGCAACCATCGTCTTCTTCTAGTGTATTTTCCAAACGAGTCTTCTGATGATGGTCTCTTCCAAGTATTGTCATAGTAGACATAACCGTCGTCGGCAGCAGGGTCTACCTTGGTGTTTTTCTTTGGGTTTTTCAAAGTAAGTGCACCGTCATTAGTAAGATCAAGACGCCAATTCGAATCGATCCATCGCCAAACCAAATCCTCACCGTCTTCAGTGTAATCAGGTAATTTAAAATCACTTGGAGGTGGAGACTCGTTAAGAAACTCGTCAGTCCAAGGCTCACGTTCGTAGTTCAAAAGGTTAGAAGTCCATCCAATGCCAAGCCATTTCCGTTGATTCTCATACAAAACATAGGTGAATCTGATCGGTTTGCCGTTGTTTGAATGGGTGAGAGTCGTGATATTGTTAGTCTGTTTCACTTTAGCCATGACATTAGAAAAGAGTCCTCGGTGGCTCTTGCTGTTGAAGTTCAAGCCAGTGGCATAGAAACACAACAACCGCACCGATTTGGATTTCCATAGAATTCGCCGCGTCACTCTAGAGTAAAGCGAGTGGTACGTGAGCGAGTACGTCACGGCAATCAAGATGATTGTCTTAGGGTTCAAGATAAACGAGGTGGCAGCAACGTAGAACGGCGAGAGGAATATGATAGTGAAAAACAACCGTCGTAAGTCGTACTGGGTCAAGTTTAAAGCAGTAATTGGCGTGAGCAAGATGTCGGCTTTCAATGATACTCTTGTAAGTACCTGGACAATATCATCCAAAGTAGGCTTTCTGTCCTGTTCTTCTTGCACTCTCTTGACAAGAAGAAAGTACAAAGACAAGCACAGAACAGCCAAGATGTGTCCGAGGTACGTCACCATGAAATCCAAATACAAGATATAGGTGATCACCGAGCCCGTGACGGCCAAGTTGAGATACACGTCGTCGTTGGTCCAAGTCAAGATTCCAAGCACATAGTCCGCCATCAAAAGATAGGGGTAAGATCTGATAAGCGCCTTGGATACAGTGGGCGGCGTAGTTGCCAACAAGGGCGACGACTTTGTTTCTTTGTTGAAGACATCGTCGCTTGGAGACGAGTACAATGGAGCGAACCCCGGTTGCGTGCTCTCAGGAGACTGGTCGGAATCCTGAGATTTCGAGACATTAGTCTTCAGAGAATTGCTGATTCCCGACACTGGCCGCTCCTTTGTTTTGGCAGGAGATTCTCCGGAGGCCATGAGGAACTGTTTATTGAAAGGGGTAAGAAATTAGGATGAATGGAACAGAGACTCAATTCGCAAACTATGATCTCCAGATGAGATGAGGGTGGTGGCTGGAGTTACCCGGACGTTGTTTGCTCGAGTAGAAAAGCGGGCCGGGGCTTCTAATTGCAAGAAATTCAGTAGATGCCCGATGAGGTTTTGATTCAACAATAAATATTGAATCAAGGATGTTTAAAAAGAGAAAGTCTGAAAAGAAACATCAAGCTGTGGGGAGCAAGGATGTTTTTAATGATGACAGTGAAGATGAGGTTGTTGATTCAGATGTTGTTGTGAAGAAACAGAAGAAGCAGATTAGTAATGAGACTGTGCCGTTGGTACTGAAGACTGATACATTAGTTACAACTAGTTCCTGTGACGATTTGAAGAAATTGTCAAATAGTGGAGCTTCAGAGGCCGTGAAAGAAGATAGATCAGCTGCAGAGTTCAATAAAGAGTCGAAGAAACTCGAAAACGTTGAAGCTGATGGTGATAAAGAATGGAGTGTGAATGGCACTCTGGAGTATACTGGAGCCAACAATTATGCCAAATTCATTAAACCAAAACAAGGACAAGCTAATGTGAGCAAGCCTGGGCCAGTGAAGACAGCGGCAAATATCAAGGCTACTACAGTGGTGGACTTCCAGCCGGATATTTGTAAGGACTACAAAGAGCATGGGTACTGTGGGTATGGAGATACCTGCAAGTTTCTACATGTAAGAGATGAGTTCAAGAGAAGCAAGCCGGTGGACAAAGAGTGGGAGACGGTGGTTAAAAGTAAGACGGCGAAGAAAACGAGGAGTGTTGGTAAGGTAGTCAAGGGAGTTAAGCAAGGAGTTAAGTATGAGAAGTTGATATGAGACGTGAGATGATGGGATGAGAAGTTGATATAATGAAGATTGATATAATAGAGACTGTTGAAGAGCAAATGTCTAGTATCTTTTCAAATACTGATACAGAAAAGCATCAAGTATTCTTTCAATTGTACCTCATCATGATATGTGACCATGTATTAGTAACACAAGTTCTTGCAGTACAAAACATTGAAATCTTGTTTAACAAGGTTGATCACAATGAATCTCAGTACACTCCTTGTTCACTATTATTCAACTCATTCATTACTCAGTCACACATTCACTCATTCACTAGTCTCAACCAATAATAATTTCTTACTTCCTCTTGTACCTTTAATAGACCCCAATAAGCATTATCATAATCCAAGTACTTTAATAGACCTCGAATTAATAACATTATATTCCAAACACCTCCTAGTAGACTTCAATTAACATTATAATATTCCATTCTCTCGTAAACTGTTTGTCACTCTTGCAATTTGGCACTCTTGATTCCCTATTACTGGTCGTTCAACTAGTTGATTAATGCCTTCATTCACTATACAATTATCTAAGGTAGAATTAAGCAATGGTTTCGACCTTCAAGCTTGGAGACAAAGATTGTTGCAATTTGGAAGCTCTCTCAGCGTCGTTGATCACTATGGTGTACAAGTTCTTAGCCCCTCTGATCTTGAATTTGGTTTCCTTGTATTTTTTACCGTTGGCGTTTATTTTGTCGTTGGTTTTGACGGTCACTTGGGTGACGTCCTTTCTTCTGGACAATTCGACGAATTCTTTGATGTCTTTGATTTCCTTAGCCATTATTATCGATATGTGTATGGGAGTTTAATCGGGCCTCTGAGAAATATTTTTCAGAGACCGGCTACAGAGGGTTATGGGCGCGCGGCTTTCACGGTCAAGTAAGGTGACATGCACATGCATTAATGTAGGGCCTGTTTTTGAAGTTTTTGGCTGGCGACCCACAGTTCTGGTCTACAATTTGAAAGGGGCACCAATAAGTCCCTGCACTAATCAAATTGAAAGTTTTGGAATCATCATGAATAAAAATAAGTAGTTTTGTTTGTTCTGATTATTCTCATCCAATTTTCTTATTCTTTAACCCCCAATTGTTGTGCTGTGGACAGGTTCCTTCAAGTACTTACTATTGATCACCACGTGCCCCGAGTTGTCTTCATTTTCAGTGGGTTTGGATATCCATGAGCTACTGAAATTGATAGACACTTGACGATTTTCCCAAGCAGATATAGAGCTTAATAGATGGCCTTAGACACCACCATAGGCTCAGAAACATCACAAGCCAGCACACAATGAGTGAGACTCGGGAGGGAACTAATGGCGTGGCCGAGCCGTCGCTCGAGGAAATCGCCAAACGGTATCAAATCTCCACCAGTTTACTGCAGGCTTTATTCCGCCGAAAAGACCGGTCGTTTGTGTTGAAGCTCGAGAAATCGTTGTTAGAATTCATTGATTCGAATATGTAAGTGAAAGCATTGAAGTGGGATTCAAGGAACATGATTTGGATCAATTGTGCATTATGTCCAGTGGTTTATGTCCAGTACTAACAGAACAGCAATTCGTACAAACTCAGTCCGATGAACTCGTACTGTCGACTTCTTGCCCACCAGATTGCAGAGTATCATGGTTTGAAACATATAGTTGCCAACGACGGGATATCTGTTGTGGTGTTCAAAACGTTTACTCCACCTAATCAATTGAATGTGGCTGCAGAAGACGACGACAAGACATCTGAACCGCAGAACCAAAAGGCTACCAAGACACGATTGGCAGATATAAAGAGCCTGCAAATGGACAAACAGCAAGGAAACTTCAAGAACTATCGTGGGAACTATCCTCAGAATTATATGGGTTACTACAATGACATGTTCAATGGGTATGTGCCTAACAACTTCCAGCCAATGTATGGAGGAAACTATTACCAGGGATACAGTCCGGTGGTTCCAGATACAATGCAGTTTCCTCCGGTGCCCAGAGAGTCTGAACAGGAACCAGCCAAGATCAATGGACGAAATATCAAAATACTAAAGAAACCAGAGGACAAGTCAGATCCCGTGGATCAACTAGACATTGAAAGTTTGCAGGTGTCGGGGCCTGCTCCTGAGGCGTCGGATCTCGAGTCAGAGCTTGCTACAAGAGAAGAATTGTATCGGAAGACAAAGGACAGAATTTATAATGAACAAGCCACTGCAGAAGACTCAGACTCAGACGGGGCAGACCAGGACTCAGTGGCTCTGAGTGACAATCTTGTAAATGTGCATGTATCAACTGCAGATGTTCAGCAAGATGCTCAGAGCAGCAATATGTTCCAAGCACCGTCGATGCCTTATAATGGAATGTCACCAATGGGACCCCCAGGGAACGGAGGTCCAGGATTTTATCCGCCAGTTCCAGGGATGCCAATGGGGTACTACCCAATGGTGACTCCCATGTTTCCGCCAACAGGTCCGTACCAAATGAACCTGCAATATTTTATGATGGCCAACAACAACTTTGCACCGGTGGGGCGTGAGTTTCACAGCAATAATTATCGCAAGAACAGGCAATGCAAACAACACAGAAAACAACCCAAGAACACCTCCAATGCCTCCGACAGCAAATTGCCAGAGCCCCATGGGGTTTCAGGAACTGCCCAGGACATTCCAAGCCAACCCCAAACCTCTGAAAAATTAAGTAAGCCCGAGGCTTCTGCTGAGGCTGAAGCTCTGGTCCAGTGAAGATCACCACCACTATCAGGCCTTGCAGTGGGGCGCTGCGACATGCGTTGACATGCGCCGGGGCTCCTCTTGAGTGGTATCAGCAATTGATAGATCACCGTTGGTGGTTCCACAGAACAGGTTCTACCGCAGGTGGTAATCGCTAAAGAAATGAGGTCTAGAACTACATAGGGGTAAAGGTCCGGCCGTAAATATTGATATGTGCTGCAATGGCTGAGGCATTGGAGCAGATCGTGGTATATAATGCGATGATTGATGAAGTGAAATGTAACTCTAATAAATATCTAAACTAAAAATGCAATGGGAGAGGCTGCTCAGCACTGGTAGATCTCCAAGCTGTAGTACTGGTCTCTGTATTTGCCGACGTTGGATTGAGGCTCTTTAGGTTTCTCGGCACTGAAGTCGACGTAGTTGTATGGGTCTGCCACCGAGGAGTGGGTGTAGTTAGGCACCTGCTCAGCTTTTTTGAAGTTAGTGGTAGGCGTCTGGATGTACTCGTCGAGCGAGGTGATGCAGCGAGGAATCGTTTGCACCTTGATGCGTGCCTCAGAGTAGTTGCTGCTGACAGTGGACTTTGGCGAGTCGTTGGAGTAGTCGGAGTCGGAGTAGGACGAGGAAGGACTGACTCTCGAAGAGGCAGGGCTGCTGTAGGTAGCAGAAGAGACCGACTTTGGAGAAGCCTGAGGCGACACCTTGGTCTCTTGTTGTGGTGGGTGAGGAGTGTAGGCAGCAGTGAACTTGGCGTTGAAGTCGTCAATGTAAGTCTTGAACGCAGGGATCTTGAACTGCAAGTTCTCGTTGAAGTTGGCCAACTTGGTGATGTTGAAGTTCAACACAAGTGGGTTGTGCTTGAGGATCACGTTCAACAACACAAGCTCCAACTCGTTGATCTTGCGGATTGGGATCTTGGTGAGTCTGGACCAGTACTTGGATTTCATGGCGAAATCATTGGACGACTTGTTGGCAACCATGAGGCACACCACAAAGTTCAAGAACAAGTTGTCTTCCTTGGACTTGTAGTACACTGGGTACTCTTCGTCATCGGACTCTGGCTCGTATCTGGTACAATACTCGTGGACCAAATCAAGGTAGTAGAGTGCGCTGATGACAATGAAGTTTGGGAACCGCAAACGAGCCAAGATCTTTTTGATCTTGATCAAGAACTGGGTGCGCAACCGGGTCAACTCGAACTCTTGCAACTCGTTCTTGCTGTTGATCTTGAGGTCGAACCAGGTACTCAAGCAGTACAATCCAACAAAGTTTCCGTTCAACACTTTGTTGTAGTCATTGGCTTCATCGTTGATGAACTTCACAAGGTTTTCTCTCACTTGGACTGGGCTAGATGTTAAGGAGCGCATGATAAAGATGGCTTGAACAATCTGTGAAAGACCAGTTGTTAACTAAGGCATTGCTGGAATATATACCTGGGGAAGCTCCGTAAATTCCAAGCATCAGGAATCCCAAACCAAGCCAAAAATAGGAGACAACCACCGGTGCTGCATCTGTTCTCATCACCTGTCAGTGGTACTTCTGGGCCGGACAAACCAATTAGTCCAGACCCATACCCAAGACCCCAAGATACCCTGAATCAGTGCTTGGGCGCATCTAAGTTGGGCAACCCTCAATCATGCGGATGCATGCGGGGAAATGCACGGTGGCAATTCCCTCGGCTGGGAGATGGGTCGGAGCACTGGTAAGAATTGCAAGGACAAAAACAGGAAAACGAAAGCCAAAAATAGATCGTAGCAATCAAGAATGAATGGGTTTTTCATAATAACGGACCACTAACCTCGTTTTCTGCGTCGCAACCGAGTATCTGACTGGAGAGTGGAAAGTGCCGTTTCCTCACTGTGTCAACGCGCAATGAAGCACGTTCCACGTGACTTAGCGAACCCCAGGACCCAGTTGGGGAGCATATGGGTGGTACTGGTGCTAATTTTGACAATCTATGGGTCCAAAGAAACAACCGCGGGTCCAGGGTAGCAGGGTATCTAAGAATAGTTCTGCTAGACTTAGATCCAAGCCCAAGGCAGAGATAGAGTCTTCGGCATCCCTTGTTACCAAGCCTCTGCTCAAGCCTCCCAAGTATCCGGCTGATAAAAAAGGCGTGAGGTACTGGTTAATCAAGTCGGAACCAGAAACCAGGCTAGATTCCAGCACTGGTGAGGATGTTAAGTTTTCACTCCAGGATTTGATGGAGGTGCTGCTGTCGGAGCCATGGGACGGTGTCAGAAATTATGAGGCTCGCAACAGTTTGCTTACCATGAAACCGGGCGATTGTTGTCTCTTCTACCACTCCAATTGTGCGATCCCAGGGATTGTTGGCGTTGCACAGGTGGTAGCCGACCCTCACCCAGACGAAACTCAGTTCCAACCCTCAAACAGGTACTATGACTCCAAGTCTGCCAAGTCGGCACCCAAGTGGTGGTGCCCAGACGTTAGTTTTCTCCGTCGATTCAGACGCAAGGTGTCACTCGAGGAACTAAGGTCTGCCACGGAATCAAACCCCAAATTGAAGGATTTTATGTTGGTGAAGCGTGGTCGCTTAAGCGTCATTCCTGTCAGCGTCGAGCAATTCGACGCCATTGTTGGCATGGAGAACTCCGGCGAGATCCTGGACGATATAGACTGTGACATACCAAGGGACCTAATCAACCCAACAGACACTAGTGTCTGACCGGCTAGCGGTTCCAAATCCCACTAGAATAAAAGTTTTGTATCAATTGAGATTATCATATGCTGTACTCACAATTTCGAGGATCCTTTGCTGGATTCTCGTATTGTATTGTTTGCTTGGACATGCACAAAATGTTTTGTACCACACCTCTTGTAATTCAAAACAAAAACTATTAGGTTTGAACGGTTTATTGAGGTTCTTGTCTTCTTAAAATTTCTCAGGTCCATTTCTATAAAATTTATTAGAACATTTTTATTTTTAGAACATTACTTGTAGCCAGGATTTACTCCTAATCTCCATAAATCATTGTATACGTTTCCATGGACTGTAGTACAAAATGGTGGCGTCAACATACTCAACTTATACACATCACACAAACTCGCAGAAAAAAGTAATCATAATAATCTTACAAAAATATGATTAATTCTTTTATTAATATTTCGCTCTCGCCACTTGAACACTCCCTGATAGCTTCCCATATCAACTTTCATTTGTACTCCACATCCGAACATGCATGGTATATATGTTACGAGCCCCGGCCAGTGCTTCCAGAACTTTCGCAGGGCCTGCATCAACGTGCTACTTATACCACTGAGGATCCAACGTCTGAAATTCTCAAGAAACCCAAACCATAATGCCAGAATCCAGATCTCGTGTTTACTTTGATGTCTCTATTGGCGGTGAGCCAAAGGGGAAGATTATCATGGAATTGTTCAATGATGTTGTTCCAAAGACTGCTGAAAATTTCAGAGCCTTGTGTACTGGGGAGAAAGGTACTGGAGCTTCAGGTAAGCCATTGAGCTACAAAGGAAGCAGTTTCCACAGAGTCATCAAGGATTTCATGATCCAAGGTGGAGATTTCACTGCAGGCAATGGTACTGGAGGCGAATCCATTTACGGGGAGAAGTTTGAGGATGAGAACTTCGATTTGAAACACGAGAAACCGTTTTTATTGTCCATGGCTAATGCTGGCCCAAACACCAACGGGTCTCAGTTTTTCATTACCACTGTTCCAACCCCGCATCTTGACGGAAAGCACACTGTGTTTGGACAGGTGCTACGTGGAAAAGGAATTGTGAGACTGATTGAGAAACAGCCTACTGGAGCCAACGATCTTCCAGTTAAACCATGTGTCATTGAAGACTGTGGAGAGATTCCAGCAGGAGAGGAGCTTCCAAGCACTGCTGTGGACGATGGTACTGGAGATATTTACAATGATTACTTGGCAGATGATGACACTGTGAACCTTGAAGACTCCAAGTCAGTGTTCAAAGCCATCGAGACTGTGAAACAAATTGCCACCGATTTGCTCAAGAAAGGCAACACCGAGGGAGCCTATGCGAAATTCAGTAAAGTGAAGAACTACGTCGAGGAATACTTCCCAGATGATTTGCCTCAAGAAGAGATCGAGAAACTCACCAGGTTGAAGTTGTCGGCTTACTTGAACTTGTCTTTGGTGGCCTTGAAACTCAACAAACCAAAGGAAGTGATTTCTGCTGCCACCAACGCTTTGGCAAGCGAGGGAATCGAGGACAAACAAAAGTCCAAGGCTTTATACAGAAGAGGTGTAGCTTACTCTGCTGCCAAAGACAACGACCTGGCCCTTGTAGACTTGAACAACGCCCTTGCGCTCTCGCCAAACGACGGGGCAATTCTCAAGGCCGTCCAGGATGTCAAGAAGAACATCAAGGCCCAAAAATCGAAGCAAAAGGCAGCCATGGCCAAGTTCTTCCAGTAAATAGCTAATCCAACTAGTACTTGCGCAGTGATGCAGCGTAGTGTGACCAGGGTGGCCCCACCCCGTGCGCGGTGTAAGGATGTTGTTTTGAAATTTATCAATTTTCAAAAACCACATTTGGCAACTGTAGTTGGTCTACGGGCAGACATTTATTGGATTTATCATTCTATAAATTCAGTAGATTCATTGTAACACCGGCGAGAATATGGCAACTAGAACGTTCGCATATTCCAGTGCACCTCTTCGGACGGTGAAAGAAGTGAGTATATTGCAAATCTGAGATGAACACCTGGAGGCAAATACAAGGGCCCCGCTTTCAAAGACTAGACGACTAACCACGCCACAGGTCCAGTTTGGACTTTTCTCACCAGAAGAGACAGTAAGTAAAGAACCCCGAGCCGCAGCACTTGAGATTCGATGTCTTGAGCTGCTCCGGCGCAGATATTGCAGAGCTCAGAAGTACTAACCGACAGCGTGCTATCAGTGTGGCAAAGATTGAATTTCCTGAAATTATGGATGAGAACAAGAGGTTGCGGGAAGGCGGGTTGAACGACCCAAGGCTCGGGACGATTGACCGAGCTTTCAAGTGTCAGACTTGCGGTGAGGACATGTTTGAGTGCCCAGGGCATTTCGGACACATCGAGTTGGCCAAGCCGGTTTTCCACATTGGATTCATCGCCAAGATCAAGAAGGTGTGCGAGTGTGTTTGTATGCACTGCGGGAAGTTGTTGTTGGACAAGAAGAGTCCTCAGATGCAGATCTTGACGAAGATCAAGGACCCTAAGAAACGGTTCCAGGCAATATGGCTGATGTCTTCCTCCAAGATGATTTGTGACGCTGACTTGCCTACTGAAGAGGAGCTTGAGAACAACGACAGCGACAACCCAATAACCACGGGTGGTTGTGGTAATATTCAACCTTCTGTGAGAAAAGAGGGGTTGAAGCTTTGGGGAACATGGAAGAAAGACAAGAACTCTGAGGACGCTGATGCTCAGCCAGAGAAACGTTTGTTAACACCAAGCGAGATTTTGAATGTGTTCAAGCATATTTCCGATGAGGATGCCCAGATTTTGGGGTTTGACATCGACTATGCTCGTCCAGAATGGCTTGTGTTGACAGTGTTGCCAGTGCCTCCGCCACCAGTGCGTCCTTCCATTGCTTTCAACGAGACCGCCAGAGGTGAGGATGATTTGACCTATAAGTTGGCCGAGATCTTGAAGGCAAACATCAACGTCCAGAAGCTTGAGATGGATGGGTCACCTGCTCACGTCATCACCGAGTTTGAGTCTCTCTTGCAGTACCATGTTGCCACCTACATGGACAACGACATTGCAGGTCAGCCGGTTGCGTTGCAGAAATCCGGACGTCCAATCAAATCTATCCGTGCTCGTTTGAAGGGTAAGGAGGGCCGTGTTAGAGGTAATTTGATGGGTAAGCGTGTGGATTTCTCTGCCAGAACAGTTATTTCCGGTGATCCAAACCTCGATTTGGACCAGGTCGGAGTGCCTAAGTCTATTGCTCGTACATTGACTTATCCAGAGATTGTCACTCCGTACAATATCCACAGATTGACCGAGTATGTGAGAAACGGTCCTAATGAACACCCGGGTGCCAAGTACGTCATCAGAGACACCGGAGACAGAATCGACTTGCGGTACCACAAGAGAGCTGGGGACATCCAGTTGCAATACGGCTGGAAGGTCGAGCGTCACTTGATGGATAACGACCCGGTGTTGTTCAATCGTCAGCCTTCTTTACACAAGATGTCTATGATGGCCCACAGAGTCAAGGTGATGCCGTTCTCGACGTTCAGAATCAACTTGTCGGTGACGTCTCCATATAACGCCGATTTCGACGGTGACGAAATGAACTTGCACGTGCCGCAGTCGCACGAGACTCGGGCAGAGTTGTCCAACTTGGCAGCGGTGCCTCTTCAGATCATTTCTCCACAGTCGAACAAACCAGTCATGGGAATTGTGCAGGACACGTTATGTGGTGTGCGGAAGATGACGTTGAAAGATATCTTTTTGGAGTATGACCAGGTGATGAACGTGTGTTACTGGGTCAAAGACTGGAACGGAATTGTTCCCCCACCAACAATCTTCAAGCCTAAACCTTTGTGGACTGGTAAACAGGTTCTTTCCATGGCCATTCCAGCGGGTATCAACTTGATCCGATTCGAAGAGAAAACCACCTACCTTTCGCCATTGGACGATGGTATGTTGATTTTGAACGGTGAGGTGATGTTTGGTGTGGTCAACAAGAAAACTGTGGGATCTTCTGCAGGAGGTTTGATCCATACTGTTTTCAGAGAAAAGGGACACGCAGTGTGTGCTCAGTTGTTTGGAAACATCCAGAAGATTGTCAATTATTGGTTGTTGCACAACGGGTTTTCTATTGGTATTGGTGACACCATTGCTGATAAAACCACCATGACTAAGATTACCAGTACCATTAATGAAGCCAAACAAAAGGTGCAAGAAGTGATCTTGGACGCCCATGCCAACAGATTGCAGCCTGAACCTGGCATGACTTTGCGTGAAGCTTTCGAGGCCAACGTTGCTCAACTTTTAAATAAGGCGAGAGACGACGTGGGTAAGTATTCCGAGAAGTCGTTGAAGGACCTGAACAACGTCAAGCAGATGGTGATCTCCGGTTCCAAGGGTTCGTTTATCAATATCTCGCAGATGTCTGCGTGTGTCGGTCAACAGATGGTGGAAGGTAAACGTATTCCATTCGGTTTTGCCGACCGTACTTTGCCACATTTCACCAAGGACGATTTCTCTCCTGAATCCAAGGGTTTCATTGAGAACTCGTACTTGAGAGGATTGACCCCTCAGGAGTTCTTTTTCCATGCGATGGCAGGAAGAGAAGGTTTGATTGATACTGCAGTCAAGACCGCAGAAACTGGTTATATCCAGAGACGGTTGGTCAAGGCCTTGGAAGATATTACAGTGCATTACGACGGAACGGTGCGGAACTCCACTGGTACAGTGCTTCAATTCGTTTATGGAGAGGACGGATTGGACGGTACTCAGGTCGAGTCTCAGCCACTTGATTCTCTTACTGCATCTGACGAGACTTTTGAAAACCGTTACAAGATCGATTTGATGGACTCTTCCAAGATGATCAAACCATCTCTTATTGAGTACGGTGACGACATCCGTGGTGACATTGAGTTGCAGAAAATCTTAGACGAAGAATATGCGCAATTGGTCAAGGACCGTAAGTTCTTGCGTGAAGTGTTCCCTACTGGTGAGCACAAGTGGCCATTGCCTGTGAATCTCAGAAGAGTGGTGCAAAACTCTCAGCAGATTTTCCACGTTGACAGAAACAAGGCCAGTGACTTGCCTTTGGATTACATCATCACTAAGGTGCGTGAGTTGTGTGGTCTGCTTTCTATTGTGCGTGGTGAAGGCGCCTTGACCCAAGAGGCGCAGGAGAACGCCACCTGCTTGTTCCAGTGTCTTGTTCGGTCTCGGTTGGCTTCTAGACGTGTGATCGAGGAGTTCCGTTTGAACAAGGATGCGTTCAACTGGGTTATTGGTAAGATCGAAGAGTTGTTCCAGCGTGCCGTGGTGCATCCTGGTGAAATGGTGGGTGTGGTTGCTGCGCAGTCTATCGGAGAACCAGCCACCCAGATGACTTTGAACACTTTTCATTATGCCGGTGTGTCTTCTAAGAACGTGACGCTTGGTGTGCCTCGTTTGAAGGAGATTCTTAACGTTGCCAAGAATATCAAGACTCCTTCCTTGACAATTTACTTGGACAAGGAGTTTGCCGAGGACGAAATGAAGGCCAAGACCGTCCAGGCTTCCATCCAGTTCTCGACAATCAAAGACATTGTGTCCTTGACCGAGATCTTCTACGATCCAGATCCACGGTCTACCGTCCTTGAGGAGGATCTTGATTTGGTGGAAGGCTTCTTCTCCATTCCAGATGAAGAGACCGAGCGTACTTTGGACCAGCAATCTCCATGGTTGTTGCGTTTTGAGATCGACAGAGGAAGTTTGTTTGATAAACAGGTTTCGTTGTCTCAGGTTGCTGAGAAAATCCAGAAGAGTTTCGGAGCTGACTTGTTCATTATCTGGTCTGAAGATGCAAGTAGTAACAAGTTGGTGATCCGTTGTCGTGTGGTGCGGGACCGTAAGGCTTTCAATGAAGAAGTCGAGTCGGAGGAAGATCAAATCTTGAAACAGATCGAGAACTACATCTTGGATCTCCCATTAGGAGGTATCGAGGGAGTGGCAAGAGTGTTCATTTCTAAGAATGAGCATCATATGATCATTGATGAGGCCGGAAGTTTCAAGAAGACCACCGAATGTATTCTTGAAACCGATGGTGTTAACCTTGCCGAGGTTATGGCCGTGGAAGGTGTGGACTACAAGAGAACTTACTCCAACAACTTTGTGGAGGTGTTGTCTGTGTTGGGAATGGAAGCTGCCAGAGAAGCACTTTACAAAGAGACTTTCAAAGTTATTTCGTTTGGTGGTTCTTATGTGAATTATAGACACATGGCTATGTTGATTGATGCCATGACCTCCAGAGGTCACTTGATGGCTATTACTCGTCACGGTATCAACAGAAACAACACCGGTGCTTTGATGAGAGCTTCTTTCGAAGAGACCGTCGAGATTTTGTTGGAGGCAGGTGCATCTGCAGAGCTTGATGACTGTCATGGTGTTTCTGAGAATGTGTTATTGGGACAGATGGCACCAGTTGGAACTGGTGTGTTTGATGTGATGATTAACGAAGAGTTGCTTAAGGACGTTCCTTACAATGTCAACTTGCCGGCTTCTAATCTTACCAAGTCGGCAGCTGCCCTTGAAGGTTCTGCTACTCCTTATGATAACAACTCAGGTTTGTATGATGACGATATCGAGATTGACGAGGACATCAACTTCTCGCCAATCCACGACAATAGTGGTGGTGACAATCGCGGAGGGTTCTCCGAGTACAGTGGAAACGTTCAGAGTCCTTACAATGCTACGTCTCCTATGATTGGAGGTGCTTCACCTTTCGGAGGGTACCAACCAACTTCTCCAGAGACGTTTGCATCGAGTCCTTCTTACCAGGACGCAGGGTACGCTCCTACTTCTCCAAGTTATTCGCCAACCTCTCCAAGTTACTCGCCTACTTCACCATCATACTCGCCAACTTCTCCAAGTTATTCACCAACATCCCCATCATACTCACCAACCTCACCATCATACTCGCCAACATCACCATCTTATTCACCAACCTCGCCAAGTTATTCACCAACATCACCTTCCTACTCCCCTACTTCGCCAAGTTATTCTCCTACTTCGCCGAGTTACTCCCCAACATCTCCAAGCTACTCGCCTACCTCACCAAGTTATTCACCAACATCTCCTTCTTACTCACCTACATCTCCGAGCTACTCACCAACATCCCCGAGTTACTCCCCAACATCACCATCTTATTCTCCTACATCCCCATCTTACTCCCCTACCTCTCCTTCTTATTCTCCTACATCTCCTTCCTACTCTCCTACCTCTCCATCTTACTCCCCAACCTCTCCATCTTACTCTCCAACCTCCCCAAGTTACTCCCCTACCTCTCCAACCTACTCCACTAAATCGCCGTCATACTCTCCACAGGCACCACAGGACGGCGAAGAAAAAGACGACTAAGCTACTAGCTACTAGTATTGAGTATCAAAATAATAAAAAAAATATTATTTGTCTATGTAGCCACTACCCTTTTCTTGTGATCAACCCTTTGAACATATCGAACGAATTCCCATCTGGCAAAAGCTCGAGTCTTTTACCGGTTGGGTTATTCTGACGATCAAGTTCCTCGACAACCAACAACCCCCAGTTACCAGAAATCCCTTGGATACGAGCTTTAGTGTTTCCGAGTGATCCAAGCGTCACAATCTGGTTGGAATGGAGCCAGTATTGATAGTATTTAGGCAAGAGTGGAGTGAACCCACTGATCTTGAACTGCCGAGTGAGACTCTCGAAACTTTGCAAGAACTTGGCAGCAACACCTTCGATAGTGAGCAACGGCAACGGGTCCTGGTTACGGGCTTGTCGTATTTCGTTGAGTTTGTTCAACACTAAGTTAAGCGATGTGGTTGGATTACCGTTGGAGATGTTCAATCCACAACCAACCGCACACACATAGTTGTTATCCTGCACTTGAGTATTGATGAGCAACCCTCCAACTTTCACATAAACAGGATCGATTTCATACACGTACTCCATTGGCTTTGTTTTACCAAGATATTCTGGTTTCAAGAGATACACATCGTTGGGCCATTTCAATCTGATTGGCATTTCTGAGTACCCAGTTTCTTCTGGACCTCCATAATTGAGAACCGCTTCTATCATAGCCATTGATGCAAGGTATTGCACAAACACCACCGGAGCATACTTGGCCTGGTCAAGACTCAAACGAAGAAGAGTGGTGATAGCTAAATTACCGGTAGGGGTAATCCATACGTTGCCTCCGCGACCTCTCCCAGTGACCTGTGTTGTTCCTATAGCCGTAAACCCTTCAGGTAAACACTGGAGAATGTCATAGTTTTGTTCAAGCAAACTGTTGGTAGAGGTCAACACTTCACCGTATAAAAGAGTTCTTCCAAATTGGTTCTGTTCAGTAAGGTGTGAGTAGAAACTACGAAAGTTGAAGTACGGAGTGACTTTCACATCTGGCAATACACCATTTTCAAAAGCCAAGAGCTCCTTGGTAGCAGTTTCTGGGTCTTCATAATCTTCATGCACCAGAACAAGGTCAGTTACACTTCCACTGGTGGTAGTATGTAATCGGAACTTGTCTTTGGCTGCCTCAAGTACTCCATCCTTCAAGGTAACTCTCTCTTTTATCTTGGAAACAATGTCTGCCACCGATGAACTGTCTTTGGAAGTAAGCATCAACGGAGTAAGTTTTGGAGCCCCAAGGTCCTTGGAATCATTCACTCGCATCCCCATCTTCACAAGACACTGTTTGAGAAAATAGTCTCTGCTGACAGCACCTTCCTCAAGAGTATCCACAAGACCATCCTGTCGATCAGGAGCATTGGCATATCGTAATAACACTGGATCAAATTCACAATGAGGTCCAAACAAAATCGCAGAACCGTTCCCTGACTTGCAATACACCACAGCTGCAGCACTCTCGTTCTCCACATCTAATGGATCAAGGTACCTCGACAACACCTCGACATTGTCATACTTGTCAGCGTCCACAAACGTAGGACCTCCATGATAATGTGACACAAACTCAGTGAACAACGGTGGTTTGCCTTCTAAAGAAGTTTCTATTGTACATTTGGCAGCCCGTTCTCCTTGATGTGAACCGTATTTGAACCCTTTGAAAGCAGTTCCTCGAGCAGTACCCGGGAACAACTCCAACTCCCGAGGACCTGTGACTTCAATTGGACTTCCCACTTCAAACTCAAGTCTGCTGGATCCAAAGTACCCTCCAGCACAAAAACCCATGTATCTGCCTCCTCCTTTGATGAATTTCTTGATGATTCTTGTACCTTCTCCATTGAACTGTTTGCAGTATGGTAAGTCTGCGCCGCCAGGAATCACAAGCAACGAAGTTTTAGCAGCCCATGGCTCCTTTAAAAGAACATTGCCATCGACGCTCACAACCGCATAGTAAGGAGAAAGATATCGTCTGAAACTGTGAAGACAATGTTTGACAGATTCGGCCGTTGTCCCGGGACCTAATGAGTTAGTAATGAAAAGTTGGAGTTGTAGCCTCGGATCACCTACCAGAATACACAAGAACGTTCATTTGACGAATGTGTGTGTGTGTGTGAATTTGCTAAGAAACAGAAATTGATTAAAAGAAGCTCTCAAATACCTCGAGCTTGGAAGTTTGACAAGATAGAAAATGTTGGAAATATGCACGATAATGTTGGCATTGAAATTTCTGGTCATTGGATATATCTTGCGATACTTGCGTTGCGATGCTGCCAACGGCGTTGGGGTGCATGCGGCATAGAGAAGGTGATTGTGGTGGTGCAAAAGGACAATACCGCCAACTTACAAACAGTTTTGTGGAATGGTAGAGGTCAAAGATGTTCATAGAATTTTATAGAGATTTTTATAAGATTTTTTTCGGTAGGCGTAATAGATTTTTCTGATGGAGTTTGCTGTGTATCATGACCCCAGTTTCAACGCCAAACTGCAAACCATAGAACTCCAAGATCTTACTATAAGATCCGCCAAACAAATATCAAGTGGAAGTGGAATTACAGCTACTTTAAACCAATCAAGTGAATTACCAGAAACTGGTACCTCTTCCCAGAAAATTTCGTACCCATTGCTTCCTCGAGAACAGATCGGTCCTCCACAAGAATCGGTTCGTGATAAAGTATTGAGAAAGAACTCGCTGTATGGCGGCAGTCTGAATTATGTGGTCAATTATATGGAGGAGAGTCTTATTCGTTGGAGACCCACTGAGTCACAACACAATGTGGCGCAGACGTTGTCAGGGAGACACAGATACTTTAATTATTCTGACTCAAACCCAGACACTCAAAGACACACAGCGGTGTCGGATCCTCAAATCCAGACTCAGTGCGATGAGACCTACCGAGATTTCAAAGCCGAGTTAATTGATGCACAGATGCGCAACACTACTAGAAATCAAAGTATGTGTTCATTATCGTTATTACTCTATTATGCTATTGTACTGACCCTCAGACCCATCCACAGTAGGCAACACTGTACGCAGTGAACCAACAGTGGTAGCTGCTCCCGTCACTCAAAAAGACCTTGCCTCAATGTTCCCTGATCAATATCCTGCGGAGAAAGACTCTCCCAATTGTTTGTCCAGCTTTTGGTCCGCTATCACCGGACCCTGCTCATGAACCAGAAGTGCATTGAAACACCGCGACCTCATGCCTCATCATTAGAGCATCGACCTTACTCAAACATTGCGTCCACCGAAGCTCCTGTGTACAATTTGATCTGATCTCTTGTTGCTGGAAGGATCTTGCACTTGACTAGTTTTTCACCTTTCATTCTTTCATAAGCTTGAAATCTATGACACCCTCCAAACGCAAAGTAGTAGATCTTGCCATTCTCCTTTACCCTTAAAACGTCAATTGGAGGAAGTTCGCCATTAAGATCAGAAGCCTCAGCTAACGAGCAAGTGGCAGAGGCTGCTGGCACTCCATTGAGAGTCGACACCATAGCGTCGATTTTCTGAGTGTCAAGCACTGGAGCAATAGGTCGTCGGATCTGCTCGAGCGGGATATAATCAATTTTGTTAAACAATCCAGATTGTATTGACATAATGTTCGAATGATATGAAAAATATGACTTTAAAGCAAGGAAAATGGCTCTACTTATAGTTGAAGAAATAATTTGCACCGAGGCAGATTACAAACTCCGGTGATGACTAGCTGATTAAGTCTAGGTATTCTAGACTGGGGTCCGAGACTAGCATACAGGCGCATGAGGAGGCGCTAATATACATTATAGAGTATAGATGAAGAACAGGTAGAGGCCGATGGCAATGGCTGCCATCACCACAAACTCGAAAAAGATCTGGGACAACGTTTTGATGATGACGGCCTTGTAGTCGCCGCCGGAGGCGTAGTATGTTGTGGCTTGTCGCGGGCGTCTTCTCCGGTAGTTTCTGATAGGTTCTTCGATATCGTCGTCGATAGAAATGCTGAAAGTTTCCATAGGAACATTGGTGGCCACTGGTGCGTAGGGAGACGGAGTTTCCTTCTTTTTGAAGTAGCTGAAGAGTTTTGTAAACACAGTTGGTTTTGGAGTAGCAGGCTGGACTCTGCTGTATCCATAATAAGGTTTCACTCTCACTGACCAAAGAACGTTGCCTATGATGAATATACCAGAGAATATTGCCGTGACAACATAGGCCACAATATCCTTGTAAGGTTCTGGCAAGTAGCAAATAGTTGTAGAAAGCTTGACGTTGTTTTTGTTGAAATGTTCACCTGGTTCGTTTTGGTCAACAATGCTGAGAAGTTGCACTGCAGGATGTTTAATACCCATTGTCATGGAGATCGACTTGACTGTGATCTCTGCTACTTTCTTGTCTTTGTACTGATGTTCTACAAAACAGTAGTCGTGATCATCTCCAGAGAAAATCAAATCAGGATCAGTTTTCGTCAAGATCTCTTCACTGATGCTAGGGTCCAACACTGTCTGGTACTGGTAACCAGCAACAATTGGAAAGTCTGACGCTTCTCTCTGAGGACCACAAGAGGCATCTTTAGGCCGGTACAAAGGTACGTGACTGAGAACCACACGCTGCTTATCTTTGTCTTGCTTCGAGATCTCGTCCAACATTTTGCGGGGTTTCTCGTATATTTGTTCGTTTTCGTCATTAGACAACGCGAGGGAGTTCACTGGAATGAACAAGGTGTTGAATATTTCGTAAGGTATAGGTTCTCCAAACGATTTCTCAAACCGATCAAGTGAATGCTGCTTGATACCGTTCTTCCAGCCAATGTCATGGTTACCTGGAAGATTGGTGACAAAGTTGGCGACGTTGTTGTAATTCTTGAACACATGATGGAACCGTTGCATTTGACTGTTATAGTATTCATCCGACGACGAACGGCCGTTATCTTGATAATCACCAAGGAATATAATCGAGTCTGGTGATAACTGCTGTGACAAGTATTTGAAGTTCCGACGCATATACTCGTCACTAGTGTGTTGAGTGATCCGGAGGAACAATGGATGGTAATGGGGATACGTATGGTTGTCCACTAGCTGAGGATCAGCCACAAGCAACACGTTATGGAATTTATGTGAATTTTCAAGCTCCTAAAGGTTAGTCAACAATAATCAGGGATTGGAAAAGACAGGTGCTCACACAAGATCAAGGGAGACAGCACGGTCATTAGACCATGGACTTACATTCCAACTGTTCCAGTCGCAGTATTCGACGTAAGACAAAGGCTGGCGCCTCTGGTAGTAATAATAGACGGCGATCCAGCAGCAGGTGAGAAACACCAAGTACCAGCGGCGAGATCTGATCAATAGCTTGGAGTTGACCATCGCCGGTTAGTCTGTCACTGGCAGTGAGGTGGAACAAATTGGATTGCACCCGTGCAGGTGGTTTGAAAAACTCGATCCAAGTTGCAGCGCTGCAGTTGTATTAATCAGTCGCTCCATGGAACAAGAAGAGCAGCCAGTAGTGGTGGAGATCTCTAAAGAGAGTCTTGAGTATCTCTTGACAGATGAGACCACCGAGAAAGGCAAACGGAAAAAGAACAAGGCAGTGGCGAAGTTTGTGGTTGAACAAACACACCTTGAACAGGAGTGTAGGAACTGGCACATCCAGCCTACAAAGAACAGGGTTAAACTCCAACGTAACAGAGACAAACCGGTGCCCGGAAGGTCGGAACGGTATGGGAATAGGCTTGATAACAAGACGCTAGAGCAGTTGTTTATGAGCATAGAGTTGTTGGAAGAGTTGACTGAGGATAGTGATGATGAAGATGCGTTTGCAAGTGTGGTGGAGCCGATACCAAGACACGAAAAAGTTAAAGCTAGTCGCAGTGGAAACAAATCAAAAAAGAAGTATGAAAGGAAGCTAGAAAATGCTCGACGGTTGGCCGATAATAGTAATGGTGTTGATAATAATAATGGTCTGGTCCTGTCCACGTTAGAGAGCAAGCATCTGCCTAGACATAATCAGCAGACACAAAGTGAGAACCAAGAGATCAATAAGTTAGAAAGCCAAGAGTCTACGAATTCTGATTTGTCGAGAACACTGGATCAAGAAAATACGGGATTTGATCTGTCGAAACAATCAAACAGAAGACATGGCAAGAAAGGTAATAGTGAAGAAGGTGAGGCTCGTAGGAAACTTCGAAATATGCCACGCAAAAAGAAAGAAACTCAGAAGAAGGAAAACCAGAACCTAAACGGCTCTGTTGCTCTGGCCAATGTTCCAGAGTATTAATTTAACTCGACTAGAGCTTTGCCTTATATAATATCGTTATGCCGTGGATAACATGTTGTGATTCGGCATTGCATTTTGTTCAATTACCAACAGGATCAGGTAACGAAGTCAGGTTCAACAAGATTGACGATGTCGGCTGAGTTACGAATTTTGATTAGTGAACAAATTCAACAATTGCCTTCGAATCTTACTTAGACTTGCTATTCATTTGTTGGATGTCACGATTGAACTATGCACGGCACTGCCTCACAGCTATCGTACACACATCCAACCACCAACCACCTACCCATTTGTACAATTACAAACTGATGAAACAAACAACAAAATATCAGAAACAATTGTAGGAATTATTCAGTTTCTAGCTGACCGGTATTATTGTAAAGCGTATACCAGAAACGTGGGTGAAACAGACGGCCCCAAGAAAGTGGCTCGTATGCCGTACAGGGCACGTAACCCCGAGGACAAAGTAGCTGACAGATGGCGATGTAAGATTCCACAAAGCGTAAGAAACAACCACACTACACAAAATGGCAGGGGTGGATATTTCGCTTTTGAAGCATATGATCAATGTCGAGAGCTTGAAGAACGACGCCAAGAGCCGGAACTTCAGTGTGTATGGGAAATGGCTCGGGATCTTCTCAGTATTGTTGTGTTTTGCCCTAGGGATCAGTAACATTTTCCGATTCGACTTGATTATCATTTTCTCGATCATTGCCATCGTGCAAGGCATTCTTATATTGCTTGTGGAGATTCCGTTTCTCTTGAAGATCTGTCCATTCACCGCAGCGTTCACCGATGTCATGGCCAAATTCAACGACCACTGGCCACGAGTGGGCTTCTATGCTCTCTTGGCTGTGGTGCAGTGGCTCTCCATTATAGTCAAGGCCACTTCTTTGATAGCATTGGCGGTGTGCTGGACGTTCTGCGCTGTGTGCTACGCTCTTTCTGCTTTTGCACACCAAGATTTCCACAACTCGGCCAGTAGCCCAGGTGCCGCAGCTGCTACTGATATCCCTCCAAGTGCGATCAGACAGATTCTTTGATCCTGGCGAACCAAAATGAATTATACTATATAGTGAATTGATCGATGGATGGTTGAGTGAAGTGTAGGATGCAATTGGGTTGGAGGAGGGCGTGGGGTGTGTTAGAGCATTCTGTGTTCGGAGTCATTGTGGTGAAGTTTAGTGTGGGTGACACAGTAACGAGCCATTGAAAGATCTAAATTGAATGTTGCAAACTGAAATTTCAAAACGTTATAATAGCGAAAAAATGCAACAATTTGTTAAAGAATTGCTTCTCCGTGTGTTCCTCGGTAGATTGTGTTACTGTAGATTGTTAGATTGTAGGGTGCTGATTTATGCAGTAAAGTATGGAGTAGAGTAAAAGGAACCAGATTTTAATGAAATTAAAAGTGGGTGAGTATTGCGGTAATGTATTGCGAAATATTATATGAACAATTGATTCAATGGTTAGATTTATCTTGGATTTGCGTCAGAGTGGGTTCTACAGTAATCAGGTAGATGGTCTAGATAGATGGTGCCTGTACATAATTTAGTGTGCACTATTTTGTATGGGCTACTTAGTTAGTACAGAACCAACCCACAACAGTTGCAATGTCCAAACCCAAACCAACAGAACAATCAAAAAATGTAAAAGCAACAGAAAAGTATCTTGATTTAAACTGATGTAGAATCAATATCAGAGTTCCTTGTTTAGCAAACCCACTGAGGCTATTCCAACACATAGACACACTGTAGAATGCAAGCACCTGAGTGTCAAATCATAATTGACACACTCTGCACTACAAGTGTTCTTCCATCAAACAATCATCGACCCCTTAAAAACAATAGTAAATAAACAAATAAATCCAATTAAATAAATCCATACTACTACTGCTTTGATTCTAAAACATCCCCCGAACAAACCAAAGCACAATGGCAAACTCTGATATCCACCCCACTCAAACCCGGCTCCACATGACATTCGAGAAAACATAAAAATTTCAGACCTGCAACTATCTTGAATGGAAAGGTCTTGCGAGCCGGCCAGTCGATCTTCCGGAATAAGAATAAATCAATTAGCGACGTCCGACGTTTGGGCTGCTTCCAATATATACTGATTAATGGCAGCTCCTCAGGAACCCAAGGGTCCACTAGTGACTTCAGAGGAATCGAGCCACTTGCCTTGGCATGGGGTCAATGATACCTTAGATACAGACACCAACATCGACACAACCAACAAAGACAGCAATGCCACGCTGGAAGTGGAACCGTCACAGGGATTTGGTTTGCCTCTGGTGAACTCGTTCTGGGGCACTGGTCAAACTGAAGTGCCAGATGGTGCTTCGTTGATTGCCCAGCAGCATGCATTCTATATTGCCAAAAAGGCACAACTCCAGTCATTCTTGAAAGATTTGTCTGACGGGTTCTCGTTACGGTTTGCGTTCCAGCGATTCCAGTATTTGAGTGCTCCTCGACTTTCAAGTCTTAAGAAATTGGTGGCTGATTCGTACTATCGTCTCCAGACGTCACAAGATTGCCACACTCCGACTGACACCGAACCTACAAGCAACAACCAGGAACCCAGTGGATTTGATCCGGTGATCCAGCCCAACGTGCCTCCCTTGATAGATGAGATGATCTATCCTCGACAACACAAGCAGAAACCATGGGGCAAATCTCATGGGGTGCCGAAAGGTTACCACCGCAACAAGAGCTTGACCAGTCTCGTGCTTTCAGAATCAGATTACGGTAAAGACAGCGACGTCGAGGCCAGAGAAGAAGACCAGAAATTGTACCATAAATATCTGGATTACGTCGACATCGATGAAACTCAGTTACGTGACTCTGCTACTCTTCGCAGACTCATTGTTCAGATAAGAAGCATTGACGAACTTAGCGATAAAGATAAAGGGAAATTGGTGCAGCGATTGATGATGGGAGGCGCAAAGACAATGAGAGTGGCAGAAGACATTGAAGAATTTGTCACTTCCAATAAAGAATATGAACTGACTCAAGAACAACGATCTCCAGTGACTAATGATCCTGTCACCGGACCGGAGTTTGATGTCAAATCTTACTACGACCCTGAGAACAAGGTGTATGGATGTAAACATTACCAACGAGCATGCAAACTCCAGTGCTCCACATGTTTGAAATTCTATACTTGCCGGACTTGTCACGACCTAGACGAGGCCACCCATGAATTGGTGGGGACCAACGTCACCAGCATTTGCTGCATGGAATGTGGGAAAGTCCAAGCTCCAAGCGAAGAATGTATAGAGTGTGAAACAGTGTTTGGCGAGTACTTCTGTGAAAAATGCAAACTCTTCGACAGTGATCCCCACAAAAACATATATCATTGTGACGATTGTGGTATTTGCCGGCTAGGACTTGGGTTGGGTATCGATTATTACCATTGCCATGGCTGCAACGCCTGTATTTCTGTGCTTTTGGAGAACGACCACAAATGCATTGAAGACAGAACTAAATGCGACTGTCCTATTTGTGGTGATTATATGTTCACATCCAAGAAAAAGGTGGTGGTCATGCCTTGTGGACATGCGATTCACCAGCACTGTTATGATGAATACGTTAAAAACTACTACAAATGTCCGATCTGTTCACGAACTATCATCAACATGGCCGCTCGGTTCCGAGAAATTGACCATGAGATCGAGGTCCAACCGATGCCTGAGCCTTACAATTCTTGGAAATGCGTGATCAACTGCAACGACTGCAACACAAAGTCGATTTGCAAGTACCATATTCTCGGGTTGAAATGCGAGATCTGTCAGTCGTACAACACTGCTCAGGTCCGATTGATCAAACCAACTCGAGGCGATGAGAGTGGAGTGCTTTCAGATGAAGGCGGACTTACCAATACCGAATTCGAGGAAGAGGATGATTTCACCACTGACGACTATACTCGGTTGATGCTTGGAAACAGTTCTCAGAATGATTTGCTAACCAGTTTCTTTAACGATAATTCTGAGATCACCAACGAGCAACGTACTCGATCTGAGGATCGCCTGTTTACAGCTCCAGGGATTCCTACTGGGTTGGCAGACAATATTCGTAACATGATCAATTCGGCAACAACCTCAACAAACAACTATTATAACGACTTTGTGCAGTCGACCATGGAGCACAACGATGCCAACGAAGACGATGCTTTCAAGGAAGGTGATATTATTAGCTTTGCCAAGCTCAACAGCCGGTTGCCAACATTCTTTAACAATTCCAAGGACGAGAATTTAGAAGACGAGACTCCAATGCCATCATTGAAGGACGTGTTAAGAAAATGGGCCAACTCGACGGTGGGATTGTCAGATAGTGATGAAAGTGACGAGGAATACGAGGAGAGTGACGAGAACTAGGATCAGGTAGCTGCTCCAAAACGATAGAAAACAGGTTAAGGTTTAAAATGATTGGGATTCAACATGATCTAATTCCACATTGAATGTGAAAGGTCAAGGTACAAACGGTGATATTATAATAATATATGCATGATAATAAGATTAAAAGTAGAGATCGCCAGTAAAGTAGAAATTAAAATGAAAAGGGAAGTAGCAGCATTAACAATGCTAGATGTGCATCGGCGGCGGAAGGGGTTTAATCTAACACAAGTCTGCAGTAATTTTGTGGGGCTACCAATTAATGAATGCTATGGACCAGGAACCGTACGAGCGAAAGATCCATGAACCTAGCAGGCAGAATGTCTAGGATCATCACTCTCACTCACTCGATTCCGTAGTTTCCAAGTGTCCATCTAAATTCTGACTCCCTCCGCCTCCACGAAGTGGTTTGATTATTCGTAAGTTCAATCCTCTCTTGTTCGTAGTAATTTCTGGAGACTCTTTCAACTTCCCAGGACTCAAAATCGGAGTTTCGTCGTTTCTATTGCGAGTCACTCCTGACGTCGAAAACATACTGTAATCAAACCTGGTATCGGAAGCAGGAGACATGAAGCTATACGCCTCTTCATTAGTGCCCAATTGTTTGACTTCGGTCAATCGCTGTCGTAGATGGTTCAATTTATCCTCAAAGTTAACACTTTCCTTTTGAACCTGAACCTGGTGGTCTTTTACCATTGACTCAAGAGTCTTAATCCGGTCGTTTCTGGTCTCTGCAATTTTCCTGGTGGTTGAGATTTCTCTCTTGAGAATACTGTTTTGCAACACCATATCTTCAAGCTTGTGAGCGAACTGATCCAAGGTCCGTTCAAGTGCTAGGATTCGCAGTTTCTCATGCTTTCCTAATTGCTGTTTCTTCAACAGATTCTTGAGAGACTCTACTTCCAAGTCGAGCTTAGCACACTTCGTCGTTTTCTCTTTAATATCATTCATCAACGAAGAGTTCGATAATCGTTCAATCTCAAGCTGGGATCGAAGATACTCAAGCTCTTTGGAAGGCCGAGACTTCTCAATACTGCGGCTCAGACTTCTGATATCTCTACGAGGCGTTGAAACTGATTCGTCACTCAAGAACCCTTCACTCAATTTATCTGACAGCAACGTAGACATGGTGGTATCCAAATTGATTCTTGTTGACTCTGAAGGGGGATTGCCCAGTCTCCATTGCTCAAGCTCTGCAACAAGCTTCTTTACATAATCATCTTGCTGCAGTCTTTGCTGCTTCAATTTGGTTACAAGCTTCTTAAGCTCTTGAGGAGATACTTCCGTGTTGATATGCGCCTTGTTCTTAATCTTCTTTGCTCTTGCTCCAAATCTCAAAGTCGATAAAGTCTCTGACGAATCTCTGATTTCCAGCGAACAATTGACAATCAAACTCGTCCGGGAATTACCACCAAGGGACTCCTGTAAAATTCTAGTTAGCTTGGAATCTCTGTAGGGAATATGCTGAGAGGTACCATCAGTCAAGGCGTAGATGACATTTCCAAGGGCACTTAATGAACTGTTTATTTTCTTAGCTTCCTCCAAGGTTTGTCCAGATGCTCCAGTCTTGGCCACTTTCTCAGAACCTGCCAAGTCCACAAGAAACAATGTCCCTTTCTTAACTACTCCAGTCTCCACCGATTTCTGAGTTATCACAATTTGAAATATGGCATGAGACCGCGACGATTCCTGATTCATATTAGTAGAAGCAATAACTCTGGATTCAGAACCCTGGCGCATTATAGAGTACAATTCGTCCTGGGACGTAACATAGACGGCCTTAAGTCCTTTCACATACACTCCGTTGTCCTTGTCTTCATGAATCGTCAACCCTGCAGATGTAGTCTGTGGGGCCAAAAGGTCTCTGATCTTCTCCATGTAAATTTCCATGTAGGACACTCCCACTGTATACTCTATATCATAAGAACTGAGCATAATGAAGTCAAAGATAGTATCGGCAATCCGAGGGATCAATCCTCGTGTGTCCGGGTCTTCAATACTATCACCCATCATGGTATAAGTTTTCCCCGAACCAGTTTGGCCGTAGGCCAAGATCGTACCGTTGTAACCTTCAAAAATGTCATTGACGGTCTCATTAATTGAGTAGTCAAAGATCTGTTGTTGGCTTGCTTGTGGGGTGAAGATGCGGTCAAAAGTGAAGAGTGACTGTGAGTCGTTTGAGGTGTAGGCCATGGAGGTTTGGGATTGGAAATCAATGAACAGATCAAACGGGTCTCGTGGATTCTGTGGAGGTCTGAATCTTGCAATCACCTTGATGCCATTGGTGCCAGGGGTATCAATTCTTGGTGATCCTGGCGATCGCACTGGCGAATACGACATGCTGTCCTTGAACCCAGAGTATTTCGTGGGGCTGTTGCGAAGTGAGTTGGGACTGGAGGCAGATATCACAGAATCATGACGCGATTTTATCTTGGAAACGCTTTTTGAAGTCGGCGTTGGCGACCCTACCTGGAGGCGCAGACTGACGGTTGAGTTTCTTCTGTTCGGAGTAGATGGGATTGATCTGGGCACCAGACCGTGTGCAAAGTTACTGGAGAAACTGCCAATGCTAAGACGAGATTCAGGTTTCGGACCCTTGGGAATCCTTGAGCCATATTCATCGCTGTCGATATTGGAGCCTTTGCCCAAAGGCAGACGATCGGAATCTGTGTAATCAAAGAACAGACCCAGATCGCGTCTAGGCATGGTGGAATTTCAAGAATCTGTTGGTGAGGACGCGAAAAAACAAGGATATAAACAAACTAAGCAGCTAAGGCAATAATGGAAATCAAAATTGAAGAAGGAAGAGCAGAACAGAACTCGGTGTGGGTATCTCAGAGGTGCCGATGAGGTTTGTTGATAGAAATTTCTTGGAGATTACACCGAGCGACATGATCCATTTTTCTGGCATCATGCATGATTTAGACGGGTGAGAACATGAGAGTTGGGGCGTTAGAAAACGGAGAAAGCAAGAAAAGATGTGCTTAGCTAATTAAATGAGGAGCCAAAAGGCCACATGAAAGTGAGGGAAGAAAAGGAGAGGTCTTAAATAAATATGAGTGAATAATGAAAAGCAAGCGCCAAAGAGAAAGTCATGAAAATGGTTGTGAACAGGTTGGTAGGGATGAGATAGGGAAACTAAAGAGAGCTTAGAAAGAGAACAGGATGTGTAAACATTGTCAGCTGATTAAAAGGTGTTAGGATGTGCCGGGAGAGAGTTTGCTGGAAGGTGATGCAAGGAAGTGCAAGCGCGAAAGAAATGTAACTATGAATGTAGAGGTGTGGAGATGTAGAGGTGAAGTGATGTAAAGATGAAGTGATGTAAAGATGAGGTGGTGTAAAGGCGCAGAAATGTAAAGGTGTAGGAACGTAAGGATGCATGAGGCAACGCAATTGACTAGAAAGGTCGTGATACAAAAATGTAGCCCAATTAAAGTAAGTAGAAGGAGTACCTGCCCGAGGGTTATAGGGGATGTAGGCGACACAAAAGGACTTGAACTTGCAGAGATGCGAGAACACAAACAGGGCCGCTGTGGCACGAAAGTAGAAGTTGGCGCTGTATGCTCAGGGACAAGAAATCTGAAAGAAGTTAAGATAAAATGGTGTAAAGATGTTAAACAGCTGTAGGAAGGTGCAGGTGATACAAGTTGTTACTATGGGGAGATACTGGTGGATGCTGCACGTAGAAACTGTCACTGAAATTCTGTGAGACAGAGGATGCCGAATGAATATCGAGTACAAGATAAGTTACCAGAAACGACCATATAAACCATACCTCCCACTACACTTCTCAAATGTCATGTTGATTCCTATTGCGATGGTCTTACTAACCTATTTTGAATCATATTCAAATCTAATCGACTTGCATGCCAATCAAGTCAATTCAACAGACTCAATCTAATCAACTCTATCTAATCGACTCAGTTTAATTGACTCAATATGACCGACACCATATCGACACCAGAGCAGTGGAATCTAATCGAATAGACTCACACTATATTCAATCGTCCTCTCAATCTATCCCCGACTAACTAATCTCAAAAGCATAAAGCACAAATGGCTCGTAGTCTGGGTCAACCAACGACGCATACTGGGCCAAGGAACTGTCTTGGATCACCTTACCCTTCTTGTCCTTCGAGAAGGCATTTCCTCCAAGATACCCAAACTCTTTGACCAACTCAGACTTGGCCTTACCAAGAAGCTTCTCTCCCTCAGACCCACGGCCAGCTCTGATAAAGTAGGTCTGGAACGTTGGTGGAAGCCCGTATCTCAAAACACTCTCGACGAACACCCGCAATGCCTTTATATGGAACAAAGAAGCCACAATGTCTTGGTACGAGGTACGTGCGAGTCTGGTCAACTCGGCTCGCAATTGGCTCTCCTGTCTGGAGGCCGAGGAGTACTCCTGTTTCAAGTTGTCGACCAATTCCTGAGAATAGTTGAATTCACGAGGCAAGAACTTGTGTTCTCTACACTTGGCCAAGTATGCAGGAACGTACTTGCGGAACAAAGTAACGTTGTACAAGATATAGTCCTGGTCCTCGTGGATGGCATGTGAAGACCGAGGCACCACGTACTCGGTAAGAGTCTCGTAGGAACTCAACCAGTCCTTTTTCAATGACTTTGGAACCACAATCAACAAGGTCTGCAAGTGCTCGGATTTCAACACAAAGTCTTGTGGCCCAACAATGTCATGCAAAGACACCACCGACAAGTCACCGTTCTGCTTACGGTTGGCGGCAGACAAGTTGGATTTGGCGGTGTTGTAGGAGCTGTACAAGTTCCGCAAGTCGCCGTCCAAGTCGTAGGCCTCTGCCGAGATCACGTCAATCAATTCCTGAATTGACTTGTTCTCGTACCGGTACTTATTGCTGTTCCAGTGGAAGTTTTCAACATACTCCACCGCAGACTTGTCGCCATCAATCTTCTTAGCAGAGGCGACCAATCCAGGGTTGTTGTCGTAGATCGAATTGAAGATATCGTCGATCTTGGTCAAGAAACCTCCAATGGTGGTGTCGATTTTCTCTAGCGTCTCCGACTGCTCTACAAGCAAATCCAAGGTTCCAATCTTGAATTGCGGGATAGCAAACTTTGAGATCACCGCCTTCCCGTTCACCAAGTTCTTCTCCAAATAACTTGGCAAAGGCTCGTAGTTGCTAGGACTTGCGTTTGAAGGCAAAGACAATATCAAGTACCGTGCTCCTCCAGATGCCATTGTGTGTGTTATCAACCCAATGAATCGATTGGGTTGTGAATCTCAAAAGAACATGGTCGTCCCGGGTAACGACAGAGGGGGTTCGCGCACCCTGCACAGCCACCCAAGGTTACGGACAGGCTTGGGGAGACTCCAGGAACTACAGGTGAAAACGCGAACGATCTATTATTTTTATGCTGTAACTTTTTATTTGGGAAATTCCCAGTCATGATTCGTAATGTAGAACTTACTCTGTTAGTAAGCGTGGGAAAAAGTAGTGAGACAATGATCATCAGTTGACGAGTCAGTGTAACCATGTGCACTTCCAAAATGGATTTGGTTGAGGTAGGCAGTGGCCGTGAACATTGACTGTGCTATGATTGAACGTAATTGAACTCAAGACAAAAATTTTTTTAGGAAACATTGTTGTCAACAAAATTTCAATGTTGAAATGTTTTCAATAAGTTTGAACAAGTTTTGAACAAGTTAGATAATGTGAATAGTACCATTGACTTAGACTCATTGACCTAGACTCATTGATACAGGCCCATTGACCCAGACTCGATGTATTGTGGTAATGTCGAACGCACCGTTGAAATGACTCTCTGACAACCAGTCCTTCGATTCATTATTTCGTAATCCTTCATTGACATGGATAGTCTCGGCAGTTCACTAACTCCCGAAATGTTGCTCTCCATTCTTCAACCCTAGCACGTAGCGGACATCGGTGACAAACCGAAGCGAGTTGAGAAGTGGGAGAAGCTGCAACAATTCGTTGTCAGTTGGGTCGTCGATCCAGCCTTCAATGTCAATTGCATTCTCGAAATTGAGTGAGTAACTGATCGGCGAGTTGTCGACCAAGATCACCTTGGAAAGGTCAATGCCGAGGATCGAGAGATCCTTGATGTAGCCTGCGCCTTTGCGCACTGTGCAGTTGTCCCTGTAGTACCGTTTGGAGAAGTATTTTCTGTCTGTTTCCAACCAGTTGATCACCGGATCGGCGTATTCTTTGGCACTGGCAGTGAAGATATACACATCGAACCAGCTAGACACAAGTCGAAGAAACTCATCACAGTATGGCCGCTTGTAGACGTAGTAGAGGGTCGCAAAGTTTTTGTTGAGCCGGACCTCTACCATGTGGCCAGTGGACATGCGATTTGTTTTGGAGAGTGAGTGGATGAGGGTTTCATCGAGATCGAGGATCAATGTTTTCTTCTGGTGTTTAGCTGGGTTGAAATTCAACGGCGAGAAGAACACTTTAGGTAACTTGGAGAAGAGCACTGACGGATAGGCAAAAGGCGAGGTTGGAGATTTCAACCGGGATATCTCGGCAACCACCGAATTGGTTGTTGCTATGGAATTGATGGTTGCAAGGTCGTCGTAGTCCTCGTTGATCATGCTATCGACCGAGCCCAGTCGTTTTGTCCTCTGGGATTTTACAGGTGAGGCGGAGCGCATCAACGGCACTTCATCTTCGACATGTTCCGGACTGTGCTTCTCCTCCAAGAACCGAAGAGGGAAGGTGAGCACAAACCAGAGGTAAAGAAACGGGCGAACTATGAGCAAGTTCGGAAAGAAGATCACAACGTTGAACACAATTATAAACAAGTTTTTGAGCCGGGAGTCGTTGGGGCTGGCACCTTCAGGTTCCTGGGGCTTATCTGAGACCAGAACATCAGCGTCTTTAGCTGGAGGTTTCAGCTTCAGGGGCGTTGAGTTTGTCGCCACAGAGTCGGCCAAGTCCCGCTGGGACTCGAACATGCCATTGGCTTTGGAGGTGAGGAGCTGGATCGAGTTCATGGTGGCGGTTCCTTGATTATGGTACGATAAACGAGCCGCAGATGGACCGTGGAGCACTCAGCAACAGCACCCCAGAATTTATAATATATCAGAAGGATTCAGCAGTGGAAGCTTGGACACAGAGCAGAGCGCAAGCAGGAAGTTGCGGAAGCACGGTGCAGAAAGAGGCGGAGGAAACAAGTAACCACGATGAGCCCACAACGTTTTTTCTGTTTTCATATAAAAAGATCGAATAACAGCGCACAACACAGAAACTAGAGCCGCGACAACCAGCAAGTCATAGCGGGGCAGACAGCCTGGAGGGAACGGGTTGCAACGGGAAATAACGAGTCTGGGGAAGAAACCGACGACGAAATTTCGAGGCAGACAAATTTTTGTTGACAGCAATGAGTGTTGGCCCAGCAAACTGCCCCAACCAAAAACTGGATGCGAAGGTCATCAAGCCAGACGCATGGCGTCCCCGGGGAACTGGGCCGAAAAATGTGACACGTGACAATTAGCAAGGAGGGCGCCCGGTGCATGTCCCCTGTGGGATCGGGACATGGCTGCAAGCGACACTCGGCGGTGGTGACGGCTGAGGGCCAAAGTGTTGGCCAACGGGGTTTTGAGCAGACCAGCCGTTTAAATGTGTTAGGCGTAAATGAGCGATCCGAGTTTCGGAGACTGCTCGTTTTCCGGAACCTTAGCTCCAACGGAAACCTGCTAATCGGTAACTGTACCGAGTGTCTTACCCACGACGGAATGCGGGTCCAAAACAGAACATCAACCCGGCCACGTGACCGGGATGCGGAGATGCAATGGCATATAAAGCAGCGATGTGCTGGAGATCGTGGCAGCCAGATCAACTAGCAGGACAAGAATCATGGAATTAAATGTGGATGGGAAAGTAGCAGTGGTCACCGGGAGCAGCAGAGGACTTGGTTTGACGTTTGCAGAGGCGTTGGTGTTAGGGAATGCCAAGTTGGTGGTGGTGAACTCGAGAAAACAGTCTGCCTGTGATGAAGCAGCAGATTCGCTTCGTAAGTATGCTTCCAAGCTCGGAAAGAAAACCAAAGTGTTGGCTGTGGCAGCCAGTTTAAGTGAAGTGAAAGGGGCCGAGGGGTTGGTTGAAGAAGTGAAGAAACACACCGATCATATTGATATCTTGATCGCTAATGCGGGGGCCTCATGGGGAGCCCCATTGGAAGAACATCCTGAGGCTGCGATTTCCAAAGTGATCGACTTGAACGTGAAAGGAGTGTTTCTCACGATCCAGAAGTTTCTTCCGTTGCTCAAGAAACCCGAGGGGGCCGATCCGTCCAGAGTGTTGATCACAGCGTCGGTGGCCGGGTTGTACAACTCTCGTCATGCTCAGACGTATGGGTACGCTGCGTCGAAGGCAGGGATCATCCACTTGGGGAAGTTGTTGGCTCTTCAACTCCCAGAGCTGCACAACACCAACGTAAATATCTTGGCACCAGGGTTCTTCCCAAGCAAAATGTCCAACGGACTCTTGGAGAAAATCGGACTGGCATATATCCTGGAGAACCCTCGCCAACGATTAGGTAAGGCTGAGGATCTTCCATCGGTGATCCTTTTCTTCTGCGACAAGAGAAGTGACTACCTCAACGGGGTAGTGATGCCGATAGATGGAGGCCATCATATTCTTGGACCAAGTATGTAGGGTGAGAAGCGGCCTATGTTGAGCATATGTGGAAATGTGGAGAGGAGTACTCCGGAGAGTGTATAAGAGTGTATGAGGAATATACTTTTGAGAAATGCCTATATTTGAAGAAATTGATCTGTAAGGGAAATGGATGTGCGGATGTGAGGAGTATATGTGTAAGGTGATTCAGTGCAGAGTAGCAGACAAGTAGATCTGATGTGGTGCTGCTGGGTCAGACGTATGTTGAGGGTAGGGTCATATTGTGAGTGAATAATGTGAGGATGTGAGGATGTAGAGATATTGTGTGTACGTGACAATGGTAAGTGCCAGTGGAATCATTGGTTGTCATTATGCGTAGGTGGTGTCGCTAATTGTGAGGATGTGACATTTGAGAGGTACAACTGAAATATGATGTACTCACAGATAGCAGATGCGCGGGTACGAAATGAGAGGTAGTAAAGGGAGGTACTAATTGTGGGTACTCAGTAGGGGTAGTAAGACTAGTGGTGAGTTGAATTTGTAAGTACCAATGTAGACAGTTAATGGGAGGTACAAATGTGGAGTGAAAATGGTAGGTACTTATCGGGAAGTACAAATGTGGGGTGCAAACGTTCGGTACAAATGCTCAGTACAAATGGTCGGTACCAATGATAAGCACTCATAGGAAGTAAAAACTCAAAGTACGAATGGCCAACACCAACAGTAAGTATTCATAGGTAGGTGCCATCTCTTGATAATAAACCGCAGACACTAGGCGGAGACTAAAGCGGGCTACTCAGGGAAGGTGTCGGTATTCAATGTTAGATGCTAAATGCAAGATGCTAAAGGTTAAGAGAATGCCAACTAGTGAAAGCTGGAATGGAAAGGGCTGAAACGCAGATTGTCAATCGTATCGCTGAATGTAGATGGTCATTGGTACATTCTATAGTCGATCCCAGCATGTTCCACTGGTGACATGGTCCAGTGTCAGCTACTACATGGTGGGCAGAGTAGAGCCCGAGTAGAAAGTTGGATGCGATCTCAGAAGGAATTGTCTGCCAGTCGACGTATGCTGGTCCCAGCTACTAGTGCTGTTGGTATCTGCCAGAGGTGGAGAAACCAGATTACTGAAACCAGTTAGTTGATAGCGACAGTGACACCGATGTTGGGATGGGTTCACATTGGTGCTCGGGTTTGTTGCCGGTTTGGAACCCGGCTGGACCAAGGTTAGTGGCTTGAGGAGGGTTGGTGATACGACGTGGGACCTGGGTGGCAGATTCCATGGTTGACTGGGATATTCAGTTGGCGATCCGATCCATTGGTGGGTTTTGGATACGCGGGTGACAATCGGTTGCGTCTGCAGCTCGATCGACCCGATCGATCTTAGACAAGGCTCCTCAAACCCCAGGCGACAAGCTAGACTTAGCGAGGGCCTGAGGGCTTGGGGCTCCATATTTGCTCGTAATGTTTGGTGACAGGTAGTGTGACTGGGGACCGTCAGACCAGGCAGCCAAGGGGGATCAGGCGCAGGCTGGATTAGGAAAGCTAATTTTTTCGATCAGGCAGCAGCCACTGGAGAGGGCTGCCGCTAGGGGCGGCCCGATTGGGAACGGAGCTGGCTGCGGGTTGCGGTAGACGGTGGTAGCAGCGGCCTGGGAAGTGGCCGGGGGCGGGAGTTTTTGAGGCGGTGGGTCGCAAGTAGGCGGGTCTGAGCGTGGATTGTGAGGAGTTAGGGGTAGGAGAGAAGCTGCAACGACACCGGCAGCAAAAAATGGGAGGGAGACAGGGAGAATGTGCTGGGGAAGGCGGCGCGAGCCGTGAGGATCCCGGTTACCTAAACGGAACAGCTGCGAGATTTCCAACTTGTCAGAGGTGCCGGGGAAACTCAATGATTGGCTGATCGGTAGCAGATGGGATCTTCAATGCATTGGGCTGGTCGAGGAATATGAGGATTTGGAGCGAGGGTGAGTATGGGCGAGGGAAGTGGGCGACAGGCAGATATGTGAGGGAGAAGTAGGAAGAAGTGTGGGAACAGTGTGGTGGAGGAATGAGCGATACGGGAGAGTATGATGTGAGTAAGAGAAAGAAGGTTTGTGTGGGAGGAGTCTGGTGAGGAGGCGTGGGGCGCAACTTAAGGAGGGAATAGGAGAGGGAGAAGAGTGGAAAGGACGGTGAGAGAATGAGAAAAGAGTGAGAGAATGAGAGAAGAGTGAGAGACGAGACTTGGAGAGTATGCAGATAGAGGGAAGAGCACGAGAGAGGGAAGAGAGGGAGAGAGTATGAAGTTAGTGGAAAGAGATAGTGGGGAGAGAAAGTGGGAAAGTGGGAAACGATACTGGGAAGAGTGTATAGACGAAGAGAAAACAGCATGGAGAATCGTTGGGTACACAAACAGAGAGATTAATCCAACTGCATGTGAATCTATTAGTTGGGGACAAGGAATGCGTGATAAAGAGCTAAATAATAAAGGTGTAAATAAAGAAATGAATAGGGAAAGTGCAATGTAGACTCTGAAAGATTGAATAGGGAAGGTGTGAACAGTGAGTACGTTAAGCAGTAAGCGAAACGAAGCAGTGAAGCAGTGAAGCAGTGGAGTGGTGAAGCAGAGAAGCAGAAGACCAGATGACAATGAGGAACGAACCAAAGAGATGAAACCGTGAGACGATATAATGCTGAAACGATGTATAAGGTAGAGTACCACGCCAGCAGCAGGATTGAATAGGACACAGATACGAAGATTGGACCTTCACCACCAACATCAATATGAAGACAAGCGGCTTACCAGTTGCAGAGGTCAATGCATGAAGTAGTGAATGTGAGATATAGCTTGAAGCACCAAGATACGATGGACCGTGACAACCAACAGGAACAACCACACGTTACAAGATACGACAAACTAGATCCAACGAACCAGCATGAGGTTACACCGAGCCCAGTGGACACGCAGCGGTGGCTCCAGATTGAGCAGCTACTCAGAGCAAAAGCCGTGGCAGGCGTGAGGCTAGCTGAGGGATTTACTCCAGGGGAGGCAGTGACCGGCTGAGAAACTGTGGAGGGTTCTGTCGCCAGATGGTAATATTGAGCTTGGGTGAGTAGGTGATAGCACAATAGAGTTGAGATTGCGCGCGGAGCGATGTATGCGCAGGCAGGACGCGCATGGGCCCGCGGGAGGCAAACAAAAATGACTCTCGCCATATGTCGAGACGCATGATGCAAGATTGCATACTGACGCTGCAGGTCTGTTAAAACTGATACTGCGCTGCACGGTGGTGTGGTGCGCTACATCACTAGGAAGCCAAAATCGGGGTTGGAACTAGTGGGCTGGGGCGTTTTTCGTGGTATTGTCGGGAACTCTGGCGGAGGACCAGGCGGCATGAGGAGGAGGAGGGTGCTGTTGCTGGGTAAGTGGCGGTACGTGCAACAGACAGGGGGATTGACCAGGGGGCGCCAGGGGTGGCATGGGGGCCGGGGGCGGTGATGATGGGGCGACTTTCTTCTTCAAAGTTTTCGTTTAGTAAATTGATCAGGGATTGGGAATTTTGCATGATAATATAGTTGCACAGGGCAGGCCGCTAACCGGTTGCTAATACAGTGTGAGTATTTGACTCCGAACTTTGCGCGGGGGGAGCAACCTCAGGGTCGAGGGCAGCCCGGGTGCATGTGGCGGGACCTGGCCAGCACCAGCACCAACAGGGCAGGTCCTGGAGGGTTGCAATGGCTTGAGCCGTGTGTACAGGGTTGAACAATTGGTGAGCAGGGAGCCGAGCGGTGAGCCAGTTGACATCTAGGTGAGCCGGCATGGGGGCCCAGAGTTGCACAGCAGGTTGTACCGTTAGTGTATGCACAAGACGGCAAACCTTAATGGGGAGGGCGAGGCGAGACTTAGTAAAGGTTAGCTAAGGCAGGAAGGAAGGAGCACGGGATGTCGCTGGATTGGAACTTTGAGTTGGGTCTTGGATTGCAAGGGTGCGACATTCGGCACCATGGGAAGGAAAGCCTAGGTGCTGGGGCTGGGATTGGCATTTTGCGGTGGCGATTGACCGGCAACAATGGCACCAGGCGGGTGCGGTGGGTGGCCAGACGAGGATTCTCAGCAACGGTGCCGCCGGTCCAGGTAAGGGATCGAGGGGCAGGCCCGCCTGGGAGGTGGGCGGGTGGGCGCTGGGGCCCGTGGCCCAGAGGCTGCAGCTAGACGATTGGGATTAAGAAAGTTCTATTGTAATGGCACGCACAGCAGAAACAAAGTGTCAAGGAGGGATGTGCCGTATGGTTGTAGTCGAAAAGGGTAAAGCATAACTGGATAACAGAAACGGTGCACCTTGGAGCCAGAGCGATTGTGGAGTGAAAACTATGACGGTGAGACATCGGCATGCCGGACAATCAGCGGGCAGTAGATTTACAGGAATTGACACCTGGGCCGCTTGGGGGTTGCGCTTGCGGAGGGCCCGCCCAGAATGCGGCGGGGAGGCGACGCTGGGGCCCGCCGAGATTAGATTCACTAGTGTGGAAAGTACGACAGCGACGGCTGCGCACACCAGCATCCATGGTCGAGGATCCAGGGCTTGCAAAACGAATGAAAATGGGATAGTCCCATGTGGAGGGGGGTAACTGAGAGAGAGGGTGCGCGCTGGCAAATAATTGCAATGTGATTACATGTGTGATTGGAACTGTGGTAGGGGGATTCGGGCTACATGATTAAGTAGATTAGCTATTAGCCAAGCCCGATCGTACAAACTACTGTGACACCTCTGGCTTGCTCCACCCAAGGGTCCTCCAACAAATAATGTCTGGTGATTGCTGCCTCCAGATGTTCCGGAGGTTTGACGTTCTTGGGAGCCGGTACTGGCCACCTGGCCAGGCATCATCAGACATTGATCAAGGCAAGATGAGGCTAGCCACTAGATGGAATGCTGTCGGCAATGTGTGAGGTTCCACAGTACCTTGATCTAGACATGTCCAGTTCCCAATTAACTCAGTCAATTTTTTTCTGTATTAGGAGCCGACTCTACTGCCGATTTGAGTTTACCCTCCACCAACCGATCGGGACTCCACCCATTGCCTCACCTGCCCCCGTCCTTAACCTTCCCACTGCACCAGGCTGACCATCCCCTACCCCCAACCTCAACTTCCAGCTTCCATCCTCGATCTAAACCTCACCACCAGCTCTACTCCTGGCCTCCCGATTGCTGCCAGGCCATCCAGACTCAGCATTCTGCACCTGCACCATATGCAGCTTGCAAGCGGCCTCCAAACACCGTCCTTGCACCGTTCTAGCCCTACTCCCGCACCACCACGCAGAGCCTGTGGTTTGTCACCGCGGCGTCCTGCCCCGCGCTGCACCCCTCGGCAGACCCCGGCACGGGCCCGCGGGCGGACGCAGGCCTACGGCGTCTGCACACCCACTCCAAACTGCAGCTGCTCTAGTTCTAAATCTCAGTGGTTCTCATGTTAATTTTCTCTTCTCTAACTCTCCAAACTATAAATGTATTTTGATCTCCGCCCAGTTAATTTATGCCATCAATTTCATCCATCTTCTCCCTCCACCTCTCCCCTGCCTGCCTCGTCCTCTAGGGTCTTGAGAGCTCTCTGTTTTGCGGTTGTATGTAACTGGCCCGTGAATCGCTTGTGCCCAAGCTGCCCTCCACTGTTCTTGTTGTTCTGGTTTCGTGTTCGCGGCTGACTGTTGTGCCGCCTCGCCTTGCCCGTGCTTCCCACCATGCTTAAAATGCCAAACCAAGCTAAACAAATCAAAGTCGACAACCAAGATTCCTACCTCCCGGACGCCTCTGCGCCTTACCAAGAAAACCAGGCCTACCAGTACCAGGCCTCCCAGAAACAGCTCCCGCCTCTTTTCCAGCAGCAACAGCAGCTGCTGCAAGTCCACTTGCCTCCGGTGACCTCGCCCAACGGCCAGCCGCCCTTTGCCCAGCTGTCGTTCTCCCAGGCCCCTCCCCAGCAGTACCAGATGAACGGTCCAAACTACCCGGTGCCGCAAGGCAACGGTTACTACAACTACAACCAATACAATAACCAACAATGGGTCATGAACAAGCTGCTGCCTCAGCTGCAGCTGCAACCCCAGCAACCCCAACAGCAGCAGCAACAGCCGCAGCGCCAGTACCAGTCCATCGACCCAATGTACAACCCAGACGGGTACTATCCAAACCTGATCCAGCAGCCTCCACTCTCGTCCGACCTGTCCTACTCGTACTCGTATCCAAATAACGTCCAGTTCAACTATCCGTCGGTGTCGAGTGCAGGCAGTGCGGTCAGCGAGTCGCCAATCATCACAAACCAAAACAGAAACATGTCATTCCCAATGGCTTCCACCGACTCACGTCACCAGCTGCTTCCTTCGCAAGGTCTTATCAGTCCTACTGAGTCTAACACAAAGACCACTAAGAAACACCGCCGCAGAAACACCGACCCTGACTACCTGCCGACCGCAGGCATGTCCGAAGAAACTGCCCGCCGCAATCGGTGCCCTCGCTGCCAGAAACAGTTCAAACGTCCTTCGTCGCTCCAGACCCATCTCTACTCCCACACCGGTGAGAAACCGTTCATGTGTCAATGGGAAGGCTGCGGACGTAACTTCTCGGTGCGCTCCAATATGACCCGTCACATGAAGCTCCATGAACGCGACTTCAAGACCACCGACAAGAAACCGGACACCATGGCTCTGGGAATGGGGTTCCTGCCAATGAACCAGTCGTATCGTTTCAATGGGAACGGCAACGGCTACCCAAATGGGTTCAACGGCCAGGCCCCAATGAACTCGATGATCCCAGCCGGTAACATTGGCGGCCAAGGCATCGACCCAGGTGCAAAAATATAGCCTGGGCGCTGACGGCTTTCTGTTTCAAGGTTTGCTTACTGGTTTTCTCTGCTGGGCTCAGGTGTGCCGCATCCAGTTAACAACATCCGGCTCCCTACAATTATCACACACACACAATCCATCCGCAGCTCTCGGAGTCGCCCACAACTTACGAACCACCCTACATCACGCTAGTGTTCAGGTTTTCAGTTTCCCAGCTTCCCAGCTTTTTTCCTCGTTGTTTTTTTCTGTTCTGCTTCGCTACGTCAATCCGTATTCTTTGTGTCCCTAGACTCTGGTCTTTTATGTACTTTTATTAGCATCCTTGTGAGTTAATAACATACTTTTTCTGGTGTGTTTTTTGATATCCTGTAGATCTTCCACAAATCTGTTCCTAGATCTGTTTGCAAAAATCACCATCCTGCTATCTGTCAAGTTGAACTTTCCCTTACTGTGTACGCCTACGAATTGAGTTTACTGTGACTCTGGTTAGTGCCTGCTTAGACTCGGATTATAGTACGATACAATTGAACCAGCGAAATCGGCTACTCTCCAACGAAATAATATTCTGATATCGGTTGAGGATTACTGAGGATTGTTGACTTTTCAATGGCGTTCTTCAAAGTCGGTGGTTGAAGCAATTGGGTACAGAAAGTGGTGTGAAATTCCGGGACTTAAACAACGAGACGTAATGAAACTTCCGGACCAAATTGTAGCTAGCCTTTCCAGAACACTTGTTGTTCAATCAGTGACTTCTTTTAAGGTAGTTATTGGTTCCCGATAGTGTTTTGAGGTCTTTTTGAGGCATTGGCGTAGAGAACCACAACATAGATGTCTCGTGAGTGTCATATTGTCACATAACATAGGCGGATCAGTGCAATGGCTTGAAACTGCGACTGGTGAACAGAATCGCGTTCGCAGAGCTATTGCTGTAAAAATTCCAGTAGAATATTGGCTTTGGGGGCGGTTTGGGTGATGTGGAGAGTTTGAAAGATGGCTTTTGCAACAGTGCCGTTGCTGCCCACTGCGATCCGCGACTGGGTTTCACCAGCCAGATAGATTCTTAGTGATTGTCTGGTTGACAACAGCCGGAGGGAAAACTGACAGTGGTGAAACTGAGGCCAGAAACAATTGCAAGAGCAAACTTGGAACAGGTATTGACATTTCGGGGCTCAACAGACCAGTACTCAGCAAGGAGTGGTTGAGACATAGGCGATGATAGCAAAGTCCAGCAAAGTCCAGTGGGGGCAGCGGACCGGAGAAAGTTGTGGCAACAATGCAAATTCTAATTCTCCAGCCACAAGGGCCAACCTCGGATTGATTACTGGACTGAGCAAGGTTCTACTTGGGGTATTGACATGGCGGTGCTGCAACTGGTTGGGCCTCACCTTATACCCCGGGGGAGAGTGAGTCGGCAACCATTGCGCTTGGCAGCCAGACAAGTTCTACGGACACCGTCAAACCATCAGCAGCCGAAAACCAAGACAAAAATATTGGCGCGACAGTCTAGTGTCGAAGCGGTCAGAACCACGAGCCTACGCTAAACTTTGACCAGACTAACCGGCACCCACTAGGGCTTGCATGAGAATCAAGCTCCACAAATACGCTCGAGCCTGCTGTTCTGGAACAGCAGCGCACCCCAGCCTGAGTTGGGGCTCGGGGATTCTCCCAGGACCGCCCCTATCCTGGGTGGGTTGAGGCTTGCGCAAATCCTGGTGGTATTCAAAGTTTTTTACGGAGCTGCTAATAATGGTGACCGATCCTCAATATGATTTGGGAGTGTACCAGGAAAACCCTGCATCGGATTTGCCCACTATAAGTTGCTTGTATCACCCAGCTCCCGATATGTGGCTTGGCGCAGGCCGGTGCCCAAACGCCAATTGTTGGTGCGGATCAACACCATCTGTGACACACTGGCAAAGCGGTTTGCAAAACATACAGCAACAACCGACTTGGAAATTATCTGCCTGGCTTTGTCCTGCTGTGGGTTTGTTTGGCTCTGTGATCCAACGTGTGTTTTACATCGGGTCGTTCGATTGACAGTTCAGTTTGCGGAAACCATATTTCATACGCTGTGCATTAATCGTGGGCCACTAAGCTTTTCACAGGTTTACGGTTGAAGGTTTGTTATCCACTCTTGGGATTTGTACCGGCAACTTTTTTTTTTCTAAGTTGTTGGCCAATTTTGGTTTCGAAATTCCTTTTCTCTGGGTTTATAATTTTTTGTTTCTGAGCTTCTTTGCTGTCTCAATTTGTCTGTTCTTTTTACTACTGCATATTCTTCTATACGTCGGACGGTCTACGTAGTGTACGTAGTCTCGGTTCTACCGTCGCCTGCTTCTACCTGTCCACCTGTCTTCTACCAGTCTTCTACTGTCTCCTATTAACCTTCTCAGATTATGCCTTCTCAGATTATGGCCTCCTTAAAATATAGGTCCCCCTCTCTAAACCCTCCCAACTACTACCACACATCTCTGACGTTCCCACTCCCTCATGTAACGTACTAATTATTACCTTGCTGCGACACAGTTGCACAATGTTCCAAACACCATCTGGTACATGCTTCCACAATGTTCCATAGCAACAACTGTTACGTTATTGGAATCCTCAACAGCCAGATCCATGGTAGTAGCACACAATCGATAGCTCCGGTTTTGTTACTTGTGCATTGAGGCTTGTCTGCACCATTTGTTTCCGTTCGCCGGCTGTCTATTATCTCCTGCAGTTACCACAGACTTGGTGTTACACCGTCGCCAACCTCCACACTAATTGGTACTACCAAACCCCTTGGAACCGGCAATATACTAATTTTTATTTAGCCAATTCCTGTTACACTATTGGATCCAACCTCCGACATCCTTCAATCTCGGAACCGGGTTCTGAGCTCCTGGCACATCCCGCTAGTTTCACACTAACTGTATAGACTTACCACTAACTCAAACATGCACAGTAAAACCAAGTTACCAAATCCATCACTTGTTCCTTCATCCTTGGCATATGCTTCTATTCTTGTGTTTCTGATTTTGTCTTGCTTACTTTGCTTTTCTTTTTATCTGGCTACACCACCTAACTACTCACTTCCTAACACCTTATTGTATATTCCATGCAATCTCACTGCATTATATATTCGCTGTAGATCAAGTACACATTTTGTACTTCCTGGTTCCTTCAAGCCACCCATACCTGCCCAATGCCTGCCCAAGTAAACCCCCTGCCTGCCTAAGCATGCCGCCCAAACTCTTTCCTGGCCACCCAAACTCTGCAGCCCTGCCTTGTACCCGCCCCTGTACCTCACCGGCTGCCCGCCAAGGGTACATGTAGGTTCCAAGGTTCAAGCACCCACCGGCCCATGCACCTGGCCAGAGGCTCCTACCCTTGCCAAACAAATAATTAATACCACGAAGAACACACCCTGGTGAATCCTTCTATCCTTACCAAATTTTGCCCAATACGATCCCCAATAATATTTGCCCTTCTCCAAACCTGGCCCTCTACCAGACCTGGTCAATCGCCGGGTGCAACAATCCACAACCGGTTCCCGTTCTCAAACCTTCTAGCGCACATCTCAAACCCATGCCCTTGACCCAGCCAATACCCAAAACACCAACTCCCACCAACCGCAATCCATCTATCGCCAGTCCCATCCACCGCCACCTTCTATTTTTGTTCATGTGTCATCCCTTGCATCCACAACCTACCACTGCCTTCCGCAGCCGTCCCCGTTTCAACTTGCAAACTATGGAACTTCCTGGGTCCCGGTAACTCTCCCGCCCAGGTATCCGCATTTGGACGGCTGACACCGCCCAGCGCCCAGTGCAAACCCCAGCCGGCGGCCAGCGTTTCAAGCTGCCTAGGCCCCAGCAATAGTCGGTGGGAACGTTCCAAACTTACGCCGCGACATAATTTCGATATTACCATACACTATCCTGTTTTATCTTGGGTTGCGCCTCTACTGGATTTCTATATAAACCCTGGACCCTCCTTGCATTCACCTGTCACCACTCCCAACCATGATTGCCCAAAGAAACACCTCTCCAAGATTATCGTCCCCAGACATGAGCAAAGACCTTGCACGCTCCACCCTTGACCGGTGCAAGTTGATCGAGGCTCAACAGAAGCAACTTATTTTGAAGCGGCTCTTGAGCTCGCCTCCTCAACCTGAATATGAAGATGAAGAAGAAGAAGACGACGAAGACGAAGAGCCTGAAGAACAACAACAGTCTGAGATCAAGCCTGGTGCCAAAGCTCTCAACAGATCCAAGGTCCCACCACCTTTGAAATTCAAGGCCACTCAAAAGTATGTGCCTGCTTCAATCAAGACCGCACCTATGGCCATGAACTACAGTGCTCGTTCTCTTGCTCGCCGGTTGCCAGTGACGTATGTTCCTCTCCGCAACATGTTCGGTGCCCCAGTGGTGGCCGGACCTTTTGCCAAACGTAGCTCGATCCCACGTTCTACTGTGTCGAGAACTCACCTCCAAGTGCCTCGAGTGTTCAAGCCTCGCTCTGCTCTCAAGACTCCAGTCAAGACTCCATTGTCTGCTACCTCCAGAAAGAAGGTGTCCACTCCAATTGTCGCCGACATCTTCTCCAAAGACTCCAAGTCCACCAACAAGCTCGCTCCATTTGAGTCCCAGCCACTCTCTGCTCGCGGAGAGTACTTTACATTCAGTGACAACGAGATCATCGACGACGAGCAGGACTCCAAGTCGCTGACCCCAGACTACGATGTCGAAAGCAACGCTATCGAAGACGACGCCGTGGAAAACAACGACAGCTGCGCCCAAGAAGTGCTCAAGTGCGAGATCAAGTTGGCCGGTAAAACTTACTCGTTTGACCTCAAACAGACAGACGGCCACCATCTGAACAACAAGGTGGTGTTTCTCAACCACTGCATGTCTGCTTGGAACGACCACTGTTGATCTCGAGATCTACACTCCACTTCCACCCACTCACTCCCGGCATTTCAGTTCTTTTGCTTATTTTATTTTCCTGCTCTCCTTTTCCGCATAATAAACTCATCGTTCCTGGCATTTTATTTTTTGTAACAACCTTTGGTACCTTCCAGTATCTTCCAGTATTTTCTTGTAGTCCACCCCAATTCAATTCCTCTTACTTCCACCCACTCCCTGTGTCCTCATGCATGCTGAGAAAAAAATATCTCCATCCAAAACCTCTACCTCTCACAATCCCACTGATACTTGGACATGGACCCTGCTCCAGTGCTTACTTCACTCAAACAAAGTGCCGAGGACTTTGCAAAGTCGGTTCTGGGATACTCTGCTGCTGTGACGAACGACCTTGTGTCGATCCAGCCTGCTACTGTAGACCTGCCACTTGACGAGCTTCCAAAGATACTTACACTTATTCACTCCAACGTCACAAAAATTGGACTAGTATTCAAATACCCACTTGCTGCTGACTCAGAAGATGCTGCTCTTAAACAGCTTGCAGAGTATTCCAGACTCTTTGCTTTGCTCGTGAGCTTGTTGGCTCAGATCCAACACAATCCTCCAGCCAGCAGTTTGATGACCAAACATATTGGTTTCAGTGCAGCTAAACTCCTTGAGGTCAACAGCGAGTTGGCTGCTGACCTTATCAAGATTGTTGGGTTCAATGGATCTACCTACGAAACTGAAAATAAAAATAGATTAGTGATTATTGGTAAAGTATGGAGTGTATGTGATGATTTCAAAGCACTTCTACTGAACGGTGAATTGGGATTGCTCACCACAGAAATCAAGCAATCTAACAGAATGGTGACAGACGCAGTGGCCGATTTGCAGGACTGGCTTGATGATCCAAGTGCCGTTGACGAAGATCCGTTTGGAATCGACGATTTCAGTGACACCGAAGACTCAGAACCCGTACCAGATCAAGACTTGGATGCCAAAATCGAACTTGGCACTGCAGCTCTTCAGAAGTTGAAATTGACCAAACTCTTGTTCTCTGTGGCCCAGAAATCTGTGACCCAGCTGCGTAAAATCAGTAACCCATACACTGTGGTGGACTCTTTGTACCAAGCCCAGTTTTCTACAGTATCTACTGTCGATGAACTTGTCACTTGTTTTGCAATGAACGGGTCCTTGGACGAAATAAAAGCTGCTTCGTTGCAGATCGATGAAGATACCGCTAAAATTAACGAGTCATTGACAAAGCTCAACAAACAGGCTAAGAACGACAAACTTCTAGACCTCCAGACTTCATGGACGAAAAAGTACAATGAAGCCAAATGAGACACGTCCTTGCATTCCTACAATCCAGTTGATTCAACCTCGAAGCAAAAAACATACTTCTATCACATGCATTATATTTTACACAGGTTCTAAGCCTGGGGGTCTGGGAGCCACATTGTCACCTCGGTGTCGGCAGTAGCTAGCATCATCAATTTAGGATTGAAAAGCACCATTCGAGGCAACGTCAGGCCCGAGCTCATGGTCTTAATAGGGGCAGTAGGGCCTGTGGCAGGCTGGGTTTTGAGTGGCTGCAAGTCCCAAAGCAATAATTTGTTGTCACCGCTTCCTCCAAACACAAACCGGCCGTCTGGACTGAACGTCACAGACCCCGTGTCAGGGAAGTTGCGGGGTTTCATAGGCCCGTGGCCCTTCAATTTTGTGATCAATCCACCGTCAAACGAGTCCAATACATAATGATACTGGTAATTAGTGCCCACAAGTAGATGCTTTCCATCGTTGGAAAACTCAAGTCTGTTCCAGAACCCACGATCAAGCACCGCGTGATCCCGCTCGATTTTCTTGAAATCAAACGTAATAAACGGCTCTTTATCATAATTCCGACAATCGTACAACCCAATTTCTTTTGTCTGAGAATTACCAATGGCAAACACCATTCCACTTGGATCGTACGACGCAATGCTGGGGTTCTTGCATTTCATATACCCTTGACAACTGGAAGTCCGCAAGTCCCAAAGTCGCACACTGTTGTCATACGAGGTGGAAATGAACGTGTCGTCCACAGGGTTCACTTCCAAAGAATTCACCAACCCTTTATGTCCTTTGAAGTATCTAACGTAAGTGTTATCATGTAACGATAAGTACCGAATCGTGTGTTCATCTTTTGTGGATGCATACAAACAATTCATCTGCTGATGCGTGAACTTGGCCAAATGAGTTCCGTATTTCTTACTCAACACATTCTTGAAATGCTTCCCATTCTTACAATCATAGATCTGAATAGATTCGTCTACTCCAGAAGACATCAACAATTGACCCGTATCATCGTAATCCAAGGAGGTAATAGGTGCCAAGTCTTTATGATACCTAAACGTCTTTGATGGAGCAAACGATCCAAACAAAGACTCTGTGATCTTGGTACTCATTGCTGCTCATTTCCATATATCACTGTTGAATATTGCAATCAACTCCATTACGCAGTTACCCGGTTATGAAATATTCAATAATTCTAAAACTCGCGTAACGAAATGTACATCCGTACATACAAACATCCTTGCACCGACTATTGGATGTCTATAGCTAAGGATGTTTTATCAAGCGAGCACGTGACCCCAGCCTTGATCTGGAACGGCGAGTCTTAGATCGATGAGAAGACTGGAACAGTAGAAGAATAGTTTTAGATAGTGATGGGGTTAGGAGTAAGTGCTTTTCAGCAACAAGAATTTTTAACAACAGGCTAGAGAACTTTGACTAATATACCATTCTAGATTGGTAAACTTACGCACTATGCGTTTGATCTTTTGATTTTATCAATGCTTCTTGCTGGAGTGAGAAGAGACACTGGATTATTCTTAGAGCCAAGCCAGTTTGCTTCTTATGATTTGCGTCGGTACCTAGCCAAATATCTTCTGTATGGAGAAAAGGCATACGACTATTTTGTCAGTGCAGCCAAGTATTCTGGGTACTTCAAGTTGCAACGGTTCAATAACGTCAAGAGATTTGTCAATGATATCAATGACACTCTTAATAGTGGAGACAAGATCCAGCCCCTTAACGACGAGGAGTCGTACTCCGACCTTGGTAACAACAACCATTTCAGCTGATCAATACATAGTTGAATATTGCCAAATGTAGATGCATAAATAGCTTCTGGCACATCCCAGCAGCCGTGTGGCTCGGTGTTGTCTGGGCTGCATTGATGTTGTATGTATGCAGTTGGAGATGGGTCTGAGTTTTTCTTGTGACTAATATTTGCTTTTCCAAGTTGTGGAAATTCCTGCGTCACCACTTCTTTTCTCGCTGAATAATTGTGCCACGGCGATTCTTCTGTATAGTCCCAATCCCTAATAATATGCTCAGAACTAGTTTGAGATCTGTGTCTGGATTCCGCAGACCTTTGTTGAGTGTGAGTGCCTCAATTGCCAGTGATTTGTACCTCTACCCCATACTAACCTCCAGCGTGCCTATGCTCTCAACACCAATGAATTGAACTTGATCTCCAAGAAAGTTGCCGAGGTCGACCCTGAGATGGCCGATATCTTGTCCAAGGAGAAGCACAGACAAAAGCACTCGATCACCTTGATTCCTTCCGAGAACTTCACCTCGCAAGCAGTGATGGACTTATTGGGATCGCCAATGCAAAACAAATACTCCGAGGGATACCCAGGCGAGAGATACTACGGAGGAAACGAGTTCATCGATGCCTCCGAGGCATTGTGCCAGAAGCGTGCTTTGGAATCATTTGGCCTCGACCCAGAAAAGTGGGGGTGCAACGTCCAATCGTTGTCTGGAGCTCCAGCCAACTTGTACGCTTACTCTGCTGTCATGAACGTTGGAGACAGACTTATGGGTCTTGATCTTCCTCACGGAGGTCATTTGTCTCACGGGTACCAGACCAGCACTACCAAGATCTCGTTTGTGTCCAAATACTTCCAGACCATGCCTTACAGATTGGACGAGAAAACCGGAGTCATTGACTACGATATGTTGGAGAAGACTGCCGAGCTTTTCCGTCCTAAGATTATTGTTGCCGGTGCTTCTGCTTATGCTCGGATCATTGACTATGAGAGAATCAAGAAGATCGCTGACAAGGTTGGAGCTTATGTGTTGTCTGACATGGCCCACATTTCTGGACTTGTTGCTGCTGGAGTCACTCCTTCGCCATTCCCATACTCCGACATTGTCACCACTACCACTCACAAGTCTTTGAGAGGTCCAAGAGGGTCCATCATTTTCTTCAGAAAAGGATTGAGAAAGGTCACCAAGAAAGGTAAGGAGATCCACTACGATTTGGAGAAGAAGATCAACTTCTCTGTGTTCCCAGGCCACCAAGGAGGTCCACACAACCATACCATCTCTGCATTGGCAGTTGCCTTGAAACAGACTCAGACCCCTGAGTTCAAAGAGTACCAGAAGAAGGTTGTTGAGAACTCCAAGGCTTTCGCCGAGGCTTTGAGAGAAAAAGGATTCAACATGGTTTCTGGAGGAACCGACAACCATTTGATCTTGATCGACTTGAGAAACAAGGGCATTGACGGTGCTCGTGTCGAGGCTGTGTTGGAAAGAATCAATATTGCTGCCAACAAGAACACCATTCCTGGAGACAAGTCTGCTCTCTTCCCATCCGGATTGAGAATTGGTACTCCGGCAATGACCACCAGAGGTTTCGAGGCCCAGGAGTTTGAGAAGGTTGCCAAGTACATCGACGACGCTGTCAAGATTGCTCTTGACTTGAAGAGCACTGTCCAAGGATCTACTCCAAAAGAATTGCTCGCCAACTTCAAGATTGCTGCTGATGAATCTGAAGCCATTAAGACCGTTGCAAAGGACGTCTCTGACTGGGCTGGTCTGTACCCAGTTCCAGGGGAGTTTTAATGGGATTCTCAGAGACTAATGGAGATTTCTACAACTTAATAGGTGTTAGTAGTTGAGTGTTTAGAAGATAACTAGAAAAGAAAATCAGAACAAACAGTTTCAATAGACCTGGGGTGGTAGTGTTGTTAGAGACGATAACAAGAAACGTTGACATATGAAAAGAATCATCCTAGAAACTAGTAGCTGTTTCTATTCTACCGTTAGTGTTCAGAGCTTTCATAACGAATGAAGAAATGAATTCTGTGAATCATCTACAAACTACTGTCGAATACTGTATTGGAATCGCCAATATCTTAGACTAAATCACATAACAGTCGACTACAGAAAAGTTGCTAAAAAAGTGTAATATATTGAAATCTATCTAGAAGTAAAACCATCCTATCATAATATGCGTCCAAAGTTACTGTCATGCTATCTCATGTGAAACCTTCCAATGCTTTCAAAGCATTGTTCAATCGTCTAATGCCTTCGTCGTATCTTGAAGGATCAGCAATCATATCGGCAGTGAGTCTACTCAAAGCGTCCACCAACTTCTCCAACAATCGTTTCTCGTTCATTGGCAACGCCAAATCATTGAACTCTTGTCCAATGGCAGTGCCTTCTGTTGCTTCCAAGAGTCTTGCAACCGAATTATAATCAAACGGCTTGATCTTATTCGACTTGGAAGACTTCTTGGATTTCCGTGACTTTGACTTCTTTTGTCTAGGCTCAACCTTTGGTTCTTTCAATACCTCAGGTTCTTGAGGGAACGAAGTGTTGGTGACATCGACAAAATCATCATCGTGCTCGACTTGGCTTTCATTCAACTGTCTTTCAACCTCAGCAGTTAAGTCATCAAACGACTTTGGCTGTTCGTAGGTTGGCTTTTGGATTTCACTGGCCGAGTTCTTTCTTGAATCAGAGATCAAAGTCGTGTTGCCTGTCTGCACAGTTCCAGAACTGGCTGGTGGAGTAGGCAAAGGTCTGGACGAGCTCTTCCGCTTCGTATCGTCAGTGGACCGTTTCTTGACTTTCAATGGCGACTCGTATGAGATACTGTTGCTCTTGACACTGCTATTGAAACTGTTGAGAGACTGTTTCCGTTGGTTGATTGGCAACTCCTTCTCAAACGTATCATTGTCAAAAGCGTCCGACTTGTAACGTTTATGGTGGTAATTGAGCGAGTTCTGTGGGAATGGTATAGCTTTGTCGTCGGCAGTCGTAAGCTTAGAAGAAGGTGAAGGCAAAGTAGAAATAATGCTGTCGGCTGGTCTGTTGGTCTCTTCCGATACCTTCTCTCTGACAGTCAAAGTTGAATCATTGATAATAGAGCTGTCAATGATCCGACTACTTCTGTTGGAGTTGCTCATAGGCGAGATATCTTCGAAGTTTCTGAGATTCCGATCGACAATAATACCACTGCTTCTGTTGGAATCATCAGTGATACGACTGTGTCTGTTAGAATCCTCAGTGATCCGACTATTTCTGTTAGAGTCAGTGAACCCACTGCTTCTGTTGCTGATATCCGACTCTTTGTTGACCTCGAACGAGTTGTCTCTTGGGAGCACAGAAGAATGGTCCACGCCATACATTTGTTTCCGCTTGTTAGCAGCCTGGCTGATTCTTCTGTTGTTCTGCGACGTTCTCAAACGCATCTCGTTGATGAGGGTTGTGATCTGCTCGTCGTCGGTCAAGTCTAAGTCTTTCAGAACCAAATTGTTGTCAGTTGGAGGCAGAAGATCAATGTTCAAGTTCTTGGTAGAAGTAAAAGAAGCTTCAGACATTGGACTCTTGACACCAGACTTTGACTTGTAAGCTTCCATGTCCTCATTGACCGAGCGCAAGTCGCTGTTGCGCATTGTGTTGAGCAAAGTCTTGTTGTCCAAGGACGTGAACGACACTGCGTCGAAATCCAAGCTGTCAATCAGACTTTTTGGAGCAGTTTCGCTCTTGAGATCTCTAGCTGAGTCCTCGGTTTTATCGAGGTACATGTCGTCGGTCTCGCTGTCTGATGGAGGAGGAGGTTTCTTGCGAGGTTTCAGAGGTTCAGTAAAACTGCTCTTCGGGTCCAACACAGGAGAAGGACGTTTTGGAGACCGAGGAGGAATTTCCAATTCGTTCGGGTTTGGCGACAGAAGCACAGTGGACTTGAGATAGTTGCCGTCGGTCAAGTTACCGTCGGTGACAGGAGTGCTGAGCTCCGCAGCATTATGAATAGACGAGCCTCTGGAATGTTTCGAGGTGGTAGAAAGTGGAGACCGCAAGTCCAGGTTGTTTGAATAAGGAACAGGATCGATTTCCAATGGCGGCACAAACAGTTTACGGTTGGACGATGGGTCTCTAGGCAGAGTGAGAGTTTCTCCAGCCTTGTAACTATTACTGTAAGCTCCGGTTCCAAAGTAACTATTGCTGGCCGAGAAATAACCCTGGCCACCAGGAGGTGATGGCATGGTGACGTTTTTCGTAGGGACGTTGCTGGTCGAGTAGAAGTCAGAAATCTGAGAGATCGGACGAGAGTGAGGTTTTGATCCCGAGGTCTGTCTCTTGGTTGGAGGTTTGCGCTGGTCCAGTTTGCCCGGCGAGAATTCTCTTATGATGCTGTCATTGATGGTAGGGTGCTGGATCGGGTTATCAGTGGAGTGCGACGTGAGAGAGTTCAAGCGTTCGCTGGACTTGACCTCGGAGATCGAGCCGTGCATGCTTTCAATTGGGGGATGCTGAGACTGGATGATGTTGGCGACAATGCTCTTGTTGACGTCCTTCACCGCAGGCACGTACTGGGGGTCGTGGTTGTCTGAGTGTCTGTTGTAGTGGATCGGAGGCTCCTCGTCAGAGTCAGAGTCGAGCGAACTGTAATTGGAGACCGTGGTGATATCGTTAGGAGGAGAGTTCAAAGGGAGATCGTACGCCGGCTGCTGTTCGGCCTTGGCCAATTTCAACAATGAGATGTGCGACTGGGGTTTGGAGGTCGAGAGATCTTCCTTGGTGGGAGACGAGAGCGGAGTGTGGAACTCTTCTTGCGAGGCCAGGTTCAACTTGAGCTCCGATTGACTGTGCAAAGTGATGGGGACAGCGTCGGTGAGCACTCCGCTGTACTGGGACACGCTGGACATATATGAGTGTCTGCCGGGGTTGTCCGACTGCTTCTGGGGAGGATGAAACTCAAGGGTCTCCATGATCGGTCGAGTGTTAATTAGGGGTCAGGAGAAGCTGCACGCTAGTGACAGGACAGTGGAATGTCGATTGGATTGGGGATGCACCTGGACTCTGGGGACTGGGCTCTGGTAATGGCTGGGGTCAGGCAGGAGGATGGGTGCGATCGAGGGATGGTGCTTCTAATATTAGTTTCACAGGAGACGGCCACGGCGTGGGTGTAAGACTAGAATAATATTTCCGACTGCGACTCAGATGGGAACTTAAAATCAGGTGTGGTTGCAAGGGAGGCCGCGAGCGGAGCACACTGGCCGGCTATATATCAGGGAAAACTACTCGGTTTCAGGTATTCTGGTGGCTGAATGGCTACAGGTAAGCCCTGGAATCAGGTTATTTTAAAAATAGCAGTATCTGCTGCTGACTTTGACGGCCGGTTCTAGTCCCAAACCAGCCACTTAATAATAGAGGCTGGCTCGGGGGGTGGGCCGCCATACCCAAGGAATAGGGGGCGCGCAGTTTTTTCTGCTCGCCTAACGATTTCGGTGCATGAGGATTTCGGGGGGCTGGTACTTGGTGACGGTTGCCTAGCAATTAAGCAGTTGATTAGGTTTTTTTATTAGATCCAAAGACTTGTAGTTTCTGATTAAGTTTTGTGCGGCTTAGGTTTTGATTGGTGTTTTGGACTGCGATTTTGGCTGAGGTTTTTGGCAGATGTTTTGGACCGATCTCTGTCCGTATGTTAGGATGATCTGTCCGTGTGTAAGGATGATCTCTGGAGTGTAAGGATGATCTCTGTGATGTTAGGATGTGTGGGTGTTAGGATGTGCAGTTGACATGACTGTAGGTAGTAGAATCTTGGTGAGGCTGACAGGTTTGGTAGTGATTTGCTAATGATTGTCGATGATTGAGCAACGCAAATGAGGCGGTGACATGAATGTAGTTGGTGCTCGACTAAACTAGGTTTGGTATTAGATGCGAGACGGTGGCTGAGATTTCAAACGGTTTGACCAAGATTGACCAAGACTATGCACAAGACAATTGTGTAGACATTGGCTGAGGCAACCGGCCAGAATAATAGTCAAGATAATAAGCCATGATTATTAGTGATGGACAAGAAAGTACAGAATAACTGAGGGAAGTTCGGTTAGAGGTTGTAGTTCGCATATCGGAATAAGACCTAATGATTTGGTGTAGGGATGTGCCTAGTTGTTTGGTGTAGGGATGGAACCCGGCGGGTTGGAGCATCAGTCGGGTTTAACCAATTACCAGTTAAGGAAGTGAGCAAGACGTTGGACCAGGGATCTAGCCAGATAATTAAATCTTAAATAAGAATTGAATTAGAATGATCGAAACTGGAAGTAGTGCTGAAGTTTGTGGCAAAAATATAAAGTTGCAAGTAACTGATCAAGTGTGATTTACGTCGGGGATCAAGATTTGCGGTACAACCCAGACATGAAAAAATGGTTGTGGACACAAGATTTGCATATGTAGCAAAAATGAAAACTGACTTAGAAATTGTGAACTCGACTTGCAGCAGTATTTAGGTTGCATCACTGAGTCTGTTTAAGAATTGTGTTTATGATGCAATATTCGTGGTGAGACCCTAAGAGATCAAGCAGGAACGGGCAGTAGCAAAGTGAACTAAGCACTAGAAAGAGAACTAGACATCAGAAAGAAAAACCAGCAACTAGGTGCAGCTAATAAGGACATGATCTGATTTGAGAGTCGAGCTTCCTTGCCAGTAGGTATTAAAACAGAAAGGGTGATACATGTTGTGACGGAAAACAGGTTTTAGACACACTGGTGAAAGAGTTGGCGGAAGAATTGGACCCCAGAACCGCATGGGTTTGCAGTGCATTGTCTACCCCAGACATAAACTTTCACGTTCAGCAGTTGAGTTCAAGAACCCTGTCATAGGAAAATTTTCCAATGTGTGCAAACCTAATTTGCAGTCCAAGTTTTCAGTTCAATTTTCAGAATACAATTGCACACAAATTTAGTATGGAGTGTTTGCGAAGCACTGTACAAAATCGTGAGAGTGACACAGAGCTTGCACGACGCGATACAAAATACGTGAGCCTGTACAACCTTGTAGAAAAAAGACAGCAAAATGCAAGACTGCACACACAGAAGACACGGACCAGTATTAACCATAGAGTTAAAGGTACCGCGGCACACAAGAAAATACCCAGACCGGTGCAAACCATAGAGTAAGCTCCAACACGGCACAAAATGAAATACACATTCCGCCAACCATCAACTGTCCAACTCAATTCACGTTGCACATAACATTAATCTATCCCAACACCATGCTGTCTCTGGCAATTTCAACTCAGGCTGCAGCCAATGTCTCACATTTGACTTCACAGCCGCCCGAGGTTTCGCCCGAGGTTCGGCGGTGCTGTTGCTGGCTTCCCCACTACTTGGCCGCCAATGAAACCCGATTTTCCTGCCGAGCCGCCTGTAGTTCCCAGCAAGCTCGCAGCCAGTGGGGAATACATCTAGCGAGCCGCCTGTAGTTTTCTGAATACCCTCTAAGCCGCCCAGAAAATTCACTGCTCAATAAGTTGCCTATGATCAGTTGACGTGCCGCCCATCATCTGACGACATACCCGCCCCAAGCCTCGTCTAGTCTCCGCCCGTCTTCACCTCACTACTGCCAAACCTGCGCCCGCCTAATGATGACATATGTTGTACGTCATAGACTAAACTTGACACTTGACACTATAATACTTGCCAGCACCCAACACAGTTAACATTTCTACAATAATCCACTACTACTGAGCCATCACTTTAATACTTCTAAACCATAATCCAATAATATTTTCAGCTCCACCACCACAAACCACTCGTCTGCTAACTGCTACTGCCCACCCACTCCCCTCTCATTAGTAATCCGTTCATCCTTCAACTGGGCTCGCCCTTCCACTGCTATTGTATCCGCCTGGCAATTTACTGCCAGCCAATCAGCTGCTTTCAGAATGTCATGGCGATAGTATCCTCGCGGGGGGTGCGTGGGCACACGCCCAACCACCCCCTCCCTCCGCAACTCAGTTTAGACATCTGTATCCCCACCGTCCGGCTGGCCAGTTTTTCTGGTCGCTCCAGTTTTCTGCGATTTCTTGTTCCTGATCCATCGCAATGCTGTCCTTTGTAGCACGAAAACAATTTGCCCGCTCCTTCTCGAGATCTGTCAGACGTCTCAACCAGGCTGCCCCTCCCCCACCACCACCTCCTCCTCCTCCTAAAGGCTCCAACACCGGCCTCTTGGTGGGTTTGGGTGGAGCGGCCCTTGCTGGTGCCGGGTACTATTGGTACGTCAGCAATAGTACCGAGAACAGAAGCCTTGGAAACCTTGCTACTGCTGCCAGTGTGTTGTCGCACGTCAACCCGGACTTCCCTAGCAATGCTTTCCAAGCCAGTTCCGACCACAAGGGGCTTGAGGACTACCAGAAGGTGTACAACGCCATTGCCGAGAAGATTGCCGACGAGGACGAGTACGACGGCGGCATTGGGTACGGGCCTGTGTTGGTCAGATTGGCATGGCATGCCAGTGGGTCCTTCGACAAGGACGACAAGTCGGACCACAAGGGAGGAAATTACGGAGGAACAATGGCCCACAAGTTTGAGGCCAGCGACCCTGCCAACAACGGATTAGGCCATGGTCGTAAGTTCTTGGAGTCGATCCAGGACAAGTTCGGTTGGATCTCCCGTGGAGACTTGTACTCGTTGGCTGGAGTCACTGCCATCCAAGAGATGAGTGGACCTAAGGTGCCATGGCGTCCAGGAAGAAAGAACTTGGACGAGTCGCACCTGCCACCTCATGGAAGACTCCCAGATGCTACGCAGGGTGCCACCCATATCAGAGAGGTGTTCCATCGTATGGCTGGGTTCACCGACGAGCAGATTGTTGCGTTGATTGGTGTTGGCCATGCCATTGGCAGATGTCACAAGGAGAACACCAACTACGATGGGCCATGGACCTTCTCGCCAAACGTGGTGACCAACGAGTTTTTCAACTTGATTCTCAACAAGCAATGGAACATCAGAGACTGGGACGGAGACACTCAATTCGAGGACACCGAGACCAAGTCGCTCATGATGTTGCCTGCCGACTTTGCTTTGGTGTTTGATCCAAAGTTCAAGGAGTACTCCAAGGTGTTTGCCAAGGACCAGGACAAGTTGTTCGAGGTGTTCTCCAAGTCGTTTGCTCAATTGCTTGAGTTGGGTATTCAATTCCCACAGGCCCTGCAACCTTGGGAGTTCAAGACCCTTGACGAACAAGACACTTCGTAGAAAGTCCAGCTGACAAGCAGGCACCGATTCCAATCGGGTCCATGGACATTATAGTATGGACATTGAAGATGAATATTATGTTATTGTTGACACTGTAGAAACGTGAGAAGAATGGAACGGACTAATTATGCAATGCTCGGATCATATACTGCGTGGGGTGTACCTTACATTTATGGCGTACAGCATTGAGTGGTTGCATGGAGTTTTGGGAGCCCCAAAGGAGGTCAAGTAAACCGAGGGAGACCGAGGAGCCTATAAGAAATACGTCAGATGAAGATAGGGATAGTTGACAAGTTAGCGTAGATTTTACAAGACAACGAGACGAGGGTGCTGACAAAGTTGCAGACGAGTGAAGGTCCTTCTTTTTGTGTGTGCTATCTGTGGCATTGGCAGTTCATCAATCAAGAGGGCATATGTAACAGTGGATCTGATAACAATTGTTCATTAATACCACCGGCTAGCCAGTGATGACTTACACTACTATTTTACTCAAATTCCACCTGTTCTTTTCAGAGCACTGCTTGTTGCAAACCTCCCCCTCACTCCTCAATCTACAAAGCATTCTCACATCATAAAATATATTCAATTGATTGGCAACCCTCTTAGTTCTGGACCCCAACTTGCATGCCCTTCTGGACTTCTGGAACTGAGCCCACCCGTTCAATCCAGGCATTCAACAATGGGAACTGAGGAATCTCCTCGTCAAGAGCCCACTTGTACTTGGAAACCCAAGGATAGGTCACCAAGTCGACAATCGACAAATGGTCTCCTACAAGGTATCCAGACCCGTTGCTCTTAAGCTTGATCTCAAGCACTCCGTACAACCGTTTGGTCTCCTCCGAGTACCGAGTGATTCCATAAGGAATCTTCTCCTTGGCATAACGACGGAAATGGTTGGCTTGGCCTTGCATTGGACCAACTCCTGCCATCTGGAAGAACATCCACTCAAGCTGCTCGTAGTACAATGGAGTGCCTGGAGCGTAACTGTACTTACGGTCCTTGTCGTACTTGTCAGCCAAGTAGATCATGATGGCAGCACTCTCACTCAAAGTGGTTCTGTGACCCTCGGCATCGACGTCACTCAAAGTTGGAATCCGTCCGTTTGGATTGAGGGCAATGAACCATGGCTCCTTTTGGATGTTGGTGCTGATATCGATCCGAGTGAAATGGTACTTCAAGTGAAGCAACTCAAGGAGAACCGACACTTTAAGTCCGTTCGGGGTCGGCAACCCATACAACTTAATGTATGGGGCCTCGTACTTTGGGGAAATTGGATCGCCTTCGTCAATCAATGCCATGCTGGATTTGAACCTGTACAGGTATAGTCTTGCTCTGGCAAATGGGGTGGCAGGTTTTATATATTTCGCAAACATTGTAACATTAGTCAGCTGCAATCCACAGGACAATAAATCTGACGGGGTGCAAGTCGGATTCTCTGTGCATATTAACTCCGCAGTTCCTGAGTTGAAATTGTCAGCCCCAAACAGGACAAATTACAAGTGACACTCTCTACGACTTTTGGTCCAGACATCAAAATATTAACGTTGTGTACAAAGAACCAAGTGACTAAGCATAGGTTAAGAAAGTTACGTAATTTCCAACTCAGTTGGCTTTTATTGCTAAACTGAACACAGTTGAGAACTGTGGCTCGAAGATCAGACTCGAACTGCATTCAGCACTAGTAGACTTTGACAGCTTTCGCTTGGCAGAACTGAAAATCAGAGTTGGTGATCCACATTAGATTTGCTCACCTCCTACTGAATTAAAGAATTCATTATGTAACTCATTCTAAGAAAATCTATTCTAACCAATACTTACCGACTTGACTTCCTTCACCAACCAGACCAACTCACCCCCTAATTTGACTATCCTAGCACAAAAGTTACCCGGAAACGCTTATATGAGGTCGTTTCCGCCGGTGGAATTTTGGTCTGACCTATACCTTATAGGGTATCATTCGATAGAGAATGATCATATCTATTACCCAACGAAATTTGAATTCTTCTCGGTACCCCAGTCTCGAGAAACGTAGCTTTATAGTCTGAATAGTGATCCACAGTTACGGTACATGCGTCTTTCACACCCCCATTCCATTACGTCTAAGTCAAGCTCACAACGTCGTAGCTAAACTATACAACCAAACTATACACGAATCAGTGAATATGAATAATCCCCGCTAGTCTATATAAAGCCAGGACGTTTTTATTGAGATGCACACTGGACGCCTGGACCGGCGTCTTCGTAATATTCGTCCTCGTCGGTGGCTCCTCTTCTAGACTTCTGATGCTTGATAGGATCGAACTCGTCCAAATGAACGTCGTCGATCACGGCATTGGCTGGAACTTCAACCTTAGCTCTTGGAGGCAACACGGTTTCCAAGGACTTCAACTGGGTCTCGTCGGCGAATCCATTCTTTGGGAACTCAACCTCAAAGGTCACAAACAAGTCTCCGTAACCTCCCACCTTTCTCACTGGCATACCTTGGTCGGCAATCACCTTCACTTGTCCTGGAGAGATCACTTCACCTGGCAAGATCTCGGCCTTGATCCAGGCTCCACTGATATGTTTGAACGCAATCTCGCCTCCAGCAATAGCACTGAGAAGGTCGATCTTCTTCTTAACATACAAGTCGTTACCTTTTCTAGTGAACTCTGGGTGTTCCTTGGCTTGGATGATGATGATAACATCACCGGTGATGGTGTCTGGAGCCTGGTCACCTTCGCCACGGAACATGACGGTGTCGCCGTCTTTCATACCTGGGTCGACATGGACAGTCAAGATCTTCTTCTCACTCACAGTCTTGTGTCCGTGACAAGTGGTACATCTGTCCTTAGGGTTTATTATGGTACCTTCACCGTTACAGACGTCACACTGGGTCTGGAATCTCTGGATCACCGGTCCCATTTGACGGGTGACAAACTTGACACCCTGACCTCCACAAGAGTCACAGGTCTTGACTGCACCTTTCTTGCCACCTCTTCCCTCACAAGTCTTACACAACACCGTCTTGTTCAAAGCCAACTTGGTCTGCTTGCCCTTGTACAACTCCTCCAAAGTCACGGTGATCGCGTGCTTGACATCCTTCCCACGACGAGGTCCTTGAGGACGGCCTCCGGCGCCACCAAACATTCCTCCTCCGCCAAAGAACTGGGAGAATATATCGTTAGGATCCATGCCGCCACCCATCTGAGGACCATCAGTACCAAACTCGTCATACTGTGTTCTTTTCGTCTCGTCCGATAAGATCTCGTAGGCGGCGGTGATCTCCTTGAATTTTTCAGCAGCCTCTTCCGAAGGGTTCTTATCTGGATGGAACTTCAAAGCCGATTTCCGGTACGCCTTCTTGATTGTCGACTCGTTTGCGTCTGGCGCAACCCCCAAGAGGTCGTACAATTTTGTGTCTTTCACCATATTGTCGGGATATGTGTATTATAAGCTGTGATGCCTGAGGAATTCAAACCGTTACAGAAACCGTGTGTTTATCAACTCTGGGAAAATTTTTTTTCGTGGGTGGCAACGTGATCTGGAACATTCCACGGTACTCCATCGCGGTGGGTCACACGAGTGTACCATGGGGGTGGGCCCAAGAATATGTCCAGTTTCCACCAAGTATATAAGCACCAGTCTACAACTTTAAAGAATAGCTTTTATTAGTGGTGGTTTATTCCAAAAACTAGCCACATCTTTCATCAATCCACTTCCTCTTAGTTCAACCCCACAATCCAAAAAGTCCTTTCTTCTTTGGTTTACCGTCTTCTTCAGACTCTGCTGGCAGGTCTGCTTTGGCTGCCAACTTAGCTTTTATCGATTCATCAGTCTCTCCAATATAATTGAACGCAAGATCAAAGAACACTGGTTTGATGGCCACTGGTTTCACGTCAGTGGTGTTGACAATAGCATTTGGTCTTTTCAACTCGCTGAGAGTACCAATAGACACCACCTCAGATGGAGAGTCTGCTACAGACCGGTCTTTAACACTCGACTCCATCTCGTGCTCGAACTGTGCCAACACATGACACTTTTCTTTTGCGTCGGTGATATCAAGCTTTAACTGGGCCAAGTCGTCGTTGGTGAACACTTCTTGTGGGAACTCGGTGGTCACTGGTGCAATGCTTGCAAGCTTCTTGTCAACAGTGTCCAACACAAGAAGCGACTGACGGTGTTTCTTAGTTATGTCGTACAACTTGGCGACAATCAGCAACTTCAAGTTGTCGTAGTACGATTCCAAGCTTGTCACGTCGTTGTACAAGTCTTGGTCAGAGTATACTCCGGGCAAGTCTTTCAACTCACCAATCAACGTCAAGATCATCCCATAGATCCGAAGCACATCTTTGTTTCTATCAATCAAAGACACGGCGTTCTTGATCTTCTTGCTCTGCAACCCAGCAACCAAGGCCACGTCTCTGCGTATCTTGGTTATTATCAAGTGGTAACTAATATATGTCTGGATGATCTGCAAGTCTCTGTACTCGTCCGAGTCTTCTGACCCAGAGGCACGTTCCATGTCGGCTTCATGAGACTCTAACACTTCCTGCCAGCCAAGCAACACTGGATCGAACGTTGCAATGTCGCTGGTGTCAATCTTGTATCCCTGCACCGAAGTAATCGACCGTGCGGTATCAGAGTTGTTCAATTTGGCAGTGTACGTCGTCCATTCTATATGATCAATCAACTTGTTTTCGGCGTCTTGCTCGTCAGAACTGAGTTCCAAGAACGATTTGTCAGTACCGTTCATTAACTCCACCAAATCTTCATAAGTATCATCCAAAGATAAATGCTTGTGCACCACTATTTTCGACACAGCATTCAAGTTCCCAGAATAGCTCGAGTGACTGATGGCAACCTTCAACCATGGGTCTACAAACGACTCGATCATCTCACGGTACAAATGACTCTGCTTGGTTTCAGGAAACTCACTGTACACTTCCAAGAACTCCAAAGCGTTACGAGCAACAGACAACCCCAAACTAGCAAGCGTCCACTTCTTCTGTTTCACCGACACCAACCCCTGGACAATAGCATAGTACACAAACATCTCGACCCGTTTGGCTTTGCTTGGTTCGTCGAACGCTATGTCCACTAACTGTTTACTGTACTCCACTGCTCTCTTCAACTTCGAAACTATGAACTTCTCCTTTGATTTCGAAGAGCTGACTTCCGACACAGTCGAGATTTCAAGACCGTGTGAAAGGTCTCGCTCTGCCAAATAAAGCAAAACCAACCCGTAACGTTCGTCTGCGGTGTAGTTGTCGGCATCGATCTCAAACGTCTTGTTTTTCTCCTGGTAGTTTTTGGTGTCCTTGACCTGGATCCCAAGCTCTTTTCTCAACTTGGCAACCCTCTTCTTTATATGGTTTGTGTATTGATGGAAATCACTTCCAGAGTTCAAGGTCGTACGAGCCCCGAAAGTCTGGGCAAGAATCGACGACATCTTGTGGTGTACTCCAAGTTTGGAGATTGTTGAAAATTTGGGTATACTGAGGTGTGGGCCGGGTAAGTTTTGGGTGATTTGAGATCATGAATTTGAGATATAATGTAGAACAGAGATGCGATGGTAAGTGAGGATGCGATAAATTATTCAGTGAATTAAGAGAAACTAACAATTAGATCCCGATTATAGTTGGATTGGGGGTGACGTTTGCTGCATTAGGGGTGAGTATAACTATTTACAAACACAAGCAATCTCCAACTAACAAGTGCAGGTCAAGTCGGGAATCAATGCTTGGGTAAGGTTGAGGAATTTGAAGCCCAGTGAAATTGCTCGGATGAATGGTATCAGGCTTGATTTCACAGCTCCAGACCATCATTTGATGAACCTCGATGGAACAATAAATAAAGATTTGGTGAAACGGTTCCAGCAGTATCCTGGAGGATTCTTTCCTGCAATGACAGAGAACGAAGCCTGTATGATATTGAATATCTCCAATGAAGAGATCTTGAAGATTGATCAATCGATGTTGAAAAAGAAACATCGGTTGGCAATGATTCTTAATCATCCAGATAAGGGAGGCAGTCCATATATAGCGAAGAAGATCAATCAAGCCAAAGAAATATTGCAGATGAGTTACCTAATGAAGTGATCCTCTAGTGGCGTTCTCTAAGTGGCGTTCTCTAATGGCGTTGCCCTAAAGACTTGGTGTTAAAATTAGAGTCTCCTCTTTCTGAGGCCATTGCCCCTCTCCTCACACCTCTCTTGCATCCATGGCTTGTTTCCATTGTCGACTCAGATACTGAAGCACCTGTAAATTTTTCAATTGTCTGACTTTCACCCAAGCCAAGAACAAATTGGCGAGATCTTTCATGACTGTCACTGCAGCCATTCCCACTAAATTAGCAATGAACTCACATTCGTCAGGCGTTGTTCCAAGTCTTGAAAACGCAGGCAGTCCTACCAAGAACTTGAGTGCAAAGTATCGACCAAGATACGGCCAGATATAAGTAGTGAACACCGTAACACAGAACGATTGGTGCTGGAACACTTTGCTGAAATCTGTTCGAAGAACCGCTCGGAGTTCTCTGCGGCGACGACGACGTCTGATGATTTCTCTAGGATCGGAAGGTCCATATATAATAGACATTAATTTCTTGTACAATCTTGTGTAGAAAGGCTGGTCTTTACCAGAATCGAACTCTGCTCCTGTGGCATTGAAAAGCTCTTCTGCTTGGTTTTCCAACTCGATTTCTTTCAATTCCTCTGCCGTGACTCTGTCAGCAATGAAACATGGTCTCACTGTGACAGCCCATGAATAGTAGAGTCTGTTCAATGTAAGAGAAAACAATAACTCAGTTGCAATCTTCACAGGGGTCACTAGAAGCAACCATAATCGAGGATCTTGTTTCTTTTCGATGATTTGTGGCAAATTCTCGTTGGCAAACATAAGATATGGAAACACAAGACTGAACACTTTCGACACAATGCCTCCATTGCCTCGTAAACTGTACAAGTACAAAGGAACCATCGGTAAGAGCACCAATTTTGTAGCACTGATTTTTGCCTCGGCCATTTGAGATTCTACTGTCGAGAATATTCCTCTGATACCAAACATCTTTCGCTGGACTGTTGGTGGAGCAAGAAGTTGCACTATAGTTAGACCAGTCTTTGCAAGTGAAGCATAAGCACTAGCAGCAAGTCCTGAAAGAAGAGCCACTCCAACTCCCACAGAGAAGTTATATCTCATAAGTCTGCCAACCGTCAGTTTCCCTGAACTCACAAGAGCTATCAAGTTGCTAGGAGGAATGGTGATGAATATAGGTTGGTTACACTGGGGACATTTGACGTCAAACACCACCGAAGGACTGTGTTCAGAATACACAAACAAATCAAAGATCTTGCTGATGAAATTGTCTCTCGTCCAAGGCTCGTTGTTGTTCTGTCTCTGTGACACTTTCACTACTGAATTGGTTTCTGAGACCCAATCAAGAAGACATCGACGGTGTGCTCTTAGCGAACAACCACATGGATGCACAAAGTCTTTGGCATCTTTCATTGTTCCCATTGGAGGAGGCTCGTCGGTGCCGTTGAGACAGATCCAGCATTGCAACAGTTCTGTGGAATCAGGCATGGCGGCAGAAAAACCGTTCTGGTCAATTTAACTGGGATCTATTACTGTTGCTGATGATCCTAAACCTCACCAAAAGCTCCGATATCTTGGGACCCACCAGAATGGTATACAGATTCACGATTGCTGCAGGATAATTGATAGGCACCAGCAGTAATTACGGGTTCAACATGACATGATATATTACATTAGGCACAGACCTAAGGTCTGAATCTATAATTTAGATGTTAGCAGTCGAGCTTGTAGCAGCAGATCAGACTGTCTGTGGAGGACCCTGGTGGGCAAGTCGTCTCATTCTCATATTCTTCAACTCGTTGGCCAACTGTGTTTGCAACCGAGCATTCTGGACAAGTTCCTGGTATATTTTGTCGTTGACAGGAAACGTAAGTCCGTTTTTAAGGTAGTAGTCAGACGAGACTGGTCTGTTTTCGATTGGGAGGAACCATTCGATCCAGGAGTTGCCCATGACGTAGCACCAGTTTTCTTTTTTGGTCGGTAGACTGAACAAGTTGCCATACATATCGGAGTTAGGTTTGTTGGAGTAGATGTAGTCAGCATCATAAAGTCTGTTGAGGTTTGTTCTGTAACGAGTGTACTCGTAGGTTTCGAGGGTGGTTTTGTTGATAATCACCTGATATATCGAGTACGCTTCAAAACAGCCAACAGCAAGGAAGAACGCGGCCCCAAACACAAACATGAGGATCCAGTTGATGCTGAAATAATGGTGCAAGTACTGTTCGTTGAAGAAGAAGTTATATAGGATCCGGAACGTGGTGTAGCTGCAGAGCGCAGAGAGAAGCACCGTGTAATGTAAGAACTGGATGAAGAACTTGTGGTTCTTGAACCCTATGCAGCTGGCAAACCATGGACAATGGTGGTCCATCTTCAACATACACTGTTTACAAGTGGAGCAGTGGTGGCACCGGTCGGGTTTCCAGACCCTGCATTTGTTACAGAACCGGATGGTGCCTTTGCTTTTGATGGTGAACGTGTGGTCGGCAAAATGTTGTGGCGGAGGCGCAATCTTACCCAGTTCCACGGCCTGCCAGAGTGTGTCGTCGGTTAATTCTCCTATAGCAATGCCGTCACCTTGGATACGAAGCTCGGGATAGTCGAGAGCAGACCCGGCGGTCAATTTCACCGTCATATAGTAAGCACGCATTCCACATAGCACGAACAGAAGAGCAACAGAGCCTAGAAAGAACCCACACATGCCTCCAATGTGCTGGTAACTGATCTGATAAACATACGTGTAGCCGGCCCAGAGATAGAAACTGTAGCAGAATAGCTTCGGAAACAAGTTTGCAAACGCACAGCAGCAGCGCTGCAACTGGAAGAACATCCCCATGACAATTGCAACGGAGCTAGTAGGCTTAGTCTTGCCAGCAGTCTTGATCCGTGCGACCTGGATTTTGTTTTTGCGATGCATGCACCGGGGCGGCGGGTGCTTCGGTTAGATCGTAGAAATCTAGTTTTATGACTGAGACAGTTGGATGAACTATAAAGTGGTCGGAGATTCTTTTGATTATATTCCGTTAGGTGAGGTTTAATAGACAGGTTTAGCCAAATTAATTGCTTATATTCCAAGAAAACTATATTATTCACTTCATATTCTTTATCGACATCCAAATCTCCATCTTACAACCCACAACTTACCAACCCACCAATATGACCCTTGAAAACGATTTCTTCAACTCAAACACCCCTCCGTCCAACTTATCTGAAATCTCCAACAAACTTCTAGAGTTTCTCAATTTCCACAAATCCATAGGCAACTTCGATAAGAAGATCGCTCTTGTTACTTCTGGAGGTACTACAGTTCCACTAGAAGCCAACACCGTTAGGTTCATAGACAATTTCTCAGCCGGAACAAGAGGGTCTACTTCTGCTGAGTACTTTCTTGCCAATGGATACCTTGTGATTTTTTTGCACCGGGAGTTTTCTTTGAAACCGTACACTAATCAATTGGGACAACTCAATGTGCTTGATTTATTAGACGTTGGGTCCAAGAACGAGGTCCAACTCAACAACGACAGAATCGACTACTTGAACACCGACAACAGACTCGTGGACCTTCTCACGACTTACAAGAAGCACAAACCCAACTACTTGCTCTTGTCGTTCACCACCATCAACGAGTACTTGTTTATTCTCAGAGCGATCTCCGAGGACCTCAAACGGTTCTACCGGCTGCACAACAACCAGATCATGCTTTACTTGGCAGCAGCAGTGTCGGACTTTTTCGTGCCTGACACTCAGATTCCAGAACACAAGATCCAGTCGAACACCGGTAGTTCACGGCTCGTGCTCAACTTGGACCCTGTTCCCAAGTTCTTGAAGTCCATGGTCGACAGCTGGTTCAACAATTCGTATATTATTAGTTTCAAGTTGGAAACCGACAATCTGATTCTAATCAAGAAATGCAGAGGCGCCCTCACCAAGTACGACCACCAGTTGGTGATCGGCAACTTGCTCCAGTCCAGAAAGGACAAGGTGGTGTTTGTCAGCCGCAGCGGCGACCGGTTCCACGAGCAGTGGTTCCATCTCGAGGACCGGTCCCATCCCATTGAGGCCGAGTTCATCCCACATCTCATCAAGTTGCACCAGCAGTGGATATCCCTGCATACATGCTAATAGCTAATCTATACACCAACCGTAGCACCAACAACAAAGTCGCAGACACAGCAAACACCTGTAGCACCTCGTAGGCCCGGCGAGGTTTGAGGTCGGCTGTCACGATCTCTAGCTTTGCGGCATCGTCTCCAAACGAGCCTTCCTTATAGTACCGATCCATCAACACATCCTTTGAGTCCCAGAGATCAAACAACCATTTCTCAAACTGTTTCTGGGACTCTGCTTCTTGCTCTGGGGTCTCTGTTTCTTTGCCGAGTGGGATCTCGTCTAACTTGATTGCTCGGAAATACATATCGGTCAACTCCGGAGACTTCCCACGGATGAACAAGTCGCCCAACTTGTACACAAACTCGCCGTAACCAGTCTGTTTGACTCCGCTGTAACCAATTGTCACGTCGTAGACCACGTCGCAGGACGCCCGGAGCGTCCGGAGCGAGTGCCGGAGTCCAGTGGTACGAGGCAAGAGCACGTTGCGGAGATGTGGTCGGCCGAGTTTCTCACAGTACTGATCAGACACAGCTCTACGCAGAGGAGAAAGATTGGTGCCTTCAGGAAACAAAATAAGACAGTAGGGCCACTTGTCTTGGAGGTACATCCGTTGGGTCTCTTCGAGATTGGTGCGGATCACCTGGGCATCAGTACTCCACTTCCGTGAGAGGTAGATGAAACGGTACGCTGCCATTCCTGGTCCCAAGATCGGGATCCGTTTCAACGAGTCCTTCAACATAATATACACCGACTCGCTGAGTCCCGCAGTGTAGGTGAGCCACCACAAAAACACCCAGTCGGTGTATATCTGATGGTTGGCGATCACGACCGAGCTTGTACTGAGAGCCGAGTGGAGCTGGCCGTCAACGATGCGGAACGAACCTTTGGGCATCGAGGCAAGGTCGCTGGTGACTCTTATTCGCGACGGACACACTGCGTGGAAGATCGCAGACATAAGGAGGATGAAATGTTTCTTGGTGAGAGCAAGCAGAGCATGGACCGTTGATGGGTTCAGGGCAAACACTAGCTTGAGCACCGTCTGAGTGACCACAATAGATATCGCCCCGGTGACAAACACAATCGCCACCAACACCACGCGGAGCATCTGTAACACATATATAGCCGTGTCTACGCCGACCATGTTTGTTTGGGGTAGTGTAGCGGATGGTGGATTAATTCGTCGGGCACTCCGAGAGTTATATCTGGGACAATCCAGAGGCAAACCCATCTCTGCGGCTGCATGTGCGATTTTAGTGTACATTGATAGGCAGGGGAGCAGCCCAGGGCTGGGCGGTGGTCCAGGCGAGTGATGATTAATCGGTGGTCATGGCATATTGATGGTCTGGGGTTAGTCTGGGGTTGGTTAGGATGGTGTATTGGTTGAGTTATCATGTGGTTTGTTTGCTTTGCGGTTTACGTTATATTTACATTACGATGGTACTGTTTTGTTAGTATCTAGTATTGTAGTATACAGTGTCTAGTCTGTCTAAACCGTCTAATCTGATTAGTGTCTGTTCCAGTGGGAGGGTACATGGGCGAAGCGTAGTAATCTCACAAGGAGCCGTCTAGAAAGTATGGCACCCGCCTAAGAGTAGTAACCACCCGCCCAACAGTACCTTTTCCACCCCTGCGGATTTAATTCGCAGGCCACTCGCAGGCCCCTCACTGGCCCTCACAGGCCACTACTTCCATGCAAACCTATGTCCACGGCATGACCTTGACATATCCTTGACGTCCCTCGATTAACTCCACCAAATCTTATCCATTCCCAACATATCTCTAACTCCACTCCATTCTAATACACTCTTCTCATTTCCAAGCAAACCCTCAACCAAATCAAATCACACACCCTCCTGGATCTCCGCAAGCCTCGCCTTTCCTACCCCACAAAAACATCCACGGTAAACTCGTCTTCCAACTCGGTGTCTCCAACAACCATGTCAAGATCCAAATCCTCATCATCAAACACCAACCTCACTCTTCCTCGAGCACCTGTCTTCTTAAGATAATAATCTGCAATGCTTCTCAATTGAGTGTCCGACCCCACCTGGATCTCTAGCTTCTCATTGTCTTCGTTCTTCAACACAATCATAAACTTGTCATCCACCGTCTCTGCCTGTTCCTGTGTCCCAACAGTATCGTCTAGTTCTACTTCATAATCACTCACCTCTTCCACCTCGTCACTGTCATCATCATCCCCCGCAGTATAATGCTGCTGCTGCTCTTCTTTATCAGCTTCATCTTTACTGGTAAGCACCATTGTAGCAAACAGTTTCCCTTCAGACCCCATTGGCGCAGCAATATCAAGAAACTGAGGTTTCATGTAATCGTAGATCTTGATCTTGGTCTTCCAAATCAACACACACTCATCTGGAGAATACTTCAGTCGATGCTCAACAGGTATATAATTCTCACTAGCAAACCGTTTCAACGCTGCCACAATCAACCTTCTGAACTTCTTCCCACCTTTAATATCAATTGATATCTCTTGATTCTCTGAATGCGGAAGTTTAGATATCACTTTGATCTGGTAGTCTCGAGTAGCCAACCCACTCCTCACATGTTCAGCAGGTAACGATTTCTTGATCTTCGACCGCACACTCGACAATCTATTCTGAATCATGGCAATATCCTCGTCAGAATCTTCTAGGACATCGTCGTCGCTTTCTTCCACAACTTCTTCTACATCTACCAGATCTGTTATATTTACTTCTCCCTCCTCTGCATAGTCAGACAGTGGCAGATCATCTATCTTCTCGACATTCTCAATCTGTTCCATTATCTTCGCAACATCGTCACTCGGCTGGTACTTGCTTTCACCAGTATATATCTTTAAGTCCAGGTCAACGCTGGTACTATTGGAGCTTTCCTCTTTAATCCTCTCCAGCTTTACAACCAACTCCTCTGTATCCTTGGGTCTTTTCTTCTTTTTCTTTTTCTTGTTGATTCCTTTCACTTCTTTACTGAACTTCTCAAACGAATTACTTGGTTTCGGCTTATTCAACACAAAAAAATCATCTTCATCGTCACTCTCCATGGTTCCTTTACCTCCACATAAATTAGTGGGTGCTCGGTTTAGATATCACGGGTCATGTGATTTAGATCCACCATTGAGCCGGACAACCACCTATTCACAAAACATCATTGAAATGTATCTTTTCAAAATATCCCCCTCAATTCCACATCCTTACACCTTCTAAACCCACTCCAACTCAATCCACTTCCCTCCCACATCCCAATTGACACTCGTGTCTCCCCTGGTTATCCCCCACTCATACCTCCCACGTGACCACGTCGCCCCCAATCACTACTGAAAATTTTTAAACCAGACCGCAACAGTACAACAACCACAATGTCAACTCCTGCCCCTCTTCCCCTTGGCGACTTAGCCAAACTCAATTTGGGTGCGATTCCTGGCGTAGCCCCTGAAAAACCAAACTCCGGGTTCTGGTCGTCCAGTCCTTTCTTCTCGTACTTGAACGACGTCTATGCTGGGTTTGCCGACCACCGCAAGTCCATTGGGTTGTTGAACCCAGGCACCATTGAGAACCTCAACAAGGAGGTGTCCAAGGACGTGTTCTTGAACCAGTATTTCTTCACCGGGCTCCGTGCCGACTTGAACAAGACCTTTTCTCTCAACCCTGCATTCCAGACCTCCCACACCCTTTCGATTGGCTCCAAGACCATTCCTCCATACGCGTTCAGTGCGTTGTACGTCAACGACAACCTCTTTGCCCAAGGGAACATAGACAACGACTTTTCGCTCTCGGGACGCTTGAACTACGGCTGGAGCAAGGACGCCATCTCCAAGATGACGTTGCAGATTGCCCAGGGCCAGCCAACCATGGTGCAGTTGGAGCAGGACTTCTCTGGAGTCGACTACTCGATCAACTTGAAGGCCTTGAACCCGTCGTGGCTCGAGGGCGACTTTTCTGGTGTTGTTGTTGGATCCTTGTTGCAGTCTCTTACCAAGAAATTGGCTGTTGGTTTGGAAGCTATCTACTCTAAGCAGGCACAGTATCCACCAGATGCTGCTGTCTCGTATGTAGGAAGATACAATGCCGGCGACTGGGTTGCCTCGGCGCAATTGCAGGCACAAGGCTCGTTGGTTGCTTCGTTCTGGAGAAAGGTCAGTGACAAGCTCGAGGCTGGTATCGAGACCCAGCTCCAGGCCAGCTTGAGACCAATTGCCGACCCATTGTTGGGCCAGGTTGTAGGAGCCGAGCCAGTGGTCAACGGAGTCACCACCATTGGGGCCAAGTACGAGTTCAGACAGTCTGTCTTCAGAGGACAAATCGACAGCGAAGGTAAGGTTGCTGCGTTCTTGGAGAAGAGAGTGTTGCCTACTGTGTCGGTGTTGTTCTCGGGAGAGTTGGACCAGTTCAAGGGCACCTCGAGAATGGGATTGGGATTGCAGTTCGAGGCCCCAGGTAACGAACAGATCATGTTGATGCAGCAAGGATTGGTTGATGCTAACGGGAACCCGGTTCCAGGCGCACCACCATTGGTTTAAAATGGGTGACAGCCCTGCATGTATATAATGTCATACAATATACTTTGTGATGAGTGGAGTAGGTTGAGCAGTGATACTTGGCTTGTGTTTGGGTACGTAAGTGATGCTATAGTGATTGAAGGTAGATCTGATCTCAATTGGCCGCAATCATATTGGAGAATATCAGTTGTTCTTTGTCGAGTCAATAAACGATACCAGTAGAATAACCTACTTGAACTTCTCAATCTTTTAGTAATTACAACAGACGTAACAGTATTGTTTGTGGTTAGAAATCATCGGTGTTCATGGAAGATCACTCCCAGTAGAAGCCGCCTAAGAAAAATCCATGAGCCGCCTAGACAATACTTTTGTTCCCCCGCTTTCGGCCGGCCTAGGGCATAAAGAACTCCGCCTAAAAATAACCGTCAGAGCCGCCCAAGTTTTGCCTGCAACCCACCCAGAACATACACACCATTATCTCTCCTTAAACAATCAAGCAGTACACCGTGATATAGCAATCCATCTGTCACACGACTATCTAAACACTAAGAAAGAAACCCACCATTATATTCTAACCATCTCTTAATACCCATTGTTCCAATTAATCACTCCAAGCCCGCCTCATCAGCTCAGGGTCTTCTTTTCCACCCTGCTGTCAACTTCTGCCTTGGCATGTCTTACTAATAGTGAGCTAGTGAGCAACCAACCCTAAACCGGGAATAGACATGGTTTGGCAACAGCACTCAAACTTTAGTGACCACCAGAAACTATCCCAGATCACAGTTTATGGTAAACTCTAAGTTGAATTCCAAGAAACTGTTCTGGAACATCTATAATCTGATGTCTCTAAATTTACTGGTTTGTTCCATATACGTGTTTCTTTCAATACATTGAACCAGTAAGCCCCTAGCAAGTCCCTACGACAAGACCACGGCAAACGTACCGCCTACCCTCTGCATTAGTCGCCTAAGTCAATTACATAAACCCGCCCAACTCAATCAGTACCCGCCTGCAAGCAGCCCACGACTGCAGTAGAAAAATGTCATTTCATGCCAATTTGTACTTTGGAAAGTGGCGTGAAATTTATAGCAGAGTCGTGTTCTAGTCGTTACTTGCAAGGCTGTTGTTTTTATTCATACTCCATACTGACAGAATCAAGATGACTCGTATTCCCAAGCTATTGCCAACCCACCCACCAGTAAATGCAACTCTCAGATCAAATAATATATTGGATCACACTCCTGATTAAATTCCGCGGGATCCCGACAAGATCTCAGATTTTCCAATCTGCAAACCCACCATCTGTCTTACGTTGTTGCGTTTGCTATTCTACAATCGTATCCTAACATAGCCTCAACCATTCCTGACCTTTTGAGATCTTGCTCTTTGAACCTTGTACCGACCTACGTTTCGCTTGCCTACCTCTCACTTGCCTACCTCTCGCTTGCCTACTTTGCTCCTTCCTCCCTTGCACTTGCTTAGCCTTTGCCTACCTCACCTTTTGACTTTCTCACATGCTTCATCTCTACATTGCTGACTATTACTCATGTAAGAATTGCTAACCATTACGTTGCCCACTCCACTCCACTCCCTTGGTCTAACCCAAATCCTTGCCATGGTACAAATTTAGCAACCAGTTTCAAATCTCATGCATTTGTCAGTTGGTCCATCGTACCGTCTACACTCAATTATCCCACACGATATTGCATGTGGCCCTATTAATTGTGCACTGTTACTTTTGCATTACTGAATCTACACTACTTGCCACAGTCTACACTACTCACCCAGTCTACACTACTTACCTCAGTCTACACAGTCTACACAGTCTACACCACTAAATCTACCTACATCTCTATCCAAGTAAAACGTAAAGAAATTCACCCCACAACCCATCCCAATTAACTTAACCCACTCAATCGACACTACGAAATTCAATCCTCTTACACTTCAACATTCTCACATCCTCACACCCCAACGCAAACCCCAAGCACGACTCACCTTACCTCTACTCACACTAGCAAATCCTCCATTGGCGTCCACCCCACCCCACCCCCATTCCAGTCACCGGCCACCGCCCACCCCTTGCTACTACACACTTGTCCAATGCATTGTCACCGTGACCCCAACTCCACCACGCCTCTTCATCAACCCACAACTACTCAGCCTTGGCTGATCGAACCTCACAAACTTAACACCCTCCCAAACCGGTCTTTATTCGCCGCTCACCTAAACCACTCCAACCACCTTACTAAAACCGGGTAACCCTCGCCCTTTTCACTCTGGGAACTTGGTTTCGGGTAATAACATTTGTATTATAAACTAGTTCTCAAGCAAACCGGTTGCCTTTCCAAGCTCGTGTCGATCATTACATTCACAGCACAAAATGCCACCGGGCGGAACTTCCAAGTAAGTAGCCCCAATCTCTCCACAAATCTCTCACAAATACTAACACCCCAGAGTAACAGTCAAGTTGGTTGCGGCTGAGTCTCTTTCCAAAAGGGATCTCTTCAGATTGCCAGACCCATTCGCAGTGCTCACTGTCGACGGCGGCCAGACCAAGTCCACCAAGACATGCAAGAAGACCGTCAAGCCCTACTGGAACAAGACGTTCCACTTTGATGTCAACGAGGACTCGCTTCTTGTGATCCAGGTGTTTGACCAGAAGAAGTTCAAGAGGCGCGACCAAGGGTTCCTAGGGGTCGTCAACATCCGCATCTCCGACATCATGGACTTGAACATGGAGAACTTCGAGGACACCCTCACCCGGAACTTGCAGCGTTCCAACGACCTGCTTTCTGTGAGCGGCCATCTTATTCTTGTGCTCTCGAACAAGCCGCAGTTTGGACAGGTCAACGGGGCCACTTCCACCGAGACCCCAGGCACTCCCAGCGTGTACCCCGGGTTGCCTGCGCCACAGACTCCCACCGACTCGGTCAATCCGGGTCTTTCTGCGGCAGAGAACATCAATTCGGTGGTGCACCTGGCCCCAGACACAAACGGACGCACCAACGAAACCGAGTCCACCACAAACAGACAGTATACCTCGTTTGAGGACCAGTACGGCCGGCTTCCTCCCGGCTGGGAACGTAAAACTGATCAGTTCGGCCGTACTTATTATGTCGACCACAACACTCGTACAACTACTTGGGTGCGTCCTGCAGTCAACCAGACCGAATCAGAGATCCAGGAGCAACGGGAGTCGGAGATCGAGGCCGAGCGTCGTCAGCATTCGGGCCGCACGTTGCCTGGCGAGAACCAGGTCACTGCTGAGCAGAACGAGACTTCTGTCACTGTCAATACCACTGGTGAGACTCCAGCTACTGAAGGCAACGCTGCTTTGACCATGTCGGTCAACAACACCACCACCCTGGGTCTTGGAGACTTGCCTGCAGGCTGGGAGCAACGGCACACTCCCGAAGGCAGACCGTACTTTGTTGATCACAACACCAGAACAACCACCTGGGTCGATCCTCGTCGCCAGCAGTACATCCGCACCTATGGCTCCACTGCCACGATCCAGCAACAGCCGGTGTCACAGTTGGGTCCGTTGCCAAGCGGCTGGGAAATGCGTCTTACTAATACTGCGCGGGTGTACTTCGTAGACCACAACACCAAGACCACCACCTGGGAAGACCCGCGTCTTCCGTCGTCGTTGGACCAGAACGTGCCCCAGTACAAGCGGGACTTCCGTCGGAAAGTCATCTACTTCCGCTCGCAACCAGGGTTGCGTGTCCAGGCTGGACAGTGCCATATCAAGGTCCGCAGAGACCATATCTTCGACGACGCGTACCAAGAGATCATGCGCCAGACCCCAGAGGAGCTCAAGAAACGGTTGATGATCCGGTTCGAGGGCGAAGAAGGTTTGGACTACGGAGGAGTGTCCAGAGAGTTCTTCTTCCTCTTGTCGCACGAGATGTTCAACCCGCTCTACGGGCTCTTTGAGTATGCTGCCTACGACAACTACACGTTGCAGATCAACCCGAACTCGGGCATCAACAGCGAGCATCTCAACTACTTCAAGTTCATCGGGCGGGTGGTCGGGTTGTGTATTTTCCACCGCCGGTTCTTGGACACCTTCTTTGTGTCTGCGTTCTACAAGATGATGTTGCACAAGAAGATCGTGCTACAGGACATGGAGGGCATCGACGCCGAGTTCTACAACTCGTTGGTGTGGACGTTGCAGAACGATATCACCGACATCATCGAGCTGACGTTCAGTGCCGAGGAGCAGCGGTTCGGCGAGAACGTCATCTACGACCTCAAACCGAACGGCCGTAACATAGACGTCACCGAGGAAAACAAGAAGGAGTACGTCGAGTTGATCACCGAGTGGAAGATCTACAAGAAGGTCGAGGAGCAGTTCAAGTCGTTCCTCGACGGGTTCAACGAGCTCATTCCTGAAGACTTGGTCAACGTGTTTGACGAGAGAGAGCTCGAGCTTTTGATCGGAGGTCTTTCGGACATCGACGTCGAGGACTGGAAGAAACACACCGACTACAGAGGGTACCAGGAGTCGGACCAGGTGATCCAGTGGTTCTGGGAGGCTGTCGCCGGCTGGGAGAACGAGAAGAGAGCTCGTTTGCTCCAGTTCATCACCGGTACCTCGCGTATTCCTGTCAATGGATTCAAAGATTTGCAAGGTTCTGATGGGCCTAGAAGATTCACCATCGAGAAGGCAGGAGAAGTCAACCATTTGCCGAAATCCCACACCTGTTTCAACAGAATCGACTTGCCTCCATACATCGACAAAGAGGCCATGCAGCAGAAACTTACCTATGCCGTCGAAGAGACCATGGGATTCGGGCAGGAGTGAGTGGTCGTTGGCCGTGGACACCGCCGGCTCATTATTTTTTGTCATTTGCTGTTGTATAGAAATGGTTGGTGTTAATTGGATATTGGGAGGCCGATATTACAGATCCGAGAAAGTGGTTCATAGATTGTGGCCGCTAGCCCTAGCCCCCCCTTCTACTTTGTTTTCATTGGGTGATTCCTACTAATGTGTATTCCAGATACAAAAATCAAACTATGTACTTAATTCATAAACTCCGTAGAAAATTCGTCGCTCAAGTTGACCGTGGTGAGGCTCGGCAACCCGCCGCCAAGGAAGTCCAACATCATGTGCATGCCTCCTCCGCCAGCGTACTGGTCGACGTCGGCCGGCAACACCTTGCACACTCCCTCGAGGAACCACACCTTGTCGCGCATCTCGTTGGTGAACTCGCGGAGCATCGAGTAGTACACCCGCATGATTCTCATTGCGCCTAGGTCGCCGGTCATTAGAAGGGCAAGGAAGGTTTTGTCGAGCAACGCAGGGAACGAGAAGATGCGGAGAATGAAGTCGGACTTGTAGCGCTCGTTGTGGAGCTTGTCCAAGTACGCTAGGGTGATGAGGTACGGCGACGAGTACTCGACGGGGTACAAGTCGATGATCGACTCGTCGAAGCACTCGAGGTACGAGAACGCGTTGTTGGACGACGCCAAGCGTTCGGGGTTGTTGATGATGTCACCAAGATCGCTGAGGTCCACCGAGATGAACTTGTGGAACTTGGACGTCTTGTTCAACGGCCACACTGCCGTCAAGATCGTGGCGGCGCCTTTCACGTGGTAGATCCAAGCAGAAGCAGGCAACGATTTTGGCGATGGTGACGACGGAAGCGAAGCGTTGGCAAGCGAATCCATGATAAGAATGATGGCACTGGCGACCAAGGCGTCGGTGTTTTCAAGTGAGATTTCTAGCACCGCATCTCTCAACAACCGCAACGCTTCACCTCGATGTGCAGTGACACACTCGTCCAAGCCTTTTTCGGTTCTTGACAAATGAGTCGCACTAAAAGCAAGGATCGAGTGCATCAAGAACGGGTAGTCGAACGCCAATTTCGGAATATACTCGCTCCAGAGTTTTTCCTCCGAGATCCCTGCAGCACTGATGGTCGGCCAAACCTTAGTGGTATAGTGATACATGAGCCGTAGATCTAGGGTGTTGAGAGAGTCCAGGCCAGACTCGCTGGCCGATTCGGGAGCCTCTTTCACGGTAGGCAACTTTAATTTAGGCGACGACGGCTCGCTTGTAGCGTTGGTCTCAGTGTCAGACTGCTGTTGGAACGACGAATTAGGAGAAGTCATTTTTGATTCTCTTGCTCCGTCGTCCAGTGAAAATCCTACGTCTGACGGCGATCCTGGAGTCACAGGTTTCTTCTGGAGGTCGGCAAGAGCGTTCAAGCCAGGGTATAGTTCAGTGGAGTTGGCAAGGTTAAGCAAAGACGTCACGGGAGAATTGCTGAGTCCTCCGGACAATAAACTAGCTAGAGGGTTACTGGGCGTGCCAGCAGCAACGTTATTGTTGGCGATCAAGTTGAGGAGAAGCGCGTGCTGCATCTGTTGTTGTTGCTGCTGTTGAAGAAGCAACAATTCTGCAGTCGAGATCCCGCCCACTGCTTGAGGATTGATGTTAGACATACTGTTCCCTCCAACCAAGCCACCGAGATCGGCAAGCAGTTTCCCTGACGACAACAACGTCTGGAGTATATTACTCGGCGGACCCAGCAGAATCAGGTTGGTGGCGTTGGCGATCAAGAGCTGGAGTGCAGCGTTGGTGATCGAAGAGTTAGAGTTGGCTGAACCTTGATCCTCAGTAGATCCAGTACTAGACCCGACCTCAGCAGCTTCAACTTCGCCACGCTCAGACTCTTCTTTTGGATCTTTGCCCAATGCAATAAGTGAATAGGTGCACTCGATGCCCATATGGTTACATTTGTTGCACACTGGCTTGGCTTCGTCACACTTGACTCGTCGTTTCTTGCAAGTGTTGCACCCCATCCGAGACTTGGTATGGTACTTTCTCTTCACGGTGGCTGGTGATTTCTTTGTGGCAGCTTTCGACACTTTCGAGTCGTCGGCAGCCTTCTTGGCTGTTGAAAGCCGGTCTTCGACACCCGTGGCCATTTCTGGTGACTATGATGTTGAATGATAGCGGTGGTAAAATCAGGAATCGGAAACGGCAGCTTTTATCGCTCGTTTAGGGTCACGTGGGCGGGAACGAGGCGCGGCCGGAGTGGACGCTGCACGACTACTGCATGATACTGAGGGATATTTATTGTGGTCGAGGTGTATGAACATTGGTCTAAAGCAATGGGATTACCGATTTATCTGTTGTAAAGTCTTCTTTGGATACTAGTCACCACAGCTAATGTCCATGTGGATCCTCCTTAGGTGGTTCGGGGTCGATGGTGATCATCGTGTCGATTCGAAGAATGGCAATACATGCCTCAAGGGCAGACTTCAACGACTTGATCTTACTCATGGTAGGCTCAATAACTCCATTGACAGTCTCGTCGACGATCTTGCCATGGATAAGGTCCAACCCGTAGTTCTTGTAGTTCTTACGTTTCAAGTCGTTTGGAGGCGACGACTGTGACTTAGCATGGTACGACCGGAGCTTGGCAATAAGCTCACTCGAGTCCTTGGCTGCATTCACTGCAAGAGTCTTTGGAATGACAAGAAGCGCAGCTGCAAACTCGGCGATCGCCAACTGTTCTCTGGACCCGACGGTGGTGGCAAAGTTCTCCAAGTAGATATTCAATGCGGTCTCCACTGCTCCTCCTCCAGGAACAACGTTGCCACTCTCCAAGGTCCGTTTCACCACCGACAACGAGTCGTGCAACGACCGTTCCATCTCGTCAAGCGAGTACTCGTTAGGACCTCTCAAGATGATTGAAGAAGATGAGTGTTTGGAAGTTCCCTTGATCAAAATACATTCGTCGTCACTGATCTTCACTTGCTCAACACTAGCTGCCAGTCCCAAGTACGACGACTCAAACGTCTCCTCGCCATCAAGATTCGACATGTCAGTGATGAATGTGGCACCAGTGGCACGGGCAATTCTCTTCAAATCCTCTTTCTTGCACCGTCTGACTCCCATCACCTTGGACTCCACAAACTCCTTCAAACACAAATCGTCAATACCTTTGGTGGTCAAGATCACGTTGGCACCGGCATTGATGATCATCCGGATCCGCTCGATGATGATCCCGTACTCTCTCTTTCTGACAGCTTCCAACTGGTCTGGGTCGTCGATATTGATCTGCACGCCCAACGCCATCTTCACTTTCTGTAAATTCAAGTCTAACACTGCAATCTTGGCGTTCTCGATCTTCTTAGGCATGGCCTGCGAAGCTACAGTACAGTTCAACGCGTACCCGTTCACCATCACAGACTCAGTCGACGACTTACCGTGGGCTTTCAAGATATTGACTGCCTTAATAGGATACTTGATCTCGCCCTGGTTGTTGGTGGTCTTGACACTCAATATCGAGTCCACCACCATCTTACTGAAAAACTCGCTGTCGCTGCCAATGATCTTCGACGACATCGACGTCTTGGCAATGCTCACCAACGCCTGCTTGCCCAAATTGTCCACTGGCTGGCTCAACACCTCGTTTATATACTTGATGGCTTCGCGCAACGCCAATCTGTAACCAGTGATGATCGTGGTAGGATGGATCTTGTTCTTGACCAAGTCGTTGGCACGCTTCAACAACTCTGCAGCAATAATCACCACCGACGTGGTGCCATCGCCCACCTCTTTGTCCTGCTGCTGAGCCAACTCCACCAAGATCTTACCCGCAGGATGCTGGACATCCAACAACGACACGATTGTGGCGCCGTCGTTAGTCACCGTCACGTCTCCAATATCGTCCACCAACATCTTGTCTAATCCAGATGGTCCCAATGACGATTTGACCACATTGGCCACAGACTGCGCTGCCAATACATTCTGGTTGCGAATATCATCGCCACTGACTTTCTGACCTCCAAGAACTACTTTGTTAGTATTCAATTCCAATCAACACCCAATTCCTACTCGTCTGCTGCTACTTACATAAAGTGTCCGACCGGGACGCTTGATATACTTGAGACATCGTTGCTTGATATAGTGCTGGAAACTTTTGGTCAATCTCGAAATTTTCGTGAGTGTGTTTGTGGCGGGTAACTCTAGGTACTGGTGTCTTGATTTCTGGATTCCGTTCCCTGAGAAAAAGTTCTACGATCGTCCATTTCTCATCAACGCGGCTCTCATTCCAGCAGCGTATACCACCAGCGTGGATCAATGCACAGTAGTGCCTATGAACATGAGGAGTAGTGTATGAAAATCCAGAAAAGCTGCCATATATACTCGGATATTAATTGTGGTGCCAGGCCAAGGCACATGGATAGTAATTTTCTTGGAAATGTTGGACGTGATGCCGAAATAATTCTCTGAACTATATTTAGATCCCTTCATACCCGTACCATCTTCTGTCTATATATTGGACCCTTGGGTTGCCCTTTCTGTAACTTATTCATCACTACACTACTACTCTTCATACTCTTCACTCTTTCACAATGCAAGTTTCTTTGATTACTACCTTGGTGTTCTTCGGTGCTGGTGTTCTTGGTGCTCCGGTTCTCGAACGTCGTGCTGATGGTACCACTACTCCAAGCACTGGAGGTGCTGTTGCTGCCGGTGTTGGATCTGCAAATGCTGCCGGTGCTGGTGCTGCTGGAGGTGCTGCTGGTGCCGCTGCTGGTGCCGCTGGTGCTGTTTCTCCTGCTCCTGTTCAGCAGCAACAAGCCAAGAAACCTTCTGTTTTCGGTAAAATGAAGGCTTCTGTCCAATCTGCTGCCGGTAAAGTTAAGACCAGTAGTGCCAATGCTGTTGCCAATCTTAAGAAATCTGGTACTGCTGTTGCCAAAAACCCAAAACTTAGAAGTGCCGGTAAGTACGGTGCCATTGCCGGTGTTGGTGTGGCTGCTGGTGTGGCTGGAACTTACGTCCACCACGAAATCAAGAAAGCTGAGGGTCAACCATACAAGAGAGAGGCCGAGGACGCTTTCGAAGACGCTGCTGCTCTTATTTAAGCTTCTTGTTTGACACCACTCACAGCATTTCATTTTTATTAATCATTCACTGAACTCGCTGGCGACTTCAGTCATCTTTTGTGCTGCTCCCTGTTTTTATTTCATCTTACATTTTTACATATTGAATTTAATTACCATTTCATTGAAGTTAGTAGAGTTTGGGGTGGACTGGGTGAACATTGAATGTTGGTAGATGTCTGTGATGGGCTGGATGAAGGTTGGATGTTGGTAGATGTCTGTGATAGACGAACACTGTGGGGTTGTTAGAAGTCTGTAGTAGACGGACGAACGATGTGGGGCTGGACAAATAATAGTGGAGTCTTACTACTAGTGTAATAATTGAAACAATGCCGAATAGGCAAATGATGGCTTGACACAATGTGTAAGGATATTAATTTCAAGTTGCCCTGCGGTATGCCACGGCTTCTAAATAATAATGTTGAGATCGATCTGGGTATGTGTCTTTGGCATATTATTTGGACAGAAAACTTTTACTGGTGTGCTGGAGAGCGAGTTCCAATTACTAGTGCAGTGTCAAACAAATCATTTGTCTTAGCTACTTTCTACAGACAGTTAACATACGGTGTGTCTCGTCTATTATTACACACCTGAAAAAGTGCTGTGTCAGAGCAACCTCAACGCTTCAAACACCTGCAACATCGCCCAGCTCACTCCTCATCTGAACTCTCTTCACTGCTTTCTTCATCGGCATTGCTCAACCATTCGACAAACTGCTCAACGTACTTGTTATCCAACGATTCATTCATATGGTACCATTCAATGATATTTTCTTCATTGATGATCTCAAGATCATACAACTGCTGCAAAATCAAAGCATGCAACTTCTCACCATCAACCACTGCTCTAGCTTCCTCTTCTTGTGAATACTGACCGACCAAGCTCAATAAATCAAGCTCATCGCTTTTCTCAAACACTTGTCTCTGGAAAAGTTTACCCCATTGAGAGAACACCTTCGCCACTGCTGGCATCAACTGCAAAGTGTTTGTTTCCACAAAGTTGCGGATCTTACGGATCAAGGTGATCAAAGTGGCTGCTCGGACTTCGTGGTAACTCACGTTCATACTCATTCTAAGAGTGTTGAGCTCCAACAACGCAGTGTCCAAATCATGGTTGTTTTCAATAGCTCTGGAGATAGTGGCCGTAGCTTCTGCAGTAAACTCTTTAACCACATTGTCATAACTGTCTTCAGCAGACACTTGGGATGTAGTAGAATAACTTCTTTCAGCAAAACGATTAACCGACAAGTTATGAGACTTCCGTCTGGATTTCTTCTTAGTAGTACGACTTTCTGTAGAAGAAATCGAAGCGTCTGAAAGTGCCAACGATGAAATCTTGTAGATACTTTCATAGGTAGACGACTCGGAATCAGACTCGCTGCTGTCTTCAGTAGCAGATTCGATGTATGCTACACCTTTACCGTCACTGCCAACAACAACAGGATCATTTTCTTCGTCCAGAGCAATGACTTTAGCTGAATTGATAACCACGTTGCTGTCAATGACACAGTCGTAACCAACAATCGAGTTCAAGATCTCCACCGACTCTCTGACTACAACATTGCCGCCGACAATAGCATTGACAAGATGACAGTTAGCACCAATCTCCACGTCGTCAAAAACAATCGAGTCCTTGATTTCGGTGTTGGCTCCGATCTTCACGTTGTTACCTATAATGGAACCGTTTATCACAGCAGCATCGTCAACATAAGACTTGCTACCAATGACAGTGTTGCTCTGGATCTTGCACGACTGAGCAAGCACCACGCTGCGGTCTTTATAAATATGGTCAGACTCGTGCTGGTAGTGGCTGTTGTCCAAAAAGTTCAACTCAGGAACAATTGGATAGATGTATCGCTGGACAAGATCAGCAGTAATCGACTTGTACGTTTGGATATCGGCAACACGAGCTCCGTAGTCAGTGATAATGTAGGTGTAGATAGACCGTTTCAACAAGTCAAAGGTCAAACTTCGTTTGGTGAAATCGTTTCTGAGGTTCTGGTAATCGAACTCTTCTGTGAAAATAGCAGGCACAATAGGTGAGCAGATATCTATATGGCAATCGATCAAATCGTTACGAATGACAAAATCATCAACATTTTCCAACACTTTGGAGTCAATGGCAATGTCGGCTTTCTTGCCGTTGATTGGCGGGATGCTCTCGTAGTACAAACACTTGTTGTTGGTGGCATCCAAGATGAAGCATGCAGGGTCGTCAATGAACGGACGAGACCGATGCACAGGCGAAGCCTCAGCCACCACCATGGTAGCTATCCGGTCCTTGTCAGTGTTACGAAGGTCTTTATGGTACTTGATGGCTTTTTCGATATTGAAGTTGGACACAACGTCACCGGAAAGAAGCAAGAAATCACCCGTGATCACCGACTCGTCGTCCAAGTCTCTCATACAATCACCAACAGAACGCAGTTCAAGACTCATGATACAGCGCACCACTTTAAACGGCGACCATGGAAGCGACCATTTGGAGTTGGCTACGTATTCCTGGACCTGCTCGGAGTGCGGACTTGAACATATAAGGTACACCTCGTCGACGTTGGCAGTTGCAAGAAACTCCAAAGTGTATTCGATCAATGGGACATTGGCAAGAGGAAGAAGACATCGAGGCTTGGTGCGAGTCAACGGCATGAACTTGGTTTCAAACGAGTCGGTCAACACCACCGCCTGGAGCTTGTCACGCTTTGTTTCTTTTGATTTTTTCGGCGGCATTGTCAAGGATGTTGTAGTGAAGCCTGTCCGTGAGTCAAAAATTGAAAAAATCCGATCTGCATGGTCTGGAGATCATGTGTTTTCTACACTTGCACTTCTTCTAACCCCCATATTCTATGCCATGGCAGCAGGCAACAAACAAGCGATATTCACGTCGTTGATATCCAATCTCAAGCAGATCAACTCGCAGTTTCTCACCGACTCACAAGCTTTCACGAGGACGGTTCGCCAGAAAGTCAACCTTGCGATTGCGGATCTCCAGACATATTCTCAGTCTGGCAATTATCCAATAAGAGTTGGCATTAAAGGACCCCAAGCTGCACTGTTCACCAACGCTCTTCTTGCTGATCCGTTGAGTGGTGACAAGCAATGGTATCGGGACTTGCAGAAACGAGACTTGCTGTTCCATCAGTTGTATGTATATGGAGACGAACCCCAGCACAGAGCCAACATAGAGACCAACCGTGGACTCGTGCTCTGGCAACTCCACACTCCGTTGTTGAACAAAGACATTCGTCGTAGCAATTTCTTGAACCTCCATGCTGCCTACGGTGACAAGAACGAGCAGCTTCTGCCGTTAAACGATTTGGAATTGTTGGAGATAGTTGACCGGCCCGTCGGAGACTGTGACGTGCGTGAGACTTTAAGACTACAGAACGACGAGCTCTATGAGTTTTACGTTCCTGAACAAAAAGAAAGCGTTGATATTGGCGACGGGTGCCATATGTATTTGTACCATACTACAGAACCTTTGGAGATGCCTGTGGATGAAGAGTTCCCTTACATGGTGGTGGTAGACAGACCCCAGAATGTCAAAGACAAAGGAGTGGAGTCTGTGGATTCTCAGGTAGCATCTAAAGGCAATGAGATACTTATGAAGAATGTCGGCGACACAAACAAGTACATTGACTGTTTGAACCAGTCACGGATCCTTCCGTTTCTTTACAAGCTTAACATAGTGACTCTGGGAGACAGACCGATCATTGAACTATTGAAACTGATCAACCGAGTTGTAAGTGCCAAATATTTCTCGGCTGCTGCCAACCAATCAGAGTTAGACCATCAGGACCATCAAATAACAGCAGAGATTGAAACCTGGGCTCAGACTGCTAACCATGAGTTGCAGACCAGTCTTGTTCCATACATGGTTGCTTACCAAGACAAGAACCTTCCATGGTGGAAACTAGTGTATCTCAGTGACGACACCGAGTTTTATTTGACCCAGATGGTGGTGGAAGCTGTCAATGATAGTTTCTCGCTGGATTACCTTCAAGGAAAGATCAGTTCAGTGACAGGTGGACCAAGAGTCAAAGACGAGTTGTCAGTGCCCACGGTTATAGAGAAAGTCCAGCCGTCAATCATCGGGATTCAGAACCAGGTGTCACGGCTTCTTGCTCAGAACTTGGTTGGGATTCAGCTTCCTGTCACAGCAGTGGCTTACATGGGATACTTCTTCTATGGGTTCGAGCCCTACAGCATGATGGGATTGTTTCTTTTTGGCACCGCAGTGGCGTTCCGTAATATCCTGAGATCCTGGGACAGGATCCTTGGCGAGTTCAATTCGCAGCTCCTGGAATCGGTTCGTCTCAACATCAACGAGACAAAGGCGCAGCTAGAAGCCAGCTGGAAAGCTGCACACGCACATAGCCAGACTAAAATCGAGCTGGGAAGAGCCTTGATCTACCAGTTCAGAAACAATATAAAACAGCTCACCGAGCTGCACTGAAGCCGAGGGGTTTTGAGACAGGCGTTGCGCTAGGGATCCAGAGCCCTGTCAGCACCTGGAGTTGCGGCTCCTGACATATTAGCCGTCACACCCTCACCGCACGGCGTTGACAGCCACTCAGGTAAGCCTGGAATGCCTGAACGGACATCCCGTTGGTGACAGGCTACATAGAACATATAAATACTCGGGTGGTAGTAGCCCCAAAATATAGTATCTGAACCTCAAATATTCTCTAGTCGATATGCAACTCACAGTTCTGGGTCTCACGTATTTGTTGCTTGTGTTTCAATCGTTGGAGTTGGTAGCTGCAGCTCCGGTATTCAACAAGTTGGAGCCTACCGATAACCAACCGGTTGAGCCTGCCACAACGGACAAAAATAAAAGAAGCCCTGCGGTCCACAAGGTGATTGCTGAGCACTGGAGAGGCTATTCCAAGAGTGGTAAGGCCTCACTTGTTGGACTTGGTGCGATGATGGCAGGCAAGTGGCTTTACGACGGGTGGAACTTCAAATCAAACATAGACAAAAAGAAACAGGCAGAGGCTAGCGGTGGTTCTGATGCTGATGTTTCGCCAACGAGTGTTGCGCAAACGAGTGTTGAGCCAGAATCCACCGGCGCTTCAAGTTCCACCGACGCTTCAGATTCTACAGCTACTTCTAGTTAGTGATTACTGGATGCTGAGATCTCACTGGATGCTGGGAATCTGGTGGGACTGGGCTACATGATTGTTTTCATGATTGATTGTTTTCATGGTTGATTGTTTTATCCGACCTGTTTCTTGTTTTCTGTTGATCGGCATACCACTACACTGTTCATTTGCATAACTCTATTGTCTTTCACTGTTGGAGTGTTCTTTGGCTGTTTTCTTCTATCCTCATTTGTTCACACTCCGTCCTCATTTTATTTTGTCTTTCATTTCCTTTCATTTCTCGTCATCTTCATTTCTCTTTATAACTCTTCCTCTCCACTTCACTTCTTCCTACACGTTTGACATTATCTGGCGCACGCTCAAGTCTATGTATTGCATGCATAGAATCGTGCACACTACCATGGAAAAACACCACTGTATAATTAATTAACTAGCTTTGTCTGCACATTATCTACAACTGTAGTTTTCTCAGGCTGCTTACTGTACATGCAAGGTCTATTTCACTACATAGTCACTGCAGTTGCTTCCTCCACAATCCACTCCTAATTACCTCCTTCCAATTACCTCCTGCGCACTTCGAATTGCGCACTTCCAACTGCCTACTTCCAATTACCTCCTGCCTACTTCCAATTGCCTGCTCCCACCACCTCCTACCTTTCACATATACGCCCTTCCTCTCAACGTGCCTTCTCTCTCTTACCTACCCTCCTACCTCCCACACACTCCTACCTCTTACCTACCCACCACCACTCCTCCCACGGCACATGCCATTGCACCAGCCTGACTCAGCTCTGACCAATCCGCGCCCTCCCGCAGCCCGCCCGCAGTTGCTGGGCCCAACCACTGGCGCTCGGGCCCCTCCGGCGCCAGGGCCCCCTAACCATAGAGCGCTGGTGCTCCCAGTTTTTCTACTCACAGCCAAAAAAAATGGCCCAAACTTAACACCTGTTTCTAGCGAAATCAACCACCTTGCACGCTTTCCAGCCACCACCAGCCCGAGTCTCTGTTCCGCGCCCACGGTCTGGTCCATCTGTCGCTAAACTTCCTGCCCCCCTGTTTTTTCCCTGGCCCTGCTCACTCCAGCGCCTCTCCCAGTCCCACTGGTTCCCCATTTCTAAGCGATAATCACCGCCAACACTCTGCTGCCAGTGTTGCCATCCACAAACCCGCATCCCTTCCAAACAAGCTCATATCCCCGCGATGCAAACCATCAAGTGTGTTGTTGTGGGCGACGGTGCCGTCGGTAAAGTAAGTACTGTTTCTCTATGCTGGCTATCTGATAGCTCCATATCAGTGTTTCGATGCACTGCTCCAATCGTCTTTCTGTTACTAACCCCAGACCTGTCTTTTGATTTCATACACCACCAATAAGTTCCCGGCCGACTACGTTCCTACAGTGTTCGACAACTATGCAGTCACCGTGATGATCGGCGACGAGCCGTACACCTTGGGCCTATTCGATACCGCAGGGCAAGAAGACTACGACCGGTTGAGACCGTTGTCGTACCCGTCGACCGACGTGTTCCTCGTGTGCTTCTCGGTCATATCGCCTCCGTCGTTCGAGAACGTCAAAGAAAAATGGTTCCCCGAGGTCCACCACCACTGTCCCGGAGTGCCATGCCTCATTGTTGGCACCCAGATCGATTTGAGACAGGACCCGTTGATCATAGAACGGCTACAAAGGCAACGCTTGAGCGTGATCGGGTTCGAGTCCGGGGTCCGCTTGGCCAAGGAGTTGCGGGCCGTCAAGTACGTCGAGTGCTCGGCCCTTACTCAAAAGGGCTTGAAAAACGTGTTTGACGAAGCCATTGTCGCGGCCTTGGAGCCCCCGGTTATAAAAAAGAGCAAGAAATGCCTTATCTTATAATCGCCCTGCTCCGGACTCTATATATTAATAAATACACCAATGGGATTCACACCTGGAGGCTCAAAATGAAAAGATCCGTTGCAACTCTTGATCCAATCCCTCTACATCCCCCGCCCTCACCTTGATTTATTTATATAATCCTACTTTTTTGTCTCCTTTTTGTCTGTTGCTTCCTGGGTCTTCTCCCGCGACCGGTGGCCCTGTGCCCACCCTCCATTTTCATACGTTTTGGTTTGTATTTTTTGATATTTTTGTCTCCTGTTTTCTATTCAATGCTTCACCAATCGATAAAACTAGCTTATCTCGTAGTGCTCTCGCTGACTAACAGGGCCCCTATGGCTGACTAAGCGCAACCCATCCCAAATCCATCTCCCCCACGCGTCTTTCTTTCCACCAACGACCATGTCTGACAAACCTATCACTGCCCTTGATTATTTGAATCATCAGACTGAGCTTGAGAAACAGGCGGTCGAGGCAATGCCTTATGACCCGAACAAATGCAGTTACGTTCACGGTCCCATCCGGCAGATTCTATTTGCTTGCCTCACTTGTGCCAAACTGAATAATGATACTGCCAACGCCATTTGCTACAGCTGCAGCATCCAGTGTCATTCCGATCACGATCTAGTTGAACTATATACAAAAAGAAACACAGTTTGTGATTGCGGAACCACTCGGATTCCTACCAATGGATGTTGCAAGTTAAGATACGCTCCGCAATCAGCACAGGACTCAGTGATCACCTCTTCGAAACGTCTGTCACTTGAACAAGTGTATTCTCAGATCCCAGCAGAGGACATTCCATCGAGCACAAACACGTACAATCACAATTTCAAAGGGGTGTTCTGTTCTTGTGGTAAACCCTATGATCCTCAGCACGAGTCTGGTAATATGATCCAGTGTAATTTTGGTGAGATCTGTGGTGAGGACTGGTACCATGAAGAATGCATCTTGGGACTTAAACCAGGCATGGTCGACCGGTTACCTAACAAAAAACCTAAAAAAGAGTTACCGGAAGGCGAGAATGTGCTTGATTCTTTACCAGAAATAGGCGTAGATGAAACCGACGACAATCTGCTTGATCCGTTGCCATTGCAAGGGTTTCCAAGCTTTGACGATTTCGAAGGGTTTGTGTGCTGGAAATGTATCAACCATTACAAACTGGTGTTTGATTCGTTGAAAACTTACAAGCAACTATGTCTCGAACCAGTGTATCATATCAATTCTAAGAGTATAGAAGAACGGACCAAAATACTCGACTCACGATCTCCAAAACACGACGAACCCCAGAAGAAAAAGCCCAAGATCGACCGCGAATACTCGCTTTTCTTGAAAGACGACTACCATGACATTTTACAACACCTATTTATTGACGACAAAACAACCAACCCCGAGATCACGACTTTTCTAACCAACAACGACTACCTCTACCAGGAAGAACAGGTCTACGAGCCGCCCGAAGACGATATCTCAGAGAATGGTTCTATATTCGACCTTGGATCCAAGATCCTCGAGTCGTTGCCTAGAAACCAGGCGATCGAAGGCATGCAGGCCTACGAAACCATCAAAAACAAGCTCAAACTGTTCCTCCAGCCGTTCGCAGACAACGGCGAGGTGGTCACCGAGGACAAGATCCGGTCGTTTTTCGACGAGATCAACAACGACGACCTAAATGTTGCCCACCACCACTGACTTGATGTTGATCCAGTCGTTGATGCCGTACACCGACCCTTCTCTTCCATAGCCCGACTGTTTAACCCCGCCAAATGGCAACGCTGCTTCACTTATAAGTCCTGTATTGGCTCCGACCATGCCGACCTCGAGCTGCTCAGCTACTCTGAACACTCTAGCGTAATCCTCACTGAAGAAATACCCAGCCAAACCGACCTCTGCCGCGTTGGCAAGCTTCACTACTTCCTCCTCGGTCTTGAACTTGATGAGCGCAGCAATAGGTCCGAAGATCTCGTCATTGTACAAGTTCATTGAAGGCTTGACGTCACCAATGATGGTTGGATGGTAGAAATTGTTACCTACATTCGAAGCTGGCGACCCTCCTGCCAAGATCTTACCATCTTTCAGTTTAGCATCGGCGACCAAGTCAACCACTCTTTGGAAACTTCTGTGATGGATCACAGGACCAAAGTTGACACCGTCTTCCAACCCGTTACCAAGTTTGAAAGTCTTGACTTTCTCAACCAATCCCGCAACAACCTTGTCGTAAATACCTTCCTGGATGAAAATCCGGTTAGCACACACACAGGTTTGTCCCGACAGTCTGAACTTGGATCCGATGATTCCGTCAATGGCTTTGTCCAAGTCAGCATCGTCAAACACAATCAAAGGAGCATTGCCTCCGAGTTCAAGCAGAAGTTTCTTCAAAGTCGAAGCAGACTGCTTGGCCAAAATCTTACCAACATTGGTCGATCCAGTGAACGAGATCTTTTTCACGGTCTCGTGCTCAGTAATGAACTCTCCAACTTTGGCAGTGTGTTCATAACTGGTAGGAACAATGTTGACCACTCCTTTAGGGAACCCAGCTTCCACAACCAATTTTCCTAAAGCCAAAGCAGTCAACGGGGTCTCAGCAGCAGGCTTGATCACCGCAGTGTTACCAGCAGCAATAAGGGCTCCAAGTTTCCGAGTGATCATGGCTGCAGGGAAGTTCCATGGAGTAAGAATCCCACACACTCCCAAAGGTTGCTTGAGCACCATGATTCTGTTCACCGGATTGGTACTTGGAATCACGGTCCCGTTGAGTCGCGGAGCCTCCTCGGCAAACCATTGCAAGAAACTGGCAGCATAATTCACCTCGCCAAGAGCATCGGACAATGGCTTACCGTTCTCAAGAGTAATGAGCTTGGCCAAGTCGTGCTTGTTCTCGGTCATCAACTCATACAACTTGTACAACAAGTCGGACCGCGAGCGAGCAGTGGTCTTTCCAAACGTCTGGAACGCAGTGGATGCTGCGTCAATGGCTCGTTGGTAGTCGTTGATCGAGCAATTAGTAATAGAAGCAATCACCTCCTCATTTGCAGGATTGTCAACCGGAAACGGTTGATTGCTCAGACTTGTCTCAACGAATTCGCCATTGATTAAAGCCCTTGTTTCAAGCAAGCTCTGGTTTTTCAACTGAATACTAGATACCATTCTTCTGATACTGGTTAACCCTGTCTTTCGAAACATCCCGTCGGTGGTGGGTCTTTTATAAAAACTGTAAATGGCTCAATTGCGGAGTCCTTATGCGTGTATCTGTACCAGTCGCGCGGGTACATCGGCACACTGTAAATGAGCCAGACTCCACCAACCAACCACCGGCTTAGTAAAACTGCTAGTGATGATGTGCTGCAAGGATGTGGCGTCGCTCGATTCTCTATAGCCTATTTCTTTTGAAAGCCCTGTCGCTGGAAGATCACGGAAGACGTGTGCGATTGAGATCGATGTGAATAACTGTGTACTCAGGTAGCCGCGTCCTGAGGTCTGGACTGGTGCACATCGAAGCATGGACCGGTAATGTTTGCTGTAGGCGACTCTGGAGTGGCTTGCGGCCTATCCGTAGGCGGGTCCGTTAAACGAATAGGCGGTCCAATCGGGCGGACTAATCGATGTTGAAAATTATACATAGTAACGAGAAAGACAGTACATTATGCCATAGAGTGTCAAGCAGTCGAGCAATAGCATAGCGCAAGGTTTTAATTATAGTTGTAGAATATATGAGCTCATGATTGCCAGTTCTTTTAAGGTTTCCAAAGGTCATTATATAACAAGGAACAAATAAAATCGTCTATGGTGTCAAGAATAGGTAACTACTCTTTCATCAATTAAATTAAGAATTCCTCTCAAGAGTTTAGCACTTTATTTTCTTTGCTGTTTGCTGTGTCCTTCAGATTTTTGTATTCTAGTAGTTCTCTGCCGCCCAGAACCCGCCTAGCAAAAATGCTTGCAGAGGGCCTGGGCTAAGACACCCGTCCGAATTTCCTTGCAACTTGCTTGAAATCTCACTCTGTTGCCAACAAAATGTCTGAGTCTGGGCGGGGTCGTGGACAAACCTTGCCCTAAAGTAGTGCTCTGTTGAGAGCCCTATGGGCGGGACTCTCGGGACTTTTGTGAACCATTCGGTTGGTTACTTCTCTATCCACTTTGGTCACTTCGATGATGTCAAACAATAAGAGATTTAATCTGACAGTAATATTCTTCGCCAAGCAGATTCCTTTTCTGTTCTTCACATTTTGAACTTAATCTATTACTTTCACTCGGTGCTTTTCTGGACCCATTCCATAACATGCAGTTTCTCCTATGGCAACCTATAACAATATCCCACCAACAACCCACCTACAACAATACCTTCAGTATAGTATATTATAATATAAATCACCCTAACCCTTTTTTAACTGCCCAAACCAAGAAGAGACACCAGTCACCCACTTCTCATGTGTAAATCTCCAGGAACCAATCCTTTCACACGCCATCTCCATCGGAACTTCTTCTTAAAATTATTCCATTCTTGCTCCAAGTTGAACAGTTGCCCCGGCTCAACCGAAGACTGCTCCACCGGATCCTCAGGAATGGCTGGTTCTTGCGTCACAGTCTCTTCTTCTTTCTCGCCAAAAATATAGTTGAACAACATACTTCTGCGAGGCTTTGGGGCATTGAGTTGTTTGTTGAGCCCGCTGATCAATGCTTCTGAAAATAATGTGTTACGAGGCTCCAGCTGGTTCTGGTTGTATGTTGCGTCGGTAACAAGCCTCGTGGTCGAAGGTTTGGTTATTAGAGACCGGTAGTCCGCGGTCTGTGCAATGTTTTGTTTTTGCTTGCGCTGTTTTGGCAACGGGGCGGTCTCAAACTCAGCAAGAATCTCACTGGTATCGAATCCTGCGCCCGGGTCCAAAGCAAACGTCTTTACTGTGTCGTTGCCAAGATCGGTGGTGGTATCGTCGTCGATATCCATCAACATGTCTTGGTCTTCTTCATGGTTGTTGACTAGCAACAACAATTTCAATATTTTCTCGTACTTCTTCACATTCTGGTAATGATCTTCATCAGAGCCCTCTATTTCCTGAGCTACAAGCTCGGCAATACCTGTCAACTGTTCGTCGTCGGAGTCTTCCTCGTCGTCACAGTTACCGATATCCACCTGCATATTACCCAAGAGAAGCATTATCTCGTTATAACTGTTGGTGCAGGTATCACACACAAAGATCTTGAATCGACAGCCGTCGGGCATCAATGACGACAAGTCATACAACGGCTTGTCGCAGATCATACAGTATTTGAGCGAGCCTTTCTCGAGAATCGAGGAATCTAATTGGACAAGACTGTTGTTGCGAGAGCTAGCAGTTTCCGGGGCTTTAAGTTCTGGAGTTGAGGTTGTATTGGAGGAATCCACCGAGGTGGCGTTGGTGAGAGACGGAAACGACTGGACGTTTGCCGACTGGGATTCGTGGGTGAAGTTGAAACTGGAACACTGCAACTCAGGCAAGCCAAGCTCGGCCTTGTCAAGCAACTCGACTGCGTTGTTCAAGTAGATCAAACTTTTCTTGTTTGCAATCGAAGACTTGAACCGCTGTTTTGTACGGAAGATATCGTCAGAAGAACTGAACTGCTGGAACGATTTGATAGATTTCACAGAGTTGTAGGTGGTAACTCTTGATTGGAGATACTCTTGAGACAAGTTTCCTCTGGACTGTTTTTTCATTACCTTATCATTGGACAAGTCGAATATCGACCGTCTTAGATTCTGGGCCCCAATTCTCTTCTTGGTCTGGGTACCGGGTATATAATCTTCAATGAGCACTATTGGATCATTTCTTGAAACAACAATCTTAGCATCATCTAACTCGGCCAAAGAATCAAGCCGCAACGTCTGGCTCTTCTTATGGGCCACAGGGGAAGTCTCGAACGAGATGTCTATATTGGAAGAGTCGTTCAAGATCTGATCCATGTTGGATATCGACAGCGATGGAGGTGGAGCCAACGGAAAAGAAGTGAACTCATGATTATCAATCAAATCCAATCTCGACGGCTTGTCACTAACATGCTCAACCACGGTTCGTCGGGACTTGGACTTCTTGCACTTCCTCGACTTCAACAACCCTTTCTCAGAATCAGTGATCGGTCCAATCTCAACCGAGTTGAAATTCATGAAACCAACTGGGCCCGAAGGTTTCCAGGTCTGGTTGACAAAACCCATGGGTTACGGTGTTGTGTTAAAGACTGACTGCAAAGAAAAAAACAACCCGCCTGATCATCAATCGGCACTGTGTGTAGTTCTTATTAGGTCTGCCTGACAACTGTAACTGGGAATATTTTTGTTGGTCCGGTTGCATACTAATATGTATACTACTGTCAACACCGGGCCCTGGTCATGTGACGCAACAAGGTTTGCAATGCAGGTCGGCGTTACCCGGGCCGCTGCTAGTGAGCTTGGCTGATGCTGGTGTGACAGTTTGGAGTCATTTGGAGGTTGTTTCATGTTGGGGGCTTGAATTAGGTTGCAAATGGGTATTGTTTTCCACTGAAAAAGGATAAAACAGGTTGTGTTAGCGAGATTTGGTTCCCGTTACAGTTGGCCAAGTCAATCGGGCAGATCATTCTTGTAAGCTAGTACCCTGTAGTACATGGGTTGTACCCAGGGCACATCCATACTATGTACTATGCGCTATCTCGAACACCGCATCGTGAACCTGTATGGAAACGTAGCGAGCAGAAACGGACTGCAGATTACGTGGTATGTACAACTGTACTAATGGGCAATGTCTACAGAATTTATGATAAGGTGAGGCAGTAGAGCATAGTAAACAAGACATAGAAAGAATGACCCACGACAACTGGCCAGTTGTAGTGTTGTGGTTTCTGCTGGAAACAGTGAAACATAAACAGAGAAACGCAAAACAAAACTGTAAACAAGGAGCCAGGGTTGAGGTGCGAGGGTGGGATTGTGAGCGTTAGATTGGCGAGAGTCTAGACTCTGGGTTGTATTAACTGTGTTGGATTGGGTTACATTGGCCGATTGGACTTGGCTGTACTGGATGGTGAATACAAGACAAGTTGTGAGAACTGGAAGTCGCTAATTTATGAAATTGGCAGACTGCAGAAATTGTGAAAACTGTAAGGGAGTTCGACTGTGGAAAATGTAAGACACTGGAAACTGTCAGTGCAGCACGTGAGAAGTAGATGGTGGGTGATATGAGAACCTGAGGGTTAAGAAGTTTGACTGAATAATAATAACTTAAAGAAGGTGATGAGAGACTCTGTGATATAAGTTGTAGCACTGAAGAACTGTGAGTTGTTGTGGTACGTGTAGTGAACTGCAGTACAACGTCGGAGTAACGTATGTCAACGAATCACGTTGATCAGGAGCCCAGGATGTAAGGATGTGAGGATCGGATGATGTGGTGGTTGGATGTGGCAGGTATGGTGTTCGGAAGTAGAGATGTTCGGATGAGTTGTTAGGATGGAGATGTGGAAGGTACATGTGAGGATGTGAGTTGCATGTGGAAATTAAGCATGTGAGAAGACAGCACTGGCACGGTACAAAATTGTACCAGTTGGTTAGAATTAGATAGTTGAGACGTTGTAGCGAGCTGTGCTCAACCTCGACTTTCATGAGAAATGTAACCGGCTGACTTTGCTCGTCGGCATTGGTGGATTCTGCCTAATGCAGCAATAAGCTTCACCACCCCCAATAATGATGCCAGACATTGTGCAAACAACCCGACACTTCACCCCACCACACCCAAGAACCCACTTATCAAATCGCTACTGAAATTAAATTAGAATCTTAAATTATCGTTACGGCATTATTCAAACACTTTGTCAGGTACTATGTTCAGTCCAGTCTCTTCCACAATCCACCTCTATGCAGTCTTGAAGACTTGCATATACCTCTCTGATTGCAGGAAGACTCTTGGTAGATATGATTCGTACCACTGTCTTGACTAGCACAGTTTATGTCCCAGTTGACAGGAAGAATCGTATATAGTTTGCTCAAGCTTCGAAGACCTGAGACGATATTTGATTTGGAAGACTTTGAATCATCTGATGGTGACTCCATTTCAAGATTTCTGTCAAGATGCAGAGTAGAAGCTAGAGGATTGTGCACTGGATAAAGAACCATAGGAGAACCACAGGAAAATAGCAAATATTAAAGACCTTAAGAAGTAATTGTTTAGTCCCACCGCTCTTTTACCAGTGTGTATTAAGTTGTTGTTGCATGAGTATAATTGGTGGTACAATTGACGGAACAATTGTTGTACAGTTGACAGTACATAAATGGTCTGACTTGACATCAAAATACAACGGCTATATCGGAATCACAGCCAAACGTCATTATAAATTTATTGAAGACCCCTTGGTTAAAGCCGTACTCGGTGTAATTAAAATAGCAGTTCATACATCAACCCCATCATTGCTATATAACTCAATTAGCCGGCACCCATTGTAAGTCTCACTCTAACACTCAAACTAACACCTCCAACCAGCACCCCCAAACAAAAGCCACAGTCAATATAATACTCCGCCGTTCATATCCCTGACTCTTCCCACCATTCTGTGACGGAGTGACGTTGTTCCATAAAACCCGACGACCGCCCTCCGTTATCTCCTAAACCATTACTTTTTGTTTTTGTGAGGCAACGTCTAGTGAATACTTTAGTCAAGCTTTGTCAAACTGAGGCTTAGTTCTCCCACATTTTTGGTACTGATATTTGTCAAAGTTTGTCAGCCAAGTTACACCCGGTCTCTCTCACCCGTCGGGTTCCCAAAACGTCCACCGCCCGCCGACGAAACCCGACCGTTACTAATAATTCCACGTATCTCCGACGGCGGAACTAGCATATTATTTCCGGCACTATTGAAACATATAAATCACATTAATTGACCCCGGGGTGCTGTTATCAACAAACAACGTTAGGAAAATGACCCAGCTGCTTGAGAAGAAGATCACTGTCATTGGCGCAGGCCTCTATGGAAACTATGCTGCAAACACTCTTGCCAAAGCTTCACCGAACTACAGAGTGACACTCATTTCCAACAAAGACTATGCTTGCAACTTGATGTCGACCCACCGTCTTGCAACCGGAGGGATCACTGCAAAGGACATTTCGAAACCGTTGTCGGAGCTTATTTCCAGTAGTGTCAATTTGGTTATTGGAGAAGTCACCAATTTCAACGACAAGAACACTGTAGTTGTCACTCAAGCTGGTTATGAAGAGACAATCTCTCACGATATTCTTGTGCTTGCAACCGGCTCCAAATGGACCGATCCTATTGGTACTCAGCACTACGGAAGCACCGTTGAGTCCATGGAGAAGTACCTCGAGGCTCAGGTCGCCGAGTTGAAGGCTGCCAAGAAGGTGGTGATCACCGGTTTAGGGTTTGTGGGAGTGGAGTTGGCTGGAGAATTAGGTTACACTTTCAAGTCCGAGTTGGCCAGTGGTAAGAAGGAAGTCATCTGTGTTCATTCTGGTGACCTTCCTGTTGACAAGGGATACTTGCCAGCGGTAAGATCCGGTATTCAGAGACACTTGGAAGCTCTGAACATCAAATTGATCTTCAATGAAAGAGGTACTTACGATCCTGAGACAAGAAGCGTCACCTTGAAAGACTCCACGATCGAAGATGTCGACCTCCATTTCAATTGTACCGGACCTATTGCCAACCTTCCTCCAACTCAGTTGAGTAAACTTGACATCGACAACAGAGGATTCGTCAAAGTCAAGAAGACATTCCAGACCTTGAACTACCCAAATATCTTTGCGTTTGGTGACATCAACGATGTTCCTGACAAGAGAGCTATTAGAAGAGAGAAGCATGGAGTAGTGTTGTTCGACAATATTGCTGCAGTGTTAGCCAGTTCTTCTAACTTCAAAGAGTACGAGAACAAGCCAGAACCAATTGCCGCATCTCTTGGTCCAGAAGCTGGTGTTGGCCAAGCTCCAATGCCATTCTTTGGTACAGTTAAGCTTCCAGAGTTCTTGATTGTGCGTTTGAAATCAAAGAAGTTGCTCAACAACGATCTTGACAAGGTGTTGGCCAAAGCCAAATGAAATCTACGTTCTGTACTGGATGGACACTAGGAATATCTACTGTAGGCGTTTGTTTGATTTGAATTGGCCCAACTATAATATACAGCTATGCTTTTTGAACATTTTCATTGTACTACCTAGATACTGGCTAGCCTACAAATTCTTGCTTGCAAGAAGTTGCTCCGAAGCTTTGATATACTTCGAAGCGTAGTCGGAAGTGAAATCCTTTGAAGGAAAGATCGCTTTACCATTGTTGTTGAAGTTAAGACCATTGCGACTGTCCAATTCATCAGCAATCAATAATGGAGAAATGATGTTTGCATACTGCTCAGGAGTTTTGGTGAACCAACTAAGTGCGCCTTCAACAATCGATGATTTCCAAGACCCTTCTCCAAGAAGATTGTTTCTGATCCCAGTCCGGATCATCCCTGGGTTCAATCCAAACACATGAACGTTCTTGTACTTGGCCACACTGTCGTAGACCAACGCCTCGTTACCAGCAACCGTGTTCATGTGTGCCTTAATAGGACCGTAGTCTTTCTCGGAGTTGAGGTCTTCAATAGTGCCTTTCTGGTCATTGCCAGGGTATGCCATGATGAATATTCTTGGCGAGAACCCAAACGAATTCTTCTTAGTTCCCATCTTCGGAGCAAGCTCTCGGATCATCACCAACCGGTTCAAGAAACTCACTGCCATGTCCCGTTCCAAACCTTCTGGGGTTTGCTCTCGCTTAGGAGACGCAAAGATCCCAGTGGTGAACAATAGAACGTCGGTCTTAGCGACATCCAACGATGTAGCAACTTCTTTGGAAGCCTTGACAGAACTGAGGTCTGCCTTAACAAAATTGATGTTCTTCTTGCCTGCGTCTCTGAACGTCTGTCCAATAACGGTGACGTTGGCCCCAGCAAATGCCAAAGCATTGCTGATTGCTCGACCAAGACCTCCGGTTCCTCCTACAACAACCACATTGAGACTGGTGAGGTCAATGAGTTTCTTAGGAACCCAAGTAAACGATTTATCTTCCTTCATTGCTGATTCTGATATGCCAAGGGGTGAAGGGAACCGTCTGTGTATTATTTAAATGCCAATCCCCATACCTCCACATCACATGCACCCTCTCATTTCAGAGTGTTCCAGGAAACTCTAAATATCACTAAAGCAAGCCGAGCACACTAAGTCGCACTAGCGAGCCCACACTAATTGAATACCTGCCACGTTCCAGATAATCTCCGGGGTTGTGAGATAAGACTGGGTTTCCGGAGTTTCATTATATGGTGTTCAGAAGCGAGTTCGTTCTTTGATTGAATATTCAGTTCTCATTAGTGTAGCACAAGTTCTGCTGGTGTGCATTTGAAATGCGTCAAACACTCAACGGTATTAGAAAGTACAACGCCGAATATTGAAAGGGCTTAGACGTCTCCAATCAATATTTGTCAGGCTTATCAAGCTACATCCATGGTTAACAAGTCTGTTCAGCATCAAAAATTAAACCGGTTGAAGGGTCCGTGAAAAAGAAAAGTTTAATTTGTTTGTCAGCTTGTCGGATCAACTCAATTGGTAAACCTCCGACGATTTTCAAGAGCAAGCGTCTGATGTACAGTTTTTCCTGTGGACTTAAAGGCAAGACATATTGAAAGAACCAAAAGATTCTGACAGTTCTACGTTTCTGTTAATCAAAGTTCTGTTTATAATCCATTATCTAATCGATCTAACTTTGTGATCCAGAATTATTAATAAAACCCGGCTGTAAGAACTGTTGCTTCTGAGTCTAACTCCGATAAAAACTCTGCCTCTGGCAGCAATTTGTAAGCTCAATTTGTCAGCACCCTGCTTCTCATGCAGATGCTGCCGTTAGTCAAGCATACACAAGAAGCCGCAGAGATGAAAGAATATAAATAGACCCATTCCGCCAGGTTCTGTGGTTTCATATCAGCACTAAAAATTGGAAGCTTTATATTCTATCAAACAGTTCTAGAAGAAAGTTGATCACTCTAGTCCTTGAATCTTTAATACCGTTGCAAACTCAAACACAAAACTAATTCAAAATGGTCGTTGAAACTATTGAAGCCGAATTGAAAGTCGAGTCCAAGACTTCTGTAAAAATTGCTATCATTTACGATTCTTACGGAGGAACCACCAAGCTCGTTGCTGAAAGTATCGCTGCAGGTATCGACAGTATCAAGAACGCAGAATCAGTGTTGCTCAATGCTGAAGAAGCAACAGAGAAACTTGCCGACCTTGCCAACTACGACGGTTTTATCTTTGGAAGTGCCACTCTTTTTGGTTCCATGTCTGCTAAGTTGAAGGCTTTCGTGGAAAAGACTGGGCAATTATTTGCTTCCAGAGCTTGGCAGGATAAGCTTGCAGGAGGGTTCACTAACTCTGCTTCTGGTGCTGGTGACAAGCAAGGAGTTATCTTCCAGTTCATGACATTTGCTACTCAGCAAGGTATGATCTGGGTTCCTTTGGGACTCCTTCCTGTCAACAACTTGACTGTCAGAAACGAAGAGGCATACAACAGAGGTGGATTCTTCTCTGGATTGGGAACTCAAAGTTACCTTGATGGTGAGAAAGGTGCCAATCCTCCAGAAGCTGACACTAGATCTGCAAAATTCTACGGTCAGAAATTTGCCAAGGTCGCTCTTCAATACTACAAATAGACTTGGTTGATACACATTATACCATAATGGCTCAAAGCTGCACGTATCGCTCTCGCGAACGCTCTACATATTCTTAACAAATATTATAGGCAGAATATACACTGTTGACACTATCGACTACTAATCATCATCCATCTCCGAAGGCTTCAACAAGCCTCCCACTCTCAATGCTTTCTCCTTTTCTGCTCTTTGGCGTTCCAACAACTCGTTCTCTTTATCTTCGATGAACAAGTAGTCGGTGGCATCGCCTCCGTATTCTTTGATCTGCACCAAGAAGTCTCGCAACGTGCCCTTGAACTTGGTCAAGTCGTTGTGCTGGTTGAAAAGCGCCGCAAGGAAATTCTGCACTTGCTCGATTTGTAACTGCTCGAATGCTGACATCAACATCTTCGTAGTATATTGTTTCAAGAAATCAGAGTTGGAGGTCCCCTGAGGAGCCTCGCCCTCTTTGTACAATGGCACCTTGATCTTGTTTTCTTCCACAAGCCCGATCAATTTGGCCAACAATTGCGACTGAAGAATAAATCCGGCTTTATGGTCACTATCAGTGATCACGTAGAATGTGTCGGACAAGATAGGGAAGTAGAAGCTCTGGAAGAACGCAGTGCTGAATGGGGTTTGGCCCAATCGTTCGACGTTGTTCAACAATTCAATGGCCAAGGTCAATCCAGAATGCTCGACGTCTCTGTTGTTGTGCTTGAACGCCCACAACACTGCATCGATCAATTGTTTGAAGGCATCGCCCGACAAGTTCAACAATGCATTGAACGACTTGGAGTCGATCACTTGGAGCAATTTGAAGAACTCCACACGGTGTTCCGGGTAGTTGGTGAAGTCTTTGTTGATCATGTCCAAAGTGCATTCAAACACGTTCTGCAAAATGAGAATCACGCCGTCGCCAATCATGTGGCCGACTTTCTGGACAACCGTAGTCATACAGTTGAGCACTTCTGCGTCTCTGGCATCAGGCACATTGGTTCTGTAGTCGTCTAAGACAGCCTCCAATAATGGACGGACCAAGTCCTTGACCACTTCCTCCAAGTTGTCTGCACTTGAAATGTATGTTTCCACCAAATGGAGAATTTCTTTCTTGATAGTCCGCAACCCACGGACCTTTGGAGTCTTGGTTGCAATCTCACCTTGGCTGGCCACGGTGTTTGAAATCAAACTGCTGGTGGCTCTGTAGAGCGACAACATGTCAATGTAAATCATCCCAAGCTGGGAGTAGAACCCCGGGCCCATCGACTTACACACCGCCAAGTTGGTCTTGATGATATTAGCAATGATTTTCACGGTCTCGGAGTTGGACAACAACTCCGGGTCCTCTCTGGCCTGGCGCATGATTGCAGTCCACGCAACGTTCGGCAAGCGCATAAGGTCCTGCAATAGTCTATCTCTAGTGGTTTTCGACACTTCTGCGCTGACAATGATCCCGCAGGCCTCAAAGAATGTGTGTAACTGCTGGGTTCTCAAGTCCTCGGTGATGGTCTGGATGGTGCGGATGATCTCGTTAATGAACTCCTCTGTTTCGCCCGGCTGGATCACAATGAAGTGCCGTTTGCACTTGACTGCGATCTTGATGAAAGTGTCACAGGCCATATCCTGCACACCCTCGTGGGTCTCATGCATGAACTCGAATAACTTGTTGACCACGGTCTTCAAGAATCTCCAGTGAGCTTTCAAGAACCGCGGATACTGGCCAACAATGTACATGATGTTGGAGGCGACCACCGCCTTGTTGTCCTTGCCACGCTTCATGTCGGTCAACGCAAGCAAGTCTTTGATCACAGTGACAAGGAACCGTTTTTCCATCTCCTCAGTCATGGTTCCTGAAATAGAACCAATGGCCCAACAAAGAGTGTTGATGTTGTGCCAGGACCACTCGGAGCCGTCGATTTGTTTGGCCAACTTGTGGCTCATGATCTCTTCGGTGTCGATCACGTCTAAATGGGTCAAGTACACAAGCAACTCTCTCATGGATTTGTAGAGCATGATGGTATCACTTTCTTTGACGAACTCTCTGACGATCTCACCCTCGTCGTTCTCGACAACCAACACTTCTTCTGGACGGGCCATGTTCTCGATTATCACGAGTCGAAGCTTCGACAAGATATCCGAGTAGATATGCTTACGGAGCGGGAACTTCTCTAGTATCTGCGGGTTCTGAGCTCCGCTGGAGGAATTAAACGAGTGGCCGTAGCCCAACTGCAACAAAGGACTCAACTCGTTGGCAGGCAATTTCTGCACTTCTTGGTACAACCCCGACACCAAGGTGGACCAGTAGTCGACACAGATCTTGAAAAGTTCGCGCTCCTCGATCTTCGACAACTGGATCAAGTACTCGTTACCGGTCAATAACACCGGCTTGTAGTCCTCGTTCTGTTCCAAGTAGGTCAAGTGGTTCAGGAGGAACGTGCTGAGGTACATGGCAAGGTCCTGGAGGAAAGCCTGGTCGTAAGATCCTGCGTTGAGATACGATTCACGCAAATCGGTACCCAAAGGCACAATCTCGTGGATCTGTTCAAGAGAGTTTTTGAACAAGGTGAAGAATTTCTCGTTGTATGCTTCTTCTGAAAATGAAGACACTTCAGTCAAACATTTCAAAGCCACAGCTCTGGTACTGTCGGAACGCAAGAACTTGGTGGAGAGCAAGTCGAAAAGGTCGGTCTCAAAAATGTAACCAAGCGGAATCCACTGGATGTATCTGAGAAGACATTCCAAAGTGGCTACAAGCAACGACGGTTGAGGAATCTTGTCCAAGACCTCGTAACAGAGTTTGAAGATCTCTTGGAACTCACCAGAAAGCGAGACTTTCAAGTTCTTGATCTTGGCCTGGGTCAACTGCTCGTCGGAAAAATCAAAGATCTCTTCGGACAACAACCGCAAAATCACCATGTTGTTCTCGCACACATTGAACCCTGCAGTGGACGAGGCCACCAACTCCGGAATGAAATTGGACCAATTGGCCGGCCAGTCTTTCTTGAGGATCTGCACCAACGTGAGGTCGCACTTGTTGATCAACGATTTCTGGGTAGCAAACTGTTTCTCGTCCTCACAGAGGGCAATGATCATGTCAACAATGAAGTTTCTGATCCCGCGGCGGTCGGCGTCCGGCAAAAGCTTCCAGCGGCTCTGGATCAATTTGTCCAAGATCGAGAGGGCAATGAACTTGCTCTGCGGGTCCTTGGACTTCTCCAAGATCTGGCCTGCTCGTTGCCACGAGTCGCGGTGCTCTTGGAAGAGAGTGATCACTTCCTGGGCCTTTTGCCGCTCGGGACCAGACCCGGTATAAAAAGTATTGACGACCTGATCAAGGAGTCCGACGTCGAACTCGGCATTAAAATCAAGAATTGCTTCCATGGTGCGATACTGGGAATACCCTGACAGTTGAAGTATGCGATTGAGTTCCCTGGTTTGTTTTTTTTGGATTGGCCCAGTCGACTGCGGTCACGTGCGGCCCTCAATATCTGCATGACGGTGAGCGATTTAGAGGGATTTGTATTTATTGGGTGTTTGGGTCTAACGTAAGAAAGATTGTTAAAAGATTATCTGTTTAAGGAGTACTATGTAAGGAAGACTATGTAAGGTGGACTATATATGGTGGACCATGTAAGGTGGGCTATGAAAGGTAGACTGTATATGGTGGACTCTGTAAGGTAGACTATCTAAGACCATGTAAGGAAGTCTCTGTAAGGTAGACCATGTAAGATAGACTAAGGCAGACTCTTCAACTACAATAAAATAACGTAATGTCAGACGTATCGTCAAATACACATGCATTAATTACCACCTCCTAGGCCTGGAAGTGAACTAAGATTGCTAAGTCCCGGTAATGAAAACTCAGAGTCTGTGCCAAACACTTGGTTGCGCACGCTGTTAATAGCATTCTCGTCAGGTTTACCGTCTGGATTCTCAGCAGGTTCAACTGATTTGATAGCATTGACATTGTTATTAATAGCATAATGCCACGCTCCGATCTTGACGTTGGTGTAGAGTTCGTCATTGAAAGCTCCTGGGTCGTTAGGTCTTGATCTGCACCAGAACCGTGCTGATCGGTCTGCACCAGCAGAACACAACACATGACCCAACGGATGATACTCCAAACAATTGATACCCTTCTCATGAGCATAAGGAATAGAATGAGTAGGTTCAATCGAAGGTGCTTGGTATAATGTTGAGTCGTCTTTGGATTCGGCAAACGAGTCTAGACTGTTGGAATTGATAAGGTAATGGTTCATTGAGCCGTCATAACCACCAGTGGTCAACATCGACGAGTGCACAGGGTTCCATGCCACACTTGAAAGATCGGCCTCATGACTTTTAATGACAAGAATATCTTTCATTGCTCGTAAATCAAACACTCTACAAGATCTGTCTTTAGATACACTGGCAATCAACCTCTGGGTTCCACTCGGTTGGAATTTCGTTTTAGTGACATTGTGTTTGAACCCCAAGATTGTGTTCACTGCTTGACTAGACCGAGGGTCCCATAGTTTCATCAAATTGTCTTTAGATCCTGACACAATAAGTCCCAAGTTCGGATGCCAGTCGCAACATTTGACGTCCCAGTTGTGACCTTTCATTGACCGTTCTTCAGCTCCAGTGTTGAAATTCCAGATCTTCAAGTGTCTGTCATCAGAACAAGACACAAACCGAGAATCGTTAGGTGAGAACGCAAGATCACGGACAGCGTCGACGTGACCACTGATGATGTTGACGTTGTTGAAATTGGGCTGCCAGAACTTGATCACTCCTTCTTGGTCTCCACTTATAAGCCAGTCGTCATTGTGGGAATAACACATCGAATGAATCGACGAGTCGTGAGCCTGCATGATAGTTTCGAAATTAAACGTCATTCCGTTCCAAAGAGTGAACTCTCCTGCGTAATTGGCACTTATAAGACGTCTTCCTTCGGGTGTCCACTTGATGGTGTTGATGGCATGCCTGGCCTTATTGGCACTGAGATGGACAAACTTCGTCTCGACATCCACAATCGGGAACTCGTCTTTGTAAGCTGCTGGAGGTAAAACATCAATCAAATAAGACGCTTCAGGCCGCACCTTGCCAAGGAATTGTCTGTTTTTACCCATGGTTCTTTGTAACGTCCATCGTCCAACTGGATTACCATGGTCCACAGTTCGTCGATGAAGAGTCTTACGCAGCTGGGAAGCTAGTTGCTGATCGATATTTTGCTGATAACTCAGCCTGCTATCATCAGGCCGTCTGAACATGGTTTATAGTGTCTATTAATTTCTGGTTCGATTCTGGTTCGATTCTGGTTCTGTATTGTATTATGGATGTATGTAAGAATGAATAAGACCGTAAGTACTTGCACTGCAAATTCAATCACTTTTCTCATGCACGTTCTCGTGCACATCTGCATCTATAATTACGTCTATCTCGTCCACCTTAAAATCTGTCCTGGCATTCTTCAGTCACCACCAAACAACATCAGCACACCGTCAGCAATGGGGGAAATGGACACGCTGCCGGAGATGAGTCTTGCCGAGCTCCCGACCTCGTTTGAGTTTGTCACTAAACGTCACATCAATTACTTCCAGATGTGCCTCAACGTGTTACCTAGCAGGCTCCAGAACGAAGACTCCAACAAGTTAGCAGTGGTGTCGTTCTGTGTCATTGGGTTGGACATGTTGCGAAGCGTCGAGGTGCTATATAAGACCCCGGAGACTCGAGCAGCAGTGCTCGACTGGGTCTACAGTCATTATTTGGGTGACGGTTTCAGAGGGTCTCTCACCCATTCCATTGGTCCTGACTCAGGTGTTGGTACTTATGACCCAGCCAATTTGACCGCTACGTATTTTGGACTATGTGTGTTGTCGTCGTTTGGGGCAGAAGATATTGGCCAGAGGCTTGATAGAATCAAGATATTAAAGTACGTGAGACGATGCCAGCTCAGTAACGGGTCTTTTTGTCTGACCTTGGCCGTTGACGGTACTCCATTTGGAGAGCATGATCTACGAGTGTGTCTTGTGGCTTGCTCGATTCGAAAAATGCTCAAGATCGAAGAACTCAGCCCAGAACTCCGCCAGGAAATCGATATCGACACCGACAAGTTGGCCCAGTTTGTGTTGCTGTGTGTCAGCTACGATGGAGGTCTTGGAGGCACTCCGGGGCAAGAGTCCCATGCCGGACACACGTTCTGTGGACTAGCGATCTTGAAGATGATCGACAGAGTGCCGCAACAGATGGAGGCCACGCTACGATGGCTTGTGGCTCGCCAGATGTGGTTCAACAAGTACAATGCCGAGGAGTACAACGACAACGAGTATCTTAGTGAGGAGGACTACGGAGGGTTTGATGGACGAGAGAACAAGTACGCAGACACATGCTATTCGTTCTGGGTGATCGGAGCCCTCAAGGTCTTGGGCCGTTCAGAGTTGATCCATCTACATGCCTTGGAGTATTACTTGCTTGCAGGTACTCAGAACGCAATGATAGGAGGGTTTGGGAAAACCCACACCGATATGCCAGACCCGATGCACTCTGCACTTGGAATCGCGGCGTTGAAGTTGGCCGGCAGTAAATACGTGGACTCGTTGAAAGAGATCGACGAGTTGTTGGCAGTGACCTCCGATGCGAAGCTGGTGCTTGCAGCAACTCAGTGGGTGGGCAGCAACAGCAACAGTACAGTTTCATAGACGTATTCTTAGTTCTCTATACATCATTATCAGCTAATATGAACCAGTAATCACAAAGTGTGAACCTCCTTGTCCTCCTCAACAGAGGAAACCTCAGGGAACTTGGAGATGGCAGCAGTGTGGAATGCTGGAAGCTTAACAGTGAAAGCCTTGATGATCTCAAACTCGTTGATGATCAGTCCACCCAATTTCTTGATTTCGTCTTTGATGCTGGGGGTTAGTATGGGGTGGTATAAGAAAAATGACGGATAATGTGTTCTTAAGTCAGTTAAGAGGTAGGTGCCACTACAGGGATCCAGATCAATGATGGACTAGGTTCTCGGGTACTCGGGTACTCCAAACCAAACAACCCACCAACAACCCACCAAACAATCCACAGCAAAAACCACCAAACTGTACCCGTCTCACTAAAACAGCACAAACTTACCTTGCAAACTTGTCGTCTGGGGTGTCTTCTTTGACAGAAACCTATCAGTTAGTAATGGTTGCTTCACATCGATGTCTCGGAGCCACTCACAATATAGGTCTTGGATTCGGATTCACTCATTGTTGGTCTTGCGTTGGAAAAAGGTCGGTAGAAAGCTCGGAACGGTCGGGAACTCGGATACAAGTGTCGAATTGCGAGGTTGGTGAGAAGAAAAGATGGATGAAAGCAACTTGAAATCCGCAATCGTTCTAGTATATGACCTCATCTGTGCCCCTATCGGGGCCCCGACTTTTACCCTATTTTCTGCAGCCTAATCGCAGCTAATCGCACTGCGTTCACGTGGCTGGTCCCGACACCAGACCCAACAATCACGCCAACCAACAATATTATGAGCCGGGCTGTTCGGAGTCCAGCTCCGAGTCCAGCTCGTCGAGGAGACTCTGGAGAAACGCCTTTTCGTTGAACGGTTTTGCCGGGGCGTCGAACTCGATCTTCTTCTGGTGATGTGGCTTCGGGGTTCTCTGCAGATCGGATGCAGGTTTCCTGACAGGGCTCTTAAGAGGTGTGAAGTCGTCGACCACCATGGTCGAGTCTTTCTTGGACGGAGTCTCCAAAGTCGCCGGTTTAGGTTTCTTGATAGGCGAGATCCGTTCTAATAAATCGTCAAGGTCCGAGCCGTCGGAACTAAACTCGTCACCTGAGTCTGCACTCCAATCGGGTGCGGCTTGCTTCAACTTTGGGGTCAGCGACAACATGGGTTCGTCAGAATGGGTTAGAAACTCACTTTGATGGATCTCTCGTAAAGAATCCGATCCTGCCATAGTGTTTTCCACTACGATTATCGTATCGTCATTGACTTCCTGGGCTTCTGTCTCAGTGTCTGACCTTGGTGGTTCTGGTTCTTCTGATTCCAGACCATCTTCTTCTTCAGACGGATCGGGTGTTTCTTCTGTAGCAGACCTGAAAAAGTTAGTAATTCTTTGACCTGGCTCTACTGGTCGGTCTCTCTTAGCTATTCTCTTGGTAACCGTTACCGTATGCAGACCACTGGTCTCCTTCGGTTCTCCATCGACTGATTTGAAGAATCCAAAACTATCCAACTTCGTCGATTGCACAGGATACTTTTTAGAGGTTTTTATAGGTTTTGTTTTGACAGCTTTCATTTTCTCTTTCTTCAATTTTTCTGCATGTTCAAACTCCTTGAGCACTCCGGGTGTGTAATAATGCACCACCTCTCTTGCAACCCAACATGACACAAGGTTAGGATCTTTCTTTCGAGGACTAGTGTTTGTGTTGGCAGGTTCATCAGGCTCTGATGCCTCTGAAGACGTGCTTAGACCTATATACCCTTCCAGGTTTACCAGATACTGGTCTGGCTTAGACAATATACTTTGGAACAACTGGTCTTTATGATAAGTGATTCGAACTAGAGCAAGTGAAAATGAAATCCCTTGCTCGTTGCAGAACCATTGATTCCTCTTCTTTATGGGATGGCGTATCACTTTTGCTCTGTCCAAGTAGATTTCTTTCTTCTGGTCGTCGTCCACGAACTGATTGGAAACAAGAAAATGAACCAAGTAGCACATATCCAATTCTTTCACCTGCGACAGAATTGATTTCCTGGAGGTTTTACTGATTAAACTGTCGAAATCAGTTAGGCTGAACCGTTTATTCGAGGTATTGGTTTCTGTGAGTGTGTATAGCTGCGACTCGATATTCCATCTTTTGCTTAGTGGCCCTAACTTGTAGACATTCTCAGAAATAATGAAAGGAAACAAGTTATTGATCCCCGAGGTTCTATTGAGACGGATCTTTCTTATTGGTGTTGACTTTTCATGGATCATTCGATGGAAATGGGTGAGATCTAAGAAGTTAGGGTCGATATCACCAGCTTCAAACTCTGTTGAAGTTTCTGCGAAATTTGTCATCCCGTCCACAAATCCAAAAATATTGATCAGATTCACAAACGGATAGAAGAACGCCAATAGCACATCGTCCAGTGGAAATCCTTCCATTCCCTTGCTGAAGGTTTTCAACTTCTGTCCAAAGAGTTCCTGGGAATGTTCAACAATGTACAATCGCAACGATTCTTGGAACTCTTTCAACCTTTTACGCCGCCTGTCTTCTAGTTTCCAATCATGGTCATCCACATATATACGCTTCAACTCTTCAGCAAACCCAACTGCACGCCGTGATTCTTCAGGCTGTTTAGGAGACCCTACCAAAGCAATTGCCAAGGACCGCTTTACACCAAGCTGTTTAATTCCAACATGATAGTCTGAGCCGTTAAGCACCGCAAGCAACAAGGCTCGCCATTGATCGATCCCAGTCACTGATTCCACTTTGTCCATATGCACTGGGGTCACCCACCGACAGTCTTCTTCGTGCAACTTCTTGCTATTACTTGCCGGCTTGTCCTCTATGAACTTTGAAAAGTTTCTTAAAATACGAGTGGCTCCAAATATTATGCAATCGCCGTCGTTGCTTACAACATAATCCACCACCCCCATTCTCTGGAGCAATGCACATTCTGCTTCTCCCTCCGAGGCTCCGTTGACATACGCTATATTCCATTGAGTCAATCTGTTACGTACTGCTTCCAAAACCAGACCAAACTCTGTATCTGGGTTGTTGTCTTCTGCCAATGAAACTTGAGGGTTATGATGAAGCATCCGAAGAAATGTTTGGTACCGATCGGAGTAGTCGCAGTCAGTATAACGTAGCTCCTTCATTCCTTTGAACTCCGGTTTAAATCTGCCATCAAACACAATTACAAACGACACATTGGTCTTCAACATATACTTGACCCTGCTCATGAAATTCTCAGCAAAGAAATCAATCCGTTCTCCTTGGTCCAACTGAATTGTGGAGTTGGTCATAACCTCAAACAACCAGCCGTATCCATCTATAGCTATCCGGATCGGACGTTTATGCTTGGCCAAAAACTCAGCCGCAAGCACATCAAACGGAAGTCGCTTGTCGAATCCAGAAGCAATGGAGTCCCACAAACCTGTTACTCCCATGATGCTTTTACTGACTTGCGGTGGGATGATTTCTGCGATGAGACCTATTTACAAATACCCCCTATTTGCATGTGGGGGTGTGAGGGACACTTTTCACTCGAGAGTGTCAGGGAGTGTCAAGGAGAGAGAAGTGTGATGAGCAGTGGTTTTGTGTAGGTACACTATTGGTAGGTAGGAGGGACTTATTAAGATTTAATGATTTGTCCATGTGTATGCTGAATTGAATGAATATAGTGAACGGCTTCTTGTGGGTGGTTGAAAATCCAAAAAAATGGCGTCACAGACAGGATTCGAACCTGCGCAGGTAAAACCCAATGCCTTACAACTAAGTCGAAACTATAGCAGGGCATCGCCTTAACCACTCGGCCACTGTAACCAAGTTCCTGTTTAAGTTTGGGCTGTTTGTCATACTGCAAGGAAACCCTAAAACCACGAGAAATGGACTATAGACCACCACAACCACATTCCTGTGTTCTCAGAGATGTAAACAAAGTGGACAGCTATTGCTGAAGCCCTCCCACATATTCCGACCAATGAGAATGCTCCGATGTGCAATCACTCATAGATAAGACAGTGAAAAATTCCGATATGCATGCACACTTACTCACAGGACCAAGGATCACTGTTTTAGGCATTCAGTTTTCAGGCCGTGGCGTTTTCTGTGTCAAGATCTTTGTATCGAATCATGTCAGTGGCCGTTCCTCAGTTCACCTCGACCATTGTTGGAGCCTTAGCGTGTCAGAAGGACTCGTACTTGCGGACTCTTAAGACCGTGGTGGTCAGTTGCGTAGAGAAAGTTCCAGAGGCAAAGCCAAAAGGCAAGAAGAAGTCTGCTGCTAAAGGTATCAAGGATTTGTCATTAGAAGAGAAACCGTTCTATGAGATCGAGTTAGAGGACACTGTGTTGTTTCCGGAAGGAGGAGGACAACCGTCTGATATGGGAAGCATTGCTGTCGAGAGTTCCAAGAAGATCCCGGTGGAGTTTATCAGAAGAGATGGATTGTTGGCCAAACACAAAACAAGAGAACCAATTGCCGTTGGGACGTCTGTTTCGTTGGAAGTGAACTGGGCTAAACGGTTTGATCACATGCAGCAACATACTGGACAGCATTTGTTGTCTGCTATTCTTGACAGTTACCAGCTTCCTACATTGTCATGGAAGATGGGCACTGGTGAGTCGATGGCTGAGTTGATCAATTATTTGGAGATTCCAAGAAAGTTGTCTGAAGACGAAATCGATGAAATTTCCACCAAAGTCAACGACAAGATTTTGGAGAACCTCTCTATTACGGTAGAGGAGCCAGACAGTCATGAAGACCATAAGACTCACAAGATTCCTACCGACTACGATTTGGAGAAGGGAGTGCTTCGAGTGATCCATATTGGGGACTTGGACTCCAATACCTGTTGTGGTACTCATTTGAAATCCACAGGACATATTACTTCGATCATGTTGTTGCATCAGAGTCCAGTGCGAGGCACCAATTCCAGACTCCATTTCATCTGTGGAGGACGGGTTGCTCAGTATGCGAAGGCGTCGCATGTGATTTTGAAGGCAGTTTCTTCTAGTTTGAGTTGTCAGACCGAAGATATTCCAACGAAAGTGGATTTGCTCAACCTGCAGCTTCGTAAGACTAACGGTACTGCTAAAGGGTTGGCGGAAGAGCTTGCGGTTTACCAGAGCAAAGAGATTATCAATGAATTGGAGAGTTCTGAAGGTACTGCAGTGTTCAAGTATTTCAGAGACAAGGGATTGGATTACTTGCAGTTGCTTTTGAAGGAGATCAATATCTTCTGCAACAAGGACTTGAAGAGTTTGAAGAAGCCGGTTGTCTTGATGACAGGTGACTTGAGAGAGCAAGGGTCGTTGATGATCTTTGGTGGAGACGTTGCAATTATCCAGAAAATCGCAGGAGACTTGAAAGAGAAGGTGGGTTCTTTGAAGGGAGGAGGAAAAGATAAATGGCAAGGGAAGGTTGGAAGTTTTGAGAAGGGAGAGATTGAGGCTGTGAAGAAGTATTTTGGCCAGGAGTGAGTTGGTTTTGGAGGTGTTTATGGAGGTGTATTTGGGCTGATTTGAGTGATTTTTTGGTGTATGGATTTAGCGACTCTGGAGTTTGTTGGATGTTTTGAGAAGACAAAGTTTAAGGAGATGTGTTTTAGATATTGATTATGGAGTATATTCTGAAATAGATTATATTTAGAAAGGACAGAGTGTAGTTGAAAGATTGAGATCGGAAGTAGGTTTAGAATGCTGTGTGAAATTCTTGGAAGTGGGTTCTATAGAAACTGTATGGCACACCTGTTGAAAATGAGCAGCATCCAAGCCTGTTAAATCGATAAATGTTACTAAATAGACATCCATATTAGTTTGATGTAATAGCTTACATCAGTTCCACGTAGTACGATACCTTTCAGTCATTGGCACCTGCTGCTTTCTTACTCTTCCTTTGCATTCTTCTCTGCAGCTTACACTCTATAATGCACAATCAGCAATACTCTACAGACACTCCAAACCTACACTCCAAGCCCACACTAAGCCCACACTACTTCAGACTCCATTAAAGTTCACATAATTTGACACATTATATATAAATATTTCCCACATTCCATGAACTCAACAAATTGTAATTCCTTTAGAAAACTCACTCCACAAGAAACTCCTTATGCACTCCCACACCCACACGCCGCGCACTCATGTAAACACCTATTTTTTTTTTCAAGCACATCTTTATCAAGCTATCATTAGATCGAGGAACCAACCCATAACTTACACCGGTCTCAAACCCAAACCTCAACAAAATTAATATAACGAGACCCGATGGAGAATTTGAACGGAGTGTCTGATTTCTTGAAGAAAGTATTCCCCAGCGGAACTGGCGGAAAGTATCCTGGACTCACCAGTGGCTTGAGTGTGTTCTTGATCTTGATGTTTTTGATCAACAAGGTCACGGGAGTCAACAATGCCATAGCGTTGAGTCCATGGGCATTGTTCAAGCTCGACTTGAACAGGCTCACAAACTATCCTTTAGGCCATACCTCGTTGCTTCACTTGCTTGTGAACATCTCCTGTTTGTATGGACCCTTGGCACGGTTCGAGCAGTATCACGGAACAGTGTACACCGGGATCGTGTTGAACGTGGTGGCCCTTGTCACTGCGGTGCCTTACTGTCTTGTTGGCATTGCTCTTTACAGCCACGAGGAGGTGCTTGGAGCTAGTGGGTGGATCTTCACGTTGTACGTATGGACCTGTTACCAAGCACATCTTACGCTGCCGGTGGTACGGATCAACTCGAACTTCTCGGTGCCAGTGTTGTACCTTCCGTTTGCCGGGTTGATAGTGGTGTGGATCTTGGTGGCCGGCAGTTCGTTCTGGGGTCATTTGTTTGCCATTGGTGCAGGGTACCTCTTATGCTACGGGTACTTGGACCCAATGATCTTACCACCTACCAAGAAGGTGGTGCCGTTCATTGAGAGCAAGCTCGAGCCTTTGATTAACAAAATACCGTCGCAGTTTGCGTTCTACAGAGAAGTCGACATGGCGCCTTTGAGAAAACCCCAGCGTGCTGCAAACACCGTGCTTCCACTTACCAGTCCAGTGATGAACGAGACAGGCACAAGTGCCCAGTTCCGAGGTGAAGGTAATAAGTTAGGAAGTGAGTAGGCGGGGAGTAGTGAATGGTAGTGGAAGTATTTAAAGAGTTTGCGGTGTGGTAGGTGTTGTTAAGAGATGAGATAGTTGTTAGCCAAATGTTCAGTAGTTGACAATAATACATAATTCAGCTGTATTAGTACTTAAGACTGCGATATCTGTAAATTAGCAAGGGATGGACAATGAGACAATTGCTGTGGGCGATTCGGATATTAGGTTGATCTGTGAACCTTGTAGTTTGGAGGAGGTGGTGCGGTGAGGTGGTGGGAGAATTTATAAGTGAGAGAGGGAAAGAGTAGGAGCAAGAAGGGTAAAGTGGATCTGTGGTGGTTTATGTGCTTGAGTGAATTGGAAGTTGATTCATGGAGAGAAGTTGATACTAGATAAAGTTATGATAAAGTTACGGGTAGAACATGTGGAGGTGCAAAGTGAGACCTGAGATGAACGTGTACCTTAAGAAGTGTGCCTTGAGAAATGTGCCTTTGAAAATGTACCTTAAGAAATCCCTGAGAAATGGGCCCTGAAATGTCCCTTGAGAAATCCTTGAGAAATGCGTCTTGAAATGTACCTTGAGAAGTCTGACAACGTAGGTGCACCCCAGCCACTAAGGGCATGATTGAGTGTACATTGTGTTCGACTACCGAGTATTATAGATGGATGGATTTAGAAACGTAAGCTTAGGAGAGTAAACAATGAGTCTCTTCTACAAAGCATAAGTCTCCACCAGGAATATCAAAGAACCACGATTTCAAGTCCATGCACAAATACCTCACGCAAGTACATGTTAAAAGTAAAGAGAACCACGATCACCGGAGATCAACCAAGACATATTGTGTTTACAATTTATCTTTGAGTTTTACCGTTTACTTTAAACAGAATCACGTAGAACCATATTCCACCGGCCAACCTATGATATATTCCACCCAGTGTTAACACTCACTGTAATTCACTCAATAACCAACACTCACTATTTTATTTACATCGTTCAACGCACAATTATTTTCTCGGACTCGCTCAGAACAATGTGTAGAAAAACGGTAGAAAATTCTGGTACTATTTACTGCATACGGGTGTTAACAAATTTCACTCAGTCACCAAAAGCAAACTACAGGCAGACACAATTAAGAAAAAAAACAGGTTCTTGAACAGCTCCACAATAATGGGTAAGTCTCTAAGTCCAAGACACTCGCCCAATCAAAAGCCAATCTGAACACCACCTCAGGTCACTAAAAGCCACAGTGTTCCTCACCACCTCAACGCATGGCAGTAATCAGCAACAACCTTGCTTGACTAACCATGGCTAAGCAACAGTAAGCACACTTGTAAGCGGGTACGTGCATGGCTCCCATTACTAAATATTACCAACACTGTGGCGGGCACATTAGTCAGTCCCAAATCTAATTCTTAGTAAGTCTTAGTCAGTGCTGTAACCTTGGACTGTTTGCGGCTGCAACCCAATCTTATTGGGCCAAGCCTGATCGGAAATAACTTTGCCCAAGCCAAGTCCGAGCTAGTGGCCAGACTATAAGTAACGGCTGGATCCTGCCTGGCCGGGACGTTGTTCTGCAATGTCATTTTTCAGTAAAGTGTTCAAGATGTCCAAGTCCACTGTTGCTCCTGCTGCTCCTGCTGCTCTCACTGGTCCTCAAAAGCTTGAGGTCTTGAAAGACCTCACTCTTGGCAGAAGAACGATCTACAGCTTGAAACCAGAGCTTCCAGCTGGCGTCACTGAGAAGGAAATCACCGAGATTGTCCAGTTCCTTGTCAAGGAGACCCCAACCTCGTTCAACATCCAGAACATCAGAGCTGTGGTGTTCTACGGTGAGGCCCACAAACAACTCTGGTCCTCGGTGTACGAGGCTGTGAAAGACCAACCGTTTGCTGCCAGACCTAAATCTTTGGGCGAGACTGCCTACGGTACCGTTGTGTTCTTCGACGACCAAGACGTCATCGACAAGATCACCGAGACCTTCCCAATGTACAAGGACTTCTTCCCACAATGGACTGCCCATGCCAACGGGTCTGCTGAGATTGCTGCATGGAAGGCCGTGAGTGCTTTGGGATTGGGTGCCAACTTGCAGCACTTCAACCCATGGGTCCAAGAAGCTGTCAAGGACAAGATCGCTGGTAACTGGAACGTCGTGGCCCAATTGGCTTTTGGTGTGCCAGCTGAGCCTGCTGGAGAGAAAGAGTACCTTGCTGAGAACGTTGTCAAGGTCTACTCTTAGGTATCACACATTTACACTGCTGCCGTTGACGGTGCATCTTTGTTATTTTAGAGTTTAATGATAATATTACATTATAGTTGGTTGTTGTAGGTTTATTCTGGGATGTGTCTTGGGTGTTCTCTGGGTGTGTTCTGGGTATGCTCTAGGTGTTCTCTGCACTCCGGAGTTATCATTTATCTTCTGTATGGAATATCTGCAGGCCAACCTTGTTCAGCAGCCTTTTCTAAAACTGTTCCAGGTGGAAAACACATGGATTGTCTGTCTGCTAGATACTTGGGAATTATTTATTGACAATAAGTTAGCCGACAAATGAAATGTGCTTCTGAGATGATATTTTCGTGCTTCTCTTTGTACTGTGTTAAATTGTATTGTGCTCGGATTAATAACCCATGAATCTAGGTTTGAATCACAAAGAACTTTTATCTTAATAATGTAATGAGTGGACCCAGGTAATTTCACCGTAGTTATTGTCAAAGAACTTCAGCACTCCATCCAGTGATCGTCTTTATTGCCTTTCCTTGTTTCTTGGCTCATCACTTCCTGTTCATCTCTCAGTGACTGCCAACAGTGCTTGACCTGCCCGCAGGCTCCAGCAACCCGTCCAAGCCGTTCAAGGTATGGGCGACTACTGGGGCGGCTGTGGGTCAGTCCTCAACTAAGAGCCGCCTACACTAAACTTCTCCGGCAGCTCTTGCCGCCTAAAGCAGTCCACAGAACATTACATAAGAATACCCCAAACATTTTCTGCAATTTCCAATGTACAGTACAGATCACATTGACTCAACTACTCAATTGATTTGTCACACACTACGTTTCTCGTGGTCAATTTTTTCTCATTATCTCATCTGATCTATACATCAACGTCAGTGACTAGCATGAACATTTAACTCCTATTTATACATCAATATCCACAAGCACTGCAATTTTCAATCCTCATCGCTACCCATCGCTACTCCACAAGTCAATGAACTGCCTTGCAATCTCAAGAAAGTTTCTCAGACCGTTTCCAGGTTTCCTGCTCAAATACTACTCTTCTCTTCAAACCACACCAGATGATCCTTCTGAATATTTGAAACACGCAACACACAACAATTTGTCACTAGATTCTGCTTCGTTCCGAGGCAAGCTATTTGAGATCCAAACCAAGACCATCATTCAAGAATTCTTGAACGTTCCAAGTCAAGAGATCCATTTGAACGGTGGATCATATGACCAAGGCGTCGATTTATTTGCTAAATGGGATCTACGTCAGTATTACCAACCACTGTCTGAGACTCCTCTGAGTAAATCATTACTTGCCAGATCCGATCACAGTAAATGGTTGAACGTCGATCTTATAGTACAATGCAAAACCTCAGTGAGGAAGATCACAAGTAAATTGCTTCGAGAATTCTCAGGGATTCATAGTGACAGAGTCAGCAATATCAATAAGAATCGATCGTTCATGGTACTAGCAACTAATAATAGCATGACAGATGACGCATTGAACTACTTTGAACGATCTCCAACTCCATTTATCTTCTTGCAAATATCATTACCAGAGATTCAGTACAAAAACAAGAAACCTAGAGTTGTAGGTGGAATACTCCAACTGTATTATAGAAACGCAAGGGCTAAACAATTGTTGAAGGGTTTGAATGACTATGAGATTATCAACCAGAAAATAGCCGAGCAGGTGGAGTAGTTTGTATGTTTAAGAAGGAGGGCTTAGTGTGGTGTACTTAAAGAGTGTACTTAGCAATACTATTCAATGTATGTGCTTACCATTACTAAAGGAACACACCTACCAACGATTTAGGAATTTGTATATATTCATCTGCAAATTTTAAGTAGCCGTCTACCCAGCCACTCCTAAAGAACAATTCCAAATCCAAACGTAAGCTTGATAGATTTGATATAGTACTCATTGAAATTGTTCTCGACCTTCTCTTCTTCTCCAATAGGAATACCCGTGAACAAGATCTCTGCCTTTGTCTCGGAATCCAACTGGTTGAACTTGATATCCAACTTTGCAAAATGACCTTCCTTCCAGTCTTTCAACCTCCAAGACATCAAGATCCGTTTGTTCTCTTCACGCTCCAAGATCTCTTGCTCGATATTACCGTGGAACAACACGTACTTGTTACCTTCGATGGTTGGAATAGCTCTGGTCCAAGCCAGGACTCTGTCCTTGTCAAGGAACGTGATGTAGAGCTGTTCAGCAGTAGTAGTGAACGACGACTCCAAATGAAGAGACGAGGTGTTGTACTTTGGAGTGTTACTGGTCGATTTAGTGACAGTAGCAGTCTTAACAGACTCGCTTTTCTTTACAGGTTTGTTGACTTCTTCTTTGGCAGCCTTCTGGTTAGACAAAGTGAAAGTCGATTTCACCTGGTCTTCAGGCAATTGGATATCGTTACCATGAGTAGCAATCAAGTCTTTACCGAACTGAGCAAGTTTCTTTCGCAACTGAGGCTCCAATTTGCTTCGGAAGAGACTCTTGATGGCAGCGGTTTTCGAGTTGTCGTTGGAAATACTGATATTGAACTGAAGCTCGTGTTCCTCAGTGTCATAAGCCAATTCCGGAACAGTGATCGTACCAGTGGTGTCGACCTTTTCTCCAGCATCAGTCACATGCCCCACAAACCCAAACACAAGTTTCAAATCAAACAACGAAATCACCTTTCCTTTACGTTGACACACCTCGACATCACCTTCAACAGACTTCACCGAATCGATTTCCACCCGTTGAGACTCGGACTCAGCAGCAGTGCCAGGGATCTTGTCCTTGAAATACTTCTTGCTCCAGTCAATACAGTTCTTGTCGACCCAGTGCCAGTTATTAGGATTGTTGACAACCATGATTCAATTACAGAAAACAAGAACCCTCGTCGCAGCTTTTCATCCTGCTCCAGATTCCAGAAAAACCGACGCACCCTCATGCACCTCCCGGCTGCTTGTGCACGTGACACTTCGAACCAACTGGCGATAGTGACTATCGAAACCCTTGTAAACACCACAGTTTGAGGGAATGCCCAAGGTGCCATGGAAGGGTTCCAGGAGGTACAACTTAGGCACGCGCGTCTTTCGGACGGGTCGATCTCCAGTGTGCTTTTCAGCGACTCTGCAGACTTGCTCTGGGTCGGAGATCATGACGGACGAGTCAGCAGTTACAGTAGTGCGTCATTAACAGCATACACCTCGTTCTGGGGAGCCACCAGATCACCCGTGCACCAGTTTTTGAACCATCCTCGAGGCGTCTTGGCTCTTGGGAGCGATACCTTGAAACTCACTAGCAACAGAGGGTTGTCGAAGTTCTGTGTGCCGATCCGAGCATTCGATTGTCGTACTATGTGTTACAGTCCAACGAGTCTTAACAATGTTATTGTTGCCGGAGAGTCTGGAGGCAGACTAGTGGATTTCGATCTCAACAAGTTGAAAATCAACTCCAGTATCAGTCACAAACCCAAAGTGTCGATCGTCAAGTCCAGTGGTAAACAGTTGTTGGTAGCTAATGCTAATGGATCATTAGACATTCTTGACTCGTCGTCAGGGTATTCGATCGTAAAGAACTTCCAAGCACATCAGTCTGCGTTCTCACAGATCGATGTTCAAGGCAACACCGTTGTAACAACAGGACTTTCTAAAAGACTCAACTTTGGTATGCCTGTGGTTGATCCAATGGTCAATGTCTATGACCTACGGTACTTGAAATCCATGCCTCCATTATCGTTTCCTGCTGCAGCGTCGTTTGTTGCTCTCCATCCTAAACTCCCTAATATGTGTTTTATATGTTCGTCCGGCGGCCAGCTACAGTTTGTCGACTTGTACAATATCAGCAACTTCAAGATCTACCAAGTGAACTTGGTCCAGAACGAGAAACACGCTGCCCAGCAGGTATACAACCCTGCAGCACAGAATTCCACACGAATAGTGAAAATGGAACTCAGTGGGTCTGGCGAGTACCTTGCGCTTGCAGACAACTACTCCAACTTGTATCTCTGGAGTGCCGATTCCAATGCACATTTCAGCAGCTCTGCTCAACCTATCGAGTACCCTGTGGCTCCCGAGTACCATACTCCCGACGAAATAGAAATCGACGACTACTCCAAGCCTCTTAACAGTGTTGGCATGCCATACTATGACGAGGCACTACTTTCTAATTGGCCAATGGAACTCAAGTTCAGAGTTGGCACCATGCCCAAGAAGATCCCTAACGAGCTTTTGAAATCAGCAGTACTGACTAAACGTGGTAATCCGCTTTTCAAGTTCCAAAGAGAAAGAACCAAGAATGTAGAGCTAGGGCTTGCAGAGTACAATAAGAACAAGTATGGGCCTCGTAACCAGTACCAGCCATGGTACAGTTTGGATTCCAAGGCAGTGAAAAACAATAACATACCCAGTTTCATCAGCGAGAAGAACAAAGACCATCTGGAATCAGAGACAAGCAGTGACGAAGAGGAAGAGAAACCAGACGACTCCAAGATCACCAGTCTTATTAAAGCAGGCAAGTTTTCTCAGATCTTCGACTACAAGCCGTCACCATCGGCTCCGTTGAAAATCCCACCAGCGTTCTCAAAACTACATATCTTGTACTCGCGGTTTGGAATTGAAGATTTCAACTTCAAGTTCTACAATCGATCAAAGAAGAAGTTCTCGGGACTTGAAATAGACATTGAGAACAGTTACTGCAACAGTTTGTTGATGTTGTATCGTTTTGCTACCGAGTTCTACGACTGGGTCACTGAGAGTTTGGTGTTTGACCCGTTTATTTATCCACAAGACACAGAACCTGCACCAGAGTCTCGGCCAGGCAAAATCCAGTTGCTCCAGAATCCGAAGTTTTCGTCCAATGTAGAGTTGAAGGTCGGAAAGTCGATCTTGACTGAGTTGGGGTACTTGTTTGACATGATAGCCAATTCCAAGGGCAAGAATTGTCGAACAACCAATTTCCAGAACACCCTTTGTTCTAATCCAGAAGCCAAAGAGCTTGGATTACTAGAAAACGAGCCTCGGGTTTACAATCCAAAGTACCTGGTAGAAGATGATGACGACTACGACAAATTGAAATCGATGATCCATCGTTTCAACAACTTTCTTATGGAGCAGCTTAGTTATGACGAACGAAGATTGAACTATACCAATAACTTGAAACAGAACAACACCAGGTTGGATTTCCAGCAGCTCCAACCGTCTAGTCTTGATAAAATAGCTGGCATCATAGTGGAGACTGAGATCAAGTCTCCTGCTTGCAGTACTGTTGACAAGAAAATCTCCACCGTCTACACTCTTGACGTGAGATGTATTGAGAATTCAAGCACGGGAAGTCCACTACAGCAAAGCAAGACCTTGCCAAAAGGAATGTTCGCAGCCAGTCCTGGTTATAAAGCCAAGTCTACCAACAAGTATGGCAACTATGCTGATTATCAGAACTCGTCGTTTCTTTACAATCAAACGATATTGCCGTACATCGATGCTGCAATGAATAATAATCTCAGCAATCCAGTGAAGACGTGGTGCACTCGATGTCTGAAGTATCATGGTATGGATACAACCAAGACTGTTCGAAAACTCCCACATTTGTTGTCGTTGAATTTAGATTTGGAACAGGATCATGAGGCTATTCGTAAGAGATCAGAGGCACAAGTGAAAGAACGTGACAGGCCAGGTCGTCATGTCGAATGGTTGGTGGACGAGTTCTATGCGAAATTGTCCAACTCTTCACAGCGGCCGATCTTGAAACTCAACCAAGCCGATTTCAACACCAAACCAAAATCTGACCGGACTCTTGAGGACGATTTCAAGTTGTTGAAAGCTCCTCTGGCGAAGAAACGGTTGAACAACGAAGTGGTCAAGTACGAGTTGGTTGGGTATGTGTGTGAAATCTCAGGTGATCTGCGGAACCATTCTTCAAACAAGCACTTGGTGACGTTTGTGAAAGTCAAGAACGAGGACCTGTACCAATGGTACTTGTTCAATGACTTTTTGATCACCCCGATCTCCGAGGCTGAAGTGTTCAATCTTTCGTACTGGTGGAAGAAGCCTTTAATTGTGTTGTATCAATCAAACGAGGCCACTGACAAGTTCAACTACAAAGTGAACAAGTCAAGACTTGACACCGAGATCTTGTACAGAGACTATTTTGCTTATGGCACCAGACAGGGCAAGAAGATCGAGTATGAGCTTTTGACCAAAGAAGAAGCTCCAGAGGTTGGAACCTTGGTGGCTCTAGATGCAGAGTTTGTGGTGTTGGAAGCTGACAAGTACGAGATCCGGTCGGACGGTACGAAACATTTGTTGAAACCTAAACGGCAGTCGTTGGCAAGAGTTTCTGTGATCCGAGGCGAAGGGCCAAAGAAAGGAATTGCGTTTATCGATGATTATGTGGTGATAGAAGCTCCAGTTGAAGATTATATCACTTCGTTTTCTGGAATTGAGAAAGGTGATTTGGATCCTTATTCCTCAGATAAAGCTCTTACTTACCTTGAAGTGGTGTATCGGAAACTCTGGCTTTTGCTTCAATTGGGAGTGATTTTTGTTGGACATGGATTGAATAACGATTTCCGAGCCATCAATATCCAGGTGCCTTCGGATCAGGTCAGAGACACTTTGGATTTGTACCATAAGAAAGATATTAAAAGAAAGTTGGGGTTGAAGTTTTTGACATACATTGTTTGTGGGAAGATTGTGCAGACTGGTAATCACGATTCTATTGAAGATGCTCGAAGTGCACTTGATCTCTATGATCGGTTTATTGAGTTGGTTAAAGAGAACAAGTTGAAGACAGAGTTGGATCGTGTATACAAAGAGGGTGCGCGATTGGGATTCAAGGTTCCAGGGTAGAAGAAAACCTGATTTGTTGTGATGTTATGTGTTTCTTAGCCGAAGTAATGAGAAGTCTACGAATAGTACGAATAGGAAGATGTTAATGAACGAGTGAAGAATGGGTGTAGAGGGGGAGAATGTTCAAGAAAGGATGTAGATGTTGGAAGTCGAAATGAGTAAGGTTATCAAAAACTAAAGTGATAATGTAAGTAGTGAGTGGAGGAATGATAGTCTGAATGAGTCTACAGTAATTCAATTCACAACAATCTCCATACTACTACTCAACTAGTCAAATTACAGTAACTCACTATACAGCAGCACAATACACTGCACTCTCCATACTCAGTAACACAATACACAGTAGTTCAATACAACCTCCCCACACTAACACAAAAGTCACTACCACGCCAACAACGAATACTAACAAACCAGTTCCCTAACTAGCTCCCCAGTACCAATTGCTGAACAACTACTTCCAGCAGCTCCAGTATTCTTTACGAGACCTAAATTCATGATATATTACACAAAGGCAGTCGTAGAATACCAAGAGCCACTAGAGTCGAGTACAACTACTAGCTTGATCTTGATTAGACAGACTTTTAATAGATGGTTGGGGGCGAGTAATCATAGGAGGCTCTGTATTAACAGTTGAGCTCGGTAATGATTCTCTTGCAACTAACACTACTTCCGCACCACTCCAGCAACCCATACACACTTCTAAATACAGACTATTTAAGCCTCCTCATCGATGACGGTCTTCTCAGACACGTAGATACCATCCAAGAACTTTCTGATATCCTTGTTTCTCACGGCACAGATCTGTTGGATGTCAGCAGCAGTCTGGGAAACATCCTCGACAGAGTTACCGGACAAGATCAATTCGTCCTTTTGGGTGGAGGAGATCTCGGTGGAGACACCCTCTCTGACCTTGACGAGTCTGACTCTCTTCTCTCCCAAGAAGTTTCTGATCTCGACGTAGTTAGAACCGTCCTTCTCAATGATGTTGACGTTGATTGGGAAATGCGCATAGACGTATCTCATCTTGTACAAGTAACCCTTGGTGACACCGGTGATCAAGTTAGAGATCAAGGACTTGACGGTTCTCAAAGCAGCAACGTGCTTTCTGTCACCGTTGTGGACAATGATCTTGATGAGCTTGTCGTTGACCTTGGTGAAAGAAACATCCAAATGGGTCAAGTCCTTGGTCAAGGTACCTCTTGGACCGGTCACAGTGATGAATCTGGAGACGATCTTGACGGTAACACCTTCTGGGATATCCAAGTTTTGTTCAGAGGAGATGTACTTCATTGTTGGTTGATGATAATTAGAAGAAGAGAGAGTGAAAATTCGAAGGTGTAATATAGAAGAAAACTGCTGTGGGCACGTGAAGTCTGGGGAGAGGCATGCTTGTGACTGTGATTGTGCCCTGTGTATATAGTTGTGACATACACGTGTGCGTGCTGATGGTGTAAGTTTTGGAAACGCCCTCACCAGTGGTACACCTCCACATTAGCTGATACACCCCCCGCTTTGGATCCTGCACCGGAATCGACGTTTCGAACCGAGGGTGGTTTGCTCAGTTTCCGTGGGGTAATCCATTACAGTGAGGGTATGGTATGGAGTATAAAGAGAGTTGGGATCATGGATTTCTTAGACCGTTGTTGATTTAGAGAGCAGATTATTGATTATTTTTGATTATTTTGGTATATTCAATAAACTGTGTTACTTCTGATTTTTAATATTGTTCATTTTAACATTGTTTGTTCCAACAATATTCATAACTGTCGATTGCCTAGTCACTTCACGTTACTGCAACTCACATTGACATAATCTAATTACATAGCACCCTTTGTCACACCCTTTGTCACCCCCTTACACTATGAGTTTCAGAGCCGAAGACGAAATCACTTATACCGTCAGAGACAAGATTGCCGTGATCCAATTCGATTACCCTGAGAAATTGAATGCCATGTCGTTTGTGCATTACCAGTATCTTGCAGAGTTGTTGGAGAAAGCTGATGCAGAGCCTAACACTGTTGCTACTTTGCTTACAAGTACTGGCAAGTATTTTTCTGCAGGAGCAGATCCCACCAGAAACACTCAGTTCTACGTTGAGCATGATTCTGCAAGAGAAGCAAGAAACTTCTGGAAGGAACATTTCATGGGTAACAACTCGTACATGACCAAGACTGCATACAACCACAGCAAGATTCTTGTGGCAGCTTTGAACGGACCAGTGATTGGGTTGACTGCTGCAGTGGTAGGACTCTGTGACTTGATCTATGCTCGTACTGAGAACTTGTTTTTCCTTGTACCGTTTGCTAACTTGGGACTTGTCACCGAAGGATCAACTGCTACCTCGTTGTTTTATCGGTTTGGATTATCCCGAGCCAATGAAGCTTTGTTGTTGTCAAAGCCAATTAAAGGCCGTGAATTGAACCAACTGGGATTCTTCAATAAAGTGTATAACATTGAAGATGTTGGTGAGTTCAACAAGAAAGTGGAACTGGATCTTGCAGATGCAGTAGATAAACTCAACCCACAATCATTGAAACAGATCAAGCAGTTGATCCAAGCTAATTATCTGAAACAGTTACGAGAAACCAACATGGTGGAAATCGAGTTGGGACTTGAAAAGTTTGAAAAGGGAATCCCTCAGAAACGGTTCAAAGAATTGCGAGCAAAGACTTTGAAGCATAAGTTGTAGGACCCGATCGATGTTGGAAGGTGCGTCCCGTTTTTAAAGGGTCGCTTGGGGGTCGCTTTTTTGGGTTCCTGTTTGTTTATTGGTTTTTAAGTTTGATATTTATGTTTTTTATTGACCAATAGTATTATTTTGATGCTTATTTATATGAATAATTGGATATTATTATGAGTTGTTGATCTAGAGTGGACCGAAATTCACGTGACACATAGTTAAGAAGTTGCGATCTTAGTCCATAGCGGACTGATTTGAATAGACTTGAATGTCTAATGGTGTATGAATGTATAAAGAAAGGGTGTTTTTATTTAAAGTAAATGAATTTATTAGTGTCCAACGTTATTGGGGAGATGTTAATTGTGAGGGGTTGACACTTCTAAAGAATTAGTCAAAATATGCGTAGATGCATGGAATTAATGAACAATCTAGCTACTAGATCCTTTGCAATTGTTAAATCAGCGGAGAACTATGGAGAACCATGGAGAACCATGCGGAACCACGGGAACAATAACATAAGCAATGGCAACGGGTTGTGAACAATATCAAGGCATACCTCACGAGGCAAAGATCTACTAGATGACAATCCTGGTGGCAGTTAATCCTGGGTGTTGTCTGCACACAAGTGACGTTTATTTGAATACTAGCTGTTTTGAGAAATGTACAACGGTTTGCCAGGATTGTGTGGTTGAATTGGGGTTATTTTAGATGATTGTGGATCATTGTAGACTATTTGGCGATGGGTGAGTGTTGAGATGGATGTAGATCCTGGTACCTTGAAAATCAACGGTGATCTGATGGGGGTGATGGGAGCGGTGTGTTTTTGTGAAATGATAACCAAGTGCTTGGCCTATTAGATCTCACATAATTTTACTACTGATTGATATTATTGTGTATTGTGTATTTTGCAATTGTAGTTGTGATATCACACCGTATTCACAACTGCACAGAATACTCAAGCTTTCCGAATAGAAGAAGTCAATGGGCCGCACACAGTTCTTCACATACGCATACACTATCAGTTTTTCGCTGGTGCACTGCACTACTGCACAGTTCTACACTACTGCATTTCAGAATTACTCTAATAGATTAATCTGGTTTACTGTTGACACTTAGCTATTCACATTTACCTATTCACACATTCTCACTTCGAATCACTCTTCATTCATCTAATCAAACACCACTCCCTATTCATTCTCTGCCACTCCCACACCCTCCTGTTTCATCTCTCCCTCCCCCAAGCCTTGCCTCAGCACTACCCCTTACAGAAACCCGCCGACACCCTCCTTGCACCTGCCCGTCCACGAGCTGCACCCGCCTAGACTTGCGGCCCCTCGCCGCAGTAATCCCGGCACCGAGTCGCAACCCACACTCCAACCAAGATCAACAACAACGGATATCGGCAGCACAACACTGCTCCGTGGCATCAATAATCCCACTATTAGCCTGGTTCTCCCCTTCGCTGACCTGGAATTACTCTGGTGTTGTCGCTGGCCAAGACCGGAACTAGCTCCCGATCTGGCAGTGCCCCTCCTCTCCATGAAAAACTATATTGCAATCGGGTATGCCTGCCTGACGTAGAGAACCACTTGGTGCCTAGGATACATAGAGAATCTGTATAAAGCTGGTTCTGGCCTGGTTTCTTCCGTACATATATCCTTTACCAGTATCAACTATGACCGACTACTCTAGTTTTGCTAAGGATTTCAAGTACTCTGTCCACGGGAAAGTGGCAGTGATCACATTCAATAGACCCCAGAAGTTCAATGCCTTCGCATACCCACACTACGCCGAGTTGCAAAAACTCCTCAAGCGAGCCGAGGACGAGCCTGGCACCGTGGTGACGCTTCTTGCTGGTTCTGGCCGGTTCTTCTCTGCTGGTGCTGACGTTGGCTATGCTTCCAGTTCAAACATAGATCTTAGTACTCCCGATGCAGTCTCTGATGTGTATAAGCAAACGTTTCTTGCCAACAACTCGTTGATGACCTCAGTGTTCCAGAGCCATCCGAAGATCTTGGTCAGTGCACTCAACGGCCCGGCGATCGGTTTGAGTGCTGCTCTTGTGATGCACAGCGACTTGATCTATGCCAGTTCCGACAACGTCTATCTTTTGTTCCCGTTTGCCAACTTAGGATTGGTTGCCGAAGGTGGAAGCTCGGTGACCTTGTTCAACAGACTCGGGTTGTCGAAAACCAACGAGGCACTCTTGTTGTCCAAACCGATCCGTGGTAAAGAGTTGGTGGAGCGGGGCTTGATCAACAAAGTGTTCAATATCAAAGACGCAGACCAGTTCAACCAAGCAGTGATCGATCAGTTGAACGGTGACGTGGGTCACTTGAACACAGACTCTCTTTTACAGATCAAGCAGTTGATTCAGGCTAACTGGAAAGACAGAATCGCCAACAACAATATCGTCGAGGCTATTGCTGGGTACAGAAGATTCTTGACGGGAGTGCCAGGCGAGAGATTCGAGATGATAAAGAGCGGCAAGTTGAAGCATAAGTTGTAGTTCGATAATATAATATACGTGTATTCCAGACCAACCAACTATAGAAACAAATTAGACAAAAATAAACAAAAATAAACCAAAAGAGTATAATATAAAGATAGTGCGTGGGGTAGAGGTGTGTGCCATAAGGTGTGGAAAGAGTTTGGCAGAGGAGTATACTATGAGGATGTGAGAGTTCTCCGGAGAGTGCTGTAAGGATGTGAGGATCACTTCAGAGGAGATCATAAGGATGTGAAGTGGTACTCCAGAGCATATTACCATAAGAGTGTGAAAAAACACACCTCCTGATCACTCCCTAGCATTTAGTGCATGTGTTCGTAAGTATGATCAATCCACTCCCTTATGACACACCGGACAATTGCTCTGTTTCATTAACCACCCGATAATACAATCATGATGGTAACAATGTTGACAGCTGAGCAGACGAACTCGGGAATCTGAATTGAACCCGTTCCGACAAATAAGACATGGTTGTGTAGGGAGCTCAGTAATTTCTTGAAGTGCATTGTCGAAATGAGTAAACTTTGTCTCAAACTTTTTAATGTTGATTAACACCCGTAGCTTGATGATCAAGATTCTGAGAGACACATAAGAATATGACAACACATGAAGTGGGAAGGTGTAATGTTGCAAGAAGTATACTGAGAAGATGATCTGGTTCAAGAACTTCAAGTTGTTAATGAACAACTTAAACAACATAAGTGCTTTCTTCTTGACGATTAAATTCTTCTGTTTCTGCAACCACAACCGCTGGTAAAACTTCTGAATACTGGCTGCAACATTGGTGGCTGGGACAATCTCTTGGTCAAGGCTTTTCAAGAACTGTTTGAATAAAGTCTGATTCGTACGGTACTCCCAATAATTAAGAATGTAGCTGAAACTGGTGAGAATGATCAAGGGGTAAAAATTGATGATTTCAAATCCGAACAACGCTAACAACAAGTTGTGGCCATCTTTGTACACTTCTTTGGTGAACTTGACAATCAAGATCACATCAATAAAATTGATCAACATTATTCCCAAGGCAAACCGAAGATGTGTCAAAGGATTAGTTCTTAGGTAGCTTTTAGCTGACATTAATGGTAATGACACTGGTTCTGTTTCTTTCAAGTACAAGTTACTGTAAGAAGTGAACTCATAGGAACTGTAAGACGACAAATCATCAAACTCATCCAAAAGCTCCACTCCTTCTTCCTCGTTATCTTTTTCTTGAGGCAAGCTTTTGCCACTGGTACTAGCAAACACATTGGTGACTCTGTAAATGCACAAGTAATGGAAGAATTTCAACAACCACACACAGAAAAAAAGGGCAGCGAACTTCTTGATCGTCTGACTGTTGAAAGTGTCAGACTCAAATTTACGGACCACCAACAAAGAGAGGCAGAATTCCCACACGGTATAGTTAAGTTTTCGAAACAACGTCTCCACCTCCTTGTTAGTGAGCGATCCAAATATAAGCATCTTGAACAAGTTGATGAACACGAGCAACAGGATAAGCGCAATATTGGCAGCCCCAAAATTGGTGTACAGAGACACCAACAAAGGGTGGGACTCCAAGATCTGCTTGGAGTAGCCCGACTGGGCCATGTGCTGGAAGAAGCTCCTCGAGAAATAGGCCCCGAAAACCGCCACTAACTTCTTCATCCACCGGTTATTAGTTTCAAGATGATTTCATCAATGGCTTCAGATCAGAAAAACTAATACAAATCATTGGGTCACGTGGATGGTATTTAGTTTGTGGCTCCAGTTTGACACTCACAGTTTGGGGTGACAGGTTGTTTTAGTCGGGGCTTGAGAGTGGGAGTTGTTTTTATGTTTTTGTAGGTTATATGGGGAGTGGAGAAGATTATTAGTGAGTGTAGCGTATTTGTAGGCAGTAGAAATGTGTTGTTGTTGATACTGATGTGCATTGGAGTTGACATGCATAGTTTCTGTCTATGAGTAGTTGTGGTACTTTCAGTCGACCGATTGAGCGTATCGGTCTTTCTCGTAGATCAAAGAAAACTCGTAATCACTATAATTGTTTTCATTGTGGTTTTGTCTCTTCGGCTTTGAACAAGGATGAAGCTTGGATCGAAATGTTGTTCCGTTCTAGTCTCCGACGAAGACAGAGCCAAAGCAACACAACGACGCAATGAGAGTCAAATCCAGTGAAATAATAGCAAAACAAAATAGAACAAATTAATTACTTTTTATTTGATGGTTTTTATTGATTAACTAGAATTCCTCGTGGTATGGATTCTCTGTTGTCAGTTTCTGGGTATGGAGAATGTAAGAGCATACTTCGAATTCCTTGTTCCTACTTAATTATTAACAGACACTTAGAAACAAGAACAAAACTGTCCCTAAAACTAAAACAATAAAAATTAAAAGAAAATTAAAACAATAAAAGTGGATATGACAAGGTACCCACTGTTTACAGAGTTGAGGCTCATTGATTGATGCGTGAAGTGCCAGACATCGAATTGTAAAGTTGCGTATCGAATGAGCGGAGTCCTTGCCGAGTCTTCGCGATTCCCAAGCGCCGACAAGAAGCAAAGACACGATGAGGCTTTGAAACTAGAGCTAAGCGACTCCATTGGGAATCTCCAGCGACGACTTCCCCTTTCAGCCTGAATTGCGAGGTCTCAATGTTGTATGCAAAATCACTGGGTGCATTTCTTGGTTGCTGATCCAAAAAGTAATTTAACTATTCTGGAAGTTATGAGAAGTAACTCTGTTTCACCCAAAGGTTGATTTGGATAAACCCCCAGAGGTTGCTACGACAGCCTGGCAACACCCAAGAGTGAGTTTGCAGCTGGAACGCCAAGTTCATGTTCCACTTTCATGTTCCACTTTCAAACACTCTCTAATATCATACCGCTTACATTCAAAGCATTCATTTCATTTCTATTGATCAATTACAGAACCTGTAAGCGAGCACATCGAGCACATCGAGCACGTCGTAATCCGTCGGTTTATTTCAGAAAGAGTGAATATGCAGACGTAATGCAGAACCAGGCGCACAGTTGGACTCTGGATCAGACTGAATCATTCCATGCCTTGGGACCTGAGTGAGCAACCATTTAAACTCCACATGAATTTAATCCAAATCAGAAATACGTTCGTCCAATTAGGACGTGCCGAGTACTGGATACCGACTTACACAATCATCCCCTATGCAGTCCACCCATACAGAGTACAGATCTGCAACCCTTTCATGAGTAATTCAGTGTAGGTCTTATGATATGCAGCGAACAAGTTTGTACGGCCTCGAGGAACCACAAATCTTAATCCTCGTTTGAGCTCTGGAGGTTGGCCTGAGACTGTTTGGGAATCACAGTTTTGTGGTTTGGCGGTCGTACAGGATTTTCTGATGCGGTTATGAATACTGAGTGTTCACTGTGATACTATGTGGTTGTTGAAGAACAGACACAGACGAATTTGACTCAGTTATTGGTAATATCTATGAATAGAACCTACACTGAAGGAACACGGGTTGTTGAGTCGAGGAACTTGACTGGTATTTCTGCAGCCAAGAACCAGTTTCTGACATGTCTCTTACACGTTTAAACTGAGGTCGAGGGTTGAATTTGCGGTGTTGAGTCTGTTACCGTTTCAGATATCAGAGACTTTTTTGTAGAGGTGAGAGACATCGAGTGAGACCAATAGAAATCTCCTGATGTCGAGCAATCATTGATGACATTGGTGATTTGGTTGAATAATTGCAACCTTGGATTGCTTGGCTCCCAATTTACTCGGCTTGATTGCATGTGGCAGTCTGTGGGAAAGTACGTATGGGAGTGCGTGATTCTTCAGTCAATTTCAGCGAGGTACATATTAGACAGGTACAAGTTGAAGATATGCAGCTATGCTTGGCCGGTAATGGTTTGAGACGGAAGTGAATAAAAAGAAACTAGGTTTAGGGGTGTTGGGGACTCTATGGAACTTTTGGATTTATCATGAAGACAGCGGAGGAGACTGAGGGACTTAGGAATAGATAAGGATGTAGGATGTAGGATGTAGGATGTGAGGATGTGATGTGGAGATAGTGTAGGAAATAAAATGCTACCAAGATAGTAGAGTAACAAAAATAGACAGACACAAAACTAGACATGCACCGGGGACAATAGAAATAACCAAAGTGTTGCTACGGCGTACGATCTGGGTTGTCTGACCCAGATTCCAGACCCTCGAGAGACAAGACAGTGACACCGTGGGGTGACAGAGTGGGAAGTAAAGTTAAGCTTTGGAGCTGGATTGAGAAGTGAGGAAGTAGAACAGAGCAGCAGCGAGGATGGGAATGGGGTTAAGGTTGCGGGAATTCACAGAGGGTCTAGATTGTTTGAAGGAGCGATAAATATAGGCTGAGGACAGGGATAATGGTTCGAAACCAGTTTGGAGGGCCGCCGATCAGTTGCTGAGGATCTTCACTTCAAGCTGCAACTGCAGCGGTGTGCAGCAGGGGATATTTTTTAGCACGCCAAACCAACAAGAGCTAGGAGTCTAAGCGGCTGCGATAGTGAGCAAGAGAATTTTGAGTTGGCCTGAGACAAGGTGCACTAGTGTGGAAGGATGCTGGCTAAGGGGAACAAGGTCATGGAGTGGAGAGCCAGGGCAGAGGATAAGGCCAAGAGCCAAGAGCCAAGGACGCACACACGAGATATCGAAAAGAAACAGTAAGACAGAACAGGTCAAACAAAAAGCAATCATGGACGACCTGAGACGGAGTACAAAACATGGTCGCACAGTGGGGGTCGCACTGTGGTAAGCTGGAGCGACGGTGGAGCTAGTGACAAATCAGGGCTGCATATTTTAGTGCCAGGTGCGTAGGACTAGCGGGCTGGAGGTTCGACGGAAATAATATCCAGGGCCCTCCAGGAATTGAAACAGTGGGCCCACAGTGATACGTTGCCTGGAAATAATACATGGATCGCTTGTGGAACCGTCAAAACAATTGCAAAGCACATTTTTCAGTTTCGCTAATCGATTGCAAAACTCTAGAAAATATTTGGTTCGAGAAGCCCTTGGTTAGTTGGTTACAGTTTGGCGATCGTAGTGAATGGCACTGTAAATGACACTGTAAATTATTATCCACAGCCCTGACCTTGCTCCTTCAAGCACATAGCCAACATACAACCAATGTTTTCATATTGTAATAATTTTGTAATAATATTGGCAGAATTATTGCCAGTAACATTGGCCGTAAAATTCACAGTCAGTACCAGTCAGTACTAGTCAGAACATCGGCAGCACCATTGGCAGTTGCCTAGTCCACCTGCGAAATCCCATGTCTGAGATAGTGAGACATCGAAAAGGCTGGACCTCAAGATCAATTCCTAGCTCAAAAGCCAACAATGCCAGGCACACACCACCTCCCAAGACCAGCCCCTCGATTTCCCAAAACTGTCCAGTGTCGCCGGTGACACTAACCTGAAACCAGCCTGCCCCTGACACCAGGGCCAGCATTGTCGATTCAGGCTGAAGCGAAACCGCACTGCAGCACCAGGCAGGCCCGGTTTCGAGTGGCCGCAACCTGCACTCCCAGATCGCCTAATCAGGGCCAACAATAGCCGGCCGGGTCTTGCACGCCAAACTAGTGTGTATCAGTTTATGCAGGCGGCCAGGACCTCTCAAGATAGTATAAATGATTTCGGGGTGCCTGGTTTACCAGCCTCCACGGTATTTTCTGTTCACCCCCCTGGCCATGTCTGTCGAGCTCAAGTTCAAGAAACTGGTTGCCAGTCCCTCGTTCTATGCCCTGAACCAACGCACTGCCTACTCTAAAGGCGACCACTTGAAAGTGCCTAACCGTCCTGCAAAGACTGCTGCTGCCAGAAAATCCGCCATGAAGTCGCTGGCACGCAAACAACAATCCAAACACAAAGACCAAATGGTCCACCTCACGGTGCCTCCAAAACCAAAAACCCGCAGCATCTACTCGTCCCGATCCCGCAAGTCCTGTGCAAGCTCTGCATTCGACGCACTCTCGTTGATAGACAACTACATGTGCGAAGGCTCGGTGCTAGACTTCCCTATTGACGAGGACTTCAACATCAACCCGTTCGAGCCTCTTCCGGAGATCGACATCGACGCCTACAGAGCAAACGACCCGGACTACCAGCAGTTCTGCAAGTCGGTCGAGTCCACCGTCGCTGAGAAACTGAAAGCCAAGGCCGCACTGTCTGAGATCCGACGCACTGTGATCTCCAGAGTGTTCACCCAGGACGAGATCTGCCAGTTGGGCAACATCTTTTCTGAGATCTTGGAGGACGACGAGGGTCTTGCTGCTGAAGACGAGGAGTTCACCTGGAGAGACGAGTGTCCTACTGTGGTCACCGGTACTCCAGAGACCGACGGGAAGAAACAACACACTCTGGTCGACCTTACTCCAATCCATCTCCAACCGTTTGATGACGATGTCACTGCTTGTAACACTCCAGAACAAGAAAGCGACTCTGATTCTGACGACTACTCTAATATCCCAGTTGGACTTGACAACTCTCCAGCATCCTTCAGAGGAACTCCACTTCTCATGTCCAGTCCTTCTCCTGCTCCTCGTAAATCGTTCCTTGCCAAGATGTCTGTCGAGGAAGCCAAGAAGGAGGAAGCTAAGAAGGTTGAAGCTAAGGAGGAAGCCAAGAAGGAGGTTGAAGTCAAAGAGGTCGAGAAAGAACTCGAGGCTAAGAAAGAAGAAGCCAAGAAACAACCCTCCCCTTCGAAACCGGCTGATGTGTTCCAGAAAGTCCGCAAGCTTAGAAAGAACATCGAGTTCTCTGAGAAAGATATCAAGATGGTGCAGCAGTCGTGGCTTGCTATTGTGAACCAGAGCAAAGGATGCAGCGAGTTCCTGTCGCCTAAAGTCGACAACAGCATTGCTGCCAACTCGTCGGCGTACTCGTTCACCAAGCAGTTCTACAGCAACATCTTCAGACAGATGGCTTTTGCCAAGAGTTTCTTCCCAGACTCTGCCGACAAGCAGGTAGTGGACTTCGGCAACATCTTGACCGGGGTGTGCAAGAAGCTCGACAACATGCAGAGCGTGTCCAAGTTCTTGCTCAAGAGCAACTACTTGAACGTCGAGAACAACGACGGCAGCTGCTCCAACACCATCTTCGGCTACTCCAAGCTCAACATCGACGACAACGAGGTGTACTTCAGTATCTTCGGCAAGATCTTCTTGCGCACCTTGAACGAGAACTACCCACAGGAGTTCAACAAGGAGTTGGAGGAGTCCTGGAGCAAGTTCTACTTGGTGCTCTTCAGCTTGATTGTCGGTGGCTTGAACTCTGCTGAGAAGAACACCTTGAAGCCAAGAATCGATTCTGCACTCACTGTCAACATCGACAACGAGGCCGATGCTGTCGTTGCTGGCCAGTTGAAGTTGATTGAAGAAGAACTGTTTGTTCCGTCTCCAGTTCAGAAACTGAGCACTTTCTCAGCCTCCAGTGATGTTGTGCAACCTTTCAGTGTGGCAGCTTACAGAACCTCGCCTGCAAACCAAAGCATGCCAGATCTTTTGCAGCAGCAGGCCACTCCAGAGAAGGAGAAGCGCAGATTCCAGCTCTACAAGAAGAACGACAAGTCGTTGTTCCAGAAGTTCTCCAACAAGATGGGCCACAAGGCCCAGGGCAACGCTGCAGAATACGTCACCAACGGAAGAAAAATCAGCAAGGTCGAGGAGGACAAGTTGAACAACGCAGAGTACTACGAGAACGCCAAGCGTCTCTCGAAGGAAGACGTCAAGTTGTTGCACAAGTTGAGACTTGTCAAGAACAGCTTGTCGAAGAAAGCATTCTTCAAGAAATCAAAGAGCCCAGTCATCAATTGGTCTCCAGACATGGACGAGTCGCCACTCAGCAACTTGTCTCTTAACATCTCCCCAGAAACCAGCATCTCTTCTAACGACGAGACTGAATGCTGCAACGTTCTTGTCAGCCCACTTGGACTCTACAAACAAGCCAACCTTCCAATCCCTACCGACACCGACCTCGATATCAAACTCGATATGCCAGATTTCGGTCACTCGTCATTCTCCAGCGATGTTGCTCAGGTTCAACAGTTGAGACCTATTTTTGTCAACGGCTCTTTCGATTAGACCCTATAAAGGATACCCACTATGCTACCATTCATTTCTTTGCCGCTTTTATTATTATAGAGATTTTTTGAGTTATGACCCTGAATTGATGCTTGTTTATTTGTTGACCATTGTAATTGCGAGTAGTCAAAGAGTTTGCATTTTATTACAGTAAGTGCAGTACACTTCACAGTTAGTGCAGTACACTTGGAAGAGAGTAGAGAAGCCAGAACACTACAGTTACTTCAGTACATTTTGAAACAAATACCCAAGCACAAGTTTCAGCATTCTAATACATTATAAAAATCAGTTAAGATTAAAGTTTATCATTCCAAACACTAAGAAGTAAAATATCAAGAGTACCAGTTCAGTCCTCTACTATGTTATCAATGCTAAGTACGGGGCCCCCACACCCCTGAAAATAGTGATGCTTAAAATTTTTTTTCTTACCAAGAAGACTACTGCATTATCTAATAATGGGAAAGAGACACAACAAACCAAAGTTCGGGAAGAGAAACCGAGGTAATGTTCGGACCAGCTGGGTTGAAATCGAAAAGAAAAACGATAAATGGGAGCAGTATTATAAGAACCAGGGGTTATTTTCAGATGAAGAATGGGACTCTTTCTATGGTACATGTCAAACCCAGTTACCTTTAACCTTCAGAATCACTGGGTCTAGAAAACATGCCAAGGAGATTCTTGAGGTGTTCAAAGAAAAGCATTTGCCTAGTTTGTTGAGCATTGATATCAATGAGTTGAAAAAACAACAGGAAGCCACTGCCAATGTTGCTGCCATCACTGGTGAAATCGAGAAACCTGTGGCCTTGAAATGGTACCCTAATGAATTGGCATGGCAGATCAATGTTCCTAAGAACGTCATGAAGAAAAACGAAAACTACCAGAAGACCCAACGGTTCTTGGTTGTTGAAACCGAGGTTGGAAACATTTCCAGACAAGAGGCCGTGTCAATGATTCCTCCGTTGGTTCTTGATGTCAAGCCTCATCATTATGTCTTGGATATGTGTGCAGCCCCAGGGTCCAAGACCGCACAGCTTGTTGAGAGTTTGCACAACTTTGAGGATGGCGACGACCATGCTATTCCAAAGGGATTTGTCATGGCCAACGACTCTGACTACAAACGGTCGCATATGTTGGTGCATCAAGTCAAGAGATTGAACTCTCCCAACTTTGTGGTGATCAACCACGACGGCCAGATGTTGCCTAAGTTCAAGCTCAACAGCTCCAATCTGTTTGTGAAGTTCGACAGAATCTTGTGTGATGTCCCATGTACTGGGGACGGAACCATGAGAAAGAATGTCACTGTGTGGAAAGACTGGACCATTGGGAACGGACTTGGGATGCACAGCTTGCAGTTGAACATCTTGAACAGAGGGTTGCAGTTGTTGAAACCTGGTGGAAGACTTGTGTACTCGACATGTTCGATGAACCCAATTGAAAACGAGGCAGTTATTTGTGCCGCTTTGAAGAAATGGAACGGGGAGATCTACACTGTCAACTGTGACGACCAGTTACCTGGTTTGATTAGAAGAAAAGGTGTTTCCAACTGGAAAGTTTTCAACAAAGAAGCAGTCGAATTGGCCGATATCGATGATCTTCGTGCTAAGAAAGAAGAGGAAGTCAACAAGAAAGTGCCGTTCACTGTGTTCCCACCTTCTGAGGAGGAAGCCAAGGACTTGCATTTGGAGAACTGTATCAGAGTTTATCCACATTTGCAAAACACTGGTGGATTCTTCATCACTGTTCTCGAGAAAACTCCATTGAAGGAAGATACCAAGAAGAGATCTATTGATGAAGAGCAAGACTCTAACAAGAAGCCTAAGCTTGATGTTGCCCAAGAAGAAACTCCGTTGGTGAAATTGAAGAAAGAGAAACTTCCAAGAGACGCCAACGAAGAACCGTTTGTGTTCTTGGATCCTAACCAGGAGAAACTCAAGTACTGTTGGGATTTCTATGGGATCAATGACTCATTCCCTAAGGATTCTTGTTTGGTGAGAAACGCTACTGGAGACCCAGTGAGATCGATTTACTTTGTGGCCCCAGTGATCAAAGACATAATCAGCAACAACGACAACAAGTTGAAATTCATTCATTCTGGCTTAAAATTGTTTGTGTCGCAGAAATCCAACAAGGACAGCGGTGTCACCTGGAGACTCCAGAACGAGTCGTTGGCTATCTTGAAGAGATTCTTGGGAGACAAGCGTCAAGTGGTGATCCGTGATTTGGACGTTTTGAAGACCTTACTTTTGGAGACTTTCCCAAGTCTTTACAAGCTTGGCAACATCAGTGAGGATTTCCGTCAACAGATTGACAAGATCGAGGAAGAAGGTTGTTGTTTCATGTCCATTGAAAGACAAGATCCATCAAAAGAAGACTTGTTCCTTCCTATCTGGAAGGGTAAGAACTGTATCAATTTGATGGTCAACAAACACGATACGTTTGAATTGTTGTACAGAATCTTTGGACTTGAGACTACAAGAGACACTGCTTACAAGCAAGAGCCAAATGGTAAGAACTCTGTTATTGTTCCAGAGAATGGAGCTGCTTCTACTGAACCAGTGACTGAGACTTCTGCTACTGAGGAGTCTGCAGTTGAGCAATCTGCTACTGAGGAACCAGTTGAACCAGCTAGCGAGTCTGCTGAGCCAGCTGCTGAACCAGTTGCTGAACCAGCTGCTGAGCCAACTGAAACCACCAACTAAACTGGCATTAACTGATCTGTAATTGTATATTGAATAGTCATGTTTTCTTATATTCTGTTGTAATATTAAGTTTGAGAGCACTTTCTTGGCTGTTATTAATTTGGATTTCCAAATCACTTGTTGTCAATTCTTGTCAGTTGTTCCCAACCATGTACCGACATGCGATGGTCTGCATATATTTGGAAATCTCAATTTTTTCTTGTATTGCATCTCTCCATATTGAAACCGAAATACAATTGACTACTAGCAAAGAAGATATATCATAGTTGATATGGAAAATATTCAAGATATATCCAATCAAGTAAACTTATTGGCGGAGAAATTTGCTTCTAAAAGTAGAGAACTTGAACAGATCAAACAAGAATACGCTTCTAAGATCAAGACGTTAGAATCACTCGAGAAACAATACCTTGGACAAATTGAAACCAATGGACTTGAACTAAAAGATATAGATTGTCCGAATTGCAATCATAAAGTCTATTCGTTTGAACCTAATTCTGACAACAATTATTTTGTGCTCTTCCCAAAAGCTACATTGGGTACAAACATTAGTACTGTCAAACCACAGATTCCTCAGACACAGTCTCTCATAGCACACTCTCGCACAACACAAACAGTTACGCCCACACAGAATAACGAACCGTCAACCACAAAGAAGAAGAAAAACTCAAATAGAGTTTGCTCGTATTGTAATAAACCAGGTCATGTCCGAGCAAAATGTCAGAAACGATTACAGATGCCAATCTCTTGAAAGCTAGCAGTACATGCATACTCTATGGAGAATCTATGGAGAGCCATCTAGAACAATCAACCATCAATGATTCTACGTTACTCATCCACCACAAAATCCATCTCCTCCCATCTCAGACCCAAACCACCTACAAAATGCGTCATTAAATTATTCATTAATAATACACAGACAAAGTCTATTTCGATACCATTGCTTCTTTTCTAGCAGCGTCTTGCAAAAGTGTGGTGTCAATAGCTTTGGATGGCAAATGCACATATCTGATAGTCGACCCACGGATAAACAACGTGTTCACTGCATTCAAATGTGGGTATCTGATTGATTCCTTGTTGACGATATTGTCTAGTTTGAAGTTCAAGTACTGATCCACTGACTTCAATGTTCCAGTTATCACTATATCATTTTTGAGTTCCACTGTTATCTGGATGTTAGACAAGAACCAGCTACTAAATTTTAATGAACATTAACTTACCTGCTGATCAACCAAAGTCTTAAAGAAACTGAAGAACAACATTGTGAATGTGTAGTATATATCAACCAAACCTTCAACTGTTACAGACGATGGAAAAAACAACTGCACTTGAAGCACACAGTTACCCGCCACAACTCCAGGGTTCTTGATTTTCTTTATATCTACACGTGACCCGTCTGATAACTGCATAACCAAAAAATTTCGGCTGATCATCAGTGCTTACCAAGCAATTAACCATGAGGTTTTTGAGTCAAAGCTTGGCTTCGAAGTCGAAGTTTTTACTTGGCGGGGTCAGTTTCAACACTGCTAGACGGACCGTGGGTTTGAATCAACTCAAACTGCCTGTGAATTTCTTTGATCGCAACTTGTTCAATGGCAGTAAACGATTTTTCAACTCCAATGTTGGAGCCAGGATCTCATCACAATTACAAGCCTTGAACAAACAAGCAACTATAAAGCTTCCTAAACCCTCGAAGTACCCTGTAAATTCTCATAGTCGTGTTGGATACTGGTTGATTGGGACTTCTGGTTTGGTGTTTGGGATTGTGGTGCTAGGAGGATTGACGAGGTTAACAGAATCCGGACTTTCCATCACCGAATGGAAACCAATCACCGGATCGATTCCGCCATTGAATGAGGAAGAATGGATTGCCGAGTTTAATAAATACAAGGAATCTCCTGAATTCAAACAGTTGAACTCGCATATAACTTTGGACGAGTACAAGTTTATCTTCTTTATGGAATGGGCACATAGATTATGGGGGAGAGCCATTGGCATGGTTCTTGTCGTGCCTGCCATTTATTTCACTTTAAGAAAACGGACCTCGGCACATATGAACCGTCGGTTCATTGGATTGGCTGCGTTGTTAGGACTTCAAGGTGCAGTTGGCTGGTGGATGGTATACTCTGGATTGGACTCCAAGCAATTGGAAGAACGGAAATCCAAACCAACCGTGTCACAGTACCGGTTGACCACACATTTGGGTGCTGCGTTCTTGTTGTATTTGGGAATGTTATGGACTGGGTTGGAGATCTTGAGAGAGAACCTGTGGATCAAGAACCCAGAGACTGCAGTCAAGACGTTCACCAAACTCGACTCTGTGGCTACTCGTCCGTTCCGTAGACTTTCTATTGGTTTGTTGTGTTTGACTTTCTTGACTGCAATGTCTGGTGGAATGGTTGCTGGACTTGATGCAGGTTTGATCTACAACACTTGGCCAAAGATGGGTGACGACTGGTTCCCTTCCAAAAACGAATTGTTCAACAACAACTTTGCCAGAAAATCCGACCAATCTGATTTATGGTGGCGTAACTTGTTTGAAAACCCAACCACAGTACAGTTGGTGCATCGGACTTTGGCTATCACTACATTCACTGCTATCTTTGCCAGTCACATGTACGTCAACCGATTCAAGTCGGTGTTACCTAAGAAGTCTGTGAAATTGATGCATTACGCCATGGGAATGGTCACTTTACAAGCAGCTCTTGGGATTTCCACGTTGCTTTATTTGGTTCCTATCCCATTAGCTGCGGCTCATCAAGCTGGTGCTGTGGCTTTGCTCACTGTCTGTTTAGCATTTGCAGCAAGACTTCGTCAACCAAGAGTTCCTATCAGGATGCTAGTTAACAAGTTGTATGCTAAAGGAATCAGACCGAAGATTGATGTGTGAGTCTTTACTGACGGTACATGCATGTATCAATAGAGTCATGAACAATTGTTCATTAGATGGTACATCAGTACTATTAAGCCTCTTCCTAAGAGACTTTATCTCTTAGCAAAGTACTTCTTAATTGAAGTTCTTATTGTAATTAGAAACAGAAATGTGTGGTGGTCATTTTAAGACTGCTGCTACATTCTCAATGTACATAGGTGCTTACATAGAAAGCACAAATCTGCATAAAAGTTCTTGTTTGTCAGCCATGTAGTGAGCCCTTTAGCCTTAATGGTGCTTGAATATTAAAGAGAGCGATTTAGAAACTGAACATAGTCACAATTGTACTCGGGAGCCATGGACTTTCACAATACACAGAAATGCGCTTTGCCTAAACACATTCTCAAGATTACAAACTACGTATGTTCGATTGTTGGCGCAGTCATTGATTCTTCATGACTGCCCATCGAACATTAATATGAAAGAATTCACCATAAACTAGTTTAAATGTATATTCAGTTACAAGGCTCACTGGTATTGGAAAGTCTCTTGTACAGTGCCATGTTCACCAACGTCTGACACTTTCATGTATAGCATATGTTCGGATGTGTGGGTGTACGGATGTATAGCTGATACAGTTCACAAAGTAATTGTACCATCTACAATACAAACGCAAAGATGGACGGAATACCTGCAAGCACTACTGCTGCTTTAGAGCACTCAGGACAACAAATCTCGCAAATAGTCGAGTCTTTCATTGAGTTAGGAGTGTTGGTCCATGATTTCCAAGGCAATGATGCCTCTTCAGAATCGTTAGCAGTCAGATTGAATCAGACTATTGAACAATTAGATGCTCTTTCAAAAGATAATCAAGACGAGCTTGCAAAATTGCCAATTCCTCTTGACGTGTTGCAGTACATTGAGGACGGTAGAAACCCAAACGTTTATACCAGAGAATTCGTCGAGGCAACCAAGAAATCTAACCAGCATCTACGAGGTAAAATGATAGCATTCCGTCAGTTACGAGACACTTTAGGAGGACTTATAGAAGGAGAGTTTCCAGAATTGAAAGACGATATACAAGGTATTTATACAAGAACCAACGATTAGTGGCAATCTAAACCACAGTGTGAGTTTCATTCAAGTCCGTCAAATCTCTTGATTCCGTTCTCATGTTCACTTCGAACAGCTCGAAGAGTTTTAGCCGGTTTCTGAAGTTTCTGTTTCTTGGTTTCAGCAGTAGGAGGATCTTTACGTTTCTTTGATTGTGATTTAGGAGTTTCTTTTTCTGCCGGTGTTTCTTTCTCAACTGGTGTTTCATTGTCACTTGAGTCTTCACCATCACTAGCATCTTCATCATCAGACTTCTCATTCTCATTCTCATCATCAGACTTCTCCTCACCAGAACCACTGTCACTACTGTCACTACCACTCTCAAAACTTCCCTCATCACTACTATTGTTATCATCTTCACTGTCACTGCCACTACCATCATCACTGTCATCGTCAACACCTTTACTGACAACATCTTCAGACTGACCACCCCAGATCTTCAAGCACGACATTCCTCCCGAGGCAAGTCTATAGTTGTAGTCAATATCCAATTGACTGATCTCGTCAATGTCATCATGGATCCGTGTTTCTTGGATAACGCTGCGCTTGGCATCCACCTTATATATCACTCCGTCGGAGCACCCAGCCCAACATGCATCTTTTTCATCATCGTTCATCGTACTAATGACACAGTCGACACTATTGTCCTTAGAAAGTTTGATCCGCGACAACTGATCGGTGTACTTGTTCTTCTTCTCTTTCCACAACGTCACTACTCCCAGTCCCATTCCACAAATCAAACTCTCATTAGACTCGGGGTTAGGAAACACTGCCGAGAGAACCTCGTCCTCCTGGTTCTCAGATTGTAAAAGAACTCCTTTTCTAAGATCGATCTTGGCAACTGTAGTGCTGCCTACTGTCAAGTAATGGTACTGACTTCCACCAGGCACTGCCACTATCTGGTTCACCATATCGTCATGAACAGCTTTGACTTCAAACACTTGCTTGAACTTGTCTCTTGTATCGAAAACTCTGACATTTCCCAGCTCGTCTCCTACAATTAACTGTGGATGAGTGGCTGATCCTATAGCAGTACTGAAACTGTCTACATCCTCAAAGCTCCGTTTGGTGATCACCTTTCCAGTTTCAGTGTGTGCTTTCTTGATCACTTGGTCTTTACCAATAGTGTAAACAGATTTACCTTCATCCAAAGGATCAAACAATACTGTACGACAACTGGTCTTGTGTCTTTTGGTCTTCCACATGATATTCACTAGTGGATCAGTACCATCCAGAGGAACCAGTTGAGCATCACTCACTTGCCATAATTTTTTCTTTTTATTGCTGGTTGAGCTGGTTGAGCTGTCCTCGCCCAATTCGGTCTCTTCTTGTCTCTTGGCAAGTTGTTCTTGGAGTAGCTGGTCATTGTATTTGTGCATGTAGACATGGCCAGTAGCTAACCCAGACACAACTATAGGTGCCGAAGGATGACAAGCAAATGAAAACAACGGGTCTTCATAAGTTAATTCAAGGATCGGGTCGACATTGCTGACGACTTTTTGTTGCTTCTTTTTTTTAGCCATGTTGATTGGGGGTCACTTTTGTTTTGTTGCAGTGGATTATCTGAACTTTACAGTGAATAGTACTAGTACTTGCACGCAGAAAATTTTCTAGAGATGCCCATCTTGAAAAGTTGGTAGAGCAAGAAGTTTCATGCGTAGGATGAATTTTGGGCGGCATCTCTGGGCGGCAGCTTAGGCGGCTTTGAAGTATCCTAGACGACTTCAGACAGTGACCCGCCCACGGTTTTTGTCGGTGCTTTATCATCCGTGGACGGGTCACTGTGATTAGAAGTTGTGGAGTACTATTCATCGAAGAGGCAAATATTACGTATCATTCCATTGACATTGGGTGTTTAGTATTCATATATACTCTGAGAAATAGGGGATAAGTTATCGAATACTTATCAAATAACTCCATCTTATATCAATATTTCTCACCACGTTATCAATGTCGGCAAAGTATATAATCAATGAAGAGATAAAACAGCTAGTGATTGCTTCTGGTCAGATAACTGACGATGCAAGGTTGACCATATTAGAAAGAAACTGGATCTCGCAATCAGATTTACGTCAATTGATATCTTCCAGTGAATATACTCCTTCAGAAATTAAAGTGCTATTGAAAAGCTTAGGCTACTATATTCCACAGAAAGAGAAACCTCCACAGACAGACGCTTTCAAGCAGTCATTGAAACGACTCAGAGTCCAGCAAGAAGAACATGAGTATCAAAGTATGATTCGAGGATTAGATAAAGAAGTAGGTAAACTAGGTTCGTATGATGAGGACGAGTTGACGCCGTCACAACTCAACAAGCAAGTGAAAGAACAGTTGACTACAGTAGTGAATGTGCTTGTGACCACTGGGTCAGTAGGATTTGC